>VDFB02281492.1:615414529-616066802 GCA_007258455.2 Sequoia sempervirens | reverse complement strand
TCTCCTTTGGGGCAATTCCATCTAAGAATTGCTTGTGAGCTGATTTTTTGTTTTTTTAGATTTGGAGCAATTGGGTCTGTAAGCAAATTTTGGCATTCACGATTTTGAAGGTTTTCATCGCTGAATTTTCAAAATTATTTGTTGTTTACCATCCTTTCAATGGTTAGATCTTGAGCACCAAACTTTGGAGGAGTTGTCAATTGCCATCTGTTGTTTCTAGGGTTTGGGGACATAGTTTGCATGTTATTCAAGCCATCACCATTAAGCTGCACCAGCCATACGAGGAGATTTTATTGCTAATTACTATTCTAATCGCTATCATAACATTGTTTCGACTTTGGAGGACCATATCAGCATTTCATGCCATTATATTGGGAGTGCCATCACTTGGGAGGGTAGTTTATCCTCATTTATTGTTGTTATGATACTATTTCAATCGATACTTGGGTGCATCAACATTGAGAGGACAGTCAACATTATTTTGGGTGAGTGTCTACTTTGTAGATTCTCCTATTACCATGCTATGACTTTTTTATCAAGTTTGAAACCCCATTTTTGTTTCCCAACCTTGTTTATAGCTCTTTCCAACTCTATTTGCAGTATTCATACCCTGTATAGGATATTATCAGCCAAAGAGTGGCTACAGAAAATTTGAAAAACTAGTCATTAATGCCCATATTTGCCATTAAGGATTAAAAATAAGTTTCCAGCTACTAGTTTTATTTTTTAGCTTCGTTGTTTTCAATTTTTGTTTTGTTACAGAATTTAAAAAATTACAAAAGAATCAGAAATTCTAGAAAATCTAAAAAGGGGCCATTACAAATTACTGAATTAGAAAACATTGACTTGTGTATACTGCACTTTTCTATTAAATATAACAAAATATAGAAAAATAAAAGAAGCTTTCTGCTTGGGGGCATCGTGGGATAAAGTATTCGAATTAAAACAGATAAAAGTATACTATTGTAAACTCCATAGTTATAATGTTAGTTTTATTAGACTTAGCAGTGGATATTGGTACCCTGAAATGATGAATTTTTGGTCAAAATTTGGTATCCATGCATGTTCATGCATAGTTCTTTAATGATTGTAATTATACAACCCAATGGAAACTTGTGACTTGTAGATCAATGACAAATAGGAAGTTAAGCATCAACCCTTGAAATCCATGCAAAAGAAAGCAGCAATGGTTATGTATAATTGTAAATTATATCAGTTAAAAGGCTAAATATTCTGGAAATCATCTAATAACCATTGAGAGCCAAAGGCAGGCCTTTAAAAGTGAAAAAGGGTGATGTTTTAGAGGATCTTTGCTTCTTGAGCAAGATAAAGTTGGATCTATGCAAGGTTTATAACTCCACAATATGGAACCTCATAGGGATTTCTTGTCTATGGAAGTTTGATATATTGTTTCCTTTTGATTGTTAATCCTTTATATGTAATTGAAAAGGACATCCATAACTGGTTATTTGTTTCTTACAACATTGGAAGGAAGTTGTGTTTCTGTCTCAACAAAAATTGTGCATGCACACTTGCAAAAAAAAGAAATACTAATTTTATAGAAACGTGAATATGAGATTTGATTGAGTTGCATTTATTTTAACTATTTATTCGAAACCCTTAAAACCATATTTGACTTAATATATCAAAATAGCTAAGGTCCTAATTAGCATGTTTTACAATCTATACTTAATACATGTGATGTCCATTCCCAAAATAAAACAAATGCAATTAGGGTGTTCTTATTTCTAGCTAGCAAAACATAGATTGTGATCCTATACTTTGAAACCCTGTAACATCACAAAACCAGAAGACTCACCTGTACAATTATGAAGGTTTGGAATATGTCGGTACCACATTGTCAAGTAGGAATGAATCTGTTGGAAAGAAGCCTTGTTCTTGAAATAATGGTTTCCGTACGAGCAAAAAGCCTGCCTAACCAAAACAAACACTATAAGTAGATACATGAGTCCTGAAACAACAGTGCTCTATACATTTTACTTTATATTCTTCAAAATATGCATGAATTAGTAGGTGCATATGTACAATACCAAAATATATTGAGCTCAACAATATAGTCCTATAATCAAACAAAAATATTTTAAATTTTTTATTAGTCCAAAGGAAAAAAATAAAATAAAATTATTGACGTCCATAGATGTCTAAAAAGATAATTCACAATGTCAATTTATTTTCATTATAGTAACTTGAATATATACATGAAAAAACATTTAATAAATATTCTTAACGATAACAATTTGCTTATAAACATCAGTGTCTAAAGTTATTTTAACAAAAAAGGTAAGATAAAGGATTTATCGTTAAGCTAAGAAGACTAGTATGATAAACATTCTCAACCACAAGTTAATATTGCAGTCTAGAATATATGCAAATCACTTAGTTATCAGCATACATATCACCTGCTTCTGCATTTTTCTAGAGATTTTCATTTCTGCAAAAAGTATGTAACTACTTAGATATTACATTGCATGTCCCTCATTGACCCTAAATCATCCTTATGGATGAACATCATGCTTTCACCACCATGTGATTGCCTCACAATCATAGTCACATCATCTAAAATTTAAACAATATAAGGAACTAAAAATGACACTCTTATATTAAATGGAGGTTTATATAGCATGCAAGACTCTCTCTCTTCCTCAAGTCAACTCTTCTTTACCTAAACTTTATACTAATTATGCTATGCAAACTTGCAATTACAAGGCCATTGCATAATTTTCTCAATATGACTAATACAGAAAACTACCTATCCTTTTTTATGTTTATTAATTACTTCACCATTTTTTCCATGTTTTCTGATTGAGGTTGACTTTTGTTAGTATTTTAATTTGCACCTTTTAGTGACACAAAACAGAAAAGATGTGTCGTCAAACCACTCTTCGAATTAGAAAGGAAAGGTCCCTGTAAATTAAAAAACTAACCTAAAACTTGACAATATGTACTTGCAATTTACAATCTTTACAATGATTTTTGGAGTGGTTGAGATTTAGGTTCATGCTGAATCAAATGTAAATATGTATCTTTTTGGTTTTCCCTAGGGTAGAAGGCTAGGATGCTCTTTCATCATTAGGCAAAGGATTTTATATTTTTTGACTTAAAACAAATCTCTATATGCTTGTGTTGTTCAACAAAATTGAAAAATTGAAAAATACAAGTAAACAATTGAAGTTGAATAGGATAACATAAAACACAAACGCTATGGTTAATTGTAATGACCCCTTTCTAGTGGAAGCACTTAAACCCAAATCTTGCATTCAAAATGTTCCTCAAAGAGACATTAAAAGCGTTAAGAGGTCAATAAATTTCCGTAATAACATCTAATAAGGTTCAAAATATTACATTCTTGCCAAAGGATTATTATTTCCTTTTTATCACTCACTATGAACGATTCTATAATAATATATTTCATAAGTACACTAGGTTAGATATTAAAGATCTTTCAAATCCCATAGGTGGAATTCTATTATACCATTTTATCATCTTAGCGAACGAATAGAATCATTCTTACTTATAAATCTCAATAATTGTTGCAAGCATCATTATTGCATATAAACGTATATCTGTATACATATATATATGTCTATATATATATAAATATATAAACTATAATTATCATTAATTATCTATATATATATTTATTTTATATATATAGATAACAATATACATAATAACAATCATACTAAACTCATATATATTTTATTTTATTTTATTTTATCTAAATATATTTTATTTTATATATAAATCAACAATCATATTAAACTTACTTATAATAACTACGAGGATAATGAATATTAACAGCAAAATACATAATTATATTCCCTAATGGAACATACCACAGTCTGCAGAAACCATAAGATAATCTTCTATAAATCAATTGCTGGTTATTCAGAGTATACATATATGTTCTTCACTTTATTCCTTTGCTCAGGATATATTCTTATATCCCTTATATTCATAGATCTTTAACACTTAGAAGATATCATTAGTATGAATCAAATAAATAAGAATCTGTTTTCCCTTCGTATATTAAGAATCATATTTGCTTATAAGGTTCAATAATGGCTACCAGCATCATTATTAGATAATCATAAATAATATATATTTATTCTATATAATCACTTCCTTATATATATATATAGGGGTGTTCCCAGATTAATTATTCTACTTATATTTATTGGTATTCATATATACATTTATATAATTTACTTACTAATCAATATATATAAATCTGTGTTGGATATTATTTATTCTTTATTTTCATTTTATCTGAGTGTGTAAAACACTTGTAAATCAAACACTCCAATGCATACGTCTATTTTAGACAGCCATTGTTCAAATCTGAATTACTGAAAGGAAACTCTACTTACCCAAACTTACCTTATATTCATAGACATTCCTTGCTTTCTGCCTTGTGTCTGATTTAGGAGAAAGTTTCTGACAGAATACATCCCTCTTTATTCGTCAACCCCGATGGTGATCATTTGTTCTTCACAGCCATGTAATGTAGAAGACTTTCTTCTTTTTTTTCCCCATCGATCCCTTAAAACCCGATGCCTTTTCTTTGGTCGTAAGTTGACTTTCTTTTATAGCTGCTCTTGGGACGTGACTCATATGAAGAGTCGTTGCTGCTCTTTAAGAGACACTCATCCTTTTGAGTGTCTTCGATAATTTATTTACTGCCTTCGGTTTGCTTATGTTATATTTTATAATTTGTTTATTATTCTATTTTGTTATTTTTATAAATTATTTTTATTCACTATTTCTTTAATTTTATAAGTTACATTTTATAATTTATATTATTTCTGATTTGTGAGGAATGTGACATCCATTTATAGAGTAATTATGATATCCATTAGATCATAAATATATATTTTTTTAATATTTATGACGTTATTTAGAATATTCATAATTTTAATATTGTTTTTGACAATTATAATTATGTAATGTCAAATGGTTAACTATTTTAATTATGTTTATAAGTGTCACGATTCGGGGACATGACATTAATTAAATACAAGACTCAATAAAATGCCATGATCTACACCTTCAATCTTACTTGCAATACAAAACTTGCCAATTTGCCAAAAATTTAACCTTTAGCACACATAATGAGACATCTCGATAAAGATTTACAAGCAAGGTAGACATAATAAATGTTATGGAGTGTAAAAAACTCTTAATCACAATAACATTGAACATTTGACGAATAGAAACTCTAGCAATATGCAAGCATGAAACTACCATTGATACTAAGTGCATAAAGCCACTTATTTGTACTATTTACAAAGCAACTACATGAAAATAAACAAAAAGGTAACTACTACTACTCTAAGAATAATTGATTGCATAAAATAAAATTTTATTACCAAACCATATCCTCTAATACTAAAACTAAAACCATGCAACCTCCAATTAAGCTATAGATTGAATGTATTAGAAAATATGACTTAACGCTTACATCTCTTGCATGGTAAAAGATCTAAAAATAAATGATATTAAAATAGCTAACTCCAAGTTATAAATATCAAATGCTAAAAATAGCATAATCTCCTTATGCTAAAAATAGAGACTACTAAAAATGGTACAGGCAATAAATAGGTTCAATTTAAAATACTGAATCCCAAAATATGCTCTTCTCTTTAAAATAGTGACAACTAAAAATAGTACAAGCTATTTACCGAGGGCTATAAATAGACATCTAAATAGGCATCTCTACATGACTTTGATGATTCTACAACTTTTCCTCTAATCATGGCTAACCCTCTAGAAAACCTTGAAAATCTACTCATACATTCTTCCTTTGTATAGGCACATCCCTACTAGTAGGAGCACATCTAAACATTGAAATCAAAACATTTTCAAAAAATGCTTTCTTTGTTGGAAGGTGCATGTTCTATTCCATATGCACCTAACCATTAGATACCTACTTTGTATAGGCATGTCATTCTTTTATCAGCACTTGAATATAGGATAACAAAAAAACTCGATTTATATTGGCATGCACTTATGTCTAAGCGCACACCTAAATATAAACTCAAAATTTTCAAAAATTCACCTTCTTTGTTGGAGTGCATGTCTTAAACTCGAGGCACACTAGAACACTAGATTGAGATCGCATGCTCCTAATCACTAATTTATACATTTTCAAACCCAACTACCTTCCACACTTGTCTTGGACATTTATCATATCTCCATATATTTTCATTTTTCCCTATGTGCATTTATAATTTTATAATCTTTGGTGAATACTTTCCATTCTTCACATGCCTCTCAAATTGCAAGGAGAGTTCTAATCATTTCTAATCATTTGGAGAAGCATGCACCATTGGATATCAAAGTTTAATTTGGAAACCTCGTAGCCTTTTATCAGTGTGCACCAAATTTTTCACATTTGTCTACAACTTAGTCTTTGATGCGTCTTTCTCCTTTACATATGCACACACCTATAAGCTCTTGCAAACTAGCAAACATCAAAAAACGATGGTACTTTACAGAGGCACACTTGAAAATGTCTTCCCTTTTGCACAAGCATGCACCACAATCAACACATCTACCTATTCAAAGGATGAGAAAGAAAAACTTGTTTCACATTGGCACATGTTTTCCTTTCAAGTATGCCTAAACACTAGCACATTCTCCCTTATGTCATACACTTTTCTCTATGCACTTGATCCCTTCTTCAATCATTTGAAACATTTGAACAAGGTTCTCTTGTATTGGTACACACACGCCTATACACTGGGTTCAATTTTTCCAAAATTTCTTGCTCTTCAATGTGTACCATCATCCTTTGGCCAAGTGTAATTTTGGCATGTGGATTTCTCTATGTATAGGCATGCACATTCAACCACACACACCTACCTATTAGATATAAAATTTAATCTTTGATGAGATTCTTTGCATTTGTGCACTTTTGTATTCTCACATTCACCTAGGGTTTTGCCTAGTATTGAAGCATTTGAACAAATTTTTACATTTTACAATTTTACATGCAACTATCATTAACGACATTAAACATTTTTAGAATTCATCACTTAGACACACTTGACGCATTGGGCTAAAATAAACTTAAATGGTATCTAGCTTGTATTGGCATGTGCCTATCTTTTGGTGTGCATCTATACACTAAAGGAAATTTTAATAAGAAAAAAAAATCCTTTATGAGGTGTGTGCCACTATCCAAGTATGCACCAATGTACTGGACTTTAATTTTCAAAACCTCTACATTCATAGAAGCATGTGCTTCCTCTACTTTACATGCCTAATAATTGATCCATTTCAAAACATGTTAACACCGATCATGAGACCTCAATTCTCACATGCATAGGAAAATTTGACTTAAAAGCCTCCATCTATTCTTCCTTGTAGACACATTTCAAAACTCTTGGTATGCCTCTAGTTTGGATCTTAACATTGTTTTTGTATAGGCATATGTTGATCTCTAGGCACGTGTCTATTCACTAAGCTTTTAAATTCTCAAAATTTATCTCTTTTACTGGGGGGCACAACTTCTCTCCCATACATGCTCGTACACTAATGTGAAGCTCTTCATTGGTGCATTTCACTTGCTTGCATATGCCACTATCTATTATGCCTTAACCAACTTTGAAAATTGAAAGCCTCCTTTCTTCTTTCAAGACCAACATCTTCCAAAACCTCCTTCCATAATCCTACAAGAGGTCAGAACAAAACAAAAGACAACAAGAGGATGCGAAGAATATAGGACTTGCAAAATGTTAGTACTAAGTAAAAGATGGATTTTGGTTGAGAATTCTGACACAATATGAAGGTTTGGTATGGGTACAAGTTTGCATTAGCATGTTCTCTATCTTTCTTTTCACAAAGCTTCCATCATAGTTTCCATGGACTCTTTATGCATGAATTGCGTCATTTGTACTACCCTAGTTCTAATTTCTCAATTGTTGTGGAGTGGGAAGATCAAACTACCTAATCTCATCATTATGCATCATCCACTTTTGATACTTACACTGTTACACATAAGGTCAAAATACAAACCAATTCACTCTACTATGGTTCAACCCATCTAAGTATCCACCAACAAGCCACACTAGTAGATCAAAACCCACTAGGTCTAGGAATAGAGCATGTAATGTCCCCAAATTAAGATATTTAACAATTTGCAAATTTATAGCATTTTATGGATGTGCAAGTGAAAAATGAAATGTAATTTTGAAGAACACTATTTTTTTGTATTTTCTGATTGTTGGAAAAATTGAAAGTAAACTATAATTAAATACTAGAACTATACTAACTAAAACCCTACACTAAAACCTGCACTATTGTATAAAAACTGGAACTAAATATCAATAACCCTGCATAGCAATTTAGAACTAATTAAAATTGAATTAAACCTTAGACACCAAAGCAGGTCACAGCAGTATTAAACTGGAGTTTATGTGTGGAACAACAAATAATAACCATAAAGTAGTGAGGGAAAATTTAGATGATAATCTATTTAAAATTGCAGAGAGCTACACCCAAGTCAGCCACCAGTTAGTCAATTAATTCAGGTTACCATATGCATAAGATGCCAGTATAAATTAATAATTCAGATCACCTAAGTAAAACTGCATGCATTCCAGCAACACATAAAGTTTATTGAAATAAATAAGATCCAAAATATATATTAGAATTTGACATAATTTTATGTTCAAAGTGTACAGTCAAACCAAATATCATATAACTTTCCAAACAGCTGCACTTAGTTAACAACAACCCTTATAAATAATGTGGTAGGCTCCTAGGCTATACTTGGGACTTTTAGCTTTTATAAAAGGGTATGGCTGTCACCTAAGTTACCAGGTTCTTTATATTGGGGCCTCGTGCGCACTCCGGGAGCATCCCAGTCCAGGGCGCTCCCAGATGCTCCCACGGGTGCCAAATAAAGAGTTTAAAACATTAAAAGAAATTGCAAAAAATGCAACTTAAACCCTAAAATGCCCCCCAAAGCCACATTATGTCTCTCTATCATTCTTCATTGCTCTCCTCAAAGACATTGCTCAAGCATTTATTTCCATTTTTCCATTTTGAAGGGTTGCTGATTTTTTCAAAGGAGGTCGATCACAAAGTGCCAAAGGATTGAGGATAACTTGCACAAAGGAGATCTAATCATCTAAGATAAGCATTTTAATTGATTCTTTAATTAATTAACAAATTGTTTTAAGTTTTTGATGAATTTTTTCAAGTTTTTATTTTTTATTTTTTATTTTTTTAGAAAAGAAGAAACAAATTACACTATTTGTTACTATGATTTTTGGTGTTCATTTTGAACTTTCATTAGTTTATAGTTATACTTTATAAATTATACATATTGTAGGGTTGCATTTATTTAATTATTTCTTAATTTAAAATTTTATAATTTCTTATAATAGCAAAATCAAATTGATATCTATTTGGAATGGCCACAAGTTCAAGTTCAGTGTGTATTGATGGAAACAAAATATTTAAAATTGATCAAGCATCTCCTTTATAGAATTATGTTACGATGCTTGAACAACTTCCAAGAGGTGGGGCATTCATTTGGGATTGTGGTGAATGCGGAGTCCAATTTAAGAGCTCGTATAGTCGAGTGAAAGCTCACCTATGTGCACAAAGTGGGAAAGGGATTAGAATATGTGAAGGGAGAAATAAGAATGTGGTTGCCAATAGAAAAAATTATGGCATTCATTAGAGAACAAGAACAAGTTGATGTTAGTGAAAGAGCAAAATTAAGATCTCATCCTTTAGTAAAAACAACATCAATGACTTTACCTACCAATTCAATAATGGCCTCTCAACATCCTTTCTTGGAGACGCCCTTTATCCAAGTAGAAGATCCCACTCCTTCCCGCAAAAGAGGCCCATTGGATAAGGCATTTCAAAATGAAGCAAGAGACATTGAAGAGGAAAAAGTTGCACGTTGCATTTATGCCAATGGTCTTCCTTTCAACTTGGTGAGATCACCATATTGGCCTAAAATGGTAGCAGCAATCAATAGTGCACCTTTTGGTTTCACATGTCCTAGGTATGAAAAGGTGTGCACCACCTTATTGGCAAGAGAAAAAAAATTGAAGAGACATCACCAAACCAATTACAGATTCTTGGATTGAAACAGAAGTGTCTATTGTTTTTGATGGATGTAAAGATTGCAAAAACCAACCGTTAATGATGTCGGAGCATCCAGGTATGCCTGTAATCTGCATCGACTCTTTTGCATTTTTGGTTTGTTTGTTTTGAATTTTCGTTTTGGTGTGTGTGTGTTCATCTACAAACATTCAATACTTGAGGTTATTGCTTACATGTCCGCCCAGCGTTCCAATCTGGGAGTTGTTTTAATAGCATCATGTCCGAAGGCCAAGTCAGCGTTGGAGTTTATATTGCAAGGCAGATTTTAAAAAAAAATAATAATGTAACTTCCAAATGTTTGGCGCCCAAGTTGGGCGATACATTTTTGGTGAGGCATGGGAGATGAATGGCTAATGGCGTTTCTTTCCATTAGGCAAGAAAAAAAACAAAAACAAAATAAGACTCTTAGCTTTTGGCATGGAAGGGAAGAGGAAAACACGAGGAGTTAGGCACAGCAGCTGAAAGAGATTTTGGACACCAAAATCAGTGGGAAAAAAATAGCAGTTTACATTGGCAAAAAGACAAGGTATTGACTCATCATCTGGCTGGTAATTTGGGCAGAATTAAGATACCATTATCTGGCACGGCATAGAGAGAAGATGGAGGTGATGGAAGTGTAAAAAAACCAATGCAAGAACAGGGGAAGGCAATTTGAAAAATGCAGAGTTTTGTTTGAACATTTTAATATGTAAATCTGGACAAGAATAAATAAATAAATTATAGCAGACTTATCTTTGTGATTGCTCCATTAAAATTTGATTGGAAGTCTTGGTTTATTTAATTGATTTGCTGCAAATGCTCTCATTCTGGTAAGACTCAGAGCTTTGATCTACTTCAATTGGTATCAGAACAGGTTCGACCGTGTTGAGAAGAAGATCTAGAAATTGCCAGAAGAAGTCAATATGGCTTACAGAGGACGGGCTCGGAGAGGAAGAGGACCCAGAGGTGGAGAGCCCAATGTGGCAAAGGCAATTAGAGGTCTCACAACGCGATGGAGGCAACGGAAATGGCACAAAGAAGAGGAGTTCAAACAATGGACATAAGTGACGATGAGGAAGAGCAGATTGTTGAAGGCGGAGAGGAAGTGAACCAGCTGGGTCTAGAACCTAGAGAAGAACGATTCATTAAAGCCATCACAAAAATGAACTTCAGGCCACGATTTGATCCTCCAAATTTCAAAGGAAATTTAAATGCAGAGGAGTTGTCGGATTGGATTGCTGAAATGGACAAATATTTTGAATATGACAATACTGAAGAAGATTAGAAGGTGAAATATGCTCGCACCAAGTTGAAGGGGCACACATCCCTATAGTGGGATCACTTGCAAGCAGACAGATAGGGAAAGAGAAAAGATAAAATAAGATCATGGGATCAAAAGGTAACAAAAATAAAATCCAAACTTCTGCAAGCAAACTATCAAATAAATTTGCTCAAAAAACTCCAAAATTTGAAGCATAAGGAGAGTAGTGTTCAGGAGTACACTGAAGAGTTTTACTGGTTAAGCATAAGAGTCGGTCATGTAGAAGATGATACAGAGCAAGTTTCAAGATATTTAAATGCTTTGTGCATATCCATCCAAGATGAAATAAGTTTGATTAATATGCATAGCGTGGAGGAGGCATATCAATATGCCTTGAAGGCGGAAGAAAAATTCAATAGGAAGCAACAAAATAACTCTCGGGGTAGAGGCAGATTTTCGCGTGGAAGAGGACCACTGAACAGCAGTAGAGGCTACCAGAACAAACAAGAGGAAGCAAGCACATAAGTGCAAGTATGCAAGAAGGCAAGGGAAGAGGAGATTTCCCTAGAGGAAGAGGAGACTACTCTCGTGGAAGAGGGTCATTTGGAAGAGGTAGAGGAAGAGGTTTCAACTTCACAAGTTTCCAATGTGGGGAAACAGGCCATCAGGCATTTGAATGTCCGCAAATCCAACATGATGTAAGAAAGGGAAAAGAATCACTTTAGATTGTGTATTTAGATGCTATTTTGATATTTAGTAAAACAAAAGAGGAGCGCTTGCAGCTTGTTAGAGTTGTTTTGCAAAGGCTGAAAGAAGAAAAATTAATGGTGAATTTGAAAAAGTGTAGTTTCATGAAGGAAGAATTGGTGTATTTGGGTTTTGTAATTTCCAACAGTGGTCTGAAAATGGACCCAGAAAAAGTGAAAAACAATTGTTGAATGGCCTTCACCAAAGAGTATGTTTGAAGCAAG
The DNA here is from genome assembly GCA_007258455.2 of Sequoia sempervirens. NCBI lineage: Eukaryota > Viridiplantae > Streptophyta > Pinopsida > Cupressales > Cupressaceae > Sequoia > Sequoia sempervirens. The sequence goes on along the minus strand of VDFB02281492.1, from coordinate 616,054,442 downwards.
AAGCTTTCATGGATTAGCAAGTTTTTATATAAAGTTCATTAGAAATTTCAGTGGGATATGTGCACCAATTACAGAGACAATGAAAGGTGATGAAAAGGAATTTGTTTGGATAGCTGTAGCAGGGAGAAGTTTTAACATTTTGAAGGAAAAAGCGACGGAGCAGCCCAGGTTAGCACTTCCTGATTTTGGAAAAGTTTTTCAAGTTGATTGTGATGCAAGTGGGACAGTGATAGCGGGAGTTCTAAGTCAAGAGGGAAAACCAATAGCTAAAAATTATCAAATACATAAGAAAAACAATTGTTGTCTAACGAATTGTGATATCTTTCACATACATTGTAATGTGGATTACAATAGCACATAGAATCACAGCGAAAAGTTAAATGAGGCAATGAGAAAATACTCCGTGTATGACCAAGAGTTTTATGCGATTGTACAAGCACTCAAGAAGTGGAGACACTATTTGCTACTAAAGGAGTTTGTATTGTACACCGATCATCATGCATTGCAATTCATTAACAGCCAAGGTAAGTTGAGTCAAAAGCATGTGAAGTGGGTTGAATTTCTTCAAATCTATTCATTTGTTTTAAAACATAGAAGTGGAAAATCAAATAGAGTTGCTAATGCATTGAGTAGAAGGTGTTTGTTGTTGAATGAGATGAGGGTAAGTGTTGTTGGTTTTGATTCAATGGGAGAGTTGTATGAGGAAGATGCTGATTTTAAAACAGCTTGGGCAGCGTGTAAAAGTCCAATGAGAGTGGATAGAACTCCATGGTTGGAGTATTTTATTCAAGAAAATTTGTTGTTTAAAGGGAAGAGATTGTGCATACCTTAAGGTTCCATGAGGGAAAATTTGTTGAGAGAAAAACATAGTGGAGGTTTGAGTGGACATTTTGGAGTGGACAAAACATTGGCGCAGCTGAATGAGAGTTATTATTGGCCCAGAATGGGTGCAGATGTAAAAAGAATGGTGCAAGGGTGTCGGGTATGTCAATATGCAAAAGAAGTGAGACAAAACACCAGATTGTACCAGCCACTGCCAATACCGGAGAGACCATGAGAATGAATTAGCATGGATTTTTTTTTAGGTTTGTCATGAACACAAAGAGGTAATGATTCAATTTTTGTTGTAGTGGATAGATTCTCAAAAATAGCTCATTTTATACCATGTAAAAAGTGTAGTGATGCTTCCCATATAGCTACTTTGTTTTTCAAAGAAATAGTTCAATTACATGGCTTGCCAAGAACTATTATTTCAGTCCGGGACACAAAATTTATTGGTCATTTTTGGCGTACTTTGTGGAAGAAAATGGGAACACAATTGAGTTTTAGCTCAGCCTACAATCCTCAAACCGATGATCAAAATGAAGTTGTGAATCGAAGTTTGGGTAATTTATTGAGGTGTTTGGTTGGGGATAAACCAAATCAGTGGGATTTGACATTGGCACAAGTTGAGTTTGCTTATAATAATTTAGTTAATCAAAGTCTAGGAAAGAGTCCGTTCCAAATTGTGTATGGGTACATGTAATAACCCCGACCTCTGAGGCCAAGGTTATTGTCGATCTCCTAGGTTTGACAATGTTATTTGTCAAACGAATTTGGCTTAGCTTAGTCTAAGATGACTAAACATCTATATATGCTGGTAGTCTAATGTTTGCAACTCAATATTCTTAGGTTACACATCAACTCAGATACACAGCAAATTAGCGATAGGGCTTATGCTCAGGTTGCAGATTTTCAATGATACCAGTTCAAATTAATGAATAAAGCAATGCACCAGCACTACATATAACAGAAAATATGTTCATGCAGCAATGTCCATAAACTATAAATAATTGATATTCCAACTACTTATATTGTAGGCCAAATAAACCCAAAATACACTTCAGACAGCATTAACTGTTCCTCAGTCAGGATAACAGATTTAGAAAGCTATGTCTTGAATATAAGAATGGTCGTTGGACATCAATGTTGATAGAAACCATAGCATAATACAGGTATGTTAGCTGGTATTGACAACTTCCAGTGCCTGATATCAGAAACTCTTGAACCCGTCTTTATCACTAGAGAATTTGACCATATGTGTCACAAATGTTCTTGATCACAAACGATGCCAAAGTTAATGACAATGTATTGAGAAGATGAATATGTGAGCGGCAGCGTCATTCACGATTCCTTGAAACCATGCTTCCCGTAATGCTCTCTCGTTATTCCTCCGTTAATCCGTAGTGCTCAATAAGGTGATTTAATTCCGTTATTTAGCAATATTACCATATATGCAGTTCCCTCAAATGAATGCGATGGCACATATACTATCGCGCCACTTCAATAGATATAACAGGAGTATAAATCCCGACTTCTACTCTCAACTTCCCGCTAAGCAATTATACAAGCGTCTCCAGCAGTAATAATGAAGTTCAATGAATAAATCCCTTAATATAAATGAGACGGCAATAGCATTTGATTACTCAATGTTTGGCAGTATCAATCTCCTCCCGTCTCCTATGTTTCTTTACTCAGTCGTTCCCACATTCAGTTCCTTTATTCAATCGAATCCCAGTAAGTATTCTGAGATACGCCACTAATTGTCTTCTATTCTTCTTGATCAATAGATTTTCTCCTTTCTTGATTGTGTCCTTTTGTTTCTTCTTCTAATGATTCGATTCTCTACAAGGTTTCCACTAAATATAGGCACCAATGCATCCTTTCATTCTTCTTGTGTCTCTCTAAGAGGATGCGTCTGATCTTCTTTCCTTCGCATTGCTTCATTACTGACTTAATTTGCTCTTAATCAGCTACATAAATGAATTGATTAATATTGTTCGTGGATGATATCTTTTATTATTATTTTTTATATAATTATATTTAAATATTTGTAAGTATATATATATATATATATGTTTATTGAGAAATGCAAAGATATTGAGAAAGATATTAGAAAATATACTTGTCTTAATTGCTTCAATAAGATGGGGACATCACAACTCTCCCCCGCTTGACATTGCTTGTCCTCAAGCAATTCTTCCTTGATCTCTTGATGTTCTTTGCCGGTACAGTGGTCTTCATCCTAGAAAAAGATTGTAACATCTTGTTACAACTAATCTCTTTCCAAGCCCTCTGAGTACCTCACTAGGGAGTGCACCCAGCCCTCCTGGGAGAAGATTTGGAATATCTCTTCCTAGGCCCTGTGGATACCTCACTATGGAGTGTATCCAACCCTCCCTAGGAAAAGATTTGGAATATCCCTTCCCAGGCCCTCTGGATACCTTGTTTAAGGGTACCCAACCTTGGAATCCTGGGAAAAGGGTTGTGACACCTCTTCCCAGGCCCTCTAGATATCTCACTATGGAGTGTATCCAGCCTTCCTAGAAAAAGATTTGAAACATCTCTTCCCAGGCCCTCTGGATACCTTATTTAAGGGTATCCAGCCTTGGAATCCTAGGAAAAGGGGTTGTGGCACCTCTTCCCAGGCCCTCTGGATATCTCCCTGTGGAGCGTATCCAGCCCTCCTGTGAAAAGATTGGAACATCTCTTCCCAAGCCCTCTAGATACCTTATTCTTAAGTGTATCCAACCTTATTAATCCTGAAAAAGATTGTAACATCTCTTTCAGGCCCTCTGGACACTTGGTTTCGCAAGTATATCCAACCTTGAGCCTTTATTTGTATTATAATGTAATATTGCATATTATCCTCAAGTCCTATTCTTGTGCATGAAGAATATCTTATTAGCTTATTTGAAGATATTACATTCAAGAGTTCATCTCTTGTTTTAGTCAAGAGCCATCATATTTTTCCCTTTTGGTAGGAATTTCTCTTGATTCTTCATCCGATGCTTCCTCTATCTTGTGTATTTGTCCCTTTTTGCATTTGTGGTCTTGACCCCAAGGTTCCTTGCATCTAAAACATAAGCCTCTATCCATTAATTCTTTCCTTCATCTGTTTGCTTCCTTGTCAAGGCACTGATGGCCTACGACCCAAGGTTCATTGCAAAAGTGGCATGCTCTTCTTCTATTATCTCCCCTTCGTTGGTTTTGTTCGGGTTGTGACTTGAGCGAAGGGTTCTTAGCCTTTTCTTTTGGAGAGTTGGATTCTACCTTTATGGCCCTTTGAATTGCCTCCCCCATTGTTTGGGGCTCTAATGGGTTTACTATGTTCTTGATTGGTTCCCTGAGTCCTTCAATGAATAGGTAGGTGAGCCTTCTTTGAGATAGGTCGAGGACCATGATGGCTATCCTTTGGAAGTCATTTGCATATTCCTCCACTATCCCTTGTTGCCTAAGCTGGGTGAGTTCCTTGAAATACCACTCGGGATGCCTTTGGTCGAATCTATTAATGAGTTTTTGAGTGAATTCACTATAGGTGGTTATATTCTGGTGACCTTGTGTGATGAGTCCATGGTGCCACCAATCGTGAGCTATCCCTGATAGGTGTAGGACAGCAAACTTGATGACATCTTCTTCGGTTATGGGGCTAAGGGAGAGATAAGTATCAAGCTTCTGAACCCACGATTGTGCAGTGGTCTTCCCAGAGCCGTCAAAAGAGGGCAATGTCATCTTGTTAACCCGAGATTTAAGGTCTTTCCTGGTCTGATCCTTTCTTTTGCTTGAGTTGGCCTGAGTTTTGATTTCATAATATTCCTTGAAGGGTACAAGTTTCTGAACTGCAGGGTCTAACTCAGCGTACATAAGTGTGATATCTTTTGCACTATATGAATTTCGCTCTTCTATTCCTTGTACGACATTTTTGCTTGGAAGGAAAGGTGGCATGGTTGGTCTTAGAGAGGAGCTTTGGGTTGAATGTTCATTCTCGGAGTGATTTGATTGCATTTCTTTCCTTGGATTGGCTATTTCCTGTGTGTGGTGGCTATTTATGCTTTGAAGAGCTTGGAGAATTAGCTGATTGGTCTTCTCGAACTTCTCATTGGTTTGCTCCATGAAGGTTTTCAGTTCTTGAGCCAGCTGATTGGCCATGTTTCCCCCTTCTGTGATAGGTTTGCATTATCTTTGGCAAGACCGATGCTTTGATACCACTGTAATAACCCCGACCTTTGAGGCCAAGGTTATTGTCGATCTCCCAGGTTTGACAATGTTTTTTGTCAAACAAATTTGGCTTAGCTTAGTCTGAGATGACTGAACATCTATATTTGCTGGTAGTCTAATGTTTGCAACTCAATATTCTTATACACATCAACTCAGATACACAGCAAATTAGTGATAGGGCTTATGCTCAGGTTGTAGAATTTCAATGATACCAATTCAAATTAATGAATAGAGCAGTGCACCAGCATTACATATAACAGAAAATATGTTCATGCAGCAACGTCCGTAAAATATAAATAATTGATATTCCAACTACTTATATTGTAGGCCAAATAAACCCAAAATACACTTCAGACAGCATTAACTGTTCCTCAGTCAGGATAACAGATTTAGAAAGCTATGTCTTGAATATAAGAATGGTCGTTGGACATCAATGTTGATAGAAACCATAGCATAATACAGGTATGTTAGCTGGTATTGACAACTTCCAGTGCCTGATATCAGAAACTCTTGAACCCGTCTTTATCACTAGAGAATTCGAACAGCATATGTGTCACAAATGCTCTTGATCACAAACGATGCCAGAGTTAATGACAATGTATTTGAGAAGATGAATATGTGAGCGGCAGTGTCATTCACGATTCCTTGAAGCCATGCTTCCCGTAATGCTCTCTCGTTATTCCTCCATTAATTCGTTGTGCTCAATAAGGTGATTTAATTCCGTTATTTTGCAATATTACCATATATGCGGTTCCCTCAAATGAATGCGATGGCACATATACTATCGCGCCACTTCAACAGATATAACGGAAGTATAAATCCCGACTTCTACTCTCAACTTCCCGCCAAGCAATTATACAAGTGTCTCCAGCAGTAATAATGAAGTTCAATGAATAAATCCCTTAATATAAATGAGACGGCAATAGCATTTGATTACTCAATGTTTGGTAGTATTGATCTCCTCCCGTCTCCTATGTTTCTTTACTCAGTCATTCCCACATTCAGTTCCTTTATTCAATTGAATCCCGGTAAGTATTCTAAGATACGCCACTAATTGTCTTCTATTCTTCTTGATCGATTGATTTTCTCCTTTCTTCATTGCGTCCTTTTGTTTCTTCTTCTGATGATCCGATTCTCTACAAGGTTTCCACTAAATATAGGCGCCAATGCATCCTTTCATTCTTCTTGTGTCTCTCTAAGAGGATGCGTCTAATCTTCTTTCCTTCGCATTGCTTCATTATTGACTTAATTTGTTCTTAATCGGCTACATAAATGAATTGATTAATATTGTTCATGGATGATATCTTTTATTATTATTTTTTATATAATTATATTTAAATATTTGTAAGTATAGATATACATACATACATACATACATACATATATATATATATATATATGTATGTATGTATGTATGTATGTATGTATGTGTATGTATAGCTATATATGTTTATTGAGAAATGCAAAGATATTAGAAAATATACTTATCTTAATTGCTTCAGTAGGATGGGGACATCACAGTACAGCCCCAAGGGTGTTGATGAGTTGAGGGATAGTGCAGATTTGAGTAGGAAAATTGTTGTAGCAAAAGATTTTGCTGAATACATACATGATTTGCATAAAGAGGTGAAGGAGAACTTGGAGAAAACTGCTAGTAAATATAAAAAAGTATGCTGATGCACATAGAAGAGAGCAAGAATTTCAGATTGGTGATTTGCTGATGGTACATTTGAGGAAGGAGAGGTTCCCACAGGGAACATACAATAAACTAAAGTGGAAGAAGATAGGCCCGTGCAAGGTTTTGTGGAAGTTCTCACCAAATGCATATGAGATTGAGCTTCCAATTGGCATTGATATTTCTCCAATATTTAATGTCACAGATTTGTATCCATATTATGAAGGTGAATCAAGTGGACAGCAAGATAAACTTTCAGATTTGTCAGGTGTACATGAATGGATCCATCAATTGTCAGAGAGAAGATTTGATGAAGTTGATGAAATCATTGATTCACGCATAGCCTGTTAGTCGGATATTTTACCTTGTTGTCGGTCGTAGTCGGCCTCGGTCGTAGTCGGCCAATTGTCAAATAAAACAATAGTTAGTAAAGAATAATAATGTCATGTAATGTCATGTACTCTCGGCAAAACATGTTCAGATTAGTGCTAATGTAATGATGTTATGAAACGTCGTGTCGGTTGGTTGTTTAACCACCGCCGAGCGTTATATGTAGTCGGGTGGGAACAGTCGGAAGATGATGCTATTGATGATTCTGAATGAGTTATGTTGTACGCATTGTGATACACTCTTTGTACATGATATTCCTGAGAATGAATAAAGTGTCTGGCATTTTACTATGATATCTTTTAGTTTACTGTTTGATCCTGTGTTCTGCATATTACACGTTTGCCAGTAGTACGTAAAGTTGAATTCCATTCCGTAGGCAAACATTTGGCGCCGTTGCCTGAACGGACTAGGGCATCATCCACCATGGCAGCGTAATGGGTCAACCAGCGGAAGAACCTATAAATGCTAATGAGGAACGAGAAGACTCATTGACAGAAGATTTGGTAAATTTGTGGAAAATCTCGCTCCGTGACCACGTACGTAGGGAATCCCTCGTTCGGGAGATCCCTGAGGAAGTCATCTGGGATCGGCTGGAAGTGAACGACGAGGTGAACCACCTTCTGAACCGCATGCCCAGGTTGCTGGCCCGCCATTTCATTATTCTGCAAGACTTGCGAGAGGAGGAAGCCCGAGCGCCGAAGGCAGCAAATCGTGCAACGCTGTGAAGACCGAAACAAACGGGAAGAGGAAGAACGGGATACTAGTCGGCGCCGCACTTCCGGCAACCAGCAATGATCGCTTGAACAACTAAATGCCCGTACGGCCGAACAAAGATAAGAATAGAGTACCTGACGGGCACGGGACTTCGGAAGAGCAAGTTCGGCGATCACTCAGACTACAAGAGCAAGAAAATCGGCGAAGACGACTAAGGCAAGTCGGTAAGGAACTAGATGAGGACTTAATTGAAATCAATCAGAGCATAAAAAGAACATATGAAAATTTGAAAAAAATAGACACGTCTATTGAACGAACACATCACAGTTTGATAGAAGGAAGGGACGAAGACCCCTTCAGCACTCCATATACAGAAAAATATAACCTCTATGACAATGAAGATGAATTGAATAGTAGCATCAGACGATTTCGAGAGTTGTCACTCTCGGACGACGACACAGAGTTAAAGAGGGGAAGGCCAGAGCTTAAGACCCCTGGGCAAAGAGAGCATCGGCGGGATCCTGAGGAGACCCACAGTGTTGCGGACGCTGACGGAGGACGTGGCAGTGACTCGTACGTGGCCGAGAGTGCTGGTGACGCACTGGGACGTAGCGAGGAATCCACTAGTCTAATCGGGTCCAAAACACAAGGTCAACAAGGAGGTCAACCGGTAAAGATGGCTCATTCGGATCGGCAAAAGTTGCCGAAATTCCTGGGGAATGGCTCTGAGGATCCCGTACGGCATTGCAAGACATGTGAGACAATCTGGATAGCCAGCGGGCAGGATGATCCCGACCAGTGGCTGAAGGCATTTCCAGTGACACTCAGAGACAGTGCCATTGATTGGTACTCGGAATTGGACCAAGCACAAAGAGCTACATGGAGGTTATTGAAAAAAGCTTTCCAGGAGGAGTTCAAACTTCTTCGAGATGACAGCGAGATCGTTGCGGAGATATACAATACCAAGCAAGGAAAGCACGAGAGTGTGCGGACCTATAACCGAAGACTCAAAGACTTGCTGGGGAAATTGGAGGCACAGCCGGCTGACGGGTTGAAGAAAAGATGGTTCATCGAGGGCTTGCTTTCGCCATTAAGAAAGAAAATGAAAGTCGTACCTCCTTCGTCGTACGCTGAAGCATACAATCGGGCAATGGACATAGAAAGTGAAAATAAAACATCCTCCGAGGGAAAAAGAAGACAGACGACGAGGAGAGTACGGACGACAGCGACGGTGAATCCAAGACTGTACAAGCACTCAGGAAAGATATGATGCGAATGATGAAAGAATTGAAGGCCGACAAGGAGAGTACGAGAGAAGCCAGAGAACTGTGGTGTACGGATTGCAATGGGGAAGGTCACACGAAGGCGAACTGTCCCAAGAACTTATTCTGCAATATCTGCCAAGTGATGGGACATTCCGTCAAGGAATGCCCATACAACTTAAAAGCTAGAAGTGCACAAGTACTCTTCGCGCAGGGAGAACCGTCGACACCGCCGAACACACCACCAAAGCCCCAGTACAATAGCAATGCATCCCCTGGAGGTTACAGAAGCAATAGAAGTCCGAGAAACATGATACAGTACGATGCAAAAGGAAGGCCTATGATCCAATGCAGGAAGTGCAACGAATGGGGCCACTTCGCCAGGGACTGCCAGAACGGTCAAGGTTCGGGAGGGAGATTGTGTAAGTGGTGTGGACCAGGCGATCATGAAGATAACGAATGCCCGAAGCAAAAGGGTATCCATATGCTGGAAGTAGAAGAACAAGAGGTACTGGCGATCACCAGAGCACAAGCAAAAAAAGCCACTTACCCAGATCCATGTACGGAGAAACAAAGCATGAAGGAAGCAAAAACCGAAGTGGAACTGGCGATGGCGAAGGAAAACAAAGTACCTCCGGAGAAGCCAGGAACCTCTCGGCAGTCGGAGGCGGAAACCAACATCATACGGCAGGTACTGCAAACCACCATACCGATCAAAGTAACTGACCTTCTCCAGACTATGCCGCAGTTGGGACTGGCGATCACAAATGTCGTCGAGGATGGCAAGCAACCGCGATTGGAGGAACGAAGGAAAGAATTGATACCAGAACCGCCACCGTACGGTGAACAAATAATCGACCCGGTATTGCTCACAGCGAACATCGGGAAGATGCCAGCGGTCGTGCATATGGAAATCAAAGGGAATATCTTGACAAATACTATCGTCGATGGAGGATCCGGAGTCAACGTACTACCTGAAGACACATGGAAGAGTCTCGGGAAGCCTACACTTTGGCCACCGACATTCCAACTGGTGGGCGCTGATCAACATGGTATCAAGCCGTTGGGAACACTGATGGCGCAGAAGGTGACGATCGGCACACAACAGTTTTTGCTAAATTTTGTCGTCATCCCATTACAGAGGAAAGCATACGATGCACTACTTGGGAGAGGATGGCTGATAGCCGCGAAGGCAAATCATAATTGGAAGAGGAACACACTCTCGATCGAGAACAACAGGCGAAAGTACGTCATCGACTTGAAGAACCAGGCCGTGAGCGAAGAATTGGCTTCCTCCGGATCTGAATCGGATGGAGGTGAATCGGTTATGGACGAAGGAAGGAAAGCTATGGAACCAAACATCGAAGGCGTACTTGAACTCGAGAGTTGTTCGGAGGACGAGACAAGCTCGCTGAATGGCTTATTTCATTGGCAGATGGAAGACTATGAAGTATTCCACCGAGAGTGTAACATGCTACAAATCGGGGAAATCAAGGAAGAAGAGAAACAGGGAAGGCCCAGCCAAACATTTCCGGCCGAGAACGGAGAGTACAAAGAAAGAGTATCAACACTGGACGATACACCAGTCCACAAATCTGAACAGGTACGAGATGAAAAAATTGTGTTGGAATTAAAAAATGAAAAGTATGAAAAAATTAAAAAATTAGAAAAAAAGAAAAGAGATGAAGAGAGAGAAAAAAGAGATGAAAGGGAAAATGGAAAAGAAGAGAGAAGGGAGGAGAGAGAAAAAGAACGGAAGTTGGAAAAAATAAAAATAAATAGAAAAGAAGCTATGAAAATAAAAGAAAATAACGGAGTAAGTAACGAAAAACGAGGCGTATGGGAAGAAAAGGAAAAAGAAGAGAAAATTAAAAGAAACAAAAGAGAAGTCGGAAAAGGAAGCAAACCAAGGGAGAATAAATTAAATAATAAATTAAATAAGTCGGCCATCAGAAGAAATATTAAATTAAGAAAAGTACGGAAGATTAAAATAAACGCCTGGAGTATTAAAAGGCCAAAAGGGAAATTAAATGAGGAAAGTAAAAGGCGCAAGAGTAAAGGGAAGAAGATTAAAATATGTCAAAACACGAAAAGGAAGCAAGGCGTACGGCCAAGGGTGAAGGAGAGTAAGGAAAAAAATAAAATAAATATAAAACCTCATACCGTACGGCCAATTAAAGAAGCCACAGGTCGGAGACAAGAACACAGAGGAGAAGAAGGGAGGACGAACTTGCACGAGTTTATCAGTTGCAAAGGCGCACAGGGCACAGAGAAGGAAGGCGTAGTACGGCATCAGGGGTTCTACACTCAGTACAAATCACCAGACAAAGACATCGTACGGCCTCAGAGATTTTACACTCAGCACGATTCGCCAGGGAAGGAAGTCGTACGGCGTCTAAAAAACTTCAAGCCTGTGGAGGACGTACGGCACTCATCAACCATACGGCACTCAGAGCCTGACATCGTACGGCATCCAAGGAACTCCCAAACCGTACGGTATTTTCACATTTCCCAATGTTCATTTTATTTGCCAGTAGAAATCGTACGACCTCTGCAAGTTGAGAATTTGCCAGTAGAAATCGTACGGCCTTTGCAAGTTGAGAATTTCGCCAAGGTTAAAACCATACGGCCTTTGCAACTGGAAAATTTGGTGAAGTCCCAAACCGTACGGCTATTCCAGATTGAAATTGGTGCCAGGGGTAAAATCGTACGGCAGCTCAGTGAAGTCCTAGCCGTATGACATCAGTTGCCTCAGGAGAATCCGTACGACATTAGTTGCCTCAGGAAAATCCGTACGGCCTCAGCACCTCAGGAAAATCCGTACGGCATCAGCTGCCTCAGGAAAATCCGTATGGCCTCAACACTACAGGAAAATCCGTACGGCATCAGTTGCCTCAGGAAAATCCGTACGGCCACAGCACTACAAAAGAATCCGTACGGCCTCAGCACTACAGAAGAATCCGTACGGCATCAAAAGAATTCACAGTACTTTCAGATTGTACGGATTTCAGAGTATCTTCAAACCGTACGGCCTCAGGGTTCCACAGCCGTACGACCATTCATCCAAACCGTACGGCCTTGGCAGATCATTTGGCAGTTCGGCATTTTTTGGCAATTCGGCAATTCTCACCGGCAATTCGGCAGTTTTTGGCAATTCGGCAGTTCTCACCGGCAGTTCGGCAGTTTTTGGCAATTCGGCAGTTCTCACGGCAGTTCGGCAGTTTTCATAGTTTCGGCAGTCTCGAGAGTTATAAAGTCGGCTGGAATCGCCGAACTAACAGAAAAATGGACAAGGGCAAGAAGGCGATGCAGTACCAGCCAAAGGTAGCCTCGGCTGCGAAGAGAAAAAAGATGGATGCCGATAATGAAACGATGACATGGGAGAACCTGACCGGCAACGAGTGCAAGCAATGGTGGCGAAGCACTCCCGACGACCACTCTCTGAAGGTTGCGCTTCGACACGCTCGGGTAGACAAGGCTATGCTCGTGCCCTTTTTCAATTCTCGGGAGTTCGAGCCTTGGCTGAAGGCGATGGTGGAGAACTATTGCAGGCATACGCACAAGTCCAGTCATTGATTACAGAGGTTGTCGAGTGACCGTTTCATTCTGGCCTCAGGACTTTGAGCGGGTGTTCGGCGTCCCAGCTTCGGGAATAGGGGTTAACAAACCCAAGAGAATGACACAGGAACACAAAGAACTGCTGGTCAAGCAAGTGTGCCGAAGCGACTTGTCAGCCGAAGAACAGCATATCATATGGAATACTGGCAATCGAGGCCTCGGAAGAACCACCTAGCAACGGCAGAATGGAAATGTTTGCTTGACCTAATGAAATGCCGACTCACAGGGGCGAGCCGAGCGTCGGACATTGCCTTATGGCAGGTGGATTTCATGGTCGGACTTCGCGTTGGCCGAGTATACAACTGGGCGAGGCTACTCACAGAGCGGATAAGGGATTTCCTAGCGCAGAGGCATAAGGCCTTCTATATGACTCAGCACGCCATAGCTCTCTTTTTGGATGCCGTGCACACACAGGTGCCCGAGGGCAATTGGGGTCGGTTGCGGCCACTCACTCACCTGGACCCGGGATGGCCTACCGTATTCTACTGGTCGGAACTGGAAGTAAAGCAAGCAGGCGAGGGCACAGCTTCGGGGAAAAAGAGGAAACGGAAGGAGGCGTCGGTGGAAGAGGAAACATCAGAGGAGGAGGCCTCGGAGGAGAGCGATGCATCTGACAGAGAGGAGCCTATTGACTTATCTTCCTCGCCATCGGAGTCTAGTCCACCGGCCGATGAGGAGGTGTCTGTCGCCATCGGGGGTCAGGAGGCAGGCGAGATTGATATACCAGTATTGCAGCCGGCAGGATTTACTCTTCCGGCACCGCCAGCCAGCCAGAGTACACACTCAGTCACGTTTACCCTCCCTGTTGCGCCAGTTGGAGCCGGGCGGATGTTGAGGGTAGCCGCTTCACTACCGGGAGCATCTCCAGGGTGGGCACCTCTCGCCACCACATCACAGGGGGCACTCACTGTATCGGCGGCAGGTTCCACTGCCTCGGTTGAGATACTGCCAGCGGTTTGTTCTCTTACACCACCGTCAGCATCGGCAGCGACAGGAGTGGCAACCTCGGCAGCAGGAGCTGGGGGAATGACCGAGGCCACTGAGGAGACGACTCCAGCCCTCAGGAGCACCCGGGGTAGCACAGATCGATAGTTGGCTGGGATCGGTGGGCCTCACCTTGGACGTGGCCGAGCAGCCAGACCAGCAGGAGAAGAGTCCCTCGGAGGGACAAGGGGACGAGGAGGGGCCGATCATTCACACCCAGCAGAGTGAGACGGCCAGGATCGGCGAAGACACACTTGCACACCCGGAGGCGAGCATAGCAGAGGCACCAAAGACGGCCATTCAGGAGCCTCAGCCTGTAGTCGGGGAGCCGCCCCAAGAGGAGACAAAACATTGTATACCTTCTGATGATGAGGAGAACGAGGAGGGTGCTTCCATAGAGGGCTTTGTCGTGGAAATGTCACAGCCGAACCCATCGGACCCAGTAGGCATGGTACAGCGATATGTGGAGGAGCTCGAGCACATGGGCAGATTGATGATCCACGTGGGACAGGTTTCCAGGGACCTGAGGATTGGCCGATCGCCTCTGGTAGGCCAGGAGGTTCACCGCATTCGGGGATTTGTGCAGATGGGGTGTGAGGCGGAGTTTGCACGGATATTTGGCGAGGGGTGGCCAGCAGGAGAGACTCCTGCTATGATGAGAGCCTGGCGGGGTCGGCCACCGAGGCTAGTAGGACGGGATGCAGGCGTCCTTGAGAGTTTATACTACATCGAGCTGCCTTCCGAGATGTTTTTCTTCTGATGAAGCGCCAAAGATTTTCCACCGAGGTAGCAGTATCTCGCCGAGTGGATGCCTATAGACTTCTTCAGCGGGTCAAGGATGAGTCTGCTGCGACCATCAAGAGCATTCAGGATAACTTGACTGAGCAATCTCAACTTGCCAGTGACAGGGGAGCCCGATTGGACATCTTGGAGCCTCGGGTGGCAGCCTTGGAGGAGGAGGCACAGAAGAAAGAGGCAGCATGGCAGCAGAAAATGAGAGCATTGGAGGACCAGTTGGCTGCAAAAGAGGTAGAATTGGCGGCCAAGAAGGCCGAAGCAGAGCAGGCAAAGAGCCAACTGATGGAAGCAGCCCGGATGGTGAAGGCGGCGAGGGAGAGGGAGATCCTGGCAGATCGGCAGCTTCGCACACGCACGGAGGAGCTGAGGCGTCTGAGAGCAGAGCATTCTTCCACCACTCCGACGTCATCTGTGCATCCAGGGACACACTCCCTTTCCCCTACTTCTCAGTAATCTTATCTTGTTGTATGTATGTCGTCTGGAAGACGACTTCCTTTTTGGGGGGGATGATGTTAGTCGGATATTTTACCTTGTTGTCGGCCGTAGTCGGCCTCGGTCGTAGTCGGCCAATTGTCAAATAAAACAATAGTTAGTAAAGAATAATAATGTCATGTAATGTCATGTCCCTGAAATCCTAACCTTTAGATAATAAAGAAGCATAATTAAAATAGTTAACCGTTTGATATTGTCCAAGACAATATCAATGAATATTATAAATAACGTTATAAATATTATTATGATATAATAGATATTAAAGTATATAAAATTAATACAAAATAAAAACATAAAATAATATTATAATTACAATTACAAATATAAAGGATCATATAATATTCATAAGGAAATCTAAATAATCAAATAACTAATGTAAATATAAGAAAATATAATCTAAATTACAATCACAATGATAATTATCAGTAACAATGTTAAAATTATAATTATAGCCATTATTATGATTATGAGCATTTAAATAATAATATTAAGCCAAAAATAAATATAAGGCAAAGTACAACGATTCATTATAAGGCAAAGTTTATTTTAGTGAAAGGCAACGACTTTATGGAAGAAAGGCAGCGCTTTGAAAAGAACCTATATTAGTTATAAACAATAGCATAATACAAGAGGTTCTATTTAAGGGTGCGATTGAGATATTTGAGGGTGAAACCATAAATTAAAGATTAATTCAAAGAGCAGCAATAAACATAAGTCGGTAAAGGGTGAAATTAAATAAAAGGTGGTTTGTTTTAATAAAGAGTTATGTTTATAAAAAGACATGTCTCATTTAGAGATATCTAATCTCAAAGGGTATGTCCCTTCAATGAATATGGAGATATAAAAAGAGAGAAGTATGAGATAATGAGGGGGAGAAAAAAAAAAAGAGGAAAAAAGAAACTAAGGAGATCTGCGTATCAGAACAGCAGCAAGTATATGGCATTAATTAGTCATGTAAAGGTATGAATGTGAATGCTAGGCAATATAAATAAGGAATATAAATATATATATATATACTAATATAATTAAAGAATAATTTTATATATATATATATATAAGTAAAGAATAATTATATGTGAATATTAATAAGAGGGAATAATTATATATATGTATGTGTAGGTGTATAGGTATGTGTGTATCTGAGAATCATATACAAATATGCAATAATGATGCTTATAGTGTTTATTGAGCCATATAAGTAATTATGACCTTTCTTAGTATAAACATGAACAGCTTGTATCTATATATTTAGGTATGTCTGTGTTTAATATTTGGTAAATGCACTACTATCTGTAGGTGAACAGTTTAGGCCTTAAATTATTGTATATACAGTATGTGTATAGAAAGTCCAATATTTATTAGTTTGGTAATAAGCAATATGTATATCTGTATATTTCTGAATTATCAATTAATGCTAAATATGAATT
This sequence comes from Sequoia sempervirens, assembly GCA_007258455.2. NCBI lineage: Eukaryota > Viridiplantae > Streptophyta > Pinopsida > Cupressales > Cupressaceae > Sequoia > Sequoia sempervirens. Next base: position 616,038,045 of record VDFB02281492.1, on the reverse strand, counting down.
ATGGATTAGGAGAATAAGGAAGGAATAAAGGAAATGCATAATCCTTTGTCAAGAATGAAATATTTATATCATCTTTGATCTTATTGGATGTTATGATTGAAATTTATTGATTTATAATGTTACTAATGTCTCTTTGAGAAACACTTTGAATGTGAGATTTCGGGATTAAGTGCTTCCACTAGAAAGGGGTCATTACATGTAATGTCATGTACTCTCGGCAAAACATGTTCAGATTAGTGCTAATGTAATGATGTTATGAAACGTCGTGTCGGTTGGTTGTTTAACCATCGCCGAGCGTTATATGTAGTCGGGTGGGAACAGTCGGAAGATGATGCTATTGATGATTCTGAATGAGTTATGTTGTACGCATTGTGATACACTCTTTGTACATGATATTCCTAAGAATGAATAAAGTGTCTGGCATTTTACTATGATATTTTTTAGTTTACTGTTTGATCCTGTGTTCTGCATATTACACGTTTGCCAGTAGTACGTAAAGTTGAATTCCATTCCGTAGGCAAACATAGCCAAGAAGACAAGGAGAAAGGAATATTGGGAATATATGGTTTGTTGGAAAAACCGTGCAGCAGATGAGGCTTCTTAGGTCAATGCTTCAGACTTGGCGAAGTTTGGGATCTCAATTCCAACCTTGTCAAAATGTTCATGAGCTACACACTCATGGAACATTTTCGTACCTGGTGTGTTTGATGCCGGAGCATCCGGGTATGCCTGTAATCTGCATCAACTCTTTTACATTTTTGGTTTGTTTGTTTTGAATTTTCGTTTTGGTGTGTGTGTGTTCATCTACAAAAATTCAATACTTGAGGTTACCGTTTACATGTCTGTCTGGCATTCCAATCTGGGAGTTGTTTTAATAGCATCGCTAAGTCAACGTTGGAGTTTTATATTGCAAGGCAGAATTTTAAAAAAAATACTAATATAACTTCCTAATGTTTGGTGCCCAAGTTGGGTGATAAATTTTTGGTGAGGCATGGGAGATGAATGGCTAATGGTGCTTCTTTCCATTAGGCAAGAAAAAAAACAAAAAACAAAACAAGACTCTTGACTTTTGGCGTGAAAGGGAAGAGCAAAAGATGAGGAGTTAGGCGCAGCAGCTGAAAGAGATTCTCGACGCCAAAATCAATGGAAAAAAACCACAGCTAAAATTGGCAAAAAGACAAGGTATCGACCCATCATCTGGCTGGTAATTTGAGCAGGATTAAGATACCATTATCTGGCGTGGCATAGAGAGAAGTTGGAGGCGATGGAGGTGTAAACAATCCAATGTAAGAACAAGGGAAGGCAATTTGAATAATGCCGATTTTTGTTTGAACATTTTAATATGTAAATCTGGACAAGAATAAATAAATAAATTATAGCAGACTTATCTTTGTGATTGCTCCATTAAAATTTGATTGAAATTCTTGGTTTATTTAATTGATTTGCTGCAAATGCTCTCAATTTGGTTAGACTCGGAGCTTTGATTTGCTTCATTTAATAAATGTTATTGCAGTGTCCCCCAAAGGGGCAATGTTTTTGAAGGCGGTTGATTGTGAGGGGAAAATCAAGGATGCAAAATTCATTTCTAAAATCCTCATTGAGTCCATAGAGATGGTGGGTCTTGAAAATGTTGTTCAAATCATTACAGACAATGTGAAAAATTGCAGGGCTATAAGTGCTTTGGTTGAGGAAAGGTATGAACACATTTTTTGGACACAATGCACCGTACACTCCCTTAACTTGGTGATGCAAGCAATTGGCATTGAAATAGAGTGGGTAAAAGCTAGATACCAAGAGGGTGAGGTGATCCAAATGTTTGTGACAAACCACCATATGTCGCAAGGCATTTTCAGGACTTTCTCAAATTTGAAATTGTTGAAGGTCAATTTAATTTTATTTATGCCATGTATACTTATATAATATATTTGAATGTGTTATTAACTTATTTTTTACATGATCCTAGGTTGTTGAGACCCGATTTGCATCACACACAATCATTTTGAGACGACTTGTGAAGGTGCGAGAGGCATCGGGTGCCATGGCTATTAACAACCAATGGAGTATTTGGAAGCAATCAAATTTAGAGAGGGCCAAGAAGGTCAAGTCATTGATCCTAGATGACAATTGGCGGGCTCGTGCGGACTATGTCTCGAGTTTAACCAAGCCTATCATGAGTATGATCAGGTTTGCTGATACAAATCGACCATATTTGGGGAAAATCTATGATGGAATTGACTCCATGATAGGAAAAATTAAGGTCATAATAGCACAAAAAAAGAATGACCCTACAGAAACATTTATCCCAAGTGTTGAAAAATTCATTCATCACTGTTGGAACAAGATGAACACACCATTGCATCTCCTTGCATAATGCATTGTCCCAAATACTATAGTGCACAAATACTTGCTTTGCCAATGAGAACTCCACCATATAGAGATAGTGAAGTTGCTAATGGGTACAAATGGGCATTCAAAAGACTCTTCTCAGATCCAAAAGTGGTGGAAAATGTTAGGAAAGAGTTTGGCATGTTCATCTCAAGATGAGATCATAGTATTTGTTCTCTTCAAGACCAATACAATGTAGATACTCATAAATGGTGGTACATCCATGGGCAAGATATTTGTTCCTCCAGCCTCTTGCAATCAAGATTCTATCACAAGCATTTTTTATTTTTTATTATTTAACATTTGTATTGTAGACTTTAGTACTTACCATTCTTTAATTTATTTTGCATTTTTTATTTTTAAGTTGTTTTGGTTTTCTCTCCAATTTCAACAGGTTGCACGTTCTTCTTCGTCTGAACGGAATTGGAGTACATACTCCTTTATCCACTCAGTAAAGCATAACCGGTTGACTGCAGAAAAAAAGCAAAGACTTGGTTTACGTCCATTCAAGCTTGTGTCTTCTATCACATAAGCAAGATGAGTGCAAGGAAGGTTCAATGAAGCATTGGGACATAGCCCCTAAGTGTGCCAACTTGGATGTGTCTATTGTAGAGCTTGCTAGAGTCACTATAGATGATGATGATGAGACTCTTACACATGATGCACCTAGTATAAGTGGCAATGCATTTACTTGTGGTTCAAATGATGTTGAACCAAATGATGACCTTGATCTAGATCCTTTTGATAATTGATGAAGATTAAAGACAATCATACAATTTTTTTATTGTATTTATTTCAATTTTGTAATTGTAATGATTTTCATTCAAATTGTGACTCTAGAGTCCTAGACATATATGATATGACATAATATTGAAATTTTGAACTATAAATTGGCATTTATTTTTATCACTACAATTGATCAATGATGAAATATCATACTATCAAAAGTATTTACAATTCTATATATTTTTTAAATTTTTTGCATATATATATATATATAGCCGTACCATACCCAAGAAAAAAAAGTGTTGTATCAACGTACCCATATCTCATACCCGATCTCATACTAGAACCGGCAACTTAGGCTATCACCAAAGAAGTTAAATGCTGCAATTTAATACTTTATTTGGTATGGCAGTTATTGGTTAGCAATATAATAATAATGATATTAAATATTCGCCAATAAGTGCAGCCTATGTCACAAGGTTCGAGTTCAAGTTTGTGTTTGGCAACAATAAAATTCAAATGAAATTTGACAAGGAAAAAGAATCGAGAATAAATTTGCCTATAAAAATATGATTTTTTAAAAAATATAAAATTCTAAGTTTCCGAATCAAGTATGGATACGTGGGTATGTACATTGGTATGGCAGAAGTTTTTTGGGGATTAGGTATGTTAGGATACATCCATACAAAAAATATATCAAAATCACAAATATATACATATTTGCAGCCTAAAAATAATAATTAAAAAAAATAGTGTAATTATAACATTTAATTATTTCATATACAATTTAATAAATTAATATTATAATGAGAAATAATAAATATAATTAAATGATTATATATTATATAATAGTATTAATATAACAATTTGAATTAACAATACAATATTAATAATTAATTATTAAACTATAAATATAATCTATTGACAACATATATAGTAATTATATATTATTAAATATTTGCATTTATTAATTATAAATTAAATTATAAAATAATAAATGTTAAAATTTTAGTCTATTAGTCCATTTATATTACAATTTATATTTAATATTTATTAAACATTATAAATTAATTTATTAATTGTTATAATGATATTAATAAATTAAAATAATATATTATAATTAACAATATTAAAATCTAATTTTGCCAATAGTGGCATGGTGTGATGGTTTAAAGGTGGCATTGTTGTTCTTGCCACCATGGTTCAAACCCCATTGGGGTGGTATTGTTGAGTGGTTGTATTCCGGTTCATAGCTCCGGGTCAAAAGCGTTTACCCCTTGAATAGAATAAAAAATAAAAAATTAAAAAATTAAAATAAAAATTAAAAAAAAAAACAATATTAAAATCTAAACTTACTAAAAGTAAAATATAAAACTATGTCGTCATAGACTCACAAAAGCAGATTGGGTCGAGTGCTCTTGGGAACAAGCCAATCCATTGGGGAAAGGAGTCACATGAGGATGTGGGCATATGATGTATAATTCCTCATAAAAGATTTCCGTAGTCATTTCAAAAAATGACCTTCCGGTCCAACTATGGAAAAACTCCATCCAGTTCCCAATCTAGGTGAATAATGTGAAAAAAAAACGCTTTTTAGAACAATAGATTAGGGTTTTCGTTCATTCAAAAAAAACTAGGCAAATTGTGCTTGAATCATGTCGAGATATGTTTGGAAATGCCATGTCAACAATGGATTCATTGGGATTCAACTAGAAGCTAGTTGAAACATTTATGCCTTCAAAAATATGAACCTTACCCAATTCCATGGGGATTCCAAGCAATACCTGATTCTGGGACATACCTTACTCGGAAGCGGCAAGTGAACTAGGCAATTCGGCAACATCGGTAAAATTTGAATACATTATAGTAAATTTAAAAATATTGTAATATAAATATGTTTAAAATTTTAATTTAAATATTATTAATATATAAATAAAATATATATTAAATAATAAATGTACTATAAATAAAAATCTAATTTTAAATTTTAAAATGTTTGGCCAATGGTGAGATTCAAAAGTAAGATATTGTACAACACCAGATTTTGAAGTAGATCTCCCAAGCTCATTTGATTTTGCAATGGTCATCACATCGGCCAATGATTCAACATAAGTGGTACAAATTAAACATCCAAAGACTCCCTTTTAAAAATATATATTTTAATAGAAAACCTAAGCCTTATCCGTACGAATTTTTGGGCTAACTACAACAATTTTTTCAGTTTTCTTTTAAGTTAGCTGAATTTCAAACTTCATTGCTAAAATTCAGCAAACACTATGACTTAGAGTGTAGCAGCCTTATCTATTGATAAATAGTTAAAAGTTAAAACAATAAATAGTATTATATTTAGCAAATTAAATCTTACACAAATAACTGATATATTAAATCTTTCACAAAAGGTATAACAACTAAAAGCCAAAAATATATGAATATAATTCACCAAGTAAGAAACAATAATGTTGATGACATGGAATTTTCTTGCAAATCTAACTTGTTATCCAACTGAAGCATAATAGTGATCCTTGTGCAAAATCACCTAAATGGAGATGCACATTTTCATCCTCAAATCCAATGAGATTCCAAGAGGGTTTTCATCCTCTGGAATTACCAACTAAGATTTCCATTCTTGAAAGCAAATTTAAAATTTGAACTCAGGAATGATGATAAAGGATAATGGATGATTTGATGTGAGCCTTGTCTTCTCTTTTATAAGTGATTTACTTCAAGCCCTCTATTTTATTTATTTTGTTTTTCCCTCCAAGTATTTAAAAAAATTTAGAAGTTTGAACAAAGTGTTGAGAATACTAATTTGAATATTACATTGGCCTTATAATAATATATAAGTTGCGTATTTCAAAATAAAATGATTGAGCCCAACTTAAAATATTATCAATTCTAAAATATCCCGAGCTAAATTACTAGGCAAAAAAAATTAATTTTTACAACTTTATGTGCACAGGCATTTTGTCAAACAGTTTGCAGAAGTCTGATTGAACCGTGTTTTCTTTTCTTCATTTTCATTTGACCCAATATGGTAATTCCACACATCACAAATGCAAAATAATGTTCCCAAAAAATTGCAAAGATTCACAATGATATAGCAAATTCTTTGTCCAATGTAATATTGCTGATGTAGTTACAAAATAAACTTGGTACAATAATTAATAATCAATAATCAATAAGTATTGCAATTTTGGCAATAGTTAAACTCATTCCTCCACTCTTCATTAAGCTTGAAATGAGCAGTACAGACTTAAATAATGTTCCAAAGTTACATATAAAACCACTAATAACTTTTGACTTGATACATAGATTTGTATATATTCCCAATTAAGCTGCAAGTCTTCAATGGAGAGTCAACTTTGCCTGCACCACATTAAGATGACTATTGAGTTTACAGCTCACAAAGCCAACAGAGGATGAAACAATCTAATTAGCCGAAAGGGTCTCCACTAAGCACTTCCTATTAGTTTCAAGACCTCTCACTGCCAATAGTGGAGAATTCTACTTGAAGTATTTAATAATAGCTATGCTTTCTTAAATTTGAGGCCAGTTATTATACTCCATGAATGATTCCTCTTAACAAATAATAGAAGCTCCTCCCTTAACATTGATACGTCGGTCCCTTTCTCACTCTCGACGCCTTCCACTTTTCCGCTAGCTCCCAATCATTGTCTACTAGCTCCTTATACTCTTCATAATCTTCCAATGTAACGGTGGTAAATTCTTCCTAAATCGCAACTTATTCCTTTGTCTATGGTTGCTTCATTAATCAACGTCTCTTCATTAGCCTACGGCTATAGTCTATTCTCCATGCCATGATGGCATCAATTTTCCTTGCATTAGTCTTAATCCCTTCATCATTGCTAATATCAACCCCCCATAGAGTCACTATAACTGGAACAAGGCAGCTGCTAAGAGAAGACCACGACCTCCCCTTGCAATTGTTACGATAATATTTTAATATGATACAACTTTTGTGTAGTATGTATGGCGCTTAAAAGTTATTAAAGAGAATCTGCAAATAAACTTTTGAGTTGCCACGTCCACCATTTGGCACCCTTTTGTTCCAAATAATTTTCTCATTCTCGTCACAGCTTTGAGTATATATATAAACCAAACTCATTATCAAATACTATCAACCCTTTTTATTTCCAGACAATAAATAAATAACAGGCCATCCCAGATCCTGGAGTGGTACAACTGGCCTATGAATAACAACATAATATTTAGCTCAATCCATCTTACCCATTCAAAAACTTTCCACTTTGAAATTTGTCTCTATAAGAGACTTCGCAAATTTCAAAATCTACAAATGATATGCATAGTTGTGAAACCTGGATGATTCCACCTATAAAAGGGTTTGGGTTTTCATCCAATCCTCTGAACTCGAGGGTTTCTATCCTCAAGCTCTTGAAAGCCAAGCTCCCCAAAAACCAATTAAAAAAATAAACTAAGCATGAATTCCCAAATGAGCTTCCCAAAACACTTCATTCAATCTTCCCTAACTCCTCCACTTTTCTTGAAAAACCATATTTAACTTTTTTAATTTTACTCCTTATTTCTCCCAAAAAGTGACTTGTTTAAATATTTCTTTTCCGCCACACTAGTCACTTTATTTAAAAAATAATTTACTTAAGTCATCATTTAACTATGCTTAATTTGACAACTTAATTAATTATTTAATTATTAATTATTTCTTGCACCGCCAACTGAAACTGCAAAAAATACCAAAAACACAATCGAAAGCGACAACTGAAGGTGCCAAAATACTCTAGAGCTCCTCGAAACATCAGATAACCCCTCTAACATGACTGACTGTCACCAAGAAAGCCAAAGCTACACTCCATGCTGACATGAGCAAAAATCAAGACATTACAATCTGCCCTCCCCAAAGATTGCTTGTCCTCAAGAAATGCAAGGACAGCCTCAATAACAACTAGCTGAGACAAACTGAACCCAAGTGTGATCCTAGGGTCCCAAATCAATCTTTAGAAATTTCCACCATGTTGACGATGTGCTACTTTGATCAAAATTGTTAATCCATAGTACCAAGTCTACACTCTCCTCTCTTGTAACCCCAAAATGTAAACATCACCAAAACCCAAACTGAGATACTTGCAAGGTTGAAATCTGTATCATGAAAAATCTCCTACCAAGGCGCCTGAATGGGGACCACATCTGTAATCCCACTACCTAACACGATCCTAGGAAACAGGAAACATAATCTGCTCAACCCCCAAGAATAACCCTCGACATATCTCCTCATGGTGTTCCACAAGTGATGCTAATCAGTCCCTGACCAAAAACTGATAAGATGACAACAATGTCATCCCTGGATTCATTCATCCTGAAAATACCTTCCCGATCATAGACTGATAACCCCTCACTGACACTTAATCTCCAAGTGTCAAAAAACTAATTTCAAGCACACCAACTCATCTAATTTAATGCAATCATCATAGAAACATCTGTAGATATATATATCATCTCGAACTGATTACAGTACCCATCACTCACCCTAGTGGGGTCTAGAAATAACTGCACTAACTTTGCAAATCCTCCCACAACTTGTTGCCAATAAGCTTGTAAGTACTCGAAGACCATCTGCCCATAAATTGATGTTTTCATATTCAGCATGGAAATGCAAGGGCAATAGCTGTCGTAAAATTTTACCACTAAAAACATAGGAGATGTGAGTGTGGAAATGACCATAGAGACTCCTCCAATAACCACATTACCCCTACCAATCAACACTGACTGAAAATTACTCCATTGCTAGGTTGGAGGTATTTGCCAATCCCTTTGTATACGAACATTCAAAGTCCTATGTAGGTTGATTGGAAAGTGAAGAACGGTACCAACTTTGAAATTTTGCCCAACACCCCAATTCTGAGTCAACAACTCACCACTGAAGACTGTACCTAGATCCCAAATCCTGTGATTATCACTAATCATACTCACACATACGTCCTCATGGCTATTGCAACAAACGATGTAAGCAATGTTAAGTCTGAAAATCTGATTTATAACCATCTCGGAATTGCCTTTGCTGTCATAAATTCACAAGATCTCATCAACATTCAAATTCCAAGTGCTATAGAAACAAACATGTGCACAAAAATCCATGCAATCAGCTGCTATCATTAAAGCAAAGTCTAAAAATTTCATGATCAGCACCATAGAACAGCCCTTAAACATTAATGTGTAAGTTGGAAACCAAAGAACCAAGTCTAAACACTCTCCCACAATTTGATGCACATTGCTGATATGTCTTTTCATGAAGGAATAGTAAACCCATTACGAAGTATCATGTCTCATGAATAACTTGGGCCCACATAACCATCTCATGCTTAGCCATAAAATCTTGAGTATTAACAAGATGAAGCCTTTTACTAGTGTCATCCTGTTACCCTCTAAATTTTAAAACATGCAATTTTCTTCCCTTTAAAATGGCCTTCATTCCATGCCTTTAATTCATCTGTAGTCGCGGTCCTCGCAAGTTTTATAACCTTTTGTCGCATAACCTTGTGATTTCATAACCTAGTCGCGAGGTTCGGAAGTTGCAGAATAATCTGATGACACGATCCTTCTTTCTCCCCATCCTTGCCTAAGTGATTGGTGTGTCAGAAGTTCTCGAAAACTTAGAACCCGGCGACATGTAGTTCTGTGGTTTGGCTTTTTCGCAATCCCACAACTTTTCAGGCAATCTCCTTGGTTTTCAAACGCCGCCAACCCATTTAATTACTTGTACGGCGTATCGTGTGACTGTCTTTTCAGGAGTTATGAAATGTGAGCTCAATCTTAACATGCTCCTCAACCAATGGTGCATTAATTAGACCTCTTAAATGGCAACTGTAACGTAAACTCACTAAGGTGGTGGCATGATACTGACAGATTAAAGGACATCATTACCTACCAGCGTAATTAAATAAGCTTGTTTACAGAAGAAAGGTGGCAGTACTGTTGAGTCCTGTTTTCTTATCAACCAAGGCAAATTCGAAATGGGGCTTCCTGCAACCAACAAAATGTGGGATGATGAGCCTATGCCTGTTCTGCAACCAGACTTGAATTGGCCCGAGGAAGAGCAAATTGATATCATTTCCCAATTGCGCACACTTGCCTGGAAGGAAAAGACCAACTACGCTCAATATCACAGGGTAATCTTCGTCCTAGAGGAAGAGGAGAAACGCGCCAAGCTGCGCAACCTTTTAATGGAGATACAACTGGATATGGAGAATGCCTGACTACCTACGGCAGTTTAATTTTCTTGTTTTGCATGGCATCTTTTTGTAATTAGTGGTGCTAACCCAATTTTGGTACAACGTAACTGTTTCCGTTTAATGTCACTTTCTTGAGGACGGTTACTTCAAAGACCGTGATGAATAGTTACGATACATTTTTGGCTTGGGGAAACTCTATAAAAGGCGGAACTTTTGGGAAAATAAAGGGAGGAGTTGGGGTAAAATAGGGGGGAAGCTAGGTTATCTTTTCATGCAGTTTCATTGTAAAGAAAGAAAAAGTCTGTGAACTCATATTTTGGCATTAAAGAAATAAAGAAAATATCTTCGAATCTTTGAATTTCATCATGTTTTCTTTAGATGACAATGACCTGTGTTTCTTTGTGGTTATTTTTCAATGTCATTCTTTATAATGGACTGTATATGCATTTAATTCTAAAACTTTGGATTTGGATTGAATTAGCTTCCGAAAAGAGCATGTTGTCCTTTCTTTTCTTAGATACCATTCGTTAGTGTAGGGAAGATGAGCTTTGTATCATTTACCTGCATTTACTTTATTTTAAGTTTAATCTTTCACACCTATTTTCATAGTTATGGGTAGGTGTTAGTTGCCTTTTTTGCTTTCTGGTAAAAAGCATACCCAGTCTTTATTCATTGCATATCTGTCGAAGGTAATTGTGCCTTGTAAAATAAGCAAAGAGCGCTTGCAGATATCATTGCAAGTGACTCAACTGTTGGCTGGATTGTCATTTATTTGGGCTAAAGAGTATAAAATTAAAGTGACAAATCTTTCAACCAACACATCCATAATTTTTTTAGCTACCACCCTATGATGAACAAAATCATATGAAGATAATGGATTGATGTTTACAAGCATAAAATTAGCATTTGTTTCATACCTTTCATTGGTGTCTTCATGGATTTCACGTATATCTTCTTCAATTTCTAGATGTTCTTCATTATTTACAGATCCAAAAAGTTAATCACGCTCATACCCATCTGCATAGCCTGTTATAGCAGCTATCTCATGGATGCAAGCTGCAGCTTCATGTGAGAAATGATCCTCAAGATTCAAGAGTTCATAATCTTGATGTGGTTTCCAATCTCTATCAATATATTTAATTCCCCTAATATGAGTAATGTTGGAATCATTATACAATATTTCTCCCCGATGGAATTTATCAATCCCTTCAACTATTTGCTTCATCTCCATAATCCTTGTATTACTTTCTTGTTCCTTGGGTGTGGTTGCAATAGAAATAGGATTTTCTGCTTTGATAAAGAAAAGTGAGTCATACTTAACTAGAAGGAAAGTTCATCAGCTTCTTTTTCCTTGTCTTCAGCGAACTTGGTAGCAAGGTCTCTATCCATGAGCAATTGCAAATAATCAGATTTCATCATTTCGAGTGCTCCTTTTATCATGTGCAATTGTGTAAGAGTGACTCCACTTACAACTCCTTTTTGTCTCTCCTCAATTTGGGCTTTCCAAATGAGGTCTTCAACGTATTTATGAGTATTATCTACCCTTGTTAATCACAACTTTCTCTTCTATAACCACAAATTGGTCATTCAAATCTTGCAACGCTAGAGGTCTTTGATCAAGCTCATCAAAGTGACTTGGGCTGTCACACAATAAATTTTCTGATTTGCTTTCATTTGTAGGAACCATATCATCAACAAAACCAGTTGTCTCACTAGTTGATGCCTTGCAAGTCCCAAGTAAGAATGATGGGACAGTGTTATGATCAAACCTAGTATCATCAAAGGAATCTATCTCCTCCTCACATGGCTTGTCAATAACAATCTCTAAATCACCAACATAGAGACTCGTGTACCCCTCACTTGTAGAAGCAACAAGTGACTCTTTTTCCTTAAAGTTCATTGTATCACTCTGCTGGAAGGAAATAGTGTGGGATTTGTTCTTTTTATTGTTTATCCAAACCTCCTTAGTTGCTGATTTACTGAACTCCAAATTAGCAGATTTCCCAATTTCAACATTATCATGAAGATCAATGTACTCCACTTCATTAATAGAAGCACATAAAGAATCAATTTCATCCTCATTTTTAGAAGCATCATGACCATCAGGGACAATTTCAACCACCTGTATCTCCTCACAAAACTCCTAATGAGATGGCATGAGGACATTGAAATTTTTAGCGGATTTAATAATAACATGCTTTTCTATTGAAGTATCTGAAAAGATAATTGGACAATCTTCCTGTTTCTCTTTTCCAACCTCTCCTTATGTGACTGTGTGTTCTTCCTCTAGCCTCTTTACCTTTTTACCTATGCATTGGTAATTATGCTCCCAAGTTCCTTTGCATGAGAAGCAAAGGTTTTGTCTTCTAAGTTCATTCCTACTGCCTTCTTTTTTCCTATACCTAAATATTTCTTTTCGTTTGTATCTGCTTTCTTTTCAGCTGAAAAAAGATGCTCTAGAAATTTTGTTAAATTCTTATCTTATTTTTGAAAATTTTGTATCAATTTTGCCAGCAGCTCCTACATGGACTTCATCCTTCCCAATTGAAACAACCAACACTTTGCTACAACTGATTTGTATAAGTGTTGGTCACTTACCGGAAGCAAACTAAGAATGATTTCTCCTTGTTAAACCCCCCAGCTGGCTGGACACTTTAAACTGATCAAAAAACTTATGCTATTAAAATCGAGCATCAAAACCTATCGGCTGGCAAGATCTCCAACTTTGATACCATTGAAATATCCCAGGCTGAATTACTAGGCAAAAAGTTTTAATTTTTACAACTTCATGTGCACAAGCATTTCATCAAACAATTTTCATTTTCATTTGACCCGATATGATAATTCCACGTCACAAATGCAAAATAATGTTCCCAAAAAATTGCAAAGATTCACAATGATATAGAAAATTCTTTCTCCGAAGTAATATTGTTGATGTAGTTACAGAATAAACTTGGTACAATAATTAATAATCAACAATCACGAGGATTGCAATTTTTTCAATAGTAAAACTTATTCCTTCACTCTTCATTAAGTTGGAAATGCATAGTACAAACTTAAATAATGTTCCAGAGTTACATATAAAATCAATAATAACTTCTGACTTGATATAGAGATTTGTATATATTCCCAATTAAGCTGCAAGTCTTCAATGGAGAGTCAACTTTGTTCGCACCACATTAAGATGACTATTGAGTTTACAGCTCACAAAGCTAGCAAAAACCACCTCCTATTAGGGTCAAGACCTCTTACTGCCAATAGTGGAGAATTCCACCTGGAGTATTTAATAATACCTATGCTTTCTTAAATCTGAGGCTAGTTATTATACTCCACAAATGATTCTTCTTCACAAATAATAGAAGCTCCTCCCTTAACATTGATACATCGATCCCTTTCTCACTCTCAACACCTTCCACTTTTCCGCTAGTTCCCAATCATTGTCTGCTAGCTCCTTATACTCTTCACAATCTTCCAAAGTAGCGATGGTCAACTCTTCCTAAATCGCAACTTATTCCTTTGTCTACGGTTGCTTTAGTAATCGGTGTCTCTTCTTTAGGCTGCAACTATAGTCTATTCTCCATGCCAAGATAGCATCCATTTTCCTTGTGTCATTCTTAATCCCTTCATCATTGCTAAATATTGATCCCCCATAGAGTCGCTATAACTAGAACAAGGCAGCTGCTAAGAGAAGACCACGACTTCCCCTTGCAATTGTTAAGATAAATATTTTAATATGATACAGTCTTCGTTTAATATGTATGGCACTTAAAGATGAGGTGATGGCTTCAAAGGTATTAAAGAGAATCTATGATAGACTTCTGAGTTGCCACATCCACCATTTGGCACCTTTTTGTTCCAAATAATTTTCTTATTCCCATCGCAACTTTGAGTATATATATATATATATATATATATATATAAACCAGACTCCTTATCAAATAATATCGACCCTTTTATTTCTAGACAATAAATAAATAATAGGCCTTCCCAAATCCTGGAGTGGTACGACTGGCCTATGAATAACAAAATAATATTTAGCTCAATCCAGCTTACCCATTCAAAAACTTTCCACTCTAAAATTTGTCTCTATAATAGAATTCGCAAATTTCAAAATCTGCAAACGACATGCACAGCTACAAAACTTGGATGATTCCACCTGTAAAAGGATTTGGGTTTTCGTCCAATCCTCCAAACCCAAGGGTTTCCGTCCTCAAGCTCCTAAAAGCAAGCCAAGCTCTCCAAAAACCAATTAAAAAAATAAACCTAGCGTGAATTCCCAAATAAGCTTTCCAAAACACTTTATTCAATCTTCCCCAACTCCTCCACTTTTCTTGAAAACCCATATTTACTTTTTAATTTTACTCCTTATTTCCCTCAAAAAGTGACTTATTTAAATATTTTACTTTTCCAGCACATTAGTCACTTTATTTAAAAAATAATTAAGTCATCATTTAACTATACTTAATTTGTCTTTAATTAATTATTTAATTATTAATTATTTCCCGCACCACCAACTGAAACTGCAAAAAAATACCAAAAACTCGATTGGAAGCAATAATTGAAGGTGCCAAAATACTTCAGAGCTCCTTGGAACACCAAATAACCCCTTTGACACAACTGACTATCACCGAGAAAGCCAAAGCTACACTCCATGCTGACATGAGCGGAAATGAGGACATTACAAATTCTTTTATTTATGAAAAGGGGAGATGACAAAGTGAAGAAATTAAGAAGCCTCGTTCAAATTTAAGCCCATCTAAGTACCTTCCAAATAAATCATACTTGCAAGTAGACCAAAACCCACTAGGTCAACAACCAAGGAAAGGCAATTACCAAACAATCATCTAAACTTGAGCATTCCTTAACAATCCCACCCTTAAGGCTTCATTATTGAACTACAATCAACTCATCTTTGCTAATTAGCCTAAAATCAATAGATTTATATAGCCCTATGTTGCCGGGTTCTCCTAATTCAAGTCTCATGCCCGTTCTAGGAGCATTCAGATTTAGGAGTGCTCGAGGGAGCACCTAGGTAGCACATTGGACACCTCGGGTTCCTTGTGGATTCATGTCCTCACAAACCCACAAGGAACCCAGTGTGTCTAGGGTGCTCCTGTTGGCGCTAACGCCTAGGGGACGCCTGAAATGAATTGAAAAACATAAAAAAAAAAATTGCCAAAAAGTGCAACTTAACCCTAAAACGCCCCTCCAAAGCCCCAATTCGCCCATTTAACTTTTCATTGCTCTCCTCAAAGACATTCATCAAGCATTTTTTTTTCATTTTTCCATTTTGAAGGGTTGCTGGTTTTTCAAAGGAGATCGATCACAAAGTGCCAAAGGATTGAGGAAACTTGTACAAAGAGATCTAATCATCTAAGGTAAGCATTGTAAGAATTATGTTACGATGCTTCAACAACTTCTAGGAGGTGGGGCATTCATTTGGAATTGTGGTGAGTGCAGAGTCCAATTGTCCAATTTAAGAGCTCATATAGTCAAGTGAAAGCTCACTTATGTGCACAAAGTGGGAAAGGGATTAGAATATGTGAAGGGAAAAATAAGAAGAGGTTGCCAATGAAAAAAATTATGGCATTCATTAGAGAACAAGAACAAGTTGATGCTCTCAATGAAGAGCAAAATTAGGATCTCATCCTTTAGCAAAGAGAACATCAATGACTTTACCTACAGTTTCAGCAATGGCCTCTCAACATCCTTTCTTAGAGACACCCTCTATCCAAGTAGAAGATCCCACTCCTTCCCACAAACAAGGCCCATTGGATAAGGCATTTCAAAATGAAGCAAGAGACATTGCAGAGGAAAAATTTGCATGTTGCATTTATGCCAATGGTCTTCCTTTCAAATTGGTGAGATCACCATATTGGCGTGAAATGGTGGCGTCAATCAATAGTGCACCTTTTGGTTTCATAGGTCCTAGGTATGAAAAGTGTGTACCACCTTAAGCAAGAGAAAAAAATTGTATAGAGACATCACTCAAACCAATTAGGGATTCTTGGATCGAAACAAGAGTGTCTATTATTTCTGACGGATGGAAAGATTGAAAAAACCAACCTTTAATAAATGTTATTGCAGTGTCTCCCAACAGGGCAAAGTTTTTGAAGGTAGTTGATTGTGAGGGGAAAATTGCCATGTCCCCGAAATTATAACACTCTGAGAGACAAATAAGTGAAAATGAATAACACAATACATATTAAAATTATAAAAGAAAATACTATCGTTTTAATATATTTATAATTACAATCATCATAAGATAATATTGTAATTATAAATATATATCGACGATACACAATAAAATACATTAATATAAATACTATCATAATTATCAAATAATTATTAAGAGATAATATTATAAATATTAAAATATACATTTAAATAATAAATATAAATAATATTACAAATAAATTAAAAATAAAATAGTAAAATATAATACACATCAAAACAAAATAATAAAATGAATATAATTTGAGATATCATTAAGGAATGTTTAACTAAAAGTCATGTCCATTTGTAGGGTTATCTCTATTCAAAGAGATGCCTCTCTTCATGGAGGTATAAGGATATAAAATAAGGAGTGGAAGATAAAGGAAAGGGGGAGATATTAAATATACACATCAGATTTTAAGAAGAAGATAAAAGAGTAAAGGAATGAAGATGTAAAAAGGAGATCTATCAATAGTGTGTAGAGAACAATAAAATAAAAATTAGAAAGGTTTGGAATTAGTTTTCAAAAGGCAGCAATCATTTCAAAAGGTTGTGTCCTCTCTAATGAATGTCTCTTTTCAAAAAGATACATCTTCTCATTTGAATGTGAAGATATAAAAAGGGAAAGAAGGAGATATGTATAGAAAGAAGGGAATATCATTCAATATTGGAGCAGAATCAAGCAGAAATAAATATGAAGAATGCAGCTGATTTATGAGGGATTGATAACTGATTTAATTATGGAAGAAAATATGGAAATAAGGAGATAAGTATTTTTACATAAGTGTTTGTATATTTGAATAATGGTGTTAATAAATACATTATGGATTTAAATAACAGTGTAATTAATGATAATTCATACATGATGTTGTTTATTTAATGTTATCTACCTTTTATTGGTGGCATTGGGAATAATTAATCATGCATGCTACTAGTTATCTTAAACATTGTTGATACGTTTGCTCCATTGACATTATTGTATATATATATTTATATGAAATGTATTATATAATACAATTATACAGTAAAGACACTTGTAGCAATTATTGAGCCTTATAAGTAATTGTGATTATTTGATAAAAAAGAAATAAATTTATGAATTTCTTTATCCTATGATTGATCAAGAAAAGGAGAAAAAGAATGCAATATGAACACTAGACCATCATAAAAGGATATCTTCAAGAATCAAGGCAGATTTAGGGTAATCCCAGATTGGGGACATTACACAAATCAAGGATGCAGAATTCATTTTAAAATCCTCATTGAGTCCATAGAGATGTTGGGTCTTGAAAATATTCAAAATCAAATCATCATGAACAATGCGAAAAATTGCAAGGCTACAAGTGCTTTGGTTAAGGAAAGTTATGAACACATTTTTTGGACACCATGCACCGTACACTCCCTTAACTTGGTGATGCAAGCAATTGGCACTCAAATAGAGTGGGTGAAAGCTATATACGAAGAGGGTGAGGAGATCCAACTGTTTGTGACAAACCACCATATGTCACAAGGCATTTTCAGGGTTTTCTCGAATTTGAAATTGTTGAAGGTAAATTTAATTTAATTATTTTTTTTAATTTTATTTATGCCATGTATACTTATAATTTATATAATATATTTTAATGTGTTATTAACTTATTTTTTACATGATCCTAGGTTGTTGAGACCCAATCTACATCACACATAATCGTTTTGAGATGACTTGTGAAGGTGCGAGTATTAAAATAATATCTTTCTATTTTTGACGTTAATGATCATCTCATTGATGTTTCTAACTTCGTCCTTAGTAAACGATTGTTTCTTTTAGAAACATCGTATTTTGTAATTTATTTAAGGAACATTCGTTCCTCCTGATTAATGCACAACACAACATCGATTCTGTAACATGGTATCAGAGCAGGAATCTATTTTCGAAAAATTTTCAATAAAAATTAGTACGGAATTTTTCTGAATATTGAAAATTTTTATTTTTTTTCGAATTTATTTTTCTCCTGGTCCTGCAATTTGAGATTTGAGGGTTTCTGATTTACGATTTTCGTGAGTTTTCACTCATTGAAAAATCGCAACTCTCTAGGCCGCGGATTTTCGTATAAGAGGCATTTTTTTTCTGGCCGCGTGCTCAGTTCGTGGGTATTTTTTCTGCATTTACAAGGGTTTTCGCGTCAGTTTTTTGATGCGTTTCTGAGATCACCCTTCTCTGCCCGCGTTCTTTGTTTTTCTGGGCGCGCGAGATTTCGCGTCTTCTCTTTCTGGCCGCGCGCGACTTGCAGACGCCATCTCCACACGCGTTTTCTGTTGGTCGCGAGATCTTCTTCGAGCATTCTTTGCTCCTTTTCTGGCCGCGCATTTTTTTTCCTGAGGATCGTGGTTTTTTGGGCGCGATTTCTGCCTTTGGTCGCGTGGTTTCTTTGCGGGTTCTGAAACGTTTTTTCATTCTTGTTGGCGCGACTTTGTCCGCGATTTGAAGGCCGTTTCTAGCTGCGAATCCTTCGTCTTTTGTGACGTTTTTGTTCTGATTCGTGGGCGCCCAGACTTCTGCAATTTTTTTGCCACGATTTTGTGTGGATTCGAGCTGGTTTCTGCAGTTTTTTCTACCTTTCATGGCGGCTAGGGTTTCTGCCAGTTCGTCTAGGTTTTTTTTTACCCTCTGTTCCAAGGCGAAAATTATTTCTGATTGCAGATTCCTGGTGGGTTTTCCGAGATCTCAACTGGGTTGTCGTCCGATTTTTCTGGGTGCTTCGTTTTCTGTGCCTCGATTTTTGTGCAGCTTTGTTTTGGCGGCTAGGGTTCCAGACCCTCTGTTTTGAAGCCGACAATCGATGTTCTGGGTTTTTAAATATTTTTTGTCCCGTAAAAGAAAAAAAAATCTGTCTTCTGGGTTCCGGGAGGGTTTATAATTTTGTCCTCAAAAATTACGAGTTTTTCTCCTGTATACCCTTGTCAGGGTTTCTGTCATTCAGGAGGGCTCTCTGGTTTTTACCGTTTTTTCCGAAAAAACGATGATTTGTAATCTTGGGTTTAACGATTTTTTCCTCAAAAATCGTGGTTTGGTGCAGTCCGTTTTTTGGTCGCAGCTAGGGCGAACATCTGCACATCTGGCTTCTTGCAGTCTGTTCTGGGGCGTCATGCTCATCTGCAGAAGATTGGAGGGTTTGCTGATTTTTCCTCAAAATCATAGCAGCTGTTCTCGGTATGTCTCTGGTTACAGGGAGGGACAGTTTTCCAACTTCAGGTTGGACGGTTGGTGTTGTTATTTCCAGAAGTTCTGCAGTTTCTGGGAGGGTTGGTGGCAGACTCCTCTCAAGTGGCAAAGTCAGTGGCAGGCTCTTGTTTTTTGTTGCAGCAACGTTCTGAGACGAAGGGGGCACCCTTCTTTGTTATCTCGGTAGTTAGAATGATGACCATTAAGGGAGGGTATTAAAATAATATCTTTCTATTTTTGACGTTAATGATCATCTCATTGATGTTTCTAACTTCGTCCTTAGTAAACGATTGTTTCTTTTAGAAACATCGTATTTTGTAATTTATTTAAGGAACATTCGTTCCTCCTGATTAATGCACAACACAACATCGATTCTGTAACAGCGAGAGGCGTTGGGTGCCATGGTTATTAGCAACCAATGGAGCATCGGGAAGCAATCAAGTTTAGAGAGGGCCCAGAAGGTCAAGTCATTGATCCTAAATGACAAATGGTGGGCTCGTGTGGACTATGTCTTGAGTTTCACCAAGCCTATCATGAGTATGATTAGGTTTGTTAATACAGATCGACCATGTTTGGGGGAGATCCATGATGGAAGTGACTACATGATAGAAAAAATAAAGGTCATAATAGCACAAAAAGAGAATGACCCTAAAGAAACATTTTTTTGAAGTGTTGAAAAAATCATTCATCACCGTTGGAACAAGATGAACACACCATTACATCTCCTTGCATATGCATTGTCTCCCAAATACTATAGTGCATAGATACTTGCTTTGCCAGGGAGAACTCCACCATATAGAGATAGTGAAGTTGCTAATGGGATACAAGCGAGCATTCAAAAGACTCTTCTCAGATCCAGAAGTGGTGGAAAGTGTCAGGAAAGAGTTTGGCATGTTCATCTCAAGATGAGATCATAGTATTTGTGCTCTTCAAGACCAATACAATGTAGATGCTCGTACATAGGTGGTACCTCCATGGGCAAGATTATTTGTTCCTCCAGCATCTTGCAATCACAATTCTATCGCAACTAATTTTTATTTTTTATTATTTAACATTTCTATTGTAGACTTTAGTACTTACCATTCTTTAAATTATTTTGCATTTTTTATTTTTAAGTTGTTTTGGTTTTCTCTCCAATTTCAACAGATTGCAAGTTCTTCGGCTGAACGGAATTGGAGTACATACTCCTTTATCCACTCAGTGAAGCGTATATAGTTGGCTGCACAAAAAGCATAAGACTTGGTTTATGTCCATTCCAACTTGCATCACATAAGCAAGATAAGTACAAGGAGGGTTCAATGAAGCATTGGGGCATAGCCCCTGAGTGTGCCAACTTGGATGCATCTAGTGCAGAGCTTACTAGAGTCACTATAGATAATGATGATGAGATTCTTACACATGATGCACCTAGTACAAGTGGCAATGCATTTACTTGTGGTTCGAATGATGTTGAACCAAGCAATGACCTTGATCTAGATCCTTTGGTTCGAATGATGTTGAACCAAGCGATGACCTTGATCTAGATCCTTTTGATGATTGATGAAGATTGAAGACAATTATACAAAAAATTTATTGTATTTATTTCAATTTTGTAATTGTAATGATCTTCATTTGAATCGTGACTCTAGACATATATGATATATGACATAATATTGAAATTTTGATCAATTGGCATTTATCTTTATCACTACCATTGATCAATGATCCAATGATGATTGATGAAGTATCATACTATCAAAAATTGCCGTACAGCCATACCCAAGGGAAAAAAATTGCCATTCCAATGTACTCGTATTCTTTACCGTACCTAATCCCCTACCAAAACCAGCAACTTTGATATAGTCACATCCTAATCTTAATTTTCAAGATTCAAGAGGCACAATGACTTCAAAATACCATGACAGACCCAAGAATTTCACTGGAAAGGATGCCTCATATAATTCAAGGGCTCAATTATATTAATGCCTTACAAATTTGACGACTGCACTTATCAATGCCCCATGTGTTTCAAGTACTTCACTATTAGAGAGATACTATGGAATCAAAAGAATGTATAAGAACCAATGCTTGTGAAAATAAAATAATTCACTAACATTCCCCAAATAACTTCACTAGATCCTATTACTAGTGTCAATTGCATCACAAATATAAATTCTTTGGGACTTCAATATGACTACTTGCCCTATTGGATTTATGAAACCCCTACACCAATATCCCTTGAGAAACTACAAAGAAATTATGACAATAGATTATCAAAGTATTTATTATAGTAATATTCACAATCCTTTTATCATTCTAAGCGAAGTTATTGATCTTGGTATTGGTTCAGGTCTGGGTTTTTTGGTTCGGTTTGTGGATTTGACCCAAAAACAATTGTAGTTGGGTTCATTATGGGTTTGTTGGTACAAAAACATATAAAAAATCATAAATATAAACATATTTATAGCCTAAAATAAAGAATATTAGACATAATATATATCTATAATACTTTTATTTTTAAGGTACAATAATATTTATGTGTTATACAATATTAATAATATATAATATTATAATATAATTATAAAAGAAAGTTAATATTAATAATAAAGTTAATATATAATAATATTAATAAAATTAAGATATAATGTTACAATATAATAATAAAATTATAAAAGGTAATGTTAATAAATAATAAATATTAATATATATTATTAATTTTAAAAATTAATTAACATACATGACTATTACTTTTTTATTTTTAGTTGTAGTATTTAATAAATTATTGAATTTATTTACATAAATTTTTAATCCATTCTGTTGAGCATGGGAAATTACAAAAATGCAAGCTACAAAGGACAAGGTGGGTTCGCCATGCTAGCAAGAAAGGATACTAAAATTTGTGGCAAAACCACCTAGTATCATGCCAAACAAACCCACTTGAAGATTCTTGAAGCCTATTTGCATCCCCTACCGAACCAAACTTGAATCTGAATCTGGGCCACATTTGACCTAAACCAATCAGTCTGAGGGGGCGAACTGGTAACTTAGATTCTAAGCCTTTATATTCCTTGGTCTTTAGTAGATAATTGAAGTATTCATTACAATAATATTCACATGTTCCTTTTATTATTCAAAGTCTTTATATTTGTTAGTCTTTAGCATTGAACTTTGGTCAACCATCAATATATTTACAACAATCAATTTTATGATTATCCTTACTCATTACAAGCTAGAATATGATGGATGGGACAACTAATAGAAAGTGGGGAGCATCTTATATACGTAAATGAGTTATTACCATGTGTTATTTATGTATATGCTCAACCGATAGACATTAGGAAATTGAGGACCCCTTTGTTGAAGTGAGCAACCAAGATCTTCAATTTGCAACACCAAATAACCTTCCACACACACAAGAGAGAAGCAACAACAAAAGATGCTATTCCACCAATCAAGAATACAAAATGAATACAACATTCACAAGATGCTACACATGCAAGAGAAGCCTTGCTTATAAAGGCAAGGTGAGACCGAGGAGGGCATAGGATTAAGACAAGTGTCACAATCATATGCAATGTGACAAAAAATGATAAGATCACATGACAACTAAGACTTCTAGAAAGATTCCTAGGACCTAATTAAACTTAACATGTGAATAGGACCAACTAGATGAACTAGTTAGGTAGAACACCTTATTCAAACCAACACCCCCCCTTAAGTCCAACTTAGGGAGGAATAAACCAATGCAAAGATGCAAAATATGGGTCCCGGCAACAAGGCCTAATGAGGTACCCATGTACAAAGAATCTCTCACAAATGAAGAAAAGGAGAAAAACCCTATGGAAAAAACTCCTCTCCAAAAGAGAGAAAACATACAAAGAGAACATGAAAAATGAAGGAAGGACTCAATAAGACCCTCCAAGAACAACCTCCTTCACCCCAAGTATCAAGTGCAACTAAAGATAACAAGGTGATGCCAAAGGTTTAATGAAGATATTTGCAACCTACTCCTTGGTAGGCAAGTACTCCAAGTTGAGAACACCATCCTGGATGAATTGCTAGATGAAGTGCATGTGGATCTCAATATGTTCAATATGTTGATGCTCCACTGGGTTGTGTGAGATATGAATGGCACTTTGATTATCACATCAAAGAGTAGTGGGATGATCAAGAGGAAATCCAAACTCAATCATCAACTGACAAAGCCACAAAATCTCCTAACTAGCCAAGACTACACCTCGATACTTTGCCTCTATTGATGATAATGCAATAGCTATTTGCTTCTTGCATGACCATGCAATCGGACCAGAACCAAGGAAGAAGACAAAGCCAGGAGTAGACTTCTGATCATCAACATCACCAACCCAATCTAATTCAATGAAGCCCATAATCTAAGAAGCTCCTGATGTGTAATGAATGCCAAAGTGTGTTGTGCCTTGGATGTACCTCAAAATACAAGCTTAGATATGTATAAGATAATTCTATAGTATTCTTTACAACAAATCTTATTTTTAGAAAAGGATTTACATTAAAATAGCATAGCAAACCCCAAATGATACAAGATATAACCAAAATAAACTTAAGTAGCTAAGCATATAATAGTAATAACATATAATTTTCCCTGATATAAGTAGTATATTTCCTATTGATCCAAAATTATGCTTAACCTTTGATGCAAACTTATCTTCTTCAGTTATATTTTAGGAAAATGTTCAAATGCTAAATTCTACTAAGAGCGGAAGCTTTGCTTACCACTAAAACACAAACATTGACAATCAACAAAAAAACTAGATATGTAAAATTAAGAATTTTACCAAAGAAAATTCATTATCATCTCCTTTCCTCATATACTCTTCACTTGGAAGAAGATTGGATGTCATCATTTCCCATGTTGTCCAAATCTTAGCAGCTGAGTTCTACAAGAAAAATATATCAAATCATAATGCTTATTAGAATATAATGACTCTGATCCACAAAGACTGCATAGGAATAAGTTAAACAAAACAGAATGTTTATGTCCCCTGCTCATAGAATCCAAGTAAATGCAATCTTATATGGTCTTCCTTATCAATATCCTAACATTTTTAAAACCTGTATCAATAATCACATCCACCATGTGACTAATACACAAGTCAGAGTGACAAGTAAATAGTGAAATGTATCCTTTAGAAACAAAAACAAAAATGGTCAGGTCAGTAGAAACTTAAAAAATATTAATGATCACTACCTTCTCTTGAGGATCATCACCATTCAATCTCTTAGCATATGCAATAACAAAGTTATCACGCTCCTCCTCTGGAATAAAATTACGAAATTTCTCCCATTCTATAGAAAACATCAAGAAACAGTATTTAATGATTTAGTAAACATGAAATAATTACCAGCATTGAGTCCATTTATTTTGTTGCAAATATCTTAAAGCAAGGTAGAAAAAGTTTGACCAGATATAGAATATGTATTTCATTCTCTTTCTATCTGGTGAGGGTTGCATCTGAACAAACATGATAATTCATTATTGTAATAATTAAATAATGATGATGTACATGCTTTATGGTATAATTTACAACTAAGACTAAACAAATTCATAACTGCAGAAAATGGAAGGCCACACCTTCCACATTCAATTTACTAATCATTACTTCCAAAGATTCGAGCTAGACTACATCATAGGAAAGGCTGCTGAAGTATACAAGCACACAAGTTTGCACAAAAAATATTTTAGCACAGGTGCTTATCCAGATTTGCACTTGGATAGGATCATCATAATCCATGTTAGCTGAAAACTTATCTTCCGCTCTTGCCAAGAAAACTTATGCTAGAACAGCTTTAACTCTTTCACAATGTTAGCATTTTAATCCCTGAGTTGATCTGCAACCTAACTTTGTTCTTCCCAGCTTCCTTACCAACGGATATTAACTTTAAATGAATATGGTGCACTCAGCCTTCACAAAGTAAAAGGCATGATATCAAGCAAGAAAATGCCCTTATTTTGAAGCAAAATCTGCAAGGCATCAAAGAAATTCACCATGCTATAATCACATAATCAAGAGGAAATCTTAACGATGCTAAGGCACTGCTACCCATACTTTAGAAACTCAGACTTGGCAATTGCTCAGCTGACCCAAAAAATTTAAAAACTTAGGACTCAACAATAACTTATCAAACATTAAAAAATACATTAATTTTTAAAAATCTTCTTCAAAAATAGACAATGGAAATAATCTAGTGTATTAAAGAACTGGCATAAAGTAGAGAGTAAAAAGAAAATTGTTCAGTTCATATTGTTAAAAGAGTGAAAAGTTGAAACAACAATCTAGCATATTCAAGACAAAATTTAGAAAGGAACTAAATAATTGTATTTAAAACACATAAAGGAAACTATGGAAATACTCTAGCAAATACACCATGTACAAGAAGAGCTGAGAATAAATATAATTCCAAAGGTTTTAGAAACCTATTATGCAGCATTTAGAGTATTCAATAAACATCCTATAGCTACTACATATAAATCTTGTCACTGAAGATGGGTATGAAGGCCTCAAGAAGGCAATAAAGCAGTGTTTCTAGGGGACTAGTAGTGGTATCAGTATAGGAAAAAGGTACCGATACACCATTTTTTCAAAAAATAAGAGATGGGTACTTGGAGATGCCAAATATATATATATATTAAAAAATGTGAAAAAAATTAAATAACAAATATTAAATAGACATTAAGTTCAACAAAAGAAAAAAATTAATTGTATTCATATTTATTTGACAATCAGCATACTGAAATTATGTCATAGAATTGGAGGGTTGGTGAAATAACGTACGAATTGGAGCTGCCAAAGAATAGAAAAATTCATAATGTGTTTCATGTTTCCTACCTCAAAAAGGCACTTGGGCAGCACATCATGTCATCACCTGAGCTTCCATCCTTGGATGAGGAGGGCACATTGGTATTAGTTCCTGATGCTATTCTAGATACCAGACAAAGGAGGTTGAGGAGCAGAGTAATTAAGGAGTACCTTATCAAATGGAGAGACTTGCCTATTGGGAATGCCACTTAGGAAGGCAAACAGATTTTACAGCATCCTAATTTTCAATTGTTTAAGGACAAGCAATTTCAAGAAGGGAGGACTGTAATGTCCCCTTCTGAGGAGTAGTCGGAAGAGTACGTTTAGCCTATATTGTTCCCATAGGCTAATGTCGAAATTTAAGGGAATGAATTAAATTAATTATTTAAAGTTGTCCAATAAAGTGATATTTTATAGATAGCTTTATTTTAATTGTTTTGATAAAGTGACTTAAGTGAAAATTAAAAAGAAATATTAAAAGCCACTTTATTAATGTACTTTAATGAAATATTTAAAATAGGAATTTGAAGAGTATTTTGAGAATGCTCTAGGGGAAAATATAAAAGTGAATTTGGGATTCTTTCTTTAGTGATATGACTATCGAAGAGATCCAATCACTGGTCTCTACTTTGAAGATTATGCCCGCTTCTAGCATCTTTTGTATTTCTTCTTGGACTTTCGTTGTGTAATTTGTGTTCATTCAATATGGTCATTTCCATACGAGTTGTGCTCCTAGGATTAAGGGAATTCCATGTACGCAAAGCTCCAGTGGTATTCCCTTTAGATCTTGTAAGTCCATGCAAAGGTGTCTTTCTACTCCACAAACATTTTGAATGTAGCAGCTTTCAGTACCAGGTTCCATTTGTCTCCTACCATAATCATCTAGGGGCTACCCTCTTCTCCTAAGTTTAATTTCCTCATCGTTGATTCCTCGTACTATATTATCTTGTCCCATTCAAAGTTATGGGTTGGTGTATCATCCAGTTTGGCAAC
The DNA here is from genome assembly GCA_007258455.2 of Sequoia sempervirens. NCBI lineage: Eukaryota > Viridiplantae > Streptophyta > Pinopsida > Cupressales > Cupressaceae > Sequoia > Sequoia sempervirens. Next base: position 616,010,485 of record VDFB02281492.1, on the reverse strand, counting down.
TCCTTCATTATACTCTTCGTATTCCAAAGGGAACATACAACTTGTTGTCACATGATCGTTATCTTCTTCTTCAATCTCCCCAATCTATATCATATTGCAATCTTGCTAGAATATTTCATAATCCTCCACTTGCCAATGAAAATTTCCACTTAAGGAACTTGTCTTATCTTCCGAACAACGTTGGAGGTCAAGTACCCCTTCATCATTTGGCTCCATGAAACCTCTCTCTTCTTTTGCCCATGTTTCTCCTCCCTCCGGCTCTAAATTGGAAGAAGAAATCTACTCGCTCACTACCAAGTTTCTCAAGTCGATGATTTACTTTCTTCTTTCATTTTCTATTGAGATGGTGTTTCTCTTCTAGTTGTGATACACCTTTGCTGCTATTAGGCGTCCTCTCCCCAATAGTGCATCATACGCTTTCTTCTCTAAGGCAAGAACTATGAAATTTAGCAAGAATTGTTGAGTCCCAACTGTTACCTTTTGTGCCATCAATAGCCCTAATGGTTTAATTATGTATTGATCTCCTCCCAACAATTGGAAGGTCGATGGCCAAAGGGTCGGTTTCCTAAGACTTTTCCATATATCTTCTAGCAATACATTCTCCGTCAATAATTGTGTTTGTCAAGGTTTTCCCCAAGATTTGCATATGCACAACTACTGGTCCCTTACCCATGTTTATATTGCCAGCGACATTGGGTTGATGACTTGCTCTCCATGCAGTGGGGGTTCTATTATTATGTTTGTGTTTGTACATTCTTGTTTTTTATTCTAGTCATCTCCTATTGTGTTTGTAATTGCCACTCTCAATTGTGGCATACTCTATAGGAGGTTTGTCATTCTTATAGATATAGTGGTTTGTAACACCTACCTCCTAACGTTTTTGTCAAATTTCAATCGTGTGGAGGTACTTGTTTCATTAGATGCCCTTCATTCCTTCATAATCGCTTGCTCCACTTTCGCCTTTGCTTCTCAAACGAGAAGCATTTCTTTCTTTGTCTGAGGATCTAGATATGTAGCCTTCTTAGTTTATGCTCAGGTAACGACCAAGATTGCTTCATCTTGCCATTCCACTTCTATCATGTTAATGCTTCCTTTTTGCTTTGGACAATTTGTGTCTTCATTATTGCCTAGGTCACACCACTTGCATAGCATTCCAACTTTGTTCTAATCATTTTGACATTCTATGGCGAAATGTCCCCATTCATTACATTTACGACATTGTATCATGGGTCTTTCTTTGGCATCGTATTGAATTTTGCTTCTTGCCCCACTATTAATGTTAACCGATTATTATTATCTCTCCTATTGCAATGCCCACCACATGATGTATTACTATTATTATTGTCCTATTGCTTTGGTGATGTATTTGGTGGGTTAGATTGCTCTCCTTGAGTGAAGAGAACTTGTGTGCTTCTTGTTTTTAGGTTATATGAGTGTTCCTTAATGGAGTGTCCCAAGACTTGGCAAATGTCACAAAAAAAATTCTTCGGACCGTTTGTTTTGCTTTGACCTATTTTACATTTGATACACCACTGTTCCTTATTTTCTTTGGTAGCTTCTTTTTACACTTTTAATTCCTTCATCATTCTCATCATATCCCTTCTAAGGGATTGAACAATCTTCGATTCATTATCAATACTTTTGTTTGAACTTTCATCTTCTTTTGTCTTTCTTTTTCCCTAAGACGATATTTTGTCCTCACTCTCTATAATCCTTTGCTCAATTATAAGCATCAGCATAGGAGGGTGGCACAACTTTCATCTTCTTCCTTAGTGAAGGAATCAACCCTTCGATGAACCACCTTTTCTTCAATCCATCGACAAGTTGGTTTTCAAGTTTCACCAAAAGTTCCTTGAACCTACGATTACAAGCTCTTACATTTTTGTGTTTTCATTGTTTTGTATTGTATATTTTTGCTACAATTTCATTATGGTTCCAAAGAATTTTAAATTCTTCCTCAAATGTCTTTTTCAATAAATCCTATGTGGCTTCAAAAGCTGCTTCAAGCTCCATATACCAATCTACTGCTATACCTCGTAGGGTTGTTGGGAATGCTCTCAACTAGTAGGCCCTATCATCTTGGCCATTGGCTACCCATATTGTTTTGCATGTTTTGCAATGTCGTACAAGATCCTCTAACTCTTTTCATATGAACTTTTGAAGTTTCTGTCTCTCAACGTTTGGACTTGCTAAAGGAGTCACCATCTTTCTTCCCTGCTGCGCCCTTTGTGGCTAGAACCTAATTGGAGAGTTTTGGTTTATATGTGTCGGTGTGTCTCTTACACTCTTGGCCTTGTATGAATACCCTACTCCTTCAGTGTTTGTCACACTTGGGTTACCCTCAGGATCTTGTCTATGCTCCCTTCGTCTTGGGGATTTATGCTTGGTTCCTTTGATTCTCTGCTCTTCTATAAGTAGGATTTCTTCAATATGGTGTATGTTGCTCTTGTACATTTCTGTCAATATGTCTTTAGGCTCTCCCTCCCCTTCCTCTTCATTCAACGTCGATGGTACAGATGGTTTTTCAGCTCGGTCGATGAGATCTACGTATGCTTTGTCAAGGAGCAGTAGATGTCTTGCTATTTCCTCCCACTCTCCCTTCGTGTATTCTCCAATCATGAAAGTTTATTTTCTTCCCAACTACGACTTCGGCTTTTACTCCTAGATGGGCTCGGGCTTTCTGTTAGAAACCCTTCGGTTTCTTCGACTATTCCCTTCAATCTTCTCCTTTGTTCCCTTTGTTCCTTTATCCTTAGGGGCCTTCTAACTTTTTCCTCTAGTGGTTCATGACCGCTTTGTGATCTTTACCCATCCTTATTCGGTTGTAAGGGCATTAATTCCTAGAAGTGCATCATTGTCAATATCACATTCCTCTTCTTCCCTTTGGTTCCTTTCTTTGTATCACTATAGTATTTGTTGACGATGTTGTTCTTGTTCTTTCTTTGCACAAAGGTCTTGGAGAATGACAAAGTGTTGTGCAAGGATTCTTGGTAATCGGTTCAAAATGTGGTCTACTTCATCGTTTACTTGTAAGTTATTTCGAATCATGTCTTGAGGGATCTATCTCTTGACGGTTTCCCTCTGAACGTGCTCCTTGATGGATATGTCCCACAATTTCACAAGATCATGTCAAATCGTCTTCTCTTTCCTCATTGGCTTGTACTGGTTCCTCTACCAGTCGCCCCATTTATAGTGTCATTTTTCCCGACCTTCATATTTTACCAAGATTCTTGTAGGCAACGGTGCCAAATGTTTACTCCCTAAGTCTACTTATTCAATTATCACAAAGTAAATAGTATAATGAATGCCAGAACTATAAGAACTCATAATAGCAATTACTCAAGGATGTATTGATATATTTCATTCACAATTTACATAAGCATGTTCGGGGAATTTTCTATACTTGCTGTCCCCATTCTCAATTACAATAAGGGTATATAAAGTGGCCGACAGTTGCTGAGAACTACCAACCATCAGCAACTTCCAACCATTTACAATCAAGAACTAACTATTCCAACAACAACTAATATAATTATTTTTCTAACTACATATTCTTCCTGAGCCCTAATTTTTCTGCAGAAAGCAATGATTTTACAAATCTCAGATGTAGTTGCGAATTTAGGAAATTGGAAAAATGTCAAGTGCTTACTGCTAATTCATTTGTAGAGTCATTGTTGCTAACAAATGTGAGTATAAAAATTATCCCTTGATTGAGGAAAGGTAAATATTCCCACAGTTACATATATTATATTTGTCCTAATTGATACCTCTAAACATGGGTCCTATTCCAACTGTCACATGAGCCTTTGAACCAACACCCAGTCAGTTAGGACAAACCCTTTTGCTGGGTATGTAGAAGTGACAGTATTGGACTTCTACCATTCACAGACAGGGAAAAAATTTCATAGCAGTGTACCCCACTACTCCTGTTGTAGTTGGAGAATCTCCATGTTGAATGGAGTGCATCAATCCTGGGCACAGGTGCTGCAGTAGCATACATGAGGGGTGTCAATCTGTGGTGGCATCTCGGAGGCCTCCCTAATGCCCAGGGTTCATACTCAAATATCTAATAAATGGATGCAGGTATTGGAGCCATAAGCGACACTAGCTCAAAATCAAAAAAAAAACATTAATGATAATTTAACCTAGGATGCCCCATACTTCCATAGCACTTATTCTCTTATCAGTAGTGTCATTTGGAATGAAAGTTTCAATCCCCTAAAATTTATTTTTTATAAACAGAGAAAATTAATTCCTCCTTGCAATTTCATTGACTTTAAGTCTTTAAGTTTTCATAGATGTGACCATTAAAATTTATTCTGGAAACTTACCGTCAGGGTATATTGCAGAAGCACCCCCTTCATAAAACCAATCAATTTCCTTCTTCCTCAACAAGAAAATACCACGGAGGACCATTGCAGTGACCTACATAAAATACTATGAAGTGAATGTTGAGAGTTGTAAGAGAAATATGACAGCTTCCTTGTTCACAAAAAGTTGCATTAAGTTTTCATATATAATTAATTGTGAGAATGTCACAAGACAGAAACAACACTTACATGTTCAGGCATGATTCATTGTGATAAATATTACAAAACAGAAACAATACTCACATGCTCAGCGTATGATTGTGCATAGGCTAGAGCTAAAGTACTGCCCCATGACCCTCCGAAAACCTGAATAATTCTTCAGTTTTGTTTTGTCATTCATTGGCTTTGGAACACAATAAGAAGATAAACGTGCGCGTGTAAAGCAGACTTTTGTCTCCAAAAATAAAGATAAAAAGCAGATGCTACTAACAGATTTGATGCCATGAGAAAACAAAACACAACTCGTTTAGGAAAGAAAGTTTCAACCTGCCACTTATCAACATCCAAGTGCTTCCTGAGCTTTTCAATGTCTTTGATAAGTTCCCATGTAGTGTTGTCCTCTAAGCACGCATGTGGCCTGCTTTTCCCTGCACCACGCTGCAAACAAGATTATATCCAACCTTATCAAACTTCAAAGAAACAAGAACTCTAACTCTTAACAGGATCACTGATGTTCAACTAGAAAATAAATGATGAATCTGCATACCTGATCAAACAATACAATACGGAAAAAGTTGGGATCAAAGAATCTTCTATTACTGCCATCCGTACCAGCTCCAGGTCCCCCATGAAGAAAAACAACTGGCTGCACAAGTAAACCTATATATTTAAACAATAGTGCTCAAACAATATGTATACACTAAAGCACCATGTAGTTAAAAAAAATAGTAAATACTAAATATTGAAATGAAAAGCTTCTTGTAGAAACCATTGACTATGGCTAAAGTTGAGACCAAACACAAATTACTAAATAAGCACATCCAACTAATGCCCACACTAGAACATCGTTGTGCTATAACCAACATATACGTCGAGTAAATATGATTAATGTACACACCAAGCATCTAGGCTGTTGCGATAATCCTAATAGTTATGCCAATCTTACACAAAGTTTTAGAAAAGGGTGTGTCCACATGCAACTAGAGAGACCCCCAAATATCAGGCACAGAGAGGAATGTGGAACTCCATATATATATAAACCCCAGATAATTCTAATAGAAACAACTTATAAAATGATATTTTTAAAAATAATGATAATTCCTTGAATTCATTTCAATTTGGAATTAATGATAAATCAATTCTTATAAGATCCTTTAGGAAACAAATAAAAGAAGAAAAGAAAAATATTTTTTTCTTTCCAATTTTTTTAAGGATGTTGCACAAGACATCTGGATTTTACCCGTCGGGTCAGGGGACAAGTTGACATATCCTTGAGTAGGGAATGCAAGCCAACGATCCTATCATTAAGATGCAAGAATGCCAAACTGAATATGGCAAAGTACATATGAAGCCTTGCTTGCTTATATAGGCAAGGTTGAGATGTAGTATGTAATATGATGTTGACATGTGTCATAATCTTATGACATGTGACAACTAACTAACTACCTAGGAAATGATGCTAGATAAGATAAGACTTCTAAAAAAGACAACTCATCCTTCTAGAAGGAATCTTATATCCTAAGCAAACATGTGAACCTATCACCTAGTAAATGATACCTAGGAATATAATTAAATGCCCAAGTAAACTTATATAAGTGTAATTAGATAATTAATTACACCAACATGAGTTGCCTGAAGAGTACTTTAATTATCAACCAGGATAGGTATGTGTCTAAGACAAGGTGTGCAATGTACACACGCATATATTGCAGAATTCACTTAAGCACAAAAGAAAAGTAAAACACGCACAATAATCCAAATTGAAATAACTCGAAAATAAATTGCCAGTAAGAAAAATTATGCTGAGAAAATAAATTGCAGCAAACCCTGCCTAACAAACCGAGAATCTGTCACTAAGACTCTGCTTGAAAATTGGGTTGTGCATAAAATGAACGGGCCTGCTCCAAAGCAACAAAAAGTGTGGGGAAAGATTCCTCATATTGAGTGGAAAAGTTATAGAAGTTTATAGTTACAATTAGTGGTAGACAACCAACTCTTATTTTTTCCCAGAGAGAAAGGAAAATGACCATTTGGTAGTCCCAAACTAATTTAATATACCATCTAAACAAAAGAAAAAATACAATAATTCTTAGGAGATAGATTGATTAATGGCTTTACATTATAACTATGAACGTGCTTATCTTCAAGAATTCATAAATGATAAAATACATAGCACAGATATAGACATAAAGATATCTTCAACAATGATCATCTTATCTAGAATTCATTTAGCAAATCTTTTGAAATATGAATAATCTTTATAATCATAAAATGCAATATGCTTCATAACCATTTAACCATTGATTGCATAACAAATCAACCATCAAACTTTATCACATAATTAGCTTGGAAAATTAAGAAAACAGATTCAATTGAAGAGAGCTAGTGTGAGGTGCTCTGGTGGAAGTCAAAGCGTCATCCTCCATTGCCACCTTTGTCTAGCTCTCTTCATTCTTGTTCCATTGGTCTCTTGGGTCATTTCTATATGTTAAATCCTTTTTTTGGTTTTTGTTTTGTGATCATTTTGCTTGTTGGTCATGCTCTTTTTTTGTTTTTTGTTTTTTTGTTTTTTGGCAGGTCTTTTTTATATTAGTTATAGTTTGAAGCTAAACCCGTCCTCTTTAATTTTTTCTATATCTAGCATTTATTCCAGCATGTGAAGGGAGCTCTTATCCGATTGTCAGTGCTTGGATGCTATAGTCTTGGTACGGAGGGTGAAAATGTCAAAGAAGCAGTTGTTGCTGGATAATGACCAATTGTGGCTCAAGGTGCAGAATGGAGGACCCATTCAAACACAGGGCCAAGATGCAAGCCCAAAAGATGAGCATACGGTTACTTTGTCCTTACTGCCACAATGATCAAATGGTTGGTGTTTTGGAGGAGCAGGTCCAGGCTCAAATCTGTTGCTATTCTTTTTGTATGCCTTATTCCTAATGCCTTTCCTTCATGAAAGTTTTTTGATGACTGGTAATCTTCAATGTGGAGCAAGAAATTAAGTCTTTATGTCACATTTTTCTGTATGCTGCAAAAGGTTTTTTTTTTCTCTTTTTTGTCTTAAAATAATGGCATGCAGAAAAGAATTCTAACAAAGAGTTTTTAAAATGTAGATAAATCTCTTTTGGGGGCATTTGAATGGGTTCCTATTGTTAACCCAGAAGACGTGGTGTTGAATTTGTCCCCTAAGTGGGTGGAAAACTGCAATGTTCATCTGTCTTTGTGGTTTCTGTTACCTCAAGTTCTTAAATCACTAGGTGAAGTTATTAAAATGGAAGACACTAAATCTCCCTCCTTCATATGAATGCAAGAAGTTTACTCTCTTTGAAGCATGATATGTGTCTTTCAGATTTTATTTTTGTTTCTTTAGGTGGGTCTGTGCAAACCTACAAGGTGATTGGTCTAGGAGGTTTGAATGTTTGCTTTATTGTAAGAAAGATGATCATTTGAAATTGGCTTGCTGTCTATTACATAAAAAATCCTAAATGTGAATATGTTGCAAGTCATATTGATCAATCATGGAATATTACTATGAATCTCAAAAATAAGGGCTTACATGATTGAGGTGATGAAGATGTATTGCCTCCTCGGATTATTAAAGAGAGTCAAGAAGATTGCATTGTATTCCTACTGATTATAGTTTTTATTCTTGTTTTGATAAGTCTTCTTAGGTCTCTAATGTTAATGGCAATAATGAGAGGTCCTTTGCAAGATGGCCTAGGCCCTTTTTTTAGTTCTTTTAAATCTAAGCCTCCCATTCAGAACAATTGCAAAGGAGGTGGTGTTAAAACTGCTGATCCTAGTTCTAAAAATAGTAAATAGTACTCTCTTAAGGAAAAAACTTTTTATAAATGTTGGAGGTTCTGACTTGGAATCTGGAAGTGTTAATAGAGGTGATATGTTAATTGCTGAAGGTGAATATAGTTTTCCCTTCAGTTGGGTTTAAGAGCCATGCTCTCCCCTCCTACTTCAAAAGAATGAATAGGGAGGAAATAATCCACTGTAATGTCCCCAATCAGACAAACTTAGGAAATAGGTGATTTTTCAAACATATGCAAGCAGAAACAATAATCATGCCAAATCCTAGCTGATCAACACTAATACAATATTCCAATTCAAACAGCAAATTCAAACCCTCACAATGCTGATATACATTCAAATGCAACATGAAGGAGTAGGACAGATTTGAATACTTTGTGCAAAAATACATCAATTATGATTATTGATTAATGTATGATATAAACCCTAGGATTGCCAATAACCCTCACATTTAAATCGAAATTGTTAAGACAGCATTAATCTACATCAAACAACAAGTTTGGAACCCTCAAAGTCTGATTTTATTCAATGTAACTACTGGAAATGATTACAATTGCTAGAAACAATATTTTTAGAATGACAAATCCACTCACAAGTCAATGACTGAAATATGTCAAAATGTTGATGGTACAGCTATTTTTTAAAAAACCTGGAATGCTGGTAAGGCTAGTGAAATGAGTGGTGACTGAAAATGTATGGCTGTTGCAAGATTGCATGGGCACATCAAGGCTGAAAAATTGCATGAACAATAACAAATATTATTAGATTTGCCCATCCTAAGCTGGCGCAACACAATACAAATGATGGCAATGCTTTATGATGTTATATAGCTCCTCCAAATCACCTACAAACTGTGCCAATCTTCCTAGTGTAATGGCATTTACAAAAACTGCAATAAATGGTAAGTGAACAGAAAGTATGCAACTCTGAAATCTGCTATTAATGTTAATGGCAGCTCCTCCTCAATGTGGTGCTCAAGATCTAGCATGAAATAATGATTACTAGTAACAAACAAACTCTAAAAATCAGCATTGAAGCCCATCAAATCACAAACACAACATTTTCTTGCAAATCTAATTACTCCAAATCTGAAAACCCACATGAAGATCGCTAATTTCAGCACAGATGCCCACATTGAAGATGAGGATTTTCATCTTCAAATCATGCAGTAGAAAGCCAAGAGGGCTTTCATCCTCCAAGATCTCCAAACATCCAAGGGTTTTCATACTCAGTTGTGAAATTGAACACAATGCTCAAACTCTTGAGATTGATCACATAATGACTGTGTTACACAGGGACGCGTCCCCTACCCCAAAACCCCCTATACCCGTCCCCATCCATCCCGGGGACAGGGGGACACATCGGGGACAGTCCTCGGCCGTCCCCGAATTAGGAAAATTCACAGGAAATAGCGGGGAACGTTTCCTCTTGTCTAGGAACGGTCCCCCATCCCCGGGTACGGCGGGTACGTTGGAAACGTCCCTCGCTGTCCCCGGGGACAGCTAACCGTCCCCCGCGTATATGGAGCCTCCAGAAAATAAAAGAATATAAAATTTTGTTTTTTAAAACATTTTATATTGTTGTTAAATGTTTTGTGGGCCCACAGCAACATAATGCGTTTGTGTAAAGTCTAAAAAGAAAAATTTAAATGAAAATTAATAAAGTTTCATAAGATTCAATCAATATTATTTGGGTTCTCACGGCAAGCGACGGCAGCGGCGACAACTTCACACAGCAAAGCACGGGAAAAATCTCTGTCTCAGCTCAATCTAGATGATTTTTTGGCATTTTTCTCCTGCGTTTGGGCATTTAACAGAGACGGTCTTTCATTTTAAAGAGGCATGAAACAGATTTCTTCAAGTTTTTGTTTCTCACGCCTAGGGTAAAGTCGTGGTTGGGCCTCTATTTGACTGCGTTTTTTTCTTCACTCAAGCTACATTTTGTTTATGTTTGGGATGCCTTGAGGAGCTGGGAGCTGCACTTACTTAGTTCCACTTCCTACCACTTCCAGGTTTGAGATTAAATTTAAATAATTTTTTTGCTTTTGTATTATCTTTATCACTTTTTTTAATTTTTAATTTTTGCTTTTATTTTCATTTTCTGTTTTCAATGTTCAATGGTTCATTGATTAAATGATTTGGTATCATTTTTACAAACTTTCAGATTTTCAACCAGCATACAAACTTCATATTTTAAAAAATAAAGAAAAAAAGCCATACAAATTTCAAAATGAGCAGCAACAGCAGTGGCAGTGACAGTCATGAGGGTGAGGGTAGTGGCAGTGAAAATGAAGTTCAAAGAATGTCAATAGACCCTTCTTCTACCTCTGAAAATCCAACCCATGCTTCTTCAAACCATTTTGCATGCCCTATACCCACTCTTCAAAGGTTTGCAAAAGGCCCTTTCAACCGCAACAAACCATTGCGTCAGTTTGCCACAAATGTGACTGTCAACAAGAAAAAAATTCAGGGGGCAGCAAGAAATGGCTTTGTCATGTTTGTAAATCTAATTACCATGGGAGCTATACTAGGATTAGAGGCCATCTAGTGGGTGACTGTGGAAAGGGTGTTAGAGTTTGTACAGCAATAACATTGGAGCAGCAGCTTCAATTTGCAAAGTTGGTTGGATGTAGTGATGACCAAATCATTACCATTCAAAATAAAAAACGACCATTAGCTGATTTGCAAGGCTCTTCCAATGTATCAATTTCAGAGAGTTGTGATAGAGGGAAGAAGAAAGCAAGTGAGAAAACTTCAATCATGGGGTTGATGAATGCACAAAAACGTGAGCAAGCTGATGATGCAGTGGCCAAATTCTTTTATGCACATGCTCTTCCATTTCATTTGGCAAGGTCACCTTATTTCAAAACTATGGTGAAAGAAATATTGTCAGTTGGACCCTCTTATGCCCCCCCTGGAGAACATAGATTGCGTACCTCCCTCCTTGACAAACAATATTCAAAAGCTACCTTGTTGATGGAGGAGATGAGGCAGACATGGCTTAGGACTGGTTGTTCCATTGTCATGGATGGGTGGACTGATATTCAACATAGGCCACTCATTAATGTTATTGTTACATGCCCTGCTGGTTCATACTTTCTTCGAGCTGTTGATTGTTCTGGGAAGCGTAAGGATGCTGATTTTCAGTTTGGCATTTTGAGGGAGGCTGTAGAGGAGGTTGGGCCTTCTAATGTTGTGCAGGTTGTGACAGATTCAGCTCGTGTTTGTAAGCTAGCTGGTTTGATGATTGAGAATGCTTACAAACATATTTTTTGGACTCCATGCTGTGTACATGCTTTGAATAATGCTTTGAAAGACATTGGAAAAATAGATTGGGTGAGGGCAGCAGTTGCAGAGGCTAGAGGCATACAAATGTTTGTATGCAACCATCACACTTCACACGCACTATTCCGGTCTTATTCAAAGAAAGAATTCCTCAAACCAATTGAGACTAGATATGCTAGCTACTATATTTTGCTGGAGAGGATGTTGGAGGTCCAAGATGCTCTACAAGCCATGGTTGTTTGTGCAGATTGGAAAAGGTGGAATCTGTCGAAGACAAATGAAGGCAAGGAAGTGAGAGATAGAGTACTTAATGAAACTTGGTGGGCCACTATCAAGTAAGAAATCTGAAAATTTAAATTGTTTTTGAAATTTTGAATTTGTTACACTTTGTTTTACTTTGTAGTTTGTATTTTAAAAGTTCTAATATTTAAATTTAATTTGTTGCTTGTAGGTATATTTGCTCTTTCATATCACCAGCTGTGAGGGTAATCCGGTATGCAGATACAGACTCTCCTAGCTTGGGAGAGATATATGAGACTTTTGATAGCATGCTTGACCAAATGAAGCAAGCTATTCGTCAAAAGGAACCTGAGTTGAGATTTTATGAGGACCATATTAGGCCTATTGTGACAAAGAGGTGGAACACAATGAATACCCCTCTTCATATGCTTGCCTATGCTCTTAATCCGAAGTGGTATGTACCTAGACCTGGCCGAATGCTTCCTTCTGAGGATGACGAGGTGATAGAGGGGCTTACAGCAGCCCTTTGTAAAATGTATACCGATGAGCTAGCAACCATTATTAGAGAGCAGTGGCTTATGTTTGTTGATCTTCAGGGTCCTACATTCAGCAAACCAGAGGCTAGGATAGATAGGGCTACCATTGCACAAAACAACCCCATTGGATGGTGGAAATTTCATGAGAAGGACACGCCGGATTTGAAACAACTTGCCATTCGTTTGCTCTCACAGATTGCTAGTTCCTCTGCTGCAGAGAGGAATTGGTCCACCTATGGCTTCATCCACTCCATTAAGAGGAACAGGCTTACTTCAAAACGAGCTGAGAAATTAGTTGCAGTTCATAGTGCCTTGAGACTTCAGGACCGTCAGACTACTGAGTATCGGCAGACTCCAGCAGCAAGATGGGATGTTGATCCTGAGGACGTTAGGAAAATTGATGAGGATGAGGTGCAACCAGGATTGGTCGGGCTACCATTGGATGATCCACTCTTGCTAGAAGATGATAGTGACTCAGATAGTTCTGAGTCTTTTGATATTCATAGCCCGAATGAGGCTTAATTTCATAGACTGTTGGACAATGTATTTAGTATTTTGATTTTCATGTTTGAACTTTGAGACTTTTGGATGCATGTTTGAAACATTTGGATATTGATAGACCATGGTTTTATTGATGTTTGATATAGCTATGATAAATTTTATAATGCTTTAATGACATTTATTATGTTGTTATGCTACTACTCTCGCGATTTATTTATATATTGATATTGTTGTTATCAATTATTAATTTATTGACATATATCTCTCTTTCCCTCTCTCTGTCTATAATATATTAATAAATTTTGAAAAAATCATATATATATATATATATATGTATTTTGTATGTTGTCGTCCCCTAAAAATGGGCCCCTAGGAAACATCCCAGAAACGCATCCCTAGCCGTCCCCCGTCCCCGTCCCCGTCCCCAAAAGGTCATGGAACACAGGTAGTAAGCAATACAAACTAATTTAATGATGCAGAATTAGAGAACCTGGACAAGATGGCAGCCACACAAGATTCCACGATTCCTTCTTGAAACAGATCAGTCCTTTCCAAACATGCAACGCTCCAATGTATGAAATTCCATGACCCTATTGGCTGTCAATGAGCGCTCAGAATTGTTGATTTGTTGCTGAAGAAATCCCCACGATTATTTATGCCAACTGACCTATCCTAATATGCTGCGATTTTCCTCAATGAGCCACGATTTCCCTTAAATAAACTCTGAATATTTTCTTGGGCCAAATCGTCCTCAAAAGAACAATCAATACCAATACAACCCACCTCAAATCGATCTCTTATCAAATATAATATTGATCTTTCAATGTTGATGAGTGTTCTCCAAATTTTTCTTCTATAACAGCAATACATTAGCTGTTGTCATCAACTATCCTTCAGCAAATAATAATTTCCTTTATGATAAAGTTGCAACAATACATTAGCTGTTGCAAAAACCCTTATTCAGAAAAGTACAATAATACATCAGCTATTGTACTCAAACAAATTCCACAATGAAGCACAAATGGAAAGACTAAAATATCTTCCCCAATCTCCAATGAAATATGCCAACCAAATTTTTCTTTGAAATTTCATAACACAAACATCAATCCGCCAAGAGATTAGCGTTAGCTTCCAAAAATAATGATTAATTTAAAGAACTCAATGCCAAGAATGTTCACCAAGATCCTTCAGAAGGCGAGGTGATAGCATATGGCGAAGTAAGCAACTAAAATTGAAAATGAAACTCAACTGGAAAGCTAATAGGCGGTGAACCAGCCATGAAGAGTATGCGCTACCACTTATCCAGTGGAGGGGAATAAACAATACAATGCAAAGTAATTCATCCGCTTAGCAGGCATCCACTCCACAGTGGGGATTCGCCACTTACAAAAGTGGGTGATTGAAAGAAGATACAATATTAGATTTTTCCACACTGGCGGTAAACCATCCAGGGGTTAAAGTGTTTGCAAATAATTCACAAGTAAATGCAGCAAATTAAATGACTGGATTAGTACTACTAAATCACAGCCTTACAATGTAACAAATCTGCAATTTACAAGTGTTACAATAATAGAATCAATGCAAACATTTGAAGAATGATTATTTCAGTATTTAACCTTCTCAATCACCAAAATGTAAGCCAAAATCTGAATAATTAGTAATCTGATATAAATAAACAGCAGACTGAAATTGTTAACCAGCAAACTGTAATACACCCAAAATGCTCAAAACTCTCCAAAGATACCTCCAAAAGACCTGAAATGAATTGCAAAAGTATTCTAGGATGTTGGTGCCCAATTTCCAACTCACAAACTGCATCAAAAGCTCATTAAACAATTATGCACAAATTCCAAGGCAACCTCAGCATGGTACGGCCTCCAAGAGGGGCGATTTTCACTTTAAAAATCAGAAACTTCAAATTAAAATCTGCGTACTCCTAGGATGAGTCGCCTCTGGCATAGAATCAATATGAGCAATTACCCAAAACCAAAATAAAATCATATGAAGAGTTGTATATAAAAACCTCCTTCAGCCATGAAATAACCAGCAAACACAAACTAGAAATTATTACCAAATTCTTCAACTTTGAAGCTCAATATGTACTTTTGGATGAAGCACACTCTCAATCAACCTTCTAGGGAGCCATAGTTTCAGGCCCAAAGAATGTAGTAAAAATTGCTAAGCTTCCCCTTAGCCAGGTTCTGAAATCAATTCAGCAGCATAACTTTACAATATTTTCCAAATATGAGAATGAATGAGCAAGGCCTCAATAAATAAGCTTCAAATGGCAAATGAAACACTCTAAATTCCAAGAAGTCGAATCACTTCAATTTCCAAAAGGGACGCCACTTCAACCATTCACTTTATTTTAAAATAATAAAATATTATTCATCTTCCCTTTTTGGCGTCCATTTTAAAATGCAACAATAAAGCATTTATTAAATCATTAAATGCTCAACTTGACCCCTTAATGTCCCCTCTTTAAAACAACTTGAAGTCATCAAGCCTAGGCGTGGGGTACAACTTAAAAACATGAAATTGACTAAGTATAAACTCAGTCCAAGGAGATAACCAAAACCAACACCAATACTAAAACTGATGGATTGCCAAAAATAGCATGATGACCTGAGCTGAACTACTGATGATGCCACTGCCAAAATTAGACTTACTAAAAATAGCCAATGCCAAAAATAGTAAGGTCACCTCAAAACCAACAGAAAGTTGAACTGAGCTAGAAGCAAGACTTACTGAAAGTGGAAACCCTAAATTTGCACATCAGAGTAGCCTACGGATTTCTGGAAATAGGCTAAATCCAAATGAAGAGCGTAGGGCTAAATTGGGGACATTACATCCAGCTAGGCTTGATATTTCACAAACGAAACTGGGACTCTAGAGTCTTCAAAACCTCGAGCCAATGAAAGCATTCAAGCTCTCTTTCTACCACGCAGGTATGTAAGAAGTAATAAAATCCAAGTGTGCTTGAATGACTAGCAATGAGCTTCTTATATACTTTTTCTAACCCATCTCCAAGAAGCTTGTAGAAAATAATATTATTTTATTACTTAAGTGACTATGATATAATATTTATTTTAAGTCACTTTATTAAATTAATTAAATATAAGGCCACCATGTTGGAAAACCAAACCAGACACTAGAAAACTAAATGTTGGAAAACCTTACATATAATTAACTTAATGATTTCTCCTTATTGCTCCAAATCGGGGACATGACAAAAACACTTTTTAGGTGGTCACTGCATCAAATTGGGTCATAAATGACCTTCTAGAACATGCAAGTGAGTGGGTGGGACTATAGAGAACAACATAGGAGTTTCAGACTATTGGGGGTCACAAGTCGAGATATCACATACCTCATGCCATTGTCAAGATGTTAAAGATCTAAGTTTGGAGGTGACAACAATCATCAATTTGAGAGGAAGCCCACATCTCCAACTTCAATAGGAAGTATAAGGGAAATTATCGGACAGCAAAGTTTAAAGGTGCACAAGAAAAGGTACCAAGGTAAGGGGACGGGAAAAATCCAACTCCGATAGAGTGTATAAAGGAATCAACAAGGCTTGGGAGTTGGGCATGACAAGAAACAAGTACCTAGGTAGAAGGAAGGTCATAACTCCAACTCCAATAGGGTACTTAGTGAAAAATAATGAGTTAGGAATTGGGAGTTGGGGATTACATGTGAAAGGTACTTGGGGAAGGGGAACTCCAAAATTTTGATGCTAACAAAAGACAAGTATTCAGTGCAAACATTCGGGATCGGAGTTTAGGGATACCCAGGGAATGTTATCGAGGGAGGGTCAAGTCCAAAACTCCAACACATGGAAATTTTCTAAGACATAGAGTTAGGGTTTCAAGGTTCAAATGGATGGTATGTCCACATGGGAGGGTTTGTTAGTCCAACAACTTGCACAAACTTAGGAAATTCCATCAAAAAGCCCCCAAACTTAGAAATTTTCAGATTTTCTGCAATATTTAGCATATGAGGGGTACACAAGGGAATAACACTTCAGAAAAAATGACAATTAAAGACCCATACAAATAATTTTCAGATCGGTTATATGCGATGGGGCAATATTTAACATATGAGGGGTACACAAGGGAATAACACTTAAGAAAAAATGACAAGTAAAGACCCATACAATGATTTTTCAGATCGGTTATATGCGATGGGCAAAACAAAACCTAAGCACATAAAGGACTAGGGCTCAAGCAAAATATATCATTTTGCAAGAGAAAAAACAAACAAATAGTTAGGATCAACATCACAGAGGTCTATTATCAATATAACTAAGGTGGTAATAGGTTGTTTTTCAATTTTTCATGCAAGTCCAAGTAGCTATTAAATGACGCCAGTTTTTTAGCACACATGTGGGTACCACAGTTATAGTAGCAAGATGTGTAGTTTTGATTTCAGCATTAGAATGTTTTAGCATGCATTTTGGCATCACAGTGATATGAAATATTGTTTTGAATATGTCTATAGCGTGTCTATGTAAAATGATGATTGAGTATGCACATAAGTTATAAAATGATGACTAAGCATGCATTTTGAATTGTTATATGCACATAAGCCATGGTTGCAGCCAGTTTTCAAAACTGATTTTGGTATAACAGCAGTTCTAAAACATATTGATAGGCATCTACAAGCATGCTTATAAGCCTAAGAGTTTCTTCCATGGTGAGAGAAAAGTGACATGCAAATTGATCATTGATAGTAAGGTGAGAAAGCAGTCGTCCTGAGTAGCACTCCACAAGGGGACTGATGATTTGATGGGTAGGTGTTTTAGCGTCCATGTTACCTTCATTTAAGGAAATTTAGGTACATTTACATTATTGATGCACAGTTTGGATTCTAAATGTCATATCCATATGAAAGTGGCCAGATAGAAAACAAATTATAAAATAGGTGGACGGTTGGAACAATTGTAGAGAGACTAGAGTAGATAGAAACAAATCATAAAGTAGCCAGAAAACTGGAACAGTAAAAAATGGTAGACATGAACGAATTAAAAGTGGATGTACAGCTGGAACAGGTGGAAAGGATGGGTAGATAGCTGGGCATATTAAACAGTAGTGTATTATATATAAAGTTCCCTTATGTAAATAAAAACATAGAAATAGAGTCATAGCATGAAGAACGCATTTCCAAAACAGACAGAAAAACTCTAGCATAGAAGCATGTGTGCTGCAGCCAATGGACTAAGAGAAGAATCCAACGCATCACATAGTGCAAGAGTAAGACCAAGGGATCAAAGAAAATAGGAAGATCACTTGGCAAGGGGTTAAAGGACTCCATACCAATCTAATTTTTGCAAGGCAGCAGATTGGAACATCAAACTCCAAGAAAGTAAATTTTGTCTTTCCATGAGAAGTGATGAAGAAAAGATATCCCCTTTGAGAAGGTAAAAAGAAAATCCTTATCTGTTCCTTATACCCTAAAGCCTCGTGATTAGATAAGTATGACTCCAAAGGGATATTAAATATTTTCAAGTTCAGTTGATTGAATTGATCAGTTTTACTTCTTAGTTCGTAAGACCAAAGAAGGGCTAAAGACATGCTTTTAACCTCATTAAAACAGAATTGGGCAAGGCAAAAATGCAAAGTCTGATTCAACAAAGGAAACAGGTACATTGGGCTTCAAAGCGGAATTAGACATCCAAGAGCCACACCATTGGAGAAATTTACCCAAAAATAACAGGTTTGGCTGCACTTGAAACAATTAAACACATTCAGTCGCAGACAAAACCATCACCATACAACAGTGTATATCAAAGAATTTTGGCTACATTTGAAACTGTTCCATGTGTGACAAAATAGCAAAACTAAACTTTTTAATGGAGTTGATTAAGAGTAAAAGAATTTAATAGTCCATATTAGTCAGTTTATAGAAGTTTTTTTAAAACACTAACAATTTTTGAATCAACATTCAGATCATACTCTCTGATCCATCATCAGAATTCAGGATAACATAGGTAACAAAATGTTATCCTGATGATGGATCATTAAGTATAACCCCAAACATTGATTCAACAATTGTTACATGATTTTCTCCAAAACAAAAAATCTATAAACTTACTAAAGGGAAGTTAAATTAATTATTTTTCCATCTCTTTGTGTGAGAGACTTTTTAAATTCTCCATATGATTCGTTTGCTTTCCCCTTAGCATAAATACACCCCTTGGGGATTGAGTAAGGAACTTTTTAAGGACTCGTGATGAATTGGGAAAGATCCACCCATAGCCAAGAATATTCATGAGAAAGAAGATGACTACACAGCTCAAAATGCTTGCTCATAGAAGTCACACATGTAGGAAGCATGTAATCCACAATATTTGCAAGTGCTAGGATACTATTGACATGTTGTTGGTATCCTTTCAGGCCTCAAATGACTGTAAATTTGTAAATATGCTAGCTGATAGTGAAGATGAGGAAGCATAGCTCACACTTCAAGAGTTTTTCCACATTAGGTTTTTCTAGGATAAATCCTTGTGTCTATCACTTCTTCATTTGTTTTGATGCATATACTTTTATAATTTTATTCCATCAAACACTCCACTATCTTGATCAATTAGAAATAAGATGTATTCAGCAAATTACAGTCATTGTGCTTGTTCATAATAGCGAATGAATATTGAACATAGTTACCAGGAGAAATGGGGGTACCAGTACAGGGACAGGGATGTGAATCAAATTACAGTATGGGAGTAAATGAATAAACAAGCAGCTATGTTATATATAAAATTATAAATGTAGTGACCAGAAATTGTGGGTACAGAGAAACAGATGCAGTCCATGTCCCTGTAATGGAGTTTCCTGGTAGCATTATCCTTGTCCCACTATTGCCTTTGTGGAATGACAATGAACCACATGCAGATAGTAGCATAGAAGGGGTATGATATATGATATACAATGAAAGTAGGCAATTCTTTGAGTGTGTACACTATTGCATAATGGATATATAATGGAGATGGCATAAACAGAGTTGAAGTAACATCAATTTGCAGCCTTCGAATGTGTTTCAAATGTTCAATTGCATAGAACTTGTGACAGCACATAAAGAAAGAAAATATCCACGTTGGTGAATCATGCACTAAAATATCCAAGCCAAACCTGATCACATTCAGCTACAAGAAAAATCAATTCTTGGCTTCAATTCAAGACAAGAACAAGCACATTTGCTTTGTCCAGTTCACTCTCTCAATTTTGTAATCCATTCATCACTCTATAGATGCAACTCCATGTATCACTCCAATTCATGCAATAACTCTTATCTTGAAATTCTGAGTTGCAAGGAAAGAAAAATGTAGAATGAGCAACTAGGGGAGGAAAATTCATTACCTTTCATCTAACTCTTCTACAGATTCCAAGTTACAATAGAATAGACTAGATAGGCTTCAACATGACAAAGTAAATTTCACTTTTTCTCTTTTTTCCCAAAAAGGTCATGCGTGGTGGTTTAAGACCATAAAGGAACTGCTTATGTATGCCTACCAACAAGGAAACTAATGGCCCTTCTTAACCAAGCCAACAAGTCCCACAGAACCCTCAATATTAAGGAGCAGGTCAAAAGCTCGATTCTCCCACAAACATATATTTCTTCTACTTTGTGTTTTTTAATCTTCCATCAGACATGTTTTTTTAATTTTTCTAATGCAACGATTTCCTATTTACCCAAGTGATTTTAGCAAACAAGGCATTCGTTTTTATCTTAAGTAAACCCAAATAATAATTAAATATTCAATTGTTTTATGAAATTATATGATCTATTTGTACTTATTGTGTTTTTGTGAATAATTTATAGTATTATATGTAATTGGACCTAAAAGTATGATTTTAGGATGATGAAAGCACTCTATGGAGCACTTTGTTTTGAGATGCTATTGATGATGCATTTCCTCATTCACATTTATTGAAAAGAAATGTATTTTTACAAAAATCATTTTTGAAATAGGATAACCACCATATTATATTTGGATTACAACTAAGTAACTAGATTAGAGTCAAACAATACAACATTTGGCAATTTTCTTAGCAAATCTAGACTAGATGATAAATCTCTAAGCAATATATGTAGAAAATAAGGCACCGTAATGTAGAGAAAAAGAAGCCCAATAAACTTGTACAATAGAAGTAGTGCATATACAATCTGAGAAAACAGAATAATGGAAAGCAAAGACAATCAACAGTATTTTCACTTGGGAAATCCTTTTCGAGTGAAGTACCCAACTAAGTAAACTTTTCACTATTGCAAAAACTCAACCGTTGTTCAATACAGTAACAAATCTCTCTTATTTCACCCTTAAGCATGTCCGAATATAAATAAGCACATCAAAAGCAATTTCACACATTGCATGAAGCCATGCAAAAGATAAACATGAGTGCTTTAAAACATGGATGAAAATAGAAAATGCCAAAAATAGTACCCAAAAGAAAATTTCTGAAAAATCCATTACCGATCAACTAGCAAGGTTGATCCCATCCAAACTCTAGAAAGTATACAACACTTTAACCAACACATAACCAAGATGCAATTAGACAAAAGAAAAATCTCAAATAATTTACATTAAAAAAAATTAAGCATAAATCTACAGATCTGATAAACTAGCAACAAAAAAGGCACAGCATTTTTACAAAATTGTTGGTTCTAGAAACATCTTCAGCGATCAGCAGTAAGATGCAAATATATAACCATTTGTTATGCATGTGCATAAGGAAAAATCCCTCAAATTTCCCAGATTCAGTCTTACAAACCAAAAATTTAAAGATCAAGATCATAAAAATTCATCCTGAAATTTTATGAGTTTAAAAATTGCTTTTTCAATTGACCAGTTATAAAATTAAAAATATTTCCACTTGCAATATCAGCAACATAATTTGATTGGAAACTGATTAAATATTCTTTATTTGCTTCCTAGAATGCAACCTTGATACTTGGGAAATAAAAATGTGAATAGCATTCCATCCAGCCTTTAATAGGAACTTACATGTCCATCCGGGTTCCCACTTTGCTCCCAATATAAAGAATGAAGATCTGAAACCTCCAAATAGCCTGAACTATATGGCTCAATTTCTGGGTAGAGCTCCCTCCAATAATTCTCTCCAATTTCCAGTGCATTATTCTGGGCACGTGCCTTAAAATCTATAATTAGAGATCCCGGTCCCATAAATTTTCCTGTTTTGGATAATATTTGCAGTTACACTCTTCAATATGAGCTACTGTGCATTTTTCCTGAAAACACTGGTTACACACAAACTTTGCAGGCACAAAGATAAAGTACATATGATAAGATTTTCAGTTAATGCTAATGTCCATACCTTTTAAACAACATATCCTATGTAAAATACACACAAGTTGCAAGCATATATACTGTAAGATTTACTAAACAATGCAACAGTAAAACAAAGTTCAGTACGAAAGAGTGATAGTTGGCACTGACAGATCGTTATGACAACAAAATATTTTTGAGTAATGCTATAAAGGTAGTAGACAGTAACTCAGTATATAATTCAAAGCATACCAAAAAGTGTGTTTTAACATATATTCTGATCCCATCTCAAACATGTGAACTGCCACATCACAAGATATTTCCAAAGGGACTTGAAATATGGATTTCTTCTAAAGCATGAAATCACAAAGGGCATCATTAGAAAAGGAAAGAAGTAATCTAAGTTGCTCACAGTAATAAAAATAGACTAGATAGCTAGTACTTGATGAACATAACAGTGCATGAGATTCTCTTCTGTAGAAAGAAATATAGTTGGCATATCAAATGGAGAAAATGTAATTAACCCTTGATAATGGAGTAGAAAAATAAAAGCTCAAAGTATTGTCTGCAAACCACCAGATTCTCCCTCGATGAAGATAGATATGGATGGCACCTCTAGGGGTAATCCAGATGCAGCCAGAGATGGAGGTCTCTGTCGTGGTTTGACAATCAATCCAGGCTTCTGCTTTTGCTGGGTTTGGGTCTAAGTTCAAACAACATTTTAAAGGTCTTCTCTCGGCACAACAATGCAAGATCAACAGGATGGTAGCGGAATCAGATGCTCAAATTCTAGTTTCAGACCTAGCTAGTCAAGCCCTATAATTGGAAACTTAACCGTATCCTTAAATACATCTACATCCAGTCTGCTACTTCAAAGATCTCAAATTCCCACACACACAGCAAGAAGCAAACAAGGAAGTAGACGTACTCACCCAGCAACCCTTATTTCTAAATGCCTTTGAAGAATGTATTGCCAATGGCATTGACTTTCCCAGCAGCAGGCTTAGAGCAGACCTTCAAATCATTGAGGATGAAGAACAAGTCAAATAAATTAACTCGATCCCCTCCCAACTCCATAGACCCCCATCCTAAAAACACACAGGCCCATGGGAATGCCATGCTTCCTAATTCAAGAAAGGGAAAAAAGGAAAATAAAAAAATAAAAAATAATAAAATTCAAAACTTAAAAGAAGTTCAACGTGATATGCATTCTAATCATCCTTCATCCCTAGACAAACAGCATATTTTTTGGAGGTGGCATCTAGCATTAACACCACACACAACATCACAAAACATGATAGCTTCAATGGGCAGTAGAGGGGAGATTTGATGGTGCTACTCTCCTCAAACAAGGTATCTTTCTTGGGATTATGATGGCAAGGTGAGGATAATTGCAAACGTTCCTTCCTTCCTTGCTCCCTATTTCAAGTTTTTGTCTCCTGCTTACAATAGGTACTCACCTTTCATGTCACCTCTCTCAACTCAGCAACTCTGGTCATAAGCATCTTGTCTCACAAAGCCAATAGTCACCCCTACTCATACTCAGAAAGGATTTGTGCCTATGCTGGATACAAGGATCAACTGTCTGAAGCTGCCCTCACACCTCATTAGTCACCCTCACCACTTCTAGTGGAATCTCCAGGTTTGGAGATTGTACCATATGCTATGCAGTGGTCTACTGGACTGCTCCTCAGTGGAGTGCATAAGCATCCCCTCTCACAAATCTAATAGCTACCCCTGCTCATAGTTGGAAAGGAATTGCACCTATGCTGGATACAAGGATCTAGTGGTTGAAGCTCCACTTGCATCCCCTTAGTCATCCTCACTTCTAGTGAAATCTTCAGGTTTGGATTCTGGTCCTTATGCTTTGCAGTGGTTTACTGGACTGCTCCTTGAGTGGGCACCTCTTTATTTTCTCCAATTGGTTTTGTACCTACATTTCTATGAAAAAATATAAATTTTCTCCCTTGCATAACAGTTCCAAGGGCAAAGAACCCAAAATCTTAAATGATCCCCTAGAAACCTTGGCCCAAAAAGCTTAAATCTCCTACCAAACCTTGTACAAACCCTACCAATCAGCTCTCTAATTGACTTTTGAAATTCCATGATTCCATTTTGGCCTTAGGAAGCAAAGTTCCTCAAAATATCAAGGATTTAGGTTTGGCAAAGGATTCCAACAGACTCGTGGCTTTGGAAATGCCGTGTTTGGGTCCCTTATCCCTCAGAGCCATCTGATGCCCATTAGAAATCCACTCTTCAATAGTGGTATAGCTATTACAAAACTTAACCAGGCATGAATTATAGTATCTCACAGCACCAATTGGTTGAATGTTAAGGAGTACATAAAGGAAGAAATCAAGTCCCAAGCTGGACTTGATCATTATTAACCACCACAATATTAATGCAATGTTCAAAAACAAATCCCCTCCTCATGTGCTGCCCACAGAAGCCTTCCCTAGCAAGATCGTGAAATCTCCATCCCACAGCATAGAATTGAGCAATTTAAAGGAGGATTGACCAGACCTAAGTTGGTTGTCATGCAGCAGCAAGCCCAACCTCAATAAGCCAGCTCTGTGACTGCTAAAACTCCTACAACCGACACAAACACTCCCATTCCCCTCAAAAATGAGATTGACTTGAGGAATTCAAGCAAGATGTCACAACCTCCATCGAACAAATCCTCCAATATCTGTATGACATCAGCACAGGGAAGGAGCTGTCATGGACATTGACAACCAAGATGCAAACAAAGGATTAACTACAGGGCCTAGGAATCTAGGTTTTGTTAATTTTTTGTTTTTATGTTCATGGTTCAGTTCATTTTTGTTTCATTAAGTGGACCACTGTAATCAGAAGCCTCAAACTTGTCATTTCAGCCTGCTACACTTTATTGGTTATTGTTTAAAACTATTTGTATTCCTGTTAAAAAACTCTGATAGCAACCTTTTTGTAGGTGAAATTTCTTCAGATAATGAGTCTCCATAATGGGAAATATGGGTTTCCAAGAAATTTAAAGTTTGATCATTGTAGAAAACTAGAAACATGTAAGATCAGATATCTCTCCAGATTAGCCTCTGTAATTTCTTCATCTGTTTTAATTTAATTTAGCTGTTTTTTGCCTCTTTTGAAAAAAAAATGGAAGTAAAATTTTCTATGAGAGCCAATCAAGCATCTCCAAGAGTTAGTACATCTAAGTTAAAAAACTTTGTCAATAGGGTAAGAAAATGATCAGAGTGAGCACCCAAATCGCCAGGGTTTCCAGTGATGACAAAGCACCTGAAGCATAGGATATCCTGGTTTTCCCATCTTAATCCATGAAGAAACTCCAAATAAGCAGACTGTATTCAAAGAATGTTGGACTTTTCAGTCCAAAAACAAGAAAGACTGATACCTCGGGTCCTAAAAAATTATCTCAAAAAAAGAAATTATGCAGTTGTTTCACATATCAAGCTTCTCTTCATATAATCATGTCATAGAAACTTCATACATATGAGAATTCAAGAAGCTAGCAAATCAAGATTCACAACCAAAGATAAATCAGCAGGCAAAAATTGAGGAATGAACTTTTGTCACATCTTAATAGTTGTCTGAAGCTACCATATAAGAACAGAAAGTTCTTCATCCATTAAGATATACACATAGCAAGAGGAAAAAGGAATTCAAGTCTGGACTCAGATGTACAAGAATCCTAACTTTTCCTCATAATGGAACCGTGAATCTTCTAGACATCCAGAGCAGGTTTTCACCTGCCCAGACTACAACCATATGTATGAATGTAAATCCTCGGTTGTAAAAACATTTTGAACAGATTTATTTTTTGGTTTAATAATAAGAACTTCCTATCTTATTGTGGCTACGGTTGCATAAGTGCAGAAAGGTCATCCAAGAGACAATTCCAATAGACTCACAAGCAAATATTACTTCAAATGTCTGCCTGTCTCTCAAGCTCTGCTTGCAAGATTGAAGATATTTGGCTATCAAAGTAAAAGATCTATCACAGAACCAATTTAAGGATACACCCATGTCAACAAGGATTAAATATCCTGACAAAGAAGTCATGCATAACATTCCACAATTGTACGTGTCACTGAAGCTAAGGAAAGCTGAATATTCTGCGAAAAAAAAAAATCCAAGATTTACAAAAATGGAGCACAAAGTAGTCTCAAGAATCTGAGGCAAATGGCCAAAATGCCCTTCTGAAGCAGATTTGCCTATATTTCTGATCTAATGAAAACTAAGAAGACTACTCCAACACAATCATTAACTTTTCATATATTGCCTGAGACACATAATCCTTCAAAAGTCCATATCAAAATAAGTATTCCCGCTTTCAAAGGAGAAAACAATGCAGATGATTTTGTTGGAAACAACTTTTGAAGATTTATTTCACACTCAACTCCCTTGATGATACTGATGCTTTGAAATTTCCCACTTTGCAGGTTAAATTCGTTTCAGTTTTAAACTATGCAACATGTCACAAACACTCTGGCAAAACAAGATGAAGCCTAGAGAATAATGGAAAGAATTATACCATTAAAGATATGAAATGAAAATCTGAAAAATGAGAACATCTTTAATGATCCAGGTGGCAATTTGAGCTCAAGGGAATACAAAACTGATGCACAGTTGGTGTCAGTAACAGATAACATTGCCCCATAAGAATGAGCCAGGTCAACAAAGTACTGGCTTTGCAGGATTAATTCACTGCAGTTTAAGCTTTGCAATGTATGACTAAAACTCTAGCCAAATGAGATGAAAACTGACGAGTAAAAGACAGAAAAACATCACTAAAGTATATGAAATGAAATCTGGATAATGAGAAAATATTTAATGATCCAGACAGCAGATAGAGTTCTAAGGTTTACACAACTGATGCAGAGTTGATGTCAATAACAAACAACATTGTCTCATAACTAATAAGCATCAGTTAGCTCAACAATGCACTGGTGCTAAAAACACCTAGGTGCCAACACCCAATGATGACACCAAGAATATAAAATGGTGATAATGAACTGTTTTAACTTCAACAATGATTCCCTTCATCACCCTCAGGAACTGTATATGCACAAATTGTATGATTCTTAATGTGTTCAGCCCCTATACCATGAATTGTATCAGACATCTACAACCCAACTGTTTGTTTTGCACCTAATCATAAAATTTTACAATCAGAACTATTCTGTAATACAATTTTGAGTTATGGATCTATTTATCTCATGTTCTTGTGGATGGTGCCTTATTCTTTCCAAATGTATTTTTTATTTCTGTTTTATTTGCCTATGTGCTATGATTGATGTGCATGAGTAATGGCACAAACGATTTTTCTCCATAACACATTTGGTTTCTACCCAAGTTCCTTAGAGTTTAAATTACATTGATTCCAGGGACAACTGTGGACAAGAAGTACTATACACATATTTTTGTGCACCCCCACAGGCATGTGCCTCTGTGTGTGTGTGTGTGTGCAACAGTGCATGTATATCATATGTTTATATAACTATAAAGAAAATATACAAATTTTAAAGCTTCTCTTTTAAAAAATTAAAAAACAATAAACATTACAACTATATCCATGTCCATGAAACAAACAAATCAAATTAAAATCTCATTCCTATTTATCCATGAAAAAAAATGAATATTATTAATATTTGATATTATAAATTATAGTTCAACATACAATTGTCATCATCAAAATCTCACTCCATTTTCTAATATGTATTCATTTATGTTTTTCCAATTGTTCCATGGCTTGGGGATGGTGTCCCTGACTGATTAGAAAAAGTGTACAGCACCAAGAGGAGCCAAGGTGTTCCGGGGGTGACAGAGGCATCCTCCCTTGTAACTGAGGATGACAGAAGGATATCTCATCCTCATCCCCAAGTACACAAAACATCTAGGTATTCCCAAACATGACCTTGAGAATGGGGTACAAAATCTAAAGGTACACTGGTTTTTAAAAATTTAATGTGTTCTACCTTTGGTTTGCTCCTAGGAATCCAAATCAATTAAATCTCAAAGTTGTCGTCAAATAATATGTTTTTGCCGAAATTTGGCAATGTAAAAAAATGAATGTAAATTTCATTTTTTAAGGTCAACCCCTCCAGAATGGCTCTTGGGCATATGAGAACCCTCTAGTGAAAGCAAGAGAACTTTTGCTTGTACTATATAACTATTCAAGTTTACCATTTTGTCTTTCAACATTGTAGCAGTGTTACAAGACTCGCAGAAACTCACCTAGACTCAGCAAGTTGCGAGGCGGGTGACCCTAAACGAGGCCCAGAGACTCGACTGTCAGGTACTCGCCAGACTCGCCGAGACTCGCTAGAACTGACGAGTCTTGACCCCCAAACTCAACCATTTTAATTAAATTTTTTTAAAAAAATTACAATCTTTCATTTACAAATTTTTTAAATTGTGTGTGCTACCTCGGGACCCCGCAAGGGGCACTGCCCCTCGACCCTGCTGGGGGCGCTGCCCCCAAACCCCCGTAAGGAGCGCTGCCCCTTGACCCCGTTGGGGGCGCTACCCCCAAACCTCCGCAAGGGGCGCTGCCCCTTGACCCCACTAGGGGCGCTGCCCCTCGACCCCATTGGGGTGTTTCCCCCAAACCCTCATCAAACTATAGGTCTAAGCATGTAATAGTCCAAAATCATGATCATAAAACCTACAAAATACATATCCCCTGTTGCAAATCTCTGCATCTTTCACAATCAAAGCCATAATCCAAGGATTATCTTGTTTCATACATTAGACAACAAAACATGCAGTCTTTAAGGCTTCAATAAAATTTTAATAATAAATTCCTCACTTGAATATGCACACAAATCATTGAGACACAAGCAAATATCATGGCTACATCATCATCTAAGACCTATCTTAGACACTAGCGCATGACTTGTCGTGATGTTGGGATGAGTAATGCAAGCTCTTCTGACCCATAGACTTATATTTTTAGTTTTGATATTTGTTTTGATGCCATGGGTTTCATATTCCATGAGTTTTGTATACATTTGACAATATTTATATATCTAAATGTGTTATTTCCTTCAGCTAAAATTTGCATTTATACTTATGTGATTAATGTATATTTGTGTATGGGATCATAGTAATTTCTATTTGATGATGTTATTGTGTCTTTAAGGTTTATAATTTATTTATTAAAGGGTGCATGAAACAAGTTTTAAATCCTTAAAAAATCTTTGAATTTCTTGCGTTTTTTCTATTTGCCGAGTCTGGGCTCTGAGTCCAAGTCTGAGTCAAAAATCGGCTTGCCGAGTCTGAGGCGAGTCCAAGTCTTGTAACACTGATTGTAACCAAGCTCAAGAATAAGCTTATGTTTCCTAGGGACACATCTCCTACCCTTGTGGACATGTACCTGTACTAAGGATGTTCTAAGGATGTGGACACACCTCCCTAAACATCACCCTACCATCCCCTATCCCTCAGCGTCAAGCAAAAACATCCTGGAAATGGCTAAGAAGCAGCAACAGCAATTTGGGACAACCAAAAACATCGATGATGTCCCTCAACTGTCCCCATGCCTACAAAGTCAGAAAATAATTTTAAAAAAATGCCATGTTGAATTAAAAATTAATTTATTGTCTTGTGTTGTGGGACCCCACACCACACTCAGCCCTAAATGAACAAAGCATAGCTCCCTTGCCATTCCAAACTATTTTTACATACCCCAAAAAAATTGCAGCAGAGTTGAAGGAGTTAAAAAAAACTGTTAAGAGCAAAGTGCAGCTTGAGGTATCAAAACTAGGGCAGCAAAGTGCACCA
The DNA here is from genome assembly GCA_007258455.2 of Sequoia sempervirens. Classification (NCBI taxonomy): domain Eukaryota; kingdom Viridiplantae; phylum Streptophyta; class Pinopsida; order Cupressales; family Cupressaceae; genus Sequoia; species Sequoia sempervirens. The sequence continues at coordinate 615,980,517 of VDFB02281492.1, read as the reverse complement.
TTAGTGAGCAATGAGCACTAAGAAAAAGTAGAGCAGTAGCAGAAATAAGAGTATGTTTCTTTTTTTCCTCCTTTTTTTTCAAAGTTTTGAGTAATTTCTTCTTCTTTTTTCAGCTTGCACTTGCATTTTTTTTTCAATAAATAACATGGGCAATAGTAGTGATAATAGTGAAAATGAAATGCAAAAAAGAAATATAAGAGTTTCAGGCTTTGATGGGATTCATTAGGGTGTGGGAGTGATGTGAGTAAAAAAAAAAAAAACTTTTTTCAATTTGCATTTGCATTTTTTTTCACTAAATAGCATGGGCAACAGCAGTGATAATAGTAAACATGAGATGGCAAAAAAGAAATATAAGAGTTTCATACTTAGATGGGGTTCATCAGGGTGTGGGAGTGGTATGGGTGAAGGAAGACAACCACATAACATGTTTGAGAGCCCTTATGTCCTTTGAAACCTTATACAAAGGGTCCTTTCAAACCCTCTAAACCTCTTCTCCAATTTATGACAGCTCTAAACAAAGACAAAAAGAAAAATTTGTAGTCAGCAAGAAATAAATAAATAAGTTAATGTGTAATTAGTCCCTGACCATGTTTGTAATTACCACTCTCAATTGTGGCATGGTTTGGAGAAGGTCCGTTACCTTGATTGGTATGGTTGTCTATAGCATCTTCATACGATGTTCATTTTTTACTCCAACTGTAATGAGGTACTTGCAGTTTCGTTGGAGGTTCTTCGTTCTTTCGCCATCGCCTATTCTACTTCAGCTTTGGCTTCTCGAAGTCATTCCTTTTCCATAAGAGAGTTTGGATATATTGCCTTCTTCATTTGCACTCCGGTAATTGCCAGAACTTCCTCGACTCACTCCTCCACGTCCACCATGTTAATGCCTTTTTGCTTTGGGTAGTCCATATCTTCATGATCACCCGATCCACACCACTTGCACAGCATCTCGACTTTATTCTTGTTGCTCTGGCATTCTTTGGCAAAGTGAGACCCTTTTGTTACATTTTCTGCACTGGATCATCAGTCTTCCCTTCGCATCATACTGGATTCTACTTCTTGGTCCACTATTATTGAACCAATTGTTTTTCCCCCATCTATCCCACTATCCGCCAAGAGATGCATTGGTGTTATTGTTCTGTGCTTTTGGGGGTGTAATCAAAGGGGTTGATTGTTCCCCTTGGGTGAAGAGCACTTGTGTGCTTCTTGTCTTCAAATTGTACGAGCATTCCTTGATGGAATGTCCCAATACTTGGCAAATGTCATAGAATAATTCTTTTGGATAGTTTGTTTTCATGTGACCTTCAACCTTGCACTCAGTGCACCACAATTCCTTACTTTATACTTTGCTTCTCGGTTTTAGCTCCTTTATCATTCTCATCATATCCTTCCTTAAGTTTTAAATAGTCTTTGATTCACTATCGTTGCTGTCATTTGTGCTATCGTCATCATCCATCCTCTTTCCTCAAGAAGATGTCTTATCTTCACTTTCTATATCCATTGCCCAATTGTAGGCATCAACATACGATGACGAAGGTACAACCTTCATCTTCTTCCTTAGCGAAGGAATCAATCCTTCGATGAACCATCTCTTCTTTAGTCCATCGGCCGATTGGTTTTCTATTTTGACCAATAATTCCCTGAGCCTACAATTGTAGGCTCATACATTTCCGTGCTTTCCTTGTTTGGTGTTGTATATCTCCGCTACAATTTCATTGTCATCTCTCAACAATTTGAATTCCTCCTATAATGTTCTTTTCAATGCATCCTATGCATTCTTATGAGATGCTTCCTATTCAGTGTACCAGTCTATGGCTATCCCTCTAAGAGTTGTCGGAAATGCTCTCAGCCAATATGCTTTGTCATCCTAACCGTTCGCTACCCAGATTGTCTCACATGTTTTACAATGTCTTACAAGCTCCTTTGACTCATTTCCAATGAACTTAGGAAGTTTTTGTCATTCAATGTTCAAATTTAGCTAGCGAAGTCACCATCCTTCCTTCCTATTGCACCCTCTATGACGGTAACTTGTATGGAGATTTTTGGTTTGTACGTATCAATGCTTTCCTTGCACTCTCAAACACGCTGCAATCCTTCACTCGTCCCTCTTTAGCTTTCATCACCCTCAAGTTGCCTTCGAGGTCCTTTTCGATGCTCCCTTCATCCTCGCGTTATCAGCTTCAATCTTCCAATGTTTGATTCTTCTGTCAATGTCATGTCTTCAATCTGGAGTATGCTCTCTATCAAACCATCAACAGGTTCTCTTTGGCCTTCCCCTTCAACCGGTTCTATCGGTACGAACTATTCTTGGACTATCGGGTTGGCGGTTCCCTCCTTGCCTCCCGCTTCGCCCGACAATGAACCTTCTTTGTCCGTCGATGATGGTCCCCATGATTCTCTAGTGGTGTTCTCTTCTCCGCTTTCCCCTTCGTCCGACAACGGTACAGATGGTTCCCTAGCTTGGTCGAAGAGATCAGTGTGTGTTTCGTCAAGAAGTGGTAAGTGTCGGGCTATTTCTATCCAATCTCCCTTCATACGTTCTCTTGTCATGAAAGTTCTCTTTCTCTCCCAACTATAGCTTTTGCTTACACTTCAGCTTCTGCTCTTGGGTGGGCTTAGGCTTTCCCTCAAAAACCCTTCGCCTTCTTCAACTTCACCCCTCAGTCATCTTCATCATTCTCTTTGTTCTTTTATTCTTAAGGATCTTATTTTTTGGTCGATTGATTCATGACCGCTTTGTATTAATTTCCCAGTTTTATTCAAGGTTAAGAGCATTAATTTTGCGACGTACATTGACGGTCAATATCACATTCTTATTCTTCCCTTTTGTTCCGTTCTTCGTACTGTTGTAGTATCTATTGCCTTCGTTGTTCCTAGTCTCTCTCAGCTCGAAGATCTTGTAGAATGATGAAGTGATGTGCAATAAGTCTTGGCAATCTGTCCAGAAGACAATCAACCTTTGGGTTGACGGTTAGGTTGTCCTGAATGGCGGCTTGAGGGACCTCTCTCCTGAGAGCTTCACTTCGTACGTGGTCTTTTAACAAGATGTCCCACAAATTCACCAAGTCTTGTGTCAACTCGTCTTCTCTTTCATCGTTTGCTTGCACAAGTTCTTCGGCTGGTTGTCCCATTACACCGCCATGATTCCCATCTATGAGTTGTGTATCGCCAGGGTTTGTATAAGCAACAGCACCAAATGTTTACTCAGTAATGATATTTGAACGATTAACAAAGAGTAAACAGAAATACATAACAGCAATAACAAAACATATCAATTACTCATAACAATGCTCAAAAGATATGTTGTGTATTCATTCATTCATCGGATATGCAATAGTTACAAGATACAAAATGCATGTGGTCCTCGACTACAAGTGCAAACATGAAATATATAGCAAACCGACGTTGGTTGAGAATGCCAACCGTTGGCAACTACCAAGTAACAACTAACGATTGGGGACTAATTACACATTAACTTATTTATTTCTTGTTGACTACAAAATTCAAGGGGGAGTAGAGCGTGGTGATATATTTGCAACAAAGAGTTTAGAGGGACCTACAATAGGGTATATACTCACCTCTTAGGCATTATAAGATAGCTCACAAGGTCTAAGGATATGCCAATGCCCATAAAGTCTACACAATTAGTTATACCATTCATAGTTGCTAGTAGTACTAGTGATGTTTCTATAAGAGGAAAGAGAAAGACTGCTAATAGTGAGAGGGCAAGGACAATTGCAAGTATGTTAAATATGCAAGCATAGGAAGTGGTAGTCTTCCATTGCGAAATTTTTCTTTCCCCGAGTTATCCACTGTTGTGGCACGATTATCCGCTGCTGCGGCACAATTATCTGCCCCAAAGAAGGAGGCAAGGAGTTCTAGCCCTCAACAGCAAGAAGTTCCCTCGGATGGCATGCATTATAGAATACATGTGGCACATTCTCCTTATTTCAAACAAATATTCAAAGATGCAATTTCTATTGGTCCCTCACCTAACCCCCTTTGGAGAACATAAACTATGCACTAGCTTCCTTGATAAAGAATATTATAATGTGAATTTGGTTATGGAGGACATGAGGTAGACATGGATGAGGATGGGTTGCTCTATTGTCACGTATGGGTGGACTGATTTTAGGCATCAGCCACTCATCAACATCATAGTCATGTGTGTAGTTCGCTCTTATTTTCTTGGAGTTGTTGATTGTTTAGTAAAGTGCGAGGATGCAAAATTCCTATAATAACCCTACTAATTGCACAAATAACAAACACAAAAAAACTCTAGCAAGAAGTATAATTTTTTTATATTTTTATTTTCTTATGATTTTCTACTAACAACATATAGTCAAAAGGAAGTCTACCAATCTAATACAACTTGTTAGGTACTCCTGACTTACAAAACTCTATACTAACTAATATGTACTACTCATGAGGGTTTCCATCGCCAAGTTGATAGGTTCGCACTTGAAGCGTTTTATCTCCAAAGTGCCCAACTGTTGTCGCAATGCCACCAACACTAAAATGAGAGTTGAATGTTTGTTAATTTTCTAAACAATTATACTTTTTTAATATTTTTATTTGTTTATAATTTTCTACTAACAACATATAGTCAAAAGGAAGTCTACCAATCTAATACAATTGGTTGGGTACTCCTGACTTACAAAAATCCATACTAATTAATATGTACCACTCTTGAGGGCTTCCATCCCCAACTTGATGGGTTCACGCTTGAAACATTTTATCTCCAAAGTGCCCAACTTTTGTAGTAATGCCACCAACACTAAAATGAGAGTTGAATGTTTGTTAATTTTCTAAAGATGCCTTCTCTTCTACATTATGCTCTATCTTAAAGACCCAACTCCTAGCAATCCTCAATCATGGGAAGTCGATCCGCACTTATCTAAGCAGTCCTTTCCTCAACTTCAATGCTTGCAGTCCTTTTCTCAATTTCAGCACAATCCTAGTCCACTATATACCTAACAATCTGACCACATACCCTTCTTATTTTAGTCCCTACTATCTAACAGAAACTACAAACACACCCATCTATGCTACTTCTACGCTAACAAACCATTGGACATTACACTTCCAATTTTAGATTTTGCAAGACGCCAAAGAGGAGGTTGGGGCCTCAAATATTGTACAAGTGGCCACTAATTCAGCATGTATGAGTGGCCATTAATTCAGCATGTATGTGCAAATTAGCTAGTATGAATGCAAATACCAAATTGTTGCTCACATATTGTAGACCCAATAAAATCACATTGAATGCAAACAAAATCACTGGAAACTGGTAGGTCTTGGCAAAAAGAGAGGGCCCATTACCAAAAATTTTACGTTAACAAAGCTCCATTAACCCATCATCTATTCCACGTAACATTCTTGAACAACTGTACTAGAATATATCATAAACAGTTGTCTCTTTATGATCCTTGATTATGAAATGAATTTTTATGTCTTTTAAGCCAAATTAGTCTGTCTTTCGAATAACCACATAACTGCCTGATTGTGCGTATCATTTTATTTGGGTTTAGGTCATAACTCAATTCTTTCCAATTGATATTTAGAATATTGAAACAGATTTTGGAAGTTTATAAGGATTTCATTGCAGTTGACTATCCAGATCATTCGATCAAAATTATGAATTGAATTCAAATTTACAAAAGCTAGCTCGAGAATATAGTTTCAGGGTTTAGGGTTTAAGATGTAGAAATTATCTGTAATTGATTACCGATTAATAAGGCAAATAATGGAATACCTGTCGAAATCTTGCGCTTACTCTGACGTGAGTTGGGGGTTAATTTCAAACCCCATAAAGATGAATAGCAGCATATATACAGAGAATGTGCAATGGTTGCCATTGTCAAAAAAAATCTCTACTCCAACCTATCTAGTAAGTGATATGCTTTCCAAGTCTGCATCAATTGGGTACAAAACTCGTAGATTCTGCTCAAAAAAGATACAAAAAGAAAGAAAATATTATGAAGGTGATGAATTATTTTTAAAATCAACGAATGAGACAACGATGGAAATGAAGAGAATTATTTGATAAATAAATGAAATTAATAAAAAGAGTGAAGTGATATGTGTACTCTTATTAGTGCTTTGTTTTTCTTAGTTATTAATAAGTTAGCTTTGGTTGACAATAATTTTTTTTTGAAAAAAATAAAATTCAATTTTATAAAGCAAATTTGTAAAATATTTAATTTTATAAATTATAAAAATTATTTTTCATCAATTAATTAGTTATTAATAAGTTACTTTCAATCAATCAAATTTATTTTTTTGAAAAAAAATTAAAAAAAAAATTGTAAAGTGAACTTGCAAAATATTTAATTTTATAAATTATAGAAATTATTTTTCGTGAATATGATTCGTTGTGTGTTATTGACAAATTTTTAGGAAAAGTGAAAATGAACTATTATTTTGCCTATTTTTGAGAAAGCTAAACTATTATTTTGCCTATATTTAAAAAAACGAAATTTACTATATTTTATGTGAAGCGGGCTAATTTTTAAAACCCATATTATTAAAAATTATACTATTAATGTGGGCGGTAGGGCGGGCATCTCTCCACGGCAGGGGGTGGAGAGACCGCGACTGTCAAACAACAAACAACTCAAATCCGGCTTGGCCAAGTCAACAGCCTTGCTGCTTAGGTGGTGTTTCTTGAGTGAGTTCTAGTGGTGGGCCAGTATTCCTACGGCCACACGAAGGAAGTTGTTGTCAAGTCCTCATTGTTAGGCAAGTCGTGGGTTGGCGACCTAGGACATCATGAGATAATTGCCCAAAGATTTGGGCTTTCTTGGTCGTAAACCCAATTGGCATCAGACGGCAGATAGAATGCCAGCCTTGGGACAGTTGGACGGTGGGCAGACAATCCAGTCAGGCATGTTGGTTAATGTACAGTGTAATAAACATGAGGCCAACTCTCTCCTTTATACCAGTTGACTGAGTTTTCATTTCGCCCCTCATCTTCTTCATTTGCTTTTGTTTTGCTCTGCTTATAGTCATGGTGAAACACTCTAAATTTGTGGTGGAAGTCTCAGTGAAGGCTATGGCTAGTATTGGGCATGACACGCTAATTCAACTCGACTGCAAGGTGCAGCAAACGGCTTTCAAGCACATTATTGACCAACGGCTAAAACGCATTCTCCTAAGGATCAACCCTCAAGTGGTGGTAGCAGTCAAAATGTTCTTGGGCAAAGAATTTATGCAGAATCGGAAGAGCTTCAGGGTAAACATTCACATTGCTTCTCATTTTCTTGCGTCACTCCTAGACGTGAGAACCCCGAAGAGCGATGCAAAGGTCATCATTTGCAAGTTGTTTAAGAGCGAGATTCTAGGTGGTCTGGACGAGGTGCTAAAATCTGCTTTGCTGGGACGGGGAGCGTCGTGGGCTTGTGATTTGCCTCTGGTCAAGGCGGCGGGAGAACTCATCCATGTATACCCCTTACTATTGGAGCTCAAGGGCATGGCTTTATTTCGCCATCACCAGATTGCGACTTACGGGGTCAACTTTCTAAAGAATTTTCTCGGGTTGGAGGTGGTGGAAGGCCTGGACTGGATGATGGATTTTGACCAATTCGCTAAATTGAATGGCTTCTAGCCTAGTTCTGTGGCTTGGGGATGGTGGTGCACATTGTGGCAGGTCTGGTAGGGTTTAAAAGTTAATGTTTGTAAGTAGTTTGGTTGCTTTATGTTTTCCCTTTGGTTCCCTTTGGTGGCTGAGGATGGTCGAGGTTGGCAGTTTTTTTATAGCTTGGCTTCATAATTTTTGGGGTTATCAGGGATTGGGATGCATTCTGATCATTCTCTCTGCTTTAGCAGATAATTATAATTTTTTTGACAGTTAATACAATCCTTCTCTTGCGAATCAAAAAAAATATATACTATTACTATTATATATTATAAAATAACATATAATACTTATTTTTATTTATTTATAATAAAAACATTTACATATAATTTATGTGTCATTTTTATTTATGCTATTTACTTATATAATATATGTCTTATATTTATTATTATATATTCTATTTTATTAAATAAAAAATATAATTATTAAGTATAATATATATTTTTACATATACTATAATATTTAAATTAAATTAACTTTCATCAAATTTAACAATTTAAATTTTTTTTAGAGAGAGATATTATACGATCCACTAAAGTTCAAATTAAATTTTGAAGCTAAATTTGTTATTCAAATTAAATATATTTATTTAGTATTATTGTAACGCCTCGCCAAAGAACCCAGAGGACAACGCAACTAACTACAATAGTGACACATTTTTTTTGTTTAAGTGCAATAACAAGAAATGTAAATCATATCTAAACATAACATTTAAGCTAAACTATGTTCTCTAAGGTTCCATGACTGCATTATGAACAAACCTACTTAACAAGATCTAACATACATCATGGATTAACTAACTGCAAGAGTTCATTTTAAATCCATTGCATTGAATGAATCAACACATATATCTCCATATAGTAACATCAAATACATCATCATTAAAGATCATAAAATAAGAACCAATGAGTACATATACAAATTCCCTTACATGAGGGTACAACATATCTGTTACATCTTACATTGCTTACAATAATGCTTCTTGAATACCTTGGGAAGTATACATCAAGATTACATTACATGATACAAATGATATACAAATACAATACATAACATGTGCAACTATCTCTCGAATTGTTACAAGATCCAGAATTTGCTACATAAGGTACATCATTCATGCTCGCGAACAACAAGAAGGGAAACCCAAAGGAGGAAAAAGCATAATCCACCTGACCATGTGGAACCCTAAGGTCCACCCCCCGTGCTAGGAGATAACAATAAGGTCCCACTACACAAAATAGTCAAGAAGACAGTAACACAACACCAAAGGGCTAACATGATACCAACATACAAAGTACAACATAACATCACATAACAGTGACACCGCTTCCAAAGGCATGCAAACAACAAGGGGAACATAAGACTAGGGAATGATAGGTTTCTATAGGGAAGAGTGTCATCACATAGCTTGCTATGGGTTACCCTAAAAAAATATTCCTAGGCCCCGGCCCCATCCTGGGTTACCCTGCAGCCTCTACCGATCTTTGGCCCCCACACAAACCCATGCGGAATCAACATACCTTTCATGAGGACAAGGCAGTTGATCTTGCCATTCTAGGTCTTCTCATCTCATCTCAAGCCTAAATGAGCACTTGAGCCATGAGTGAGGCATACCATTATCTTAATTAGTGTGAAAACTACCCAACCCCCTAATTCATTAATTAGGTTATCACTGAGTTAAGAAACTCCCACATGGGTTACCTTGGATGCCACTTTGGGCTTCAGCCCTCATAGAGAGCCACTCCCCCTACTAGCAAATAGAAGACCCAAAACATCAAATAGGGTAAGCCATCTTGCACAACAAAATGAAACCACAAGAAACACATATCCATAGCAAGGCATGAACCATCCTGCTAATAAATCACAACCATAATAAAGAATAAGCAATGCAAGGCTAAAGACCCTCATGTACACAATTCAAGTATAAAATCAATGGCCTACAAAAAGACATAATCATGATTCCAATACTTGAGCTAATTTCCCCAAGCCTTTGGAAGTCTCCCAATAACCCCCTTAACACAAAGGACTTCTACTTTTGAGTAAGAACAATAATACCCTCCAATGTCCAACTAACAAACATTATACATCTTATTAAATATATCTAAATAAATATAAATTCAGTCTATTGTTAGAAAATAGTAAATCAGATTAAAAGGAGTGACCACTTATAAATATACACAAACATATATATATGTTTGTACAAATTCGAGTATTCAAATGGCTGTATAAATCAAACTTATCACAGCCGAAAGGGAAACTCACAATGGAGTTGATGATTTATACATTGAAAGCCAAAGTAAATGCTTGAGAGATTCAAAATTCAACAACAAGAAACAGCGAAATTAAAAGTATGTTTACTAGTTGCCATACCTTACACAAGGAAATTGAACATTAAGGCAACTATATAATTCGCACTACATTTAACCCAAATGGCGAACTCACTGCAGGGTCATCATTTTTTACTGATGTTGCCATATAACAAATTGAACACCATCAATAGAACATAAACAGTGAGTTATTCATAGATCATTGGTTGCCAATATTATACAGAAAAGAAAATCAAATGATCTAAGTATTTGGTTCCAAAACACAACAAGATTTGGCTCATATATAAATAATTTGATTCCCAACTCAACACCATACATAGAGACTAAATGCAAAATATAGGAAGGCACAATAAGGGAGCATCAATTTTATTTGTAATGTGAATTCCTTGTGTTGGCAACACAAGGGTAGACAACTGAGAGGGGGGGTGAATCAGTTGTCCCAAAAAATTAAACTTATCAAACTTATTAACCTTATTCTCAGATCTGATCAATAACCATGAAAGCATAAATCAACAACACATCAGAAACACACATAACACCAATATTTTTTACGTGGAAACCCTGTTAGGGGAAAAACCACAGTGGAGGTCAGTCCACAAGATTATACCATGTTAAAAGTATAAAGAAATATGAATGGGGAGTGCACATGCATTCAGGCACACTGCCTAGAGCTCACTGCTCAATTACAAAAGGAAGACTCACTGTCATACAAAAGATTTGGATTACATCCACAAGATTTGAATTGAGAAAATAACATCTGCTAATCCCTGATTATAGTTTCGGTTAAGCACATGAACACTTCTTCTCTCTTCTTCACTCTTCTTTACACTCTGCTCTACCTTCGAAAGATTTAGAACATTATTTGTGCATGCCATGCATTCAAATGGTATAAACAATTGCTTATATATATCCACAACAAGAAATTACATCGCTACATGCCGGCCTCAATAAAATAATAAAATGAATACAAACTGTCAGCCCAAAACATTAAAGATTATTAATGCGAATCAACCAAGGTCAGCCACAACGTAGTGAAGACCCAAAATAAAATATTCAAACACAAAAACATTTAAATAATTATTCCTTGAAGATCCACAACACGCTACAACACCTGGTCGGCCAAGAACATGAAAAACATGAACACACAAGAAAAAATCTCTAATCAACAATCAATGAGGACATGCAACATAGATAGAGCATGATCTAGAAACATCCACAAACATCATGAATCACTAGAGACGAATCCACGATGACTTAACTTAATAAAAGCATATCATCTTCATTCAGGAACACCAACTGAAGCAACAAAATGACTATCGGAACATAATTGATCATAACTCGATCAAATCTTTAGGCGGATCTTTGAAACCCTTTAATGCACAAGCTCTGATCATCAACGTACTGAACTAACCAACCGACTGAACTTCACTTCACCACTGACTACCTACAACTTATTTATTACAATTTTCTCAATATCCTCGACATATACAAATTCTAAGACATTAATGCCAATAGTGTTGACATCAGTGACAACCACATATCAGCAACACAACCACAACATCCAACAATCTCCCACTTTAGCATTGATGGCAATACATGATGTGAAAAACACCATCAATGCAGCTATCTTCAACACTTACTCCCCCTTAGGTTCTAACTCTTTTCTCCTCAACTTTTTCACACGACTCTTCTCCCCACATGACTCTTCTCCTTAGATAATTCACAATTTTTCACATGACTCTTCTCCCCCTTTGACATCAATGACAAAGATCTCTTTTCTCCACACAAGCTCTGAACCACATATCTAAACATCTAACTACTCCCCCTAAGTAGCAACCACCACAATATCAATCTAGATCAAGATATGAATATAAAATGTACGGATTGATGCAAGTCAATGCATCTTAGTTCTGATTAAGAGGGGTAATCACCCCTAGCTTCCCTCTGAGCTACTCAAAAGTATCCTTAGGCAATGGCTTTGTAAATATATCTATAATATATTCCTTAGTAGGCACATACTCCAATCTGACTTCCTTTTCACTAACCTTCTCTCTCAAAAAGTGAAACTTGATAGATATATGCTTGGTCTTTGAATGCAGCACCAAATTCTTAGAAATGTTAATTTCACTTGAATTATCACAAAAATATAGCAATGGGTTCATCATACACAACTCTGATATCTTTCAACATTTGCTTCATCCACAATACTTGAGTACAATTATTAGCAGCAACAATGTATTCTACCTCTGTAGTAGATAAAGAAATGGCATTTCGCTTCTTACTTAGCCATGAAATCAACTTCTTACCCAAGAAAAATGCACCACCACTAGTACTCTTTCTTTCATCCACATCACCTTCCCAATCAGTGTCAGTAAAAGCACTCAAAGTAAGATCATCATCTTTAGGATACCACAACCCAAAATCAACAGTTCCCTTCAAGTATCTGAAAATTCTTTTCATAGCAGTTACATGAGGTTCCTTAGGATCAGCTTGAAATCTTGCAACAATGCATACAACATTCATGATATTAGGTCTAGTTTGAGTCAAGTAAAGCAATCCACAAATCATTAATTTGTATCTAGTTTGGTTTGCTTTCGGAGAATCATTGTCTTGTGTCAACTTGCATCTGGTCACCATAGGTGTACCAACTGGCTTTAAATCTTCCATAGCAAACTTCTATAGCAATTCTTTCACATACTTGGACTAAGATATGAAGATCCCTTTATCTAGCTAAGTAATTTGCAATCCCAAAAAGAATCTCATCTCACCAATCATAGACATCTGAAACTCATTTTGCATCTCATCAGCAAACTTCATGCACAAACTATCATCTCCTCCAAAAATGATATCATCAACAAAGACTTCAACAATCAAATCTTTATCATGATCAATCTTGAAATACAAATTACTATTAGCAGTACCTTTATTAAATCCAAGCTTCAATAAATACTTGTCCAATTTGGCATACCATGCTCTTGGGGCTTGCTTAAGTCCATGCAATGCTTTCTTCAACCGACAAACCATATCTCCCTAATCAGTCAATTGAAATCCATCAGGTTGCTCAACATACACCTCTTCTCCCAGTTCGCCATTTAGAAATGTTGACTTGACATCCATTTGATAAACCTTGTAATTTTTGTAAGCAACATAAGCAAGAAATAGTCTCACAACTTTAATCCTAGCAATAGGGAAATTTTTTCTTCAAAGTCAATTCCTTCCATCTAAGAATATCCTTTACACACCAATCTTGCTTTGTTTCTAACAACTTCACCTTGCTCATTCAGCTTGTTTCTAAAGACCCATTTAGTTCCAATTACATTTGTGTCCTTAGGTCTAGGAACAAGAATCCATGTATTATTCTTCACAATTTTTTGTAGTTCTTCTTTCATTGCTTCCACCCAATGTTCATCTTTGCATGCTTCATTGACACTATTAGGCTCAGTCTTTGAAATCAAACAATATTCTTCTATAATTTTTCTCCTAGTTTGAACACCTTTATTCTTGTCACCTATAATTTGATCTTATGAATGATTTATTCTTACATACCTTGGAGTCTTAGGATGTTCTTGAACTTCTAGCTCTTGTGATATCTCTTCTGCACCTTCCCTAGTTCCTTCCTCTTGATTTTCTTGATTCGCCATAATGATTTGAACTTGATTTTGAGTCTGAACTTTCTTTCTTGTGACCGAACTGTTATTATGATCATCTAAATCATATCCATACGTTCTGGATGGTCTAGCTATGTCCTCATCAACCTTGACATTTGCACTTTCAACTACTTTCCTCGATCTCTTATTGTAGCACCGATAGGCCTTAATCTTAGTAGAATAACTAAGAAAGATTCATTCATCACTTCTAGCATCAAAATTTCCTATATCTTCATCTCTTCTGATATAGCATTTACTCCCCAATATTTTAAAATATCTAACAATAGGCCTATGACTATTCCATAGCTCAAAAGGGGTCTTACCAGTATCATCTTTGACTTGTACCCGAATGAGGTTGTAAACAGTAGTACTGATAGCTTCTCTCCAATAGATATGAGGAACATTTCCTTCCAGCATCATAGTTCTAGCAACATCTTGAATTGTTTTGTTCTTCCTTTCCACAACTCCATTTTGCTGAGGGGTCCACGGGGCAAATAATTGTCTCTTTATCCCATGCACTTCACAAAAAGAATTAAACTCATGGGAAGTGAATTCACCACCTCTATCTGATCTCAAACATTTAATCTTCAGACCTATCTATGTCTCAACCATAGCCTTAAAAATCTTGAATTTCTCCAAAGCTTCAGATTTCTCCCTTAATAAAGTAACCCACATCAATCTAGAGTAATCATCAATAAGTAACATGAAGTACCTATCTCCTTGTAAGCTTTTGATTCTAGAAGGACCACACAAATCAGTATGAACAAGCTCCAACACTTCTTTTGAACAATATTGTTTGTTCCAAAATAAAATTATAGTTTGCTTCCCTAACTGACATTCCTTGCATATAGTATTAGTAGGATTTACCAACTTAGGAAGATCTCTCACTGCTTGAGTAGAACTTATCTTGATAATATTATCAAAGTTTACATGACACATTCTCTTATGCCATAACCAACTTTCATCAACTTGAGTAACCAGACAACTTTTACTAGCAGCATTCAAGTGAAAGATGTTACCTTTTGTTTTTGTACCTGAAGCAATCACATTTCCATAACTCCCCAATATTCTACACTTACCATTCTTGAATTGAAGATTGTATCCCTTATCAACCATCTGTCTGACACTTAAGAGTTTATGCTTCAAACCTTCCACATAAAGAACATCATCAGTATTATTCTTACCATTAAGAGAAATGGATCCTCTACCACATGTTACACCTACTTTGTCATCACCAAATCTTACAACACCACCATCATACTTTTCCAGGCTCACAAATTTGCTTTTATCACCTGTCATGTGATGAGAGCATCCACTATCAATCACCCATTCATCTTTCTCTTCAACTCGAGCAACTAGGGCTTTCTCCACATTTGAGCAACTAGCAGATTCAGTAGGGGTAGGATCATTTTCCTTGATAGCAATAAATACCTATTTATCTTCACTTGCATTCCCTTTATCAGATTCATCATCTATACACATTCATTAGCAGCATAATAACACTTTCTTTTAAATCTAGGCTTGTTAGGTCTTGGCTTAGGGACTCTTTTCGGACATCTTGATGCAAAATGACCTATCTTATTGCAAGAAAAACATTTAATAGGTAATTTCCATTTATACTTACCTTCTCCTCTGGATTCTCTCTTGACAATAAGTGCTTCAAGCTCCTCTAGCTTTCTCTCCTCTTCTTCAATCTCTCTCATTTCCTCCTCATACTTGAATACCTTTCTAGACGAACTTTCTCCTAGATCATATCCCTATTTATCTCTCCTAGAGGTAGTAGCTTTGAATGCAGATTCTATCTTAGGAAGAGCATCATCAAATTCACTTAACTCAAAAGTTGTAAGCTTACCAATCAAAATGTCTCTGGTTACATTTGTTACAGTCTAGAGCTCCTCAATAGCAGTAGCTTTGACTTTGTATGCAGCAGGAAAGGATCTAAGAACTTTAGCAACAATCTCTGATTCTTCCAACTATCCACCAGCACATCTGATACCACACACAAGTTCATCCATTTTTTGCATGAAAGTAGTAATGTTCTCATCATCACCCATTCTCAACATTTCATATTTCCCTTTCAGACTTTGTAACTTAGCAATCTTCACATTAGCATCATCTTCATACAAAGTTTCCAACTTTTTCCAGATCTCATAAGCAGTCTTCATATCCATAACATTTGTCATCTCAGAATCAGTCAAAGCACTCAACAACGCTTCCTTAGCCCTGATATTATACTCAACATCCCTAATCTTAGCAGTAGTAGTAGGACCATTATGAGGAATAACATACCTATTTCTTGTAATGCTCCATTAGGGTTCACCAATGCAACTCAAATGACACTCCATTTGAGTCTTCCATAGAGAATAATTTGTTCCATCAAATCTCGTACTATCCTTCTTGTATGTCGCCATCCCGGATCACCTCAAGTTGTTAAACTTCTTTCAAGGAACCTGCTTTGATACCAATTGTTGGCAACACAAGGGCAGACAACTGAGAGGGGGGGTGAATCAGTTGTCCCAGAAATTTAAACTTATCAAACTTAATAACCTTATTCTCATATCTTATCAATAACCATGAAAGCATAAATCAACAACACATCAGAAACACACATAACACCAAGACTTTTTACATGGAAACCCTGTTAGGGGAAAAACCACAGTGGAGGTCAGTCCACAAGATTATACCCTGTTAAAAGTATAAATAAATATGAATGGGGAATGCACATGCATTCAAGCACACTGCCTAGAGCTCACTACTCAATTACAAAAGGAAGACCCGTTGTCTTACAAAAGATTTGGATTACATCCACAAGATTTGAATTGAGAAAATAGCATCTGCTAATGCTTGATTATAGTTCTGGTTAAGCACGTGAACATTTCTTCACTCTTCTTCACTCTTCTTCACACTCTACTTTGCCTTTGAAATATTTAGAACATTATTCGTGCACGCCATGCATTCAAATGGTATAAACAATCGCTTATATATATCCACAACAAGAAATTACATCGCTACATGTCGACCTCAATGAAATAATAAAATGAATACAAACTGTCGACCCAAAACATTAAATATTATTAATGTGAATCAACCAAGGTCAACCACAACATAGTGAAGACCCAAAATAAAATATTCAAACACGAAAACAAACAAATAATTATTCCTCAAAGATCCACAACAAGCTACAACACCTTGCCGGCCAAGAACATGAAAAATATGAACACACAAGAGAAAATATCTAATCAACAATCAATGTGGACATGCAACACAGATAGAGCATGATCTAGAAACATCCACAAACATCATGAATCACTAGAGAGGCATCCACAACTACTGAACTTACTAAAATCACATCATCTTCTTTCAGGAACACCCACTAAAGCAACATAATGACTATCGGAACACAATTGCTCATAAATCGATCAAATCTTCACATGGATATCTAAAACTTGACATGGATAAACTAGATATACTCAAAAAGAAACCCTTTAATCCACAACCTCTGATCATCAATTTACTGAACTAACCAACCAACTGAAGTTCACTTCACCACTGACAACCTGCAACTTATTTATTACAATTTTTTCAATATCCTCGACATATACAACTTCTAAGACATTAATGCCAATAGTCTTGACATTAATGACAACCACATATCAGCAACACAACCACAACATCTAACACCTTGCATAAAGATATCAAAGGCCCAAATCTACAGATATAAGCATGGGAATCTAAATGCATACCATAATCTAAAGTCATCATAGCCAGGGAGTATAGGCCTATGAAACGAATTTCAATCCAATGTATTTTTCATTGAATACCAATTTTAATAATGTAATGCATGATCACAGGCTGCAAAGCAGCGACTAATAGTGCGAGAGGCGCACGACTATGGGGATACCAAGGCTACGCATAATAGACCCAAATCGGCTAAAGAAACTTTCCACCAATTGCATAATGTAAACCCAAACCTTCGATATGGATTAACTCACTGCCTGGGCAAGGAATTGGCATATTGAAAGATGAGATCGCATAAATTTAGGAAACATTGTATAGTGGAGAAATCGTCTCATCCAAAGATACCCATTTAGTATAAGGTTTGGAAAGTAAGTGCAAGGAATCAAATGCCATTATTATTACCATCAGCATAAAATCAAACCCAAAATATAAAATGGACAGCTTAAACAGAAATAAATAAACATTGGAAGAACTTTTGCATGAGATGGAAACCAAGGGTTTACAGCCATAGACACGAATTAAAAATACTCAGTTTTGAAGACAATACTCAGACAAAAGATTCGCACCATTACAAAATAGGAGGCCACCCTCTAAAATCGAAAGCCTAGCAATAAGAAATGCTTAAAAATGAATTTCCAGATCCATGGTTTATGTAAATCGGGTATTCAGAGAACGGATCAATCCTTTCACCCAATACAAATGACATTCACCCAGATGGTGGAGTCACATGAAAATAAATAAAAATAGTGGTTGCAAAATATAAGCATCGAATTCCAACATACAATTCACACCATTAGAACATAACCGATATAGCTATATTTAGTTTGCATGTTTACCACAGAGGGAGAGAAATGCAAAACCAACACTATTGCAATCAGACAATCAAGTAGTGATTGGATACATCATGCAAGCATCAAAATTAAGTTCAATACGAAACTAACCCAAAGTCCAACACAAGTTGAGATGGAGTTCGATGCCGAGTTCAAGCTTCTATAGTAACACCACGTCTTCAAAATTTCTTGATCAACTTTAATATTTTTTCCCCAATTCCAAGAATTTTGAAAACAATCAACCCAATACAATTATTCAACAGAATATTCTTGCAAACCAAGTTCTTTGTTTGAAAAGCAAAAATCCAATAATAATCCTAATCTCTCCTAAAATGATTATTATTATTATTTTTCCAAAAAACACTATAAGATTTTCGAACACAAAAATCAAACAAAATCCCCACAAAAATAACAAGTTTCCAAACAACAAGCAGCTCGAAGTCACGCATGTGCTCTGAACAATTCTTTTTCTATCTTTTTAATTATTTTTACAATTTAACCATTATCTCATTCCATTTAATATTTTAGTTGCATATTATAATATTTCCACATTTTAATTTATTAAAACTCAACATTAATAATTAATATCTTTATATTTTATTTTTGAAATACTTTGTAAATTGATGATTTAATTTAATAAATTGATTAACCAAAATCAACATATATATCTATTTATCAACATGATTTATTTAATAATCTATTTGATTCAATAATAATCAAACAACATGATTAAACCAATTTAATTTAACAACTAAATACCAATACAAATCACCAAGCACAAACAAGGTCAAAACGAGAGCAACTGACCACAAACACATATAAGACTAATGGGGTGACCAACTGGATACTCATCCTTGTTGAGGATGATGGCAAGGGTAGGGAACCTTTCTTTATCTCCATTTTCAACAATTTTCCATTAGGTTTAAGGCACACTCAGACCTGACAATTTAGGTGGAGTCGATGCCAGGTACCTGCAACTTGCATCAAACAAAACTGCCGAACAACATATATATATTCCAACAGTCAGACACTCCGTGGGAGGAAGTCGTAGTGTAGCAGGGTACTCAAGAATGAGTAATGCAACATTGTTCCTCTCACCAAGACACGTCAACACAAGTGACCACATCAATGTACCACAACCGGTTACATAGTAGACAACCATAGTAGACAACATCGAACAATCGCCAAATAAATGCATACTAACCGTGATTAGATAAACACATAATACTCACAATTAAATTAATCCACATAAACCATTAAGTTCATAAATCTGTCATAACATATGCATAAACTCAAATAGTAGCAAGAAAATCAAAGTATTATCAAGTGTCATCTAGTATCATCAAAGCAATAAATCTAACATCATCAAAGTGTCATAATGTCTATCCTAACAGAACAATCCTCAGTCTAATGGAGAGCAACATGAGGGGCACTACATCCTCCCCCCTAGGATCAGGTTTACTCCTGGAAGCCTGCAAACAAGTATGGGTAAGACTTTCTCATCTAGGATGCATCCTCCCAAGTTGTTGAAGCCTCATTGTTAAGATCTTGTTGGACCCTCACTTATTCAACGTCTCGACCCCTGAGGGTGAGTCTCCTCTGTTGTAGAATGGCCATGGGATCTAGTGCCAGCTGCCCGTCCTCTACCTGTAAAGCATTCCAGTCAAGAACATGAGAAATGTCTAGGTAGTATGATCTAAGAACAAAAACATGGAATATATCGTGGATGCGCAATAGATTGGGTAGAAAAGAAAGACGGTAAGCAACAAGACCAATCCTCTCCAAAACCTCAAAAAGGTCCTACAAAATGTGGTGCAAGCTTCGAGTCTTTTCCATAGAAGATCAGACTATTTTGCGGGCGCACCCGTAAGAATACCTGTCGCCAACTGAAAACTGACAATCAACCCTATGAGCATCTGCATATTTTTTCTATTTGTCTTGCGCTGCCACCAAGTGCTCTCTAATACGGGCAACCTATTGCTCCATCTCCTAAAGCATCTCGAGTCCTAGAAGGATTATGTCCCCAAGATGATCCCAACTCAACGGAGTCCGACAAGGATGACCATACAATTCCTAAAAAGGTGGCATACCAATTGAACTGTGGTACCCATTATTGTACGCGAACTCCACTAAGTACAAGTACTCTTCCCATCGAGACTATTGATCCATAATGTACATCTTGAGCATATCCTCAAGAACCTGGTTGACCCTCTCGGTCTGTCCATCTGTTTCTAGATGGTAAGCAGAACTAAAGTTCAACTAGGTCCCCAAGGCATGCTACAAGGACGTCCAAAGTGCGGAAGTGAACACTGGATCTCTATTAGAGATAATTCTACGAGGAATTTTGTGTTGTCTAACTATATCCTCCATGAAAATTATGGCCACAAAAGAAGCATTATACGATGACTGAAACGGGAGAGAAGTGCGCCACCTTAGTCAACCTATCAACGGTGACCATGATGGCGTCATAACGACAAGAAGACATAGGAAAACCAACTATGAAATCCACCGAAATGATATCCCATTTCCATTCTGGAATGAGATGTGGCTGCAAAAGACCTACAGGGTGTTGGTGCTTTGCCTTAACTCTCTGGCACTCAAACACCTCGAAACAAATTCTATAATGTCTCTCTTCATTCTGGCCTAGAAATATAGGTGATGAAGGTCTACATACATCTCCTTGACACCCAGATGAGCAGAATAGGGTGCCTGATGTGCCTCTGACATAATTAGGGTGTGAAGACCCTCAGAAGTAGGAACATAAATGTGACCTAAATGCCACAAGAGGCCATCTTATTCAAGTGAATAACCTACAAATCTTCGTTCCAAAGCTTGACCTGACTCAACCTCTGATTTCACCTCCTGATACCAACTATTTGCAGGAAGTGTTGCAAGAATTTGAGTCCTCGAATCTACACCAAGAGTCACTGTTGAGAGCTCATGTCTTCATCGAATAAGGGAATCTGCCATGACATTTTCCTTACCCTGAATATATTTAACCTCAAAATCATACTCTCAAAGGAACTCCATCCACCGCCTTTGCCTAGCATTTAGGTTTGGCTGCTTAAATATATCTTGTAAACTGCGGTGATTGCTATGCAACTTAAACCGATGCCCCAACAAAAAGTGTCTCCATCTTATTAAGGCATGAACAATGGCGGATAACTCCAAATCATCCATGGGATAGTTCAGCTCACGATCCTTGAGTTTGCGAGACTCATAGGCGATCACACGACCATCTTGCATCAAAACTGCTCCTAAACCCTCCAAAGACGTGTCAATACCCACCACAAAGTCTCCAGTAGGGTCAGGGACTGCTAAAATAGGTGCACTTGTCAACCTCTCCTTGAGATTCTGAAAGGATGACTGACACTATTTTTGCCAAATGAACTTCTTCCCTTTCCTCTAAAGAGAAGTGATGGGGTGTGCTATCCTCGAAAAACCCTGAACAAACCGACAATAGTAACCTGCTAAGCCCATGAAACTGTGAACCTTTGAAACATTAATGGGCATAGGCCAATCCATAATAGCTTGGATCTTCAAAGGATCCATGGTGATACCTTCTCTTGAGATGACATGTCCCAAATATCTCACCTTTGTCTGAAAGAATTCATACTTAGTCAAGTTTGCATATAGTTGATTATCTCTCAGAAATTGCAAAACTTGTTGCAAATGCTCTTCGTGCTCCTCCATCATCCTTGAGTAAATTAAAATATCATCAAGGAACATGTTGATGCCAAAATTTGATAAGGTAACAGTGTCTTATGGGAAACTTAGTTTATGGGGAACCTTTTGCGCTAAACTGAGTGACCTCCAGGTTTTTAGAGAAGCCGATTTATTCTATAATGGGGGTTTGGAAAGGGAAAAAGAAAAAAATATAATAAAATAAAGTCTAACCTAAGGTGATGTGCCAAGACTTAATGATAGGCACAATAAATCATAGATCTAAGGGCTTGATTGGTATTTGTAGTGTTCCAGAAAAGCATAAACTAAAAATTATAGTATAGACAATCCATTCATTGACATAAAAGAACATTACATACATTCCTATTGCCAAGAAGATTCATTAGACATGATCTAGATCAACAAACTTGCATTCAATATATATAGAAGTTCTCAAATGTAATGTCTAGACAATAAAAGTACAGTTTACAGTTTAATCAAATAGCATGAAAGAACAGAAAGGCCGAACAATTGGCATAGTCTGAAAGTCTTTTGCAATAAAATAAAACAGTAATAAAGGCTAGGAATCTTTTCCTAAAACCAGTGTTCCTTCAAAATTCTGGACCCTTTTCTCACAACAGAGAAAAGTATATATAGCAAAAAAACTCCCACAGCTTCGGAGAGCAACAACAGAAAAGATTTCGTGAGCCCTGACAATGATGCAGAAACAAGAATATTCCCCAAGCCATTGCAACATAAAAGATTTGAAACCAAGCATCTGGTCATTCGAGGCTCATATGCATCTCCTACAAATGATGGTGGTGGTCCCGACAAGGTTAAACAGATAAGTGTCACCATCCTGTGCAAATGATTATGACATGCATTGGCCAATCGCAACATTTGATTCACTTGGTTCATCGCCCGAATACTAGATCCGCTGATTAGGCACATGGTAGTATTTCGCTGCCCGTGTGAACCTTTATCTCTTGCCGCTGAAAAATTTCACCAAGGCTACACGTGTTGAGTGGGCAAAGCTCTATCCAAAAGTGGAGGAAATGATCATTGGTGTTGCGCAAAAGAGACGTGTGGCATCATTTCGCTACCCGTAGTCGTTATTTCATCCTCTCGCTAAAAGATTTGTGAAGAGTAGACATGTAGCAAGAGTGCACCGTAGATAACAATTGTGGGGCCCACCAAATTTATTTGGGAATGAGAAACTCGTGGCATTCGAGCAGAGCCTAATGAGGAAGCAAAAAGGAATGATAAAAAATGGCCCGCAACTACGACACGTGGAAGTATAGCGGGAATTCTCAGATGCGAAAGGAAGGGAAACCGTCGGGATGCACAGAGCAGACACGTGGAGGGGGAAAACAGACTTTGTTAAATTGCTAAGTGGATTTCCTGTGATGTGCGGGCCAATACATAGAGGAAAATACACCCGAAGGGAGCTCGTTGAATATTTATTAACAACTTTTGGTGACTACCAGGGGCATTTCGCTTGAGGAACGGAGAACCCAAAATTTCTCTAGTTTACAGATGAGAGCACCATTTCATCAGATAATGGATTCAGAGATAGGAAAGAGAAACCTATAGAGGCGACCATTCATCCTCAAATGGCCTTACCATGTTGCGCAAATTCTCTTGTGCTCCACTTAGATCAATAGTTTCTTTATGAGGCAGTGCACTAGGTCAACTGACCCCTACTTCACAATGAAACAATAGTTGTGCAAGCAGATGAATAACTCCCTCAATGTCGGTTGCGGTGGGAGGATGACTAAAATCCCTGAAAGCATCCAAATCATTTTCCTTCTCTTATATTCTTTCTGCAATCTACTCGGTCGTAGCAATAGAGCCATTTTCAAGGAATGGGGATGACAAACCCATCATGTTCAACTTGGAGAAACTCTCCCACATGTTGTCCATTGTCTTGCTCAGATTAGTCGTAGCTGCTTTAGTGCACTGAAAGGTAGAGTGGCAATGGATAAACTTATTTTTCATTTGAGTAGCAACATCCCGATCTTCAATTCCTGCCTTGGCGAGGTTTTCATCAAAGACCGAGTATAGCTCGGTGAGAAGATCTTTTGCTTCTGGAACCTTTTACAAGATAAATCATGGGAACTGCTCAATCGTATCATGAGCCTCCTGGCTCAGCTTTGATGCCTTGGCGATGAATTAGAGGGTGGGCTGCAGTGCTAGGCAAAAAGTTTTAATCTTTTCCCAATGAGAAATGTACAACTACCTAACCAACGGAATAATGTCCAATTGTGTAGGAGATGACAGGAGAGAGATTTTAAGAGAAGTGATCTCTACATCTTTTGAGTTAATGGCCTCAACCAACTCTGCCCTTTTCTTTTTCTCGGATGCTAATTGCTCCGTAGAGCTGCTCATTTCTTTATTCCAATTTTCCTCGGCTCGGGAGTGATTTGCTAAATGCATGTCCAGAGAGGACTTTGTCTCTTGGAGCTCTTGTTCTAATTTAGCTTTTAGGCCCTCAAATTCAACCTCTTTTTCTTGTAGCTTCTGCTTATATTGAGCTTGCTGGTGCTCCAAAGCCTAATTTTTTTGTGCTATTCCTTGACTATACTCAAGGTGAAGCCATTCCAACTCTTCATTCTTTAGCTGCAAATTGTGCTTTGCCTCCTAATTCTTAGTATGTAGCTCTTTTACCATAGCAGGGTCAATAGTCTGAACCTTCGCAAGCTCACCCTGAAGTCTGTTCTTCTCATTCTCTACTGCCAACGCCCTTTTTGTCATATGTGCAACATCCGCCTCCAAGGATTTCTCTTTTTTCTCCAAAAAACTAACTCTTTCCCTTACTGCTTTAAGCTGCTCATCATTTTTCTTTAACTGGCAACTAGTTTTAAGGAAGTCAAAGGTGACCACTTGTTGTGTTTCCTCCATAATCTCAACCTTATCATGCAGTCAGGCCACCTTCGGGTCAATCCCTACTGCATATATTTCATAGTCTCATGAGTGCATCCCCCCTTGAGGCTTGGTTACTCTCGGGTACATGGTTGCAAACTTTAGCTCTTGTCAGGTCTCATCTTAAAGAGTTTGTATTTTTGGCTTAGTAGAAGCACTGTCATCCTTTGCCTTGCACTTTTACATTCTACTTGCACGTGCTTCTTTTCTGCAGTCAATATGTGCCATAAATTTGGCTGGCGACGAAACTAGTCCACCTATGAAAGGAGCACCAAAAGGTAGGGCAAATGGATAGGTAATTTTGAAAGGCCCGGACATTTATTTTTTCTAGAGAGTGACAATTTGCGGGGAGAAGTGGGGCACATTCCAAAGCTTGGTTTGAGGACCAGTAGTTGGGATAGCCACTTGCCACTGCTCAATTGGTGAATTGGCGGAAGGACTCATGGGCTAGAATGGTGGAGTTGTCATTGCAGATTCAACCTGTTGTGATGGAAGAGGATCTGCAGCAATAGCGGAAGTAGGGGTGCTTGCAGAGGGCACACCTTTGGAAAGCGAGGCAAGGAGACCCTAAGCGATAGCAGCTGGTGTAAGGGTTTACGAAGGAGTAAAGTCGGGTGGAGTGGTCTATGAGAATTGGGCAAAACCTCTCGCATGTGTTGGATTAAAAGTGGGAAACAGAGAGCTAGTACTTATGGCTGGGATTGCCGCTGAGACAGGGATAGATACCAAGGACTGAGAAGCAAGGGAAGAAGGAAAAAAATTTACCTGTTGACTGGTCGATGGTGGCTCCAGAATCATTAGAGAGTCTTCCTCAGCCTCAGGCTCCTGGCTAGCTGAAAGCACCTGTCTTCTGATGGGTTCTTGCAAACCCTCTTCGATAATGGTCTCTATACGCTACCATTTTGCGGGCGGGGTTTCCTGAGCTTCGACAGTTATTATCATTTGTTGTTGTGGTACTCTGGCTGCCTTAGCGGCCCAAGTGAGTGTATGTGAAGCCCTTGATACATTAAACCACATATTCGTGGCTACATAGGTGGGTTGTCCAAAGCCTTTCTCATTTGGCACGAAGGATGTAGAAGTCACCGCTTCCTCCTCCGGATCATCGCTCTTATTAACGCTAGAGTCTAGGCTAGGGTGGTCATCATCCCACCATTTTTCAAATTCCTTTTCCTCCTTCAAGCTCTCATAAGGGGCATCCAATTGCCCTATTTCTTGGCGATACTTCCATAAAGCTTCTATCTTCTCATCAGTCCATTCCTCATCCTTTCGCAACTTGTTATACATGGTGCGTTCCATCTGGACATTATCTTTGGCCACCGCCACAACAAAGTAGAAATTGTATCATGGCCCTCTGTTATCTTGTGTGGGAATACGTGCCATTTCAACAAAATTTTCATCTTTGTCTACCTATAGATTACGTCGCTTTTCCTTGTAAGGTCGAGGAACATGAATAACTTTCATGTGCAGATCTGGTAGGTCATTGAAAGGGTTGTAATACCATTTGTCACTTATCAAAACCAACCCTAAATGAGCCAGTTTATTCTGCAATAACTGATTTGACTGCTTCTTTAATAGAGTCATCATTTTGAAATTCTTTGGACAAGCGAATAATCCTTTTCTCTTGACATTTGAGCTACTGCGGAAGGTAAAATCAATGATACACACTTGCCTATACATTTCAAGCGTGAGAACCCAATCTGTGACATAGGATGGGAGAATGAAGGGTTGACCAGTGAAGCCCCGCATCCAGAGGGTGAAGGCCCGCATTCGGAGGATGGTGAAGTATGTTCCTAAGAACTAGTCACAAGCAAGAGTGAAACTTTGCATATATCTGGTCTGATCCTCATTGAGTCAGACTATGTCACCTCCTCCTTGTAAATATTGCAATACCAAAGTTATAAAATAATTTGAAAATGCATAATAATCATATGACATGGAATGGAAGGGTGTCCACGTTGATACCGACTTCCTCCTCTTCTTTTCATCAAAAATTGATAATTCAAAATACCTGCCAAAGAAATCAAGGTTTTGATGTAGGAACATGTGAACCAGGAAGGAGAGAAATCTAAACCTTCCCTCCATCGGGTAATTTTTTATTTGTCGTATCATTTCCTCCACCAGGAACTCGACAAAATCATACCAGAAGGTATCGTGTTGTTTGCATAATTGAAAAGCCAGTCCCAGTTGAAAGGTTTCCACCATCTCATCGGAGTCTCAGCTGCACATAAAATCTAGCATTGACATGGCATCCTGCATATCCTCGCAAAATGAACCGTGTGGCAACAAGATACTCGACAGCTTAGCACCTGGGATACCCTTCTTACCAATCTCCTCTATTAGGAAATCTAAGTTCTTTTTCATCGCCTTTCACATTATTTCTCCTTTACCAGGGAAAAAGGACTCAATTTTATCTTTTCTTTTACTTGGGTCCGGGATGCATAGCATATGCCAAATGACTTGTGGGCTGATGTGAACTCTTAAGTTTTGGCCCTCATGCTATGGTTATAACGCTGAATGGTAGCATTAACTAACTCCGGGCAGTAATGTACCAACGAGATCATGTATTGTGGAAGACCACTGTACCAAACCTTCCTTGTTGTCGATGTGTTTTCCTTAGGTGCCTTCAACCTTGCATAGACTGCTTCTCTTAAGGATTTAGGTTTTTTTGTGAGTCATGGGTCATAAATATTATCCCAGTTCTCCTCAACCCTTTTGTTGTTTCTGCAATCTTTGGTCATATCCAATTCTATTGTATTCGCCCTTTTCGGCTTGCTTGGTATACCGGGCGTAGCATATGCTAAATCTTCATAGATATACACATCTTTTGACGACCGTATGGTTGTAAACAATTCATTTCCAATCTCCTCCTGCATTCACTATGATGAACTCTCTGACATTTTTCTTTAGATGAAAACTTCTACAGGTTCTAAACTCCTTATAAATTTTATCCGGCTATGGATATGCTGAAAAATTCTCTGCACCTTAAGACTTGGCGTATTTGAAAAAACTTTGAACATTAAACTTTTTCATGCAATATTTAGCTATCTTTTCTCAAGGTGGTAGAGGAAAGTGTGCTTTTTGCATTTAATTCAACATGTACTGTTAATTCCTCGGCTCGTGCAAAATGAATTACTTTCCATTTCGAGGCGGCAAAAAATCATTATTGTGTTTGACAACTGTGTGATATGTTGTGATTCCCTTGAAACTTGAGCTGACAATTTGCCTTCAAACCTTGTGTTAGTATGTGCTGGCAATTAATATATTGGACAAAATGATTAAGCCAAAGCAAACGATCACGACCTGAAAAGATATGGATCCTGCCTTAGGCTCTGGAAAATGCCTATGAGATGACACAATAGCCTACGATTGTGCAACTTACTTCTGATGAGCACCACCATTTTAAAGCTAATTAACTAGCTCTTATTAACCTAACACACATTGAACCATACTTCTGCAGATGCAACTAGTTAGAAAATGCGAGCAAATACAGGCATGCCTTTCAAGTTGGAACTTGGTTATCATCACATTTTCTCAAAATGAATTAGCATGCGTCTTCTCATTTTTTCTATAAATAGGCCGCTAAGTAGTGAGGAAATCACACTTAGCATTTGAGCAGTTTTAACAATAGGTCATTGGCACAGTTCTAAGCTTCAGTAAGCAAGTTTTCTCATAGGCTAGGTGGTAGGCAAGTTTCAGTGTTAGTTAGAAGGTAGAAGCATTATGTCAGTTACATGGATACTCCTATTAGGTTAACCTCTTATAAGTCATAGACAACTTTTATGGGGGAGATTTCCACTAGGCGATTGAAGAGAATGACCAAGAATAAACACTCCTTGGTTTTGGTAGCCATAAAATGGGTTATGGGTAGGGATTTTATAGAGTACGAGGAAAAATATTGTGTGAACACTGATATATTCTCTCACTTTGTAGCATCAATGTTAGACATTGGTATCCCCAGGCCTCTAACTCTGAAGCTGGTTAAGATTTTTTTTCCAAAAAGTACCTAAATGGCCTAGGTGAGATTGTCGCTCACGCTGCATATGGGGTAGGCCTGCTAATGACCAGTGACCTTCGTCACTACATTGAGGAAGAAGAGGTAGTTTTATGGCCATCATTTCTCAGTGTATTCCACCTTTAGACATGCGACGAGCATCGACAGAGGGTTACCCAGGCCTTGCACTTTCTATTTTGTAGCTACAACGTAATACCATTCTATGATGTTGATTGGTATACTGACTTCAGGAACCTGGTGTTCCCCCTGCCAATGGCGGTTGTGCCAAATGATTATGCTTTTGTTGTCGAAGAACCTACTGACGAAGACATGGTGGGCGCTGTCGTAGAAGAAGTAGTAGATGCTACCATAGATGCGTCAATTGTTGCCTCCCGTGCTCTTGGATAAAATGCCTCCCTGCTCCTCGATAAAATGCCCCCTAGTTTCTTTGTTTTCTGTTGTTGAATACAACACTTGCTTTATAGTTTTGTATATAAGCTTGAAAAAGGCTATAAATATAGCAAATATGAAAAAATAGCTCATATAATCATATATTTTTTTGGATTATGGCTCTCTCAGCCATTTTGCAATGTAAAAACAAAATAATATATATAAATCGACATATATCTTTATAAAAATCCATGACTCTTTCTTCCATTCTATATATCTATTATATGGGCTATTTTTTTAGCATATGTGTTCATTTTCTTTGCACATGGGTGTGTTTTATATGTAAAGCAATTCCGCTACTCTACTCTCTGCAATTATGGGTTGTTTCTACATAAACACGAACCAATTTCAAAAAAGACTAGCCAACACAAAGGGAAATAAAATAAAAGAATTATTCACATATGTACAAAAATAGAACTCGACACTTAATGGAACAACTTAAGAAAAACCCCATTGACCGAAATTCCTAAGGGTTCTTGTTCCATACTTTCTAACTTGAAAGCTTTATGCTCCTTGCACCGAATGATTTTAAAAGGCCCCTCCCATAGGCTATCAAATTTACCATGCTGGCCTAGCTTAGCAACCCTTTATCATATTTCAGTACTAAGTCTTCACACTTTAGGCCTTGGTAAGAAACCTTCTTGTCAAACCATCGCTTAACCACTTGTTGGCGGTTTGTCACAACTATTAGGGAATTCTCCCTTTTTTCTTGTACTTCTAACAGTTCATCAAGCCGAACCTCCATGGCACCATTTTGTTCTATCTCGAGGGATTTCAACAGTTGGAGCGCTGGAATCTCCATAGATATAGGCAATAATGCCTCTTTCCCGTATACCAACTCATAAGGCGACGTCTTAAGGACTTGCTTAGGAGTTATGCGATTTTCCCAAAGCGTCACTCAGAGGTTTTTAATGCCATTCTCTTTGGTGTTTCGAACCAATTCTTTTAAGGATTCGAACTAGGTTCTTGGTCGTTGACTCTGCTAGGTCATTTTCCTGCGGGTAATAATTTGATGATGTCTTAAGGAATGTGCCATTTGTTAATGCAAAGTGACATACCTTTGCACTTAGAAAAGCTCTGACATTATCGAAAATGATAGTCTTTGGAGGCCCAAACCTTGTCACCAGCTCTTCGAGGAAATCCACTATCTCTGTCTCTGTTGTGTTTTTAAGCGGAACGACCTCTGTCCATCTTGTGAAGTAATCTGTGGCAGTCAAAATCCACTTGTGCCTGACACTAGAAGTGGGATTAATCATGCCGATGAAGTCCAGGCCCCATTGTGCGAACAATTCATCTGCCACTATAGGTTTGAGAGGCATTGCGAAATTCTTCCTTCTATCAATAAAGAATTGGCATTTTTTGTGAGATTTTACCAAAGAGTGGGAGTTGTTGAAAGGTGTGGGCCAATAGTAACCTTCACACATGATTTTGATGGTGGTGGTCTTAGCAGAGAAGTGTCCACCCACAGCGCTGTTATGGAACGTGTCAAGGATTCTCTTCGCTTGCTCTATAGTAATGCATCACAAGAGGAGACCATTGGAATTCCTTTTGAAAAGGACCCCTTCCACTAGCGCATATCCACAATTTTGTAGCCGATAGTATCTCCTCTTTTGGGAGGAAAGACCTGGTGGATACTTTCCTGTTTGCATAAACCTCATTCTATCTGTTAGCCAGCAACCCTTATATTCTAGCTCATTTATCAGAACAAGCTTTGGTTGCTCTCCTTTGGTGGGTATCTCCTCGTTCAGCACCATGTATTCGCATAGTCCTCTTCCTCAGACAGTTTTAGTGGGTTTGACCTCAATGTCATATTCAAGGATCTTGGTGATCCAATTAGCTCTTTTTTCTGTGATTTCTCCCTCCGTGATATATTCACGCACACTGGAATGCGCGACATAAACAAACATTTTGTTGCAGGAAATTAGATGGCAAAACTTTTTAAGTCCCTTCACTATTGCAAAGGCTTGTCTTTTGAAAAATTTATAATTTGTCTCATATTCCTTCAGGGTCTGGAAGTAGAATGCCACTGGATGTTCTCCCTTTCCTTCATTATCCTTTTGGGTTAGGACAATAGCAATACTGGACTTGCTACTAAATACATACATTATAAAATCCTTAGATAAATCTGGATTAACCAGTACCAGAGCTGTGAAAATAGCATCCTTGACTTTTTCAAAGGCTTCCCGAGCTTCAGTTGTCCACTTGAATTCTTGATCCTTTTTAAGCATCAGAGTGATCGGCTTAATTATTCCCAAAAATTCAGAAATAAACTTGCTAACAAAATTTACCTTGCCCAGGAAGGACTGAATGCCTTTCTTATTCACCAAAAGGGGAAGTTCCTTGATAGCTTTCACCCGCTCGGGGTCAATTGAAACTCCTTCTTTGGATACCACGTGTCCTAACAGCTTGCCTTGTGATACTCCAAACACTCATTTTTTTGGATTCAGGGAAACTCTGAACTCTTGGCACTTTTGAAAAACTATTTCTAAGTGGTTGAAATGATCATCCTTAGATTTAGAAAACATAGGAAGATCATTTAAATATATTAGAACAAACTTATTGATTAGCTCGCTGAAAGCGATGTCCATCGCCTGCTGGAATGTTGCCCTTGCGTTGGATAAACTGAACGACATTTTAGCATATGCAAATGTTCTCCACTTTGTAGTGAACATAGTCTTGTGTTGATCCTCCTTCTTAACTCGGATCTGATTGTAACCGGAGAAGCCATCCAACAAAGAAAACATTTTCGATCCTGCTATAGTTTGTAGGATTGACTCCATAGAAGGCAGCGGATAATGATCCTTCAGGGATGCTCTATTTAGGTCTCAGAAGTCCACACACAAATGGATATCTCCATTCTTCTTTTGGACCAAGACTAGATTGGATACCCAAGTACTATGCTTGATTGAGAAGACAATGCACGACTCAATTAGCTTGGTTAGCTCTTACGCCATTAGCGCTTCAATTTTGGGGTTTACTGGCCTTTGCTTTTGTCAGACTAGTTTTGCACCTTATGTCAGCTCGATCGTGGGCTAAATGATATCATGATCATATCCCTCCAGATCATCATAGGACCAAGCCACTACTCCATATTTCTCACAGAAATTGATGAGCCTTTCTTTATCATGGTGTGAGACATCTTTCCCAACTCGAAGGTTTTTGCCATCTGAGACCTGAAGGTCTACATAATCACTTTTGTCTACCATGAACTTCCATCTATCATTTCTTGCATCATCACAATATTTTTTTTTTTCAAGAGTAACCAATCCTTTCGAAAGCTTGTTGGATTTGAGCTGCATGATTTTTCCTTCATAAGCCTCGACAATCTTTGGTTGAAGTTGATCGGCGAATTCCCCCGACTGTTGGATGAACGAGGCGATGTGTTCATCACTTTCAAAAACCCTGCCAACTTTGATCATTGTCAAGAATCGTCGGTCGGACTATTACTCGTACAAAGTTTTCGTTATGTATAAGGTTAGAGGAAGGATCAAACTGAGCACCAATCACAACCATGCGGTCTACGTTGCCATTTTGTCCTTGGGGAACAGTCTGGATGTTGAAGGCTTCAAAACTCTCAACCAGGTCCCAGACTCGGTGCCGATAGGATCTCATACGGACATTCCTTACCGTAGAAATCCCTCGTACTTGGTTGAATACTAGTTCAGAATCTTCAAATACCATTAATTGTTTAATGCCCATTCGCTCCGCAAGGATTAAACCTTGAACTAATCCTTCATATTCGACTTCATTGTTTGAACAAGCGAACTGGAAGTGGAAAGACCTTAGTATTTTTTCATCTTGTGGGGATTTAAACATATCCCCGCTTCAGTGCCTACTTTACCTCTTGCTCCGTCAAAGTACAACATCCATAGCTCATTTGCTTGGCCACCTTCAAACTCTTTGGCAACCTTCGGGAGCACTTGGTCTTCATCATATATTACATAGGTGCCCAATCCTGTAGCATGATAATTGCCAAAAGGGTCACTGTCTATGTGTTCACTCAACATAGCATCTTCTTGGTCATCCCAGTCTTCGCTCAACTTTTCTTCCTCTAGTAATTCAATGCAATACATTTCTTGCTTGGTGATAGAGGTATGCGCGACTTCAAAATTGATCAGGGCTTCATTTGCATGTTTAGAATGCAAAGCCTCTGATTCCATCTTCATTTTAGCATCGTGCTTGGTTCTAAGAATCAGATGCAACCAATCCAGGGACAAGTATCCACCTACCTTTGAAGTAAATTCTCGGGATAGACAGAGACCGAACATGGGAGGAACATCTATGATCACAGTATCTTGCAACACTATGATACTAGGGCAAACAAATAGAGTTAAAGGAAGTGCCTTGATGACACCTATGGTTTCAACTTTGTTCTTATCAAGTTGCATTACTCCCCTTTTCATAGGTTCATAGTCGAGTCCTAAAGCTTCAACTATTTGTTTAGGCATAACCGTGGTGCTAGCGCCAAAATCAATCATAGCATTGTGCAATAACTTCTTTCCTATAATGAGAGTTAAGAAGAAGGGTTGGGGCTTCAACTTATCTCTAACTTTGATAAGGGATTCTTTTGTATTGTTCGTAAGGACTTTAGCCGGCGGTAGTTGATTAACAACCTCTGCATTGGATAATTGCTCTTTTAGCGCTTGCTTAACCTCTTCCTGAAGCACCTTCTATAATAGTGTTTTTTGCTCTAGGATATCTAGAATGTCTCATAGAGACACATTAGCGGATGATTTCTTCAATTTTCTACCACATTAAAAGGTGGCAAACTCGGAGGTTTCTACTCCTTTGCTCTTGTTATGCTAATTTCCTTCTGTGGTTGAGATGGTAGCGGGGCAGTGGAAGTGCTAGGAATTTGATTGAGAGCACCTTTAAGTTGCAGGCTGGCTAGATGCGAAGCAACTGACTCGTCGATAAATCTTCTCTTTAAGCGAGTGTTATATTCAAATTGCACTTGCAGTGTTTTGGATATGAACATATCATTAGCAAACACCATTTCTTCTTCTTCCATCCATGAGAAGAGCGCATGATCAAGAGCGATATCAGATTCTTGTTCTAGAGACATCCCTTGCATTTGTGTGGTAAGAACCACACTCTCCATTTGTGGTGAGGCATATACATAACCTATGTGGTTTGGTGTCGTGCCTTGGCTACGTTGCTCCTCCACCTTTTGTTGTAAGTTATCACGTAGAAAATTCCAGGGCATATGCGCATCACTGCAAGGGAAGCACCATATATTGATGTCATCAATGAGATTATTCTGCCTCGCAGTTAATTCCCTACTCGAGCTTGGTGAAGCGTTCGTTAGCGGAGTAGGCACCGACACCATTTGGTTGACCGCCAGAGCTGGTGAATTAGTGCGGGAACCACCTTGGTACTGATTCTGCTGATATGAGGGTCGTCCGCCTTGATAATTTTGATAGGCAGGCTTCAAAGGTGTTGATTGGTTCTGATTGAGGGTGGTTATGTCATTTTCCATAGTTCACAACATTTCTTTAAGATTGCTTATTTCATCTTTGGAAGAACCGAATGTAGAGGCAACATTTTGTGGCATTGCCGCATATGTGTACATTGACTGGGGAGTTGTAGGCGCACTAGTTGACACGAATTCTTATACAAGTATCGATATTTCAAAAAATATCTGCATGATAGGCCGATGAGGCAACTTTTCGCAATCTATCAAATGATTCTCAGCCTTGACGGTAACACTATAAGCATCTGGTAGAGTAGCTCCTCCCAAAGACTTGATCATCATGGAAATGTCAGGATTGATGGACTTCAAATAAAATATGAACACCAACTCAGGAGTTGGGTGTATAGTAACAGGGATCCTCTGCCAATTCATGTGGAATCGGGCATTAAAGTCCATCAGAGCTTCTTGGGGAGCTTGTTTTATGACAGATAGTTGATAATACAGTGAAGAGCGATATCTGTCATTTGAGAATCTCTCATAGAATGGATCTTCGAGCTCATCCCAAGTGGGAATAGTGCTAGGTGACAGTGTTCGGTACCAATCCAGCGCCTTGCCTTTAAAAGACATGATGAAAAGCCTTAGAGCTACATTCTGCAATGTGATCATGTGCACTAGACACACGTCTACCACATCTTGCAGATGTTCTGTAGGTGTTCTTGAGCCATCTCTGGTGAACTTGGGTATAAATTTCATAGCTAAAACTAGGATAGCACCTTAGACAACAGGTGCTACTGGGGATGCTAGGGGACTTCCGGTGTCCCATGCCACGTAAATTTTGTTGGCGGCTGGAAACATGGTTAAAGGAACAGGTGGTGGGAGTGGAACGGTTACCAACTGATTTGCGGCCTGCACTGTTCCTAGTGGAGGTACTAGTAAACTAGGGTTGCTTGCGGTTTGGGATCTAGTTACAGGTCGATGGCTCATACACCCTTCTAAAGCACAAATTCATTTAAGTTTTGTCCCATTGGGCGTGTGAGAAAAAAGAATAAACTGTTGACACCAAAATTTGACAAAGTAATAGTATCTTATGGGAAACCCAATTTATGGGGGACCTTTTGCACTAAACTGAGTGACCTCTAGGTTTTTAGAGAAGTCAACTTCTTCTATAATGGGGGTTTGGAAAAGGAAAAGTAAACAAATATAATAAAATAAAGTCTAACCTAAGGTGATGCGTCAAGACTTAATGATAGGCACGATAAATCATAGATCTAAGGGCCTGATGGGTATTTGTAGTGTTCCAGAAAAGTTGAAACTAAAAATTATAGCACAAACAATCCATTCATTGACATAAAAGAACATTGCATACATTCCTACTGCCAAGAAGAGTCATTAGATATGATCTAGATCAACAAATATGCATTCAATATATATAGAAGTTATCAAATGAAATGTCTAGACAATAAAAGCACAACTTACAGTTTAATCAAATAGCATGAAAGAACAGAAAGGCCGAACAATCGACACAGTCTGAAAGTATTTTGTAATAAAATAAAATAGTAATAAAGGCCAGACATCTTTTCCTAAAACTAGTGTTCCTTCAAAATTCTGGACCCTTTTCTCACAATAGAGAAAAGTATATATAGCAAAAAAACTTCCACCGCTTCGAAGAGCAGCAACATAAAAGATTTCGCGATCCCTGGAAATGATGCAGAAATAAGAATATTCCCCAAGTTGTTGCAACAGAAAAGATTCTAAACCAAGCATCTGGTCATTCCAGGCTCAGGTGCATCTCCTGCAAATGATGGTGGTGGTCCTGACAAGGTTAAACAAACAAGTGTCACCATCCCGTGCAAATGATTATGACATGCAGTGGCTACTGAAGACTTGCACCAAGGCTACACATGTTGAGTGGGTAGAGCTCTATCCAAAAGTGGAGGAAACAATTATCGACTGGGCGCAAAAGAGACACGTGGTAGCATTTCGCTGCCCGTGGTTGTTATTTCATCCTCTCACTGAAAGATTTGCAAAGAGTAGACACATAGCAAGAGTGCACCGCATACAACAATTGTGGGGCCCACCAAATTTCTTTGGGAATGAGAGCCTCGTGGCATTCGAGCAGAGCCCGATGAGGAAGCAAAAAGGAATGATAAAAAATGGCCTCCAGCTACGACGCGGGGAAGTATAGCGGGGATTCTCGAGATGAGAAAGGAAGGGAAACCCTCGGGGTGTGTAGAGTATACACGTGGAGGGGGAAAGTAGACTTTGATAAAAGGCTAAGTGGATTTTTTGTGATGTGCGGGCCGATACATAGAGGAAAATACACCCGAAGGGAGCTCGTTGAATATTTATTAACAAAACACAAGAAAAAATCTATCAAGGTAATTTTGGAACACAACATTCATCAAACTCATGAACACAGATGGTGCATTCATCAACCCAAATGACACAACAGTGAACTCATAGTGTCTATAATGAGTGTGAAATGTGGTTTTATGAATGTACACCTCAAGGGTACACAATTGATGGTACCTCGAATTAAGATCAATTTTTGAAAACACCATAGCTCCCTTAATTTGATCAAAGAGATCATCAATTCTCGGTAAGGGATACTTGTTCTTCACTGTCACCTTATTGAACTGTTGGTAATCAATACACAACCGAAGGGATCCATCCTTCTTCTTTACAAATATGAATGGTGCTCCCCAAGGGGAAACACTAGGATGAATGAACCCTTTCACCAACAACTCCAACTGCAAACAAAGCTCGTAAAGCTCTTGAGTGGTCATTCAATGTGGAGCTAGAGAGATAGGTTCAACTTCAAGAACCAGGTCTATCTTGAAATCGATGTCACACTTAGGTGGCATCCCCGAAATCTCACTGGGAAAAACATCTGCATACTCCCTAAGGATCAAATAATCATCAAGGGACACCTCTCGACTCTCCCCTAGCTCCAAATCATTGACCGTCACTGTGTGTGTGAAATATTGGATCAATTTAAATGAAAATCAAACACATATTAATAAGACATTAAATCAAGAAAATTGAAAAAGAAACAAAAAATGCAAACCGTTATCGTAGCTTCCCCGAAACTATCTTATCTCTCTCTAACTCCAGCGTTTTGTTGGTTTCCAAATGGCTCTCAGATCAGCAGATCCAGCTCAACAAAAGGACAACATGAAGAACAAGATATTAAAATGCATATTATGCTAAATGCAAAGCTATGCTAGAATGAAAGTATGGATGTGATGCTGAAAATGATATGATTGCATAAGCAAGATGAAAGTATGGCTGTGTAAATGTGTGCGTAGTGTGTATGCGTAATGTGTGTAAGTTGTAACCAAAGCTTGGATTTGCGCCAAAATTTATAGAGTTTTTGAATGGATTCGATTGGCTGATTTGATCGACGGCCCGGATTAAACTTGTTCGAACGGACGGTGGCATATTTTCGAAAGTGGAGAGGAGGATGGAAGGTTTCCCTTTTCCTTCAATTTTCGTCATTGAGTTTCGAAGGGAAATTTCCATTTCGAAGCATGAGATTAGCATGAGTTAGAAATAAACAAATTGAATTTGTTTAATTTGTAAGTGAAGACGAAAATGGAAACTCACATAATTAAATAAATCATATTTAATTATGTTTTAGAAATGAATTAGGGTGAGATGGAAAATATTAAATTAAATATTTAATATTTTAATTTGAGGATGAAAAGAATATTCCATTATTTAAATATTCAAAATATTCAAACTTTAGAATATGATAATCAAATATAAATAAATTATGAGAATTTATTTAATTTAATTAAGCGGAAGGTAGAAGGTGGGATGAAGAAGATATTCCATTATTTAAATATTCAAATATTCAAACTTTGGAATGATAAGATAATCAAATATAAATAAATTATGAAAATTTATTTAATTTAATTAAGTGGAAGGTGGAAATGCCAATAATTAAATAAAATTATTTATTTAATTAAGGTAGAAGAATTAGAAAAATGAACGATATAAATAAATAATTAAAATTTATTTATATGTAGATGACTTTAGGAGAATTAATTAAATAAATCATATTTAATTAATTAACAAGCTTAATCATGACCATTTTTAGACATATACATTTTGCCCCTCTTTGAAGTGATGTGTGAAACACATTGCTTCAAAGAAAATAAAATTTTCCCCTGATGTGTTTTCGATGTTTCTGCTGATGATGCCCCCTCGGGAGGTAAATCACGAATGAGAGAGAAAGTGGTTTAGCTCTCAACAAATGATGAAAAAGAAGTGGCCCGTTTAAAAATAAAGTCAAAAAGGCAACAAACTTACCCTTGTTTTGACCTTTAAAAGGTAAAAAGGTGAAAAAAACAAGTCATTTGCACTTTTGACTTTGGTGAATACTGTAGCTCTGAGAGTGACATCGCGACATGGATATTCCTTATCATCGCCACTGATTCGAGAGATCTCGCCGATACCAGAGGCCAGCAGCGTACGGACCACCGGTGAGTCGATCTAGCCTCCTGTGCTTTCAAATTTTTTCGTTTGAATCGTAATTTTTCTTTTTTTCCATAGTTTTTCATTTTGAAAATGACGTTTGTGCGCTTTCAAAAAAACAGTGGCGCTTAGAGTAAAAACAAACGCGCATATAGGATAGATGCTGAATGATTTAGGAAAAACCAATTTAGCGCTTACGATGAAAACAAACGCGCATATAGGGCATGATAGAAAAAATTTAGGGGTAAAGTGCATATAAGGAAAACAATGGCACATAGAGTAAAAACGTGCATCCAGTGATTTAAGTTGCACTTAGGATGATTAAAGCTGCGCATATGGGAAAACGCGCATAGGAGGTCTGTTTGAGTGCATCCAGTGAAAACAACGACACATACGGGTTTTAGTGCATCCCGTGAAAACAACGGCGCATATGGGTTTGAGCACATAGAGTCCACAGAGTGGCACATATGGTAAAAATAGGCAGATTTGAAGATTTGACGATAGATTTGCGAAAATGATGATGAATATTGGTTTCTTGGTCAATAGATAGGTAAATTGTCGTGTCATCATGTTGATATAGATAGAAATGATAGAATAATCTGATTGATTGATTGATAACTTTGTTTCCTAGAGTAGAAAACAAAGAGTAAATTCCTGATAACTTTGTTTCAGAAACAAAGAGTAGATTGAACTGATAACTTTGCTTCCCAGAGTAAAAAACAAAGAGTAAATGATTGATATGACTTTTGATAAATTTGCTTTCTGCGATAGAAAACAAATAGTAGTTGATGATAGAGTAGATTGATATGACATCCAGATAGATAGATCGTGTATTGGTTTGCCTGATAGGATTGATTGTGTGATATGGGTCATTGATAGGATGCATTGATATGAGTCATTGATATGAGTCTGATACAGTGTACTGATATAGGTCCCTTGATATAGATCATTGATAGATATGAGTCTAATTGATTTTGATTGATTGAGATTGAATGATTGGTATGATTCTGATAAATTATCCTTGTGATGAAAATATGAGGTTTTCAAAAACCTCAAGATTAGAGAGCGGCACTCGGCAGGATGGGATAGGATTCCTGATTCGACACTTGCTGAGATAGGTTTGATAGATACATGTGGTCTGAGATCCTTATTAGTTATGCCACCGATTCGGGTCAACAGAGTATTGTTGACGACATTGGCTGAGCGATGGTATTCAGAGCACAACACCTTTCATATGCTGACTGGTGAGGTGACGGTGACTCCTGAGGACGTATATAGGATATTAGGTATTCCAGTGGTTGGTGCCCTTGTGTATTATGATCACAAGGAGCTTGGGGGTACAGATGATTTGAGGAGAGTATACGGTGATGCACAAATAGCTGGGTACTGGGTACCGTGGGCTGACTTTCGAGGATATCCAGTCTTGCCGGCAGTTTTGGGTGCGTTCATTGGAGGCTTCCTTTGTCCGGATCGTCAGGCAAAGGGATTATCAGTGGGATGGGGCAGGATTTTGGAGCAGATGTTGCTACAGCCGTGGAGATACACATGGGGGAGTTGCATGCCAGCGCACCTATATCACAATTTG
The DNA here is from genome assembly GCA_007258455.2 of Sequoia sempervirens. NCBI lineage: Eukaryota > Viridiplantae > Streptophyta > Pinopsida > Cupressales > Cupressaceae > Sequoia > Sequoia sempervirens. The sequence goes on along the minus strand of VDFB02281492.1, from coordinate 615,939,836 downwards.
CATCAGGTGGTATACAGGGGTTCTTCCAGTTTGTCCTGTGGTGTGACAGTGTTGCAGATCTGGGTGTGGGAGCATCTTGTTGTGACGAGACCAACGTGCCCTAGAGTTAGGCCACCAGGTAGGCCCTATATCTATATGTATGCTATGTTCCTTACTCAGCCCAAGCTGGGCAAGGTGGATTACTGGAGACGTTTGTTGGATGATATGGATACAGTGGTATGGAGACCATATCTTGATTGTGAGCTCTGGGATACATATGATATAGAGATACCGTATGTATACATTCCTCGGTTTCTAATAGGGAGGACTCATTTTATTCTTGAGAGGTTTTTGGCGTTGCGGGTGTAGAGGCAGTTCATTTTCATGCAGGGAATGCCACAGGGGGTTGCACATTATGCCCGGAGTAGAGATGAGGCCGGATGGGGGCCATGTATTTCCTATCAGATAGTGTATACAGAGTTCCAGTCTTTAGCACCTGAGGCATGGGCTGACAGGCAAGACGTTGATGCTGGTATGTCTGATGAGTATTCAACATATTTCCACACGCATTCGTTTCCACAGTTTACGAGCCCTGATGAGCCAACACCTATTCTGGTAGCACCACAGCCAAGGGTAGTGAGACATGAGGATGTGGTCGGCGGTGAGCAGGGAGCAGTTGGAGGAGAGGAGGTTGAGAGTGGGGATGAGGAGGAGAGTTCTGATGAGGATGACGGGGATGATGGCGGGAAGGAGGGACAGGTGCTGGGGAGGTCGAGGCTGGATATTCTAAGGGGTGTCCAGATCATGCGGCGGCTGAGGATAGGGATTGAGAGACAGAAAGTGATCCAGATGGGATCCTCATCCCAGCAGGGGCAGATAGCCACACTTCAGGCCCAGGTGCAGACATTACAAGGACAGTAGGGGCAGTTACAGAGTCAGCTGGGACATGCACATGCATTCATTATACAGCTACAGGCACAGCTGGCACAAGCTCAGGCATAGGCATAGGCACAGGCACCTACCCCAGACCCACAGTTAGCCCAAGTGATCACAGAGAGGGATGCATTCAGACGACGGGCAGTAGAGGCTGAGGGCATGGCTCAGAGGCTGATGGGCACCGTAGAGAGTGCATCATTACGGGATGCTATTGCAGAGGGCATGGAGATGGCGAGGGAGGCCGAGTATTACAGGGTCAGATACGAGGAGCTGTGTCCTCTGGATCACAGAGAGCCATACCCGTGGTCCCATAGCAGGACTAGGAGTAGATCACGGACACATACGCAAAGCAGGGGAGTGACTAGACCTTGGTGGGACCCAGATGCAGGCACCAATGGCAGGCCACCTCCTTCTGGACCAGCTCCATCAGGGGCCTCGACCAGTTAGTAGACAGAGTGCACATATGTGTATCATTTTTTTGGAGCATGTATACGGATTTTTGATCCTATCTGATGTATTTCTCTTTGGACATTTTAGTTTCATTGGACATCTGGACATTTGTATCATTTTTGATGAGTGATGATATCCAACGGCGATGATTTTGGATTATGTTTTGTGCATTTATGATATGATGATGTGATATGCTTTTATTTCTGTGTTATGGATTTTGGTATGCATTTGAATGATCTGATGACTAACATAATATGCAGGATGATTTGATTATGATGTTTTTATTATGATGATGATGATTGATGATGCATACTAATGATGTCATGTAAATGGATGATTTTTTATGTGTATATGGAAATGTATGTATGAAATGTTTATTTATTGGATTTTCCAATGCAGGTAAAAAATGATAATATGATAAAAAATGAATGTTGTGTTCATGCTATGCATTATGAATTTTGTATGATAAAATGATATGATTTGATGTAAAATGATATGAATACTAATATGAAATTGAGATGAGTAAATAGTGGTGAGATGTATGGTAAAATGATATGTGATGAAAATATAATGATTTGTAATAAGAATGAATGGGTAAATGAATAATAATTGAGATTATAATGATAATGAAATGATGAAATGAAAATGATGAGATGATAATAATATGAATGATAATGATAATGAATGAAATGATGAAATGCCAATGCAATTAATATAAATGATAATGAATGAAATGATGAAATGCCAATGAAACTAATATAAATGATAATGAATTAAAATGATGAAATGCTAATGATAATGAAATGTTAAATGATATGAAATGGAATAAAAACAAATGGATAATGATATGAATTGAAAATGATAAATGATATGGAATGATAATGAAATGATATGGATAATGATAATGAAAAGGAATGATGAAGGAGTGATAATAGATAAATGAAAATGAAATGCAAATGGAATGATGATGAAATGATAATGAATATGAAAATGAAATGCAAATGGAAAGATAATGATAATGGATATGAAATGAGATGGATATGAAATGAAATGATAATGAAAATGAAATGTAAATGGAATGATAATGAAAATGAAATGCAAATGGAAGGATAATAATAATGGATATGAGATGAAATGATAATAAAAATGAAAATGAAATGCAAATGGAATGATAATGATAATGGATATGAAAATGAGATGCAAATGGAATGATGAATGAAATGGTACATGAAAATGAAATGCAAATGGAATGATAATGATAATGGATATGAAATGACGTGGATATGAAATGGAATGATAATGAAAATAAAACAGAATGTTAAATGATAATGGATAATGATAATGAAAATGAAATGATAATGACATGAAATGATATGGATAATGATAATGAAAATGAAATGATAATGACATGAAATGATATGGATAATGATAATGATAATGAAACTAATCTGAATGATAATGAATGAAATGATGAAATGTATGATATAAAGGAAGTGAATGATGATGCGATAAATGATAATGATAATGAACCAAACGTTTGCATTGTCCTCTACTAATAGTCCAAAGAAGCATGATAACCATTGGCCTTTCAAAAACTCTTGATGCAAATCTAATATGCAGTTATGTACCATGACCTAAAATGAAATGCAACTAAATGAAGCCGACCATTTTGTTAAGCTTGTTGATATATTTGCCGGAATCATCATAGAGCACTTTTTAAAATGTTGGAAGTATGTACAAGCATCAGAGGGGAAATTAGCACCAATGATGACCTGAGTACAACTTTCATGATTTTTGATATAGCAAGTGAACACAAGCATCTAGGTATAATTGAACTGAGATGACCTGAGCATTTCTTGCATAAACAGACAAAGACTAACCACCATCTGATGCAAATTTGGAACTATCATCAATGATAAATTTTCAATCATCACGTCTCGCGACATATTTGCAACATATAAACGATTAGCCTCCAGACAACAGACAAAGAAAAATCATTCTCTTTCCTTGCCACTCTAGTTCAATACATCATCAAGTGTGTTCCAAAGAAATGATATCGAAAATTAAACAACCATTGTTCAAAAAATGAAATGCTGTGATTCCAAACATTATTTAGATTATAGATCATCCAGCTATGAGTCATGATAAGGTACGCAACTGCAATCTATTGTGATATGGATCAATGATTGGATGTTTTGGTTTAATTTGGTTGTTTTGTTCACGTGATTGGTTTTGACGTCGTTGTCTAGCTATTTTGGTAAAACTTGAAAGTTGGTTGCCCCCAGTATCTTTTGCCCTCGGTATTGACACAACTTGCTGAAATGAATATGTACAAAAATTAAGCCATGGTAAAACATTATCGCTCGAGGCAAATGATGATAGCATAGTGCTGGTGTGGCCCTAAGATGATGAAAAAGATGCATGAAAAGGAAGGCTGAAAAGTTAAGTGCAGAGCATGAACTAATAGACGGAGATCTACAAATAGCGTATGTTTGCCAGATTTTCACTATTTGTTTTTATTGCATTTTTCTTGTCAATAGACTGCCTGTCGCTCGGTTTTCACCCTATGACTTTTTTTTTTTGCACGACCAAGATGCCTGTTTGCCAGGTTTTCACCAGGGTAACCATTTTTCGACTTTTCTTTAATTTTTTGGTATTTTTCAGACCTTTCCGATTTTTTTTTTGTATCAGACATTTTCTGATTTTTGTATTTTCAAGACTTTTTCTGATTTTTTGTATTTTTGTGACATTTTCTAATTTTTTTGCATTTTTCGTGATCCTTTTCTAATTTTTTTGTATTTCTTCAGACTTTTTCTCGATTTTTTGTATTTTTTTAGGACATTTTTTGATTTTTTTGTATTTTTCGTGGACTTTTTTCTGATTTTGTATTTTTTCAAGACTTTTTTCTGATGATAATAACCGCTTTAGACATAGTACTTTTTTAGGTGCATGCTGTTGATAGGCTCATCAAACAGGTCCCCTTCTGGCGTTGATAGCTTGTAGGCTCCTGAACCATAGACTGCGATAACCACATAAGGACCTAGCCAATTCGGTTCAAAATTTTCTTTCTTCTCTCTGTCTTGCTGATTGTGTGGGTTCTCTTTCAGAACAAGATCACCCACTTGAAAGGTACATGGCTTTACTTTGTGGTTATAGTTGTGAGACATTCATCTGTTGATATGCTTTCAAATGATCAGCTGCTCTTTATCTCTTCTCATCTAGGAGTTCAAGCTCTTGGAGTCGGGAAACTCTGTATTCATCATCCGTTGTGAGGCCTTTCAATGATACTTTGAGTGAGGGAATCTCAACTTCTAACGGTAGTATGGCTTCTGCTCCATAGACAAGAGCAAATGGCGTTGCTCCTGTTGGCTTGCGGACACTAGTTCTGTAAGCCCACAAGGCAGGATTGAGTTGAACATGCCAATCTTTCCTTGAATCATTCATAGTCTTTTTCAAGATTTTCAATATTGTTTTATTTGAGGCCTCTGCTTGGCCATTCCCTTGTGGATAGTAAGGTGTTGAATATCTATGCTAGATGTGAAATCTCTCACAAAGTTCATCAACATCCTAATTTTTGAATGGACATCCATTATCTGTAATAATGGAGTTAGAAATGCCAGACCGACAAATAATATAGTTGAGTATGAATGCTAATATTTGTTTGCCGATAACTTTAGTAAGAGGGACTTCCTCAATCCACTTGGTGAAATACTCTGTAGCTGTGATGATGAACTTATGCCCGTTCGATGAAGAAGGATGAATCTTGCCCACCAAATCTAACCCCCATTGAGAAAATGGCCAGGTTGGTGTGAATGGTTGAAGTTCCTGTGTGGGAGTATGAATGAGATTCCCATGAATCTGACATTTTGAGCATGTTTTTACAAAAGTGAATGATTCCCTCTCCATTGTAGGCTAGTAGTAACCCATTTTAATCAATTTCTTGGATAAGGTTAGTCCACTCGAATGAGTACCACAGATGCCACCATGAACTTCTTGTAAAGCTTTGTTAGATTCCTCACGTTCAAGACATCGAAGTAAAGTACCATCAAGACCACGGCGATAAAGGGTGTCAGCGATAAGAGTGTAGCGAGCAGATTGGCGGATGAAATTACGTTTTTGGTTATGGGATAAATCAGGTGGCAAGATATCGTCTTTGAGGTAGGCATAAATTTTTTCGCACCAAGGTGAATCAGATCCTACCAAGTGGAAAATGATTTGGCTTTCAGGGGTATCATAAGCAGGCATAAATGATTGTTCCACCAGAAATTCATAACGATTTAGAGTTTCTGGGAGTTGTAACAATGATGCTATCGTAGCCATGGCGTCAGGTGCTTTATTATCAAGCCTTGGAATTTGTGTGAATTTGATGTCCACAAAATATTTCTTGAAGTCATCCACCATCTTTTTATATGGCAACAGTTTGTCATCTTTGGTCTAGAAGTCGTTATTGATCTGATTAATGATTAGCTGCGAGTCGCCATATACTTGTAGTTCTGTAATCCTCCATTCTAGCACTATTTTAAGCCCAGTGATCAATGCTTCATATTCGGCTATGTTGTTGGTGCATGGAAACATCAACCTATATGATCTAGGAATGGTGTGTCCTTGAGGGGTGACGAAAAGTATGCCCGCCCCCGATCCATGTTGAGTGAAAGAACCATCAAAATATAAGGACCATGGTTGCTTGGATTCTGCAGTAAAGACATCAGCATCTGTAAATTCAATGTGCAGGGGATGATCTGCTTGCAATGGTGCTTCAGCTAGTTGATCAGTGATAACTTGTCATTTGATTGCCTTGCGATCAACATAATGTATGTCAAATTCACTCAGAATCATTACCCACTTTGCTAACCTTCCTGTCAATGATGCTTTGCTCAATAAATACTTGAGTGGATCAATCTTTGAAACTAGATTGATTGTATGGGTTAACATGTAATGTCAAAACTTTTGTGAAGCAAAGACTACTGCCAGACAAGCCTTCTCAATAGAAGTGTAGTTGAGCTCATGACTTGTCAGTGTTCTACTGATGTAATAAATTGCACGTTCCTTTCTTTTAGAGTCTTCTTGCGCTAGCAGTGCCCCCAGAGATGTCTCTGTTGTAGCAATGTATAAGGATTAGTGGTTTGTCTGGATTTGGTGGTACGAGAACTGGTGGAGTCATTAAATACTGCTTGATTTGTTGAAAGGCCAATTCACATTTTTCATCCCACTTGAAAGGAACATTCTTATGCAGTAGGTGTGTGAAAGGAAAACTTTTGTCGGCCAATTGTGCAATGAACCTTCATATAGACTGTAGTCATCCCTGTAGTGATCTCAACTGATTGATGTTCTTTGGTGGAGGCATTTCCATAATTGCTTGTACTTTCTTTGGATCTACTTCAATTCCCTTTTCTGAAACAATGTACCCTAAGAGTTTTCCAGATTTGACCCCAAAAACACATTTCTTGGGGTTGAGGCAAACTTTGAATTTCTCTAATCTTGCAAATATTTTGGACAATATTTCAAGATGTCCTTCTCTGGTGTATGATTTTGCCAATATGTCATCTACATAATCTTCCATGAAGACATGCATCATGTCATGAAAGATTGTAGTCATGGCTCTTTAATAAGTAGCCCCAGCATTCTTCAAACCAAAAGGCATGACGTTCCAACAGTAGGTTCCCCACGGACATGTGAAAGTTGTTTTCTCCTGGTCTTCAGGTGCAATCTTGATTTGGTTGTAGCCAGAAAAACCATCCATTAATGAATACATGGCATGGCCAGCTATTAGATCAACTATAGTGTCGATGTTTGGCAGTGGGAAGTCATCCTTAGGACATGCTTTATTAAGATCTATGAAATCTGTGCATATTCTCACAGTTTTATCTGGCTTAGATACAGGAACAATGTTAGAGATCCATTCTGCATAGTCGATTGGTCTTATGAAGCCCACATCAAGGAGTTTTCTTAGTTCTTCCTTAACCAATAATGCAACATGAGGGTGCATCTTTCTGAGTTTTTGTTTCACCGGCTTGACCCCTGGTTTGATAGACAAGTGATGCATGATAAGATTAGGATCAAGACCAGGCATGTCAGCGTAAGACCACACAAAATTTACTTGATTTTCTTTCAAGAATTCCATGAACTCTGGTACTTCTCTCTCTCTCATTGATGCAACTAACTATAAAATTCTTGGTTTGTCAGAAGTCTCAAGATTGACAACATTTGTAGGCTCAATCGGAATAGGCGATAGCTCATGGTAGTGCTCTGGGAGAGTGTCAAGATTCCCATCGTCTGGTGCCTCAAAGAGGTTTTCACCATCCGATACGCTCTTTATTTTACCTTTTGTTTGATCTAATACTGCCAGATTCTGATTTTCACCATTAGATCTCTTTTTTTTCATTTTTACTTTTGCAGCTAGGAGACTTGACACTCTCCTGATCAAAAACTCTATATCAAAATTCACTGGTGGAACAATCATTCGTATCATTTGTGAAAAGGAAGTTTATGATGGCTTCATCACTTGGAAACATAGGTATATCGATAGGTTCGGTTGAATCCCAATCAATGAGATCAGGATAAATTAAAGATATCGGATCATCAGGTTGTGTGAAATCGGCTATGGTTAAGGTCATAACGGAGTGGTCAGTAGGATCCGAGGTATGAGGTGGGTCAATGATGATACTGTCCTCATGATAATCTTGTTCATTTAGATCTGACTCAGTATCACTAGAATCATAGTTAATTTGTGATTCAGATTCTTGTGGTTGGGACCCTGAACCTTCTCCTTCAATTAAGTTGGGGCATACTGGTGTATTACATCAACCTCTTTGTCCCTCCAGAACTCATCATTGTAAATGGTGTCCCATTCATATTCAGCAGAGTCTGTGTCAAAATTGTTATCCACAAAATTTAGAACTGTTGCCAAACATGCTTCTCGTGAATCTGAGCCTTCTTGCAATGTGAATACAGTACCATGCAGTTGTTTGGATGTGCTTTCTTTGGAGTGAGTATCATAACCTAATCCAGTTTTCTCTTTTGCAGCAAGTCCATGAAGGTGAATAGGTTCAACTACTCCTTCCTTCCTTTTACCAATAGGACCTTTATCATAGCCCATCTTTTGCATGATTGAATACCCTTTTCCATATTTTTCTGTGGGTAATTTGACATTTAAGACTACTTCATCTTCATATTTATAGAGCCAGTTTATAATTTCTGTATCCTCAGGATTTCCCATGGGGAATTTTTCTTTGATGAATTGTCCATTAAATTTTGTGATTGGTTCTATTGGTGGTTGCTTTGATGTTGATGCTGTTGATATTTGATGTTCCTTGATAGACGGTTGTCCATGTGATCGAGGTGATGTAGGTAAATTGGAAAGACAAAGAGAGTATTTGCCAACTCCATGGTCCTTGAATTTCATTTTTTTGTCAAAACTATTGGTCAATTGACTTATTTGTGTGTCAATCTTTAGAGAAGTTTTAGCATGAGCTTCTCGATTGTTAGGGACCAAAGTATCTTGGCTGGCTTTTATGTTGGCACAAGTTTGAATATTGGAATTATCAGTGGGTATCATGATTTCCTGTCCATCATAAGGAAACTTAAGACATTGATGATAGGTTGATGGTAAAACTTGCATTTTGTGGATCCAAGGACGACCCAACAAGATGTTATATGCAAGATCACAGTCCAGTACTTGACAGAAAGTATTCTTTATAATAGGGCCCACTCTGATCGGCAGCATGATTAGACCTTTGGATGCTCTTTCTTCATCATCATAAGCTTTTATGGTAATCTTTCTTCTAAAGTCAATGGAGTCCTCAGAGAATCCTAAAGCCTTAACCAACTTCATAGTACAAATGTTCAAACCAGCACCTCCATCTATTAGAACTCGTCTGATACGAAACTTGTGAACCATGAATTCTAAGTACAATGATGAATTATGGGGATGAGTTATGGAAGCATCATATTTTTTAGAGAATGAAAGGCAAGTGGGTGAGGACAAGTGCCCTACGATGGCTTGAAATTGGTTCACATCCAAAACAGTGGATACATTCGTTTCAACGAGGGCTTTTTCAAGAATTTCCTTATGGGCTGGGGAAATCTTCAATAGTTCTAGAATAGAAATTTGAGTGGGGGTTTTCCAAAGTTGATTGACCAAATCATATTGATGTTGAGGTGGAGGTTCAGTGGATTTTGAAGAGGCGCCCTTTAAGATAACTTTAGCTTGCGCTCTTGTTGTTGTGTTGACTTCTCTATATTCTCTATATTCCACCTTCTTGTTGACTTTAATGACATTTACCCGCTCGTCGTCTGTGTAGAGATGATTGATTATATGATCATCATTGATGTGATTCACATTTTTTTCAGAAGACTCACCCTTTTGATAATTGGGCAAAGGGTTGCGAAATGCTTGGCGGTCTGTGTTGGATTGTTGATTTCCTTCTATTGTGATGATGTCATTGTCGATTAAGTCTTGAATGGAATTCTTCAAGGCTTGGAAATTATTTGTGCGATGACCTTTGCACTGATGATAATCACAATAGTATGCATCATTCCATGATGGAGGCTTTACACTGGGTTCATAGTTTCGTTGAGGTGGCAAAGTAATGACATTTTTGGCCATCAACTCTTTGAATGCAGATTCTAAAGATTGACCCAATGAAGTGAAAGTTCTTCTATTAGAGAAGAATGAAAATCTTTGTGGATTCGTATTTGAGGTGTTCCCTAAGGAATGGTGATTGTTATTGGTTCCTCTGTAACCTTGGTTGTTAGAAGTCCCTTGATTGGGAGTAGAGTGTTGATTTATATTGTTCCTCGAAGGAGGAGGATTATTTCCGTGATTTGCAATTGAGTTGACATTGTTGTTGCAAGTGTTTGGAGTACTGAGGATGAATGGCTTGGTTGAGGCATGATTTGCATCAACAACACCATCATTCACCATATTTTTGTTGCGAGTCCAGAATTTGGACTTGTCCGGATTATTGTGATGGTTGGATGAGCTAGGATTTTCTTTGTCATGTTTTATTATTCCTCTTTTGACCAAAGCATTTTCAATGGTTATGGCATCTTCAATCATTTTCTCAAAAGAAGAAGGACAATGTAAGTTAAAATGATAGCTCATTTATGAATTTAAACTGTTAATGAAAGTAACCATCTTTTCCTTTTCAGGAATAGGACGTGGATATTTGGCGAACATTCTTCTCCATCTCTGAAGAAACGTAATGAAGGATTCACCAGGTTTTTGTGCAACTTTGCAAAGATCTATCATGGTGATCTGATGTTGTATGTTGTAGGCATATTGTGATATGAATAGGCTGATCAATTCTTCAAATGTCCTAATGGGAGGTGTAATCTTAGATAGCCATTCCATGGAGTGAACTCCAAGGCTCCTAGGAAACAATCGCATTAAGTAAGTGTCTTCGTGAGCGAATTCCAATGTCATGTTTCAGAAGTCTCTAACATGATCAATCAGATCCGATTTCCCATTATAGCGATCAAATTTTGGCATTTCACAATGCGTGGGAAAAGGAATCATGTGAAGACTTCTATCGAAAGGATAAGGACAAATGTCCTCTAGAGTATATTTCTTTGTGGTTGTTCCCCCTTGTATTTCTTTGATTTGTCCTTGTAGTGCCTATATTTGTTGGGTCAAACCACTAAGATCAGAAAGGGGTGTTTCTTCAGGTTTGTTTTTCAATTTTTCAGTATTAAAGTCATGAGGCAATTTCGCTCCTTGATCAGCTAGATATAGAAAATATTTTTCCTTATCTCGTTGCAAGATATTTTCTATAGCTTTATGGAATTTTGGATCTTGCTTAGCCTCTCTAAGACGTTCTTCATCTCGTTCCTCATCACTATCCACATGGATTTTATCTCTATAGTTATGAAATGGGTTTTCTTCTCTGTTGTCCATGTTGTTGTTGAAAAGTGGATTTTGATTTATACTGAAAAGATGATTACAACTTTCTCCTTCTTCTTGAGTGTTTTGAATATGAATTTCTTTTTGGATTGTATCCTTCAATTTATTGTGTTGAGATCTTGTGAAGATAGGCATATGATTTTAAAGAATTCTCCTGAACTTAGATCACAGTTTTGACAAGTGCAATGGGCATGATATTTTGATCTGATAAGATGTAGAATCTTATGATATGATCAAGGATGCTCCTAATTTTTGATTGTGGATTCCAATGATGAAGGATGTCAGAATCCTGTTGGGGAAGTTGAACCAAAAATTAGAAAGCTGTTTTGAAAAGTGCACTCTAAAAGATTTTGATCTTTGTTTTTGAAGAAATTCTTTAAAAATCTTTGAAGAATATGACTGGGGTGTGAAGGATATTCAATAGCAGGTTGTGGTATGTTATCAAACTCAAGAGGTTGGTTATGATTATGCCGTTGTGATAGAGCTAATATCTGATAATAAGCTCAAGAATCTAAGGGATCTACAACATACTCATTAGTGAATCCTCTAACAAAGTCTTGGTATCTGTGAAAAAATCCATGGAAATGAAGCAACACGTGTCGACTTTTGTATAATTTTTTTCTCTTTTGCAAGGTTTTCTTGTATCCTAATGTTTTCTTGGGTTTTCTGATCCTTTTGGACACTGATTTCTTGGGGAACTTTATTGATTTCCAATCTCTAAGCATGGGAAAAGTATTTTGAGAACGTTATTGGACCAATGGTATGAAAAGCTTTTGAGTGATTTCAGTTGTTGTTCTTCATGTTCATTTTGGATGATCTTTTTATCTAAATTAATGTAATGGAAGACACAACAAACATTTTGAAAATAGTTGTTTTAAAGGCCCTATACTAACATGAAGTGTTTGATCAAGAAAATGTTCTCAAAAAATGTTTTCACAGGTTTAGCACATGAAAGACAATTTAGACAGACTCACTCTTAATTGCTCAAGTAGGTCATTCTAGTAATCAACAACCCACATCTTAGAACTGCGTCGACTCACACAGCCGTGTCACCCCCTAAGGGGCGCCTGTGTTTTTGTCTTTTCCAGGCGCGTACTCAAAGTTACGGAAGTGGATACCGGATCCCCTAAGCAAACGGTCATTGGCAGTTATATGGTGAGTGTCTTGGGGGTAGATTCTTCCCTCCCCTTGCACTGTGATTATTAGAATGTTCGGAAACTGACTTCGGCTGGCCACTACACTAGGTTCGTAGTAAGGATTTCCGTTTGGTGCGACAATAATAAACTTCCTCAGGAGACCTCCCAACCTTTAGAACAAAGGTTTTGGGGATGGTTATCTTGCACACTACTGGAAAAAGAGGGTTTCCCCAAATTTTCTTTAAATTTTATAGTGGGGCGGAATAGCTTGGCTTTGGCTTGAACCCACTTGAGTCGTTCCTGTAGGGTGAGTACTTTTTCCCACTACGACAGGCTCTCTAAAGGATGTAATTGAAACAATAAAATTGCATGAAAATTAAAAAGGAAAGTCTGGTATTTTGATCACCCAGTTAAGGGGAGAGCATAGACCTATTGGCACATTCAAAGCAAGCAAATGTTCTTTTTAAATCCAAATCACAATGATCTAATCTAAGTGAAGATATTGCTTCACTAAAAACAAGTTTGTTCAATTTTAACTACAAAGATCAAAGTGTGGTGTCTATCCTAGGTTGCTTCATTTTATCCAGATGTGTCTACCCTAGTATTGCTTCATTTTAAAATCCATAAAAAGAAAAAGAATTCTATCTGCGAAAGGTGTTAGACTCAAAATTCTGTATTTTTGTTAAATCCATATGTGCCAGAACAAAAGCTATATGCGCCAGAACAGAAACTATATGCACTAGAACAAAAGCTAAATGTGTCGGAACATAAACTAAATGCACCGAAATAGAAACTATATGTGCCAGAACAGAAACTAAATGCCCCAGAACATAATCTATATGTGCCGCAAGAAATATTTATATGACCTTAAAACAGTTTACTGTGTGCCAAAGGAAAGTTACTGTATGCGCCTAAACAATCACTAGATGCGCCTAAATAGTCACTATATGCGCCTAAATAGTTACTAGGTGCACCTAAACAGTCACTATATACACCTAAACAGTTACTAGATGCGCCTAAACAGTCACTATATGCACCTAAACAGTTACTAGATGCACCTAAACAGTCACTATATGTGCTCTAGAATCCTGCAAAACAAAAAGTTAAAACCCCATATGTGCCACAAAAAAATTCGAATGCGCTTAAACGCCAAATTTTTTTTCTTCTAAAAATCGACTCCAGAACGCGGAAACTGTCAAAACAAACTTGCAGATAATGTTAAATTCATGGGTTCTTGCCCCATGGTGGGTGCCATTTTATGTGTGTGTGAAATATTGGATCAATTTAAATGAAAATCAAACACATATTAATAAGACATTAAATCAAGAAACAGAAAATGTAAACCGTTATCGCAGCTTCTCCGAAACCGTCTTATCTCTCTCTAACTCCAGTGTTTTGTTGGTTTCCAAATGGCTCTCAGATCAGCAGATCAAGCTCAACAAAAGGACAGCATGAAGAACGAGATATTAAAATGCATATTATGCTAAATGCAAAGCTATGCTAGAATGAAAGTATGGCTGTGATGCTGAAAATGATATGATTGCATAAGCAAGATGAAAGTATGGCTGTGTAAATGCGTGCATAGTGTGTATGCGTAATGTGTGTAAGTTGTAACCAAAGCTTGGATTTGCACCAGAATTTATAGAGTTTTCGAACGGATTCGATTGGCTGATTCGATCGACGGTCCGGATTAAGCTTGTTTGAACGGACGGTGACAGATTTTTGAAAGTGGATAGGAGGATGGAAGGTTTCCCTTTTCCTTCAATTTTCGTCATTGAGTTTCGAAGGGAAATTTCCATTTCGAAGGATGAGATTAGCATGAGTTAGAAATAAACAAATTGAATTTGTTTAATTCGTAAGTGAAGACGAAAATGAAAATTCGCATAATTAAATAAATCATATTTAATTATGTTTTAGAAATGAATTAGGGTGAGATGGAAAATATTAAATTAAATATTTAATATTTTAATTTGAGGATGAAAAGAATATTCCATTATTTAAATATTCAAAATATTCAAACTTTAGAATATGATAATCAAATATAAATAAATTATGAGAATTTATTTAATTTAATTAAGCGGAAGGTAGAAGGTGGGATGAAGAAGATATTCCATTACTTAAATATTCAAATATTCAAACTTTGGAATGATATGATAATCAAATATAAATAAATTATGAAAATTTATTTAATTTAATTAAGTGGAAGGTGGAAATGCCAATAATTAAATAAAATTATTTATTTAATTAAGGTAGAAGAATTAGAAAAATGAACAATATAAATAAATAATTAAAATTTATTTATATGTAGATGACTTTAGGAGAATTAATTAAATAAATCATATTTAATTAATTAACAAGCTTAATCATGACCATTTTTAGACGTATACAGTCACAACAAACAACTGGCAACCCTGACACATACATCTCCTCAACTGCATAAAAGAAATCATCCGTAAGGAGATGGGCCTTTGAATTCCAACTACTTCTACCTCTCTACCTGATTCATCCACACATCACACTGACTTATGTCAACAATCTATTATTGCTTGGTGAGCATCCAACCAATCCATACCCAAAACAACGTCATAAGATCCTAGGGGAATGATGCAGAGATCCACCGTGGTAATGAGTAAACCAATCCTTAAACCACAACCATGCACAAGGGATTCTACTGCTACCTTAACTCCAGAGGCCAATTCAACCTGCCACCTAACACCTTGCTTTGTTGCCACCAATCCACAACGCTCTACTAAGGAAGGGGAAATAAACAAATCAGAAGCACTAGACTCAAAGAGAATAGGGATATCAATACCATGTAACACACATGTAGCCTCCACCATTGTACCCTGATGTTTTTCTTGGCGATTATCAACTGCTACAAAAACTCTGTGGGACCTACCTACATCAACCACTATTGGCTCTGAAGCTACCAACCTCTAATCGAATCCTGTCGTTTTCTTCTAAGGACACTACCTAGCTATGTGGCCCTACTGGCCGCAAGAGAAACATCCCATACCTCTGCCATATCCTCTGCCACCTGGGGGTGCACTGGACTGCTGAAAACTACCTCTGTTGGCTGCAGTCTGTGTGCTTTGTGTTGGTTGTTCAAAATGGTTACACTTGTTTCGCCACCAATTCTGATTTTTCCCAAACTAAGATCCACCATCCTGTTGGGACTGTACGTTCTTATGTTTTATCTAAGAACACTACTATTTTTGTTGCCCACCCTTAGTAGGTGCATGATGGCTCCTAAAGGAACTCATTGCTTGAGATTGTCCACCTCGAGAGCCAAATCCTGCTAGTGGTGTGCTACCAATTTGTACACCTGTATGACCTCCTAATGCCATGGCCAAATTCTCCTCTACCAGTCGAGCTTTCTCTACCGCCACCTCCATGGTATTTGGCTCGAAGACACAGACTCCTCCACTGATACGAGCATTCAAACCCCTAATAAAATGTTGTACCAACATAGCCTCATCATCACCGATACCAACATACTACTTAAGCTCATAGAACATGCGCTCATACTACTCCATCGACAACTCCATCTGTCTCAACTCATGGAACTCATCAGCATGGCACTGTCTCTAGTGATCTAACAAAAAATGAGCTCTAAACCTCTCCAAGAACCTCTCCCATGACACTAAACCAATATCAAGGTGTAAATGCCACCATGTAGAGGAAAAACCTCTAAGGTGCACGATGGCACATCTCGCCTTGGTATTGCTACCATATAGATGCACGAAAAAACACCTATCCAAATCAATCCACCACTAGAACCATCAAAAATAGGAGGACGTGCCCTCAAAAGATCTCTCATATGACCAGCTGAAACAACCTCCTGCTCTGCTGACACATCCCTCCTCCTAGGAGACCGTTCTCTTTCCCTAACGACCTGCTGATGAACCTCCTGCCTAAGGCCTAGACGGGCAAGGACCTCCCCTAGTAAATGGTGCGATTGAGCTCCCTCTAACCCTGATAGACCTAGATTCTAACTCCCACTTTCCTGATTATTCTGAGAACCCTATTATTCCTCACAGTCACTCTCGTGGGAACTTTGAGAAGGAGTATTCGATGGTTAGCCCCACAGCCACCACCATAACCTCTACTACGACCCCTACCTCAATCTCTAGGCATCTTCCTTCACAACATCAAAAGGGAAAATATAAGCTCAAGATTCATTCACTAGGACAACATAATGGGCTCAAATAAAACCAGAGTGCCTAGTGTGAGAATTTGGGATTTGATACCAGGTGTAATGCCCTGCCAAAGAACCCCAGAGGACAACACAACTAACTACAATAGCGAGATTTTTTTTTAGGTGTAATAACAAGCAATGTAAATCATATCTAAACATAACATATAAGCTAAAATATGTCCTCTAAGGTTCCATGATTGCATTACGAACAAACCAACTTAACAAGATCTAACATACATCATGGATTAATTAACTACAAGAGTTCATTTTAAATCCATTGCATTAAATGAATCAACACATATATCTCCATATTGTAACATCAGATACATCATCATTAAAGATCATATAATAAGAACCAATGAGTACATATACAAATTACCTTACATGAGGGTACAAAATCTTTGTTACATCTTACATTGCTTACAATAATGCTTCCTGAATACCTTGGGAAGTATACATAAAGATTACATTACATGATACAAATGGTATACAGATATAATACATAACATGTGCAACTGAATCTCAAACTATTACAAGATCCAGAATCTGCTACATAAGGTACATCCTCCATGCTCACGAACAACAACAAGGGAAACCCAATGGAGGAAAAAGTATAATCTACCCGACCATGTGGAACCCTAAGGTCCACCCCCCGTGCTAGGAGATAATAA
Source organism: Sequoia sempervirens (assembly GCA_007258455.2). Classification (NCBI taxonomy): domain Eukaryota; kingdom Viridiplantae; phylum Streptophyta; class Pinopsida; order Cupressales; family Cupressaceae; genus Sequoia; species Sequoia sempervirens. The sequence goes on along the minus strand of VDFB02281492.1, from coordinate 615,922,565 downwards.
TAAGGTCCCACTACACAAAACAATCAAGAAAATAGTAACACAACACCAAAGGGATAACATGACACCAACATACAAATTACAACATAACATCACATAATAGTGACACCGCTTCCAAAGGCACACAAACAACAAGGGGAACACAAGACTAGGGAATGCTAGGTTGCTATAGGGAAGAGTGTCATCACATAACTTGCTATGGGTTACCCTGGCAGATCTTCCTAAGCCCCGACCCCTATCTTGGGTTACCCTAGTAGTCGCTACCGATCCCCGACCCCCATACAAACTCATGCGGAATCAACATACCTTTCTTGAGGACAAGGCAATTGATCTTGCCATTCCAGGTCTTCTCATCTTATCTCAAGCCTAAATGAGCACTTGAGCCATGAGTGAGACATACCATTATCTTAATTAGTGTGAAAAATACCCAACCCCCTAATTCATTAATTAGGTTATCACTGAGTTAAGAAACTCCTACATGGGTTACCCTAGATGCCACTTTGCGCTCCAACCCCCATAGAGAGCCACTCCCCGTACTAGCAACTAGAAGAGAGAAAACATCAAACAGGGTAAGACATCTTGCACAAAAAAATGAAACCACAAGAAACACATATCCATAGCAAGGAATGAACCATCTTGCTCACAAATCACAACCATAATAAAGAATAAGCAGTGCAAGGCTAAAGACCCTCATGTACACAATTCAAGTATAAAATCAACGACTTACAAAAAGACATAATCATGATTCCAATGCTCGAGCTAATTTCCCCAAGCCTCTGGAAGTCTCCCAATAACCCCCTTAACACAAAGGACTTCTAATTTTGAGTAAGAACAATAATACCCTCCAATGTCCAACTAACAAACATTATATATCTTATTAAATATATCTAAACAAATACAAATTCAGTCTGCTATTAGAAAATAGTAAATCAGATTAAAAGGAGTGAGCACTTATATATATATATATGTTTGTACAAATTTGAGTATTCAAATGGTTGTATAAATCAAACTTATCTTAGCTGAAAGGGAAACTCACAATGGAGTGGGCGATTTATACATTGAAAGCCAAAGTAAATGCTTGAGAGATTCAAAATTCAACAACAAGAAACAACGAGTTTAAAATTATGTTTACTAGTTGCCATACCTTACACAGGTAAATCGAATATTAAGGCAACTATATAATTCACACTACATTTAACCCAAATGGCGAACTCACTGAAGGGTCATCAATTTTTACTGATGTTGCCATATAACAAATTGAACACCATCAATAGAACATAAACAAGTTATTCATAGATGACTGGCTGCCAATATTATACAAAAAATAAAATCAAGTGATCTAAGTATTTTGTTCCAAAACATAGCAAGATTAGGCTCATATATAAATAATTCAATTCCTAACTCAACACCATACATAGAGACTAAATGCAAAATACAGGAAGGCGCAATAAGGGAGCATCAATCTTATTTGTAATGTGAATTCCTTGCATAAAGATATCAAAGGCCTAAATCAACAAATATAAGCATGGGAATCTAAGTGCAGACCATAATCTAAAGTCACCATAGCCAGGGAGTATAGGGTTATGAAATGAATTTCAGTCCAATGTATTTTTCATTGAATACCAATTTTAATAATGTAATGCATGATCACAAGCTGCAAAGAAATGACTAATAGTGGGAGAGGTGCACAACTATGGGGATACCAAGGCTGCGCATAATAGCCCCAAATCGGCTAAAGAAAATTTCCACCAATTTCATAATGTAAACCCAAACCTTCGATATGGATTAACTCACAGCCTAGGCAAGGAATCGGCATACTAAAAGATGAGATTGCATAAATTTGGGAAACATTGTATAGTGGAGAAATCGCCTCATCCAAAGATACCCATACAGTATAAGGTTTGGAAAGTAAGTGCAAGGCATCGAATGCCATTAGTATTACCATCAACATAAAATCAAACCCAAAATGTAAAGTGGATGGCTTAAACAGAAATAAATAGACGTTGGAAGAACTTTCGCATGAGACGGAAACCAAGGGTTTACAACCATAGACACAGATTAAAAATATTCAGTTTCGAAGACAATACTCAGACAAAAGATTCACACCATTCCAAAATAGTAGGCCACCCTCTAAAATCAAAAGCCTAGCCATAAGAAATGCTTAATTTTTTTTTTGCAGATCCATGGTTTATGTAAATAGGGTATTCAGAGAAGGGCTCGATCCTTTCACCCAATACAAATGACATTCACCTAGATGGTGGAGTCATAGGCCAAGAAATAAAAATACCGGTTGGGAAATATAAGCATCAAATTCCAACATACAATTCGCACCATTAGAACATAACCGATATAGCTATATTCAGTTTGCATGTTTACCACAGAGGGAGAGAAACACAAAAACAACACTATCGCAATCAAACAATCAAGCAGTGATTGGATACATCATACAAGCATCAAAATTAAGCTCAATACAAAACTAACCCGGAGTCCAATGCAAGTTGAGATGGAGTTCAATGCCAATTTCAAGCTTTTGCAGCAACACCATGTCTTCAAAATTTCTCGATCAACTTTAATAAATTTTCCCCAATTCCAAGAATTTTGAAAAGAATCAACCCAATACAATTATTCAACAGATTATTCATGCAAACGAAGTTCTTTGTTCGAAAATAAAAAATCCAATGATATTCGTAATCTCTCCCAAAATGATAATTTATTATTTTTCCAAAAAAAACTATAAGATTTTCGAACACAAAAATTAGACAAAAATCCCACAAAAGTAACAAGTTTCCAAACGACAAGCAGTTTGAAGTCATGCATGTGATCCAAACAATTCTTTTTCTATCTTTTTAATTGTTTTTACAATTTAACCATTATCTCATTCCATTTGATATTTTAGTTGCATATTATAATATTTCCACATTTTTATTTATTAAAACTCAACATTAATAATTAATATCTTTATATTTTATTTTTGAAATACTTTGTAACTTGATGATTTAATTTAATAAATTAATTAACCAAAATCAACATATATATCTATTTATCAACATGATTTATTTAATAATCTATTTAATTCAACAACAATCAAACAACATTATTAAACCAATTTAATTTAACAACTAAATACCAATACAAATCACCAAGCACAAACAAGGTGAAAACGAGAACAACTGACCACAAACACATACAAGACTAATGGGGTGACCAACTGGATACTCATCCTCGTTGAGGATGATGGCAAGGGTAGGGGACCTTTCGTTATCTTTATTTTCAATAATTTTCCATTGGGTTTAAGGCACACTCAGACCTAATAATTTAGGTGGAGTCGATGTCAGGTACTTGCAACCTGCATCAAACAAAATAGTCAAACAACATATATTTATATTCCAACAGTCAGACACATCATGGGAGGAAGACACAATGTAGCAAGGTACTCACGAATGAGTAGTGCAACATTGTTCCTCTCACCAAGACACGTCAAACAAGTGACCACATCAATGTACCACAACTAGTTACATAGTAGACAACATTGAACAATTGCCAGATAAATGCATAGTAACCATGATCAGATAAACACATAACGCTCACAATTAAATTAATCCACATAAACCATTATGTCCATAAATATGTCATAACATATGCATAAACTCAAACTGTAGCAAGAACATCAAAATATCATCAAGTGTCATCTAGTATCATCAAAGCAGTAAATCTAACATCATCAAAGTCTCATAATGTCTATCCTAATAGAACAATCTCCAGTCTAATGGAGAACAACATGAGGGGCACTACAATTATATATCATATTTTAATTTAACATAATATAAATTATTGAATATAGTTTAAAAATATTTTTGTATAATAAAATTATATATTTATATTGACTGTCATATATATTTAATTTTAATATATTATTAAATTATATATAATATAATTAAGATAAAATTATTAATTATTAATATTAATATAAATGTATGTAACTACCTTTTATTCCATTAAGTTACAATATAGACATGCATTATCATATAATTTTTATAATGATTAATTATTTACATAATTTTAATAAAAATTGACATTAATATAACATTTTTAAATACTATTTTAATACTATAATTAACAAAATTAACATTTAATTTCATTCTCATTAACAAAACTTATTTTTATTAAATTTAAAATACTATAAAGGCAAGTACTAGCCACTACGTGGCACTTGTTTTCCTTATTTTTAAGAAACAAAGTTTTTTTCTTTCTACAATACATTTTTTCGTATACATTAATACTCGAGATTAAATTTTAGATTAATAATAAATCTTGACCGTTCATTTCAGATTAATCTTGGGTTAATAAATTGTATGTGGGGAGAAAGTGTGTTTATTTGGACTCGGTTGCTAATTTCCTTCAACCGCAACGACTTAAGTGCAGGTGCAAGTGTGTTGTTTTGTTTATGTGGGAATTGGGAGGGCTTAATTAAATCATTTTTGCATCCTTCCATTAAATCAATAATTATAATATTATATAAATATTTTAAATCAATTATAATATTATGTACTCTATTTTTTTTTTTTCTAATTTGTAATTTATAATGAAATATTTATTATAATCAAATTATAATTTTAATCTCAATTACTATATTTCTAAAAATATTATAATTAAAGTTAGGATTAGAATAATTATAGATAGAAATTACATTATATAATAATGATTCTTTCTTAAATGGGGAGGAGGTGGGCTAGCGTATCCATGAATTAGGCAGTGGTGCGATGAAAATTGGGGTAATCACTTCTTGTTGAAAACCCCACCTAATGGTTTCTTTTTGGTAATTACTAATAGTCCCAGGGAGAAGCATTGGGTAATGTATAATGGGCCCTTCCTTATGAGTGGTATTGGGTTTTTTATAAAAGACTGGTCTCCAAATTTTAACCCCAAGCAAGCTTCAATAGAAGGGATTTCGATTTGGATTAGGCTATACAATTTACCACATGAGTACTGGAAGGAGGATACCCTCAAAATAATTGGAAATAAGATTGGGAAGTTTATTAAAGCAGATGAAGCCATCGATAAGAAGGATTTCACAATGTATGTGAGAATCTGTATCTCGTGGAAACCACATCCCCCCCTTCCACATGCAGTTGAAATATGGACTGGTGAAGGTATCTAATGGCAGGAGATTGAAGTGGAAGAGACAATAGAAATATGTAGCAAGTGTAAAGATTGGGGTCACAATTTGAAGGAGTGTTTGATAGCTCAAAAAGGGAAAGGTTTAGAGGAATTTTTTTTGGAAAACAAATTAGTAGCAATGACTGAGAACCCACATGAGATCTTGGGATGGGTTGGTTTGGCGGACGGTGGAGAGAGTTAGTAGGGGACAGTCATTGAAGATCCAAATCAACCAAGGGACAAAGATGAATCAACATTGCTGGGGGAAGAAGGTTTGGGAGCTCAAGAAGACACGATAAAGAGCTTAGAAGGTGTAATGGCCAATGGTAATCAAGTTATTGAAACGTCTGTTAAGAGGAATAAGGTGTTCTTAGAAGATCAAGGGCTCATTAATCTTGAAGCAGACTTAGTACTGGCTGAGGGGAAGAGCTTGGAGTTCCTTCCTGATAAGACAAATCATCTAGAAGGGTGTGACATTGTAGGCTTTCCAAAAGTTTGCAATCCTCCCAGATTAGGAGCTAATCTAGAATCCAATGACGACAATCACCTTGAAGATAAAGAAAGGGATAACACTGCTGTTCAAATTGAAGAGGATGAACATGTCTTTAAGGATATCCATATGTCACCGGTAAGAGAAGATGTGGATCAGACAGAGGATGAAAGGTTAGTTGAAGAGGATCACGGTGAGCAAGACTTTGAAGAGGATTTTTTGGGGGTTTAGGATGATGAAGCAATTTTGGAAAAAAGGACAATTGCTCAGACTAGGTGAAAATCTAAGAAGGTCAATACAGGGTGTAGGAAAACTTGAGGGAGAAAGTCAAACCAAGAGCTGCTAGAGAGGGTTGGAAATCAGAAAAATTAAAGCAAGTTGAAAACTGGGTGAAACTTGTTCTCCCCCAGGAAGCAATGAAACTCCTTTCCTGGAATGTCAGGGGCTGCAATGCCCTTGACAAAAGATGGTTGATCAAGTGTTGTTTTGATAAGACGAAGTCGGATGTTGTTTGCATTCAAGAAACTAAACTCAAACAGGAAGAGGTGGGGAAGATGTTAGGTGTCAAGAAATATTAGTCAGGTACCTTTATTAGTTCTGATGGTGCCTCCAGAGGGTTGGGGATTTTATGGAACCCAAGATCAGTCAAATTGGAGTATGTTTCCCACTCCAAGCATTGGCAGATAGTTGGAGTCAATATTTTTTAGATGGTGAAAAATTTTGTCCTGATAAATGTGTATGGTCCTATCAAGATAGGGGAGAAAAAGGAAGTTTGGAACTCAATTTCAAAAATACTTGGATCCCTGGACAAAGATGCAGTGCTTCTTGGGGGGGACTTTAATGCTACTTTGGAGCTGGAAAATAAGAAAGGAGGTAGAGGCATTTTGGGTAGTGTCCAGATGGACTTCCAGAATTTTGTTAATGGAAATGGATTGAGAGAAGTAAAGGCACAAAATGGTTTGTTCACTTGGACAAATAGAAGGTAGGGCTTCTCCAATATTGCTGAGAAGCTTGATAGGTTTTTCCTTGCAGGGGAGTGGGATTCTCTTCCGTTGACCTTTGAAGCTTCAATTCAACCCTTTTCGGGATCAGATCACTTTCCTTTGGCATTGATGGTTCAGAAGGATTCGATTCCTCTTCGGTGTCCTTTTAATCTAGAGAAGATGTGGTTTTGAGAGGAAGGTTTTTTTGAGATGGTTGCGGGTTGGTGGAAAAACTATCCAACTTGCAGAGGTAACAAAAGCTTCCAACTGTTCAAGAAACTTCAGTATATTAAAGGCAATCTGAAGGTATGGAATCACACACATTTTAAGGATATTTTTGTTGAAAAAGGAATTTTAGAAGGTCAGCTTGAGGCTCTTAACACCAAGGTGATTATTGAGGGTATGGATCAAGTTGAATTTCTTTCAAAAAAGGACCTTAAGATAAAATATAATGAGATTTTAGAGCAGGAGGAAACCTATTGGCATCAAAAATCCAAAGAAAATTGGCTGAAGGAAGGTGATCACAATACAAAGTTTTTTCATAGATTTTTTAAAAGTGAGAACGTCTATCAATAGGATTACCTCTATCAAATATGGTAATGGACAACAAACAAGTAATGCAAAAGAAATTAATAATGAGGCAATTATGTTCTTTTCTTCCCTTTGGTCCAAGGAGGGTTCAAATGTGGCTAAAGATTTTGAGGAGGTGGTTAGTGTTATTCCAAAGCTTGCCACTGATTTGGACAATGAGATGCTAATGGCCCCAGTCTAACTTAAAGAAGTCAAAGAGGCACTTTTCTCTTTAGATGGTGACAAATCGCCAAGGCCGGATGGGTTTCAGGCCTTCTTTTTTTAGAAATTTTGGGAGGTGGTGAAGTTTGATCTATGGAAAGTGGTCGAAGAGTTGAGGCATAATGGATTTTTCCTTAGAGACTTTAACAATACTTTAGTGGCCCTCATTCCCAAAAAGGAGAATGTTGAATCTTTTGAAGATTTCTGTCCTATATCCCTTTGCAATGTTATCTACAAAATTACCTCAAAGGTGGCAACTGACAAGTTAAAGAAAATTTTGGGGAAGCTGATTTCTGAAGAGTAGAGTGGTTTTACGCCGAATAGGTCAATTGTGGAGGGCATCATTATAGCTCACGAAGCGATCCATTCTATCAGAGTTGGTAAGTAGAGGAGAATGCTTGTAAAGTTGGATATAAGAAAAGCATATGACAAAGTGGACCGATTGTTTCTCTTCAGAGTTTTAGAAAAGTTTGGTTTTAGTGATCATTGGATTTCCTAGATTAAAGGAATGACTTCTAAGTACTGCACATCTATTCTAGTAAATGGTAGCCCTTAAGGATTCTTTTCACCTCCTGGGGTTTGAGGTAGGAAGACCCCATTTCTCTCTTTCTTTTTATTTTAATGGCGGAAGTGTTGGGTAGAATAATTTTGAATAGGAAAAGCCAAGGGCTTTGGAAGGGTGTCAGCGTAGCTAGGGGAGTTGATCCAATCTCCCACCTTCAATTTACTGATGACACTTTCCTAATGGGAGAGGCTGCTTTGCGGGAGGCCCACGTCATGAAGAGAGGTTTGGATAGGTATAGCTCGGTGTCAAGACAATATATTAATTGGAGAAAATCTGAGGTTTAATTTTTCAATACAAATTAGAATGTTCAAAGAGAGATTTTGAGGATTTTCAATATGAGGTTGGGTAGACTACCAGGTAAATTCCTTGGTATCCCTTTGTTTGAAGGAGTGTGCAAATATTCCCATTGGACAGGTCTAGTAGATGGATGCAATAACAAGATGGAGGGCTGGAAAAGTTGATGGTTAACCCTAGCAGGAAGGATTCTCATGCTAAAAATGGTTATATCTGCAATGCCACTTTATTCGATGATGTGTTTAAGGATTCCTTCTAAGGTGATTCATATGATAGAGCAAAATATGAGGCATTTTTTTTGGAATGGCAACCAAAATCAAGAGAAGATTCCTCTTTTGGTGTGGGACTAGGTATGCAAATCAAAAGATTCTGGTGGGGTGGGCTTAAGGAATTGGAAATTTTTGAATGAAGCTATGGGGGCTAAGTTAGCGTGGGAAATGTATAAAAATACAGAGCATAAATTGGTAAAGATCCTTCAAGCAAAATACTTGGATAGGAGTGAGCGAACAAGGATTCTTACTATTTAGGATCCTCCCAAAGGCTCTTCTCTATGGAATTTTATTGTTAGTTGTCAACAGGTGATCACAGACCATATCTCATGGTAGTTGGGAAATGGGTGCAAAGATAAATTTTGGACAGACTCTTGTTATGACAAAGAAATACTATTGAATCTAGAGAATATCAATAGAATCAAGGAGGTTTCAGAACAAAGGTGGGGAACTAAAGTCAGTGATTTTTTCTATTTCTCAAGTGAAGGTTTAGGGGGTGAATGGAAGTGGAAGAATCTAGGTGAATTGGGATTGGAAGCCAAGGATACTCAAACACTTAGAAACATTTTTACCCAAGGCCTTTGAATCTAGTTAGCACCAAAGATGAGGTAATTTGGTGTGGCTCTATTAAAGGGGAGTATTTAGTGAAAATTGGATACAAGATATTGGAGAATGAAGCTAGGCTAGAGGATTGGCCTGGTAGTCTCTGTTTGAATAAGTATTGCTTACCGAAGGTGGGAGCTTTCTCATGGTTGGCTTTTCGAGGAAGGATCTTGATAGGGCATAGGTTGAAAAGGATTGGATTTGCTGGGCCTTTTAGGTGTTTTTTGTGTAACAAGGAGGGAAATTTAGATCACCTCCTACTAAATTGTGATTATTCTCAAGAATGTTGGAAAGTGGTGTTGAAGCGTCTCGGTTGGTATGGACCGTTACCTACAACATTGAGGGAGTTAGCCAAAGGATGGTTTGTTCCTAAACAAAAATCAGCATTTTCAAGTATATGGAAGATTTTCCCTTCTACAAGATTTGGGAACTATGGAAAGAGTGGAATAGAAGGATTTTTCAGGAGAAGAGTGAAGATTCAAAAATATTTTTGGCAAGGTTAGAAAGAGCTATCTCAGAATTAGTGAGTAATGCTTCAACCCAAGTCAATTGTTCCAAAACCCCTTTCAACCAAGAGGATGCCAAGATTCAATCTTGCTGGCCATTGATCAAGTTCAGGCCTGTTAATGGGTCTTTGAGGGCTAAGCCTTCGACAAGAAAAATAAAAGAAATTTCATGGATTCCACCGGATACCGGGTGGATTAAAATTAATTTTGATGGTGCCTCTAAGGGCAACTCGGGGCCCTCAAGTGATGGTATTGTTGTCAGGGATTGGAAAGGGAATATACTGCTGTTAGAAGCTAGAAGTTTAATGGATGAAACCAATAATGAGGCAGAGATGCAAGCCGCTCTTATTGCCATCAGAACAACAGTTGAGTTGAAGGTTCAAAGGCTTCATTTGGAAGGAGACTTGCAAGTCATTATTAATGATATTGTAAAAGGGGAATCGAGAGTATGGTATTTGAATAAGTATATCAGAAGGATCAAAGTTTTGTTGGGAAGTTTTGAAGAATTCAAGGTATCTCATGTGAAACGAGAGGCCAATGAAGTTGCAAACATAATGTCTAAATTTGGGATATCTTTAAAAAATCAAGGCAAAGAATTCCTAATAGAGGACTTTCGAAGTATAGATGGTGCTCTTCTGGACCTATGAAATTACCAGGAATGATTCAAAGGGGATTTGAGTTGGGCGGGTAGTGGAGTGTTTAGCATGGATGTTAAAGCATTATGGGCTGATTGCAGCCCTTGATGTTATTGTCGGGCATAGTTGAAGCAGTATTTAGTCGTATGAAAGATAGTTTACAACCTTTTTGTTATCTCTGGGTATAGATGATATAGTAGTTAGCTGTAACAGGGGGTTGTTGTGTGGTAACAGGGGTATAGCTACTTAACCATGGATAATCATGGTTTTTGTATGTAATGGGTAAAGGAGGGTCAGGAATTTTGTGATCTGAGGAGAGATGGATTGATTATGGCACTTTGGACTCAACAGTTTATACTTTTTTACTATATTAATAAAATATATCATATTACTGATAAAAATAATAATAATTATTCTTTCTTATAATTACATTATATAATCATTTCATTTCATTTATATTTATTTAATATAAAATCATTTAAAAATTTATTATTTAAATTTATATTATATAATCAATAAATATTATTTAATATAATTTATATTATATTATACATATTATTATGTAACATAATAATTAGATAAATTTTATATTTATATAATTATCATTTTTTTCTTGTAATTAATACTATCATTTGATTTGATTTTTATTTTGCTTGATATTTATAATATCTTTATAATATTTAAAATTTTAATATATAATTATTTGTATATAAGATAATTGATTTTTATATAATATAATAAAGATAAAATCAGTAATTATTAATATTAATATAAATGCATGTAACTACCTTTTATTCCATTAAGTTAGAATATAGGCATTCATTATCTTATAATTTACATTATAATGATTAATATATTATTTACATAATTTTAATAAAAATAACATTTATGTAACATTTTTAAATATTATGTTAATAATATAATTAACAAACTAAACATTTAATTTCGTTCACATTAACAAAACTTACGTTTATTTTTATTAAATCTAAGATACTGTAATTAAACTACTATAAAGGCAAGTACTAGCCACTACACGACACTTGTTGAAATGTTACATCTATTCATTAATTTTTTTTATAAAATTGGTGAAATAATTTTGTTTGTTGTAGAGTTATAAAGGGGAACACACACACACACACACACACTTTGTCTTAAATTTTTATTTTGATATTTAATTTGATATATTTTAAATATAGATTAATATGAAATTGAAATCATTCTTCCATCAATTCACTATCTTAATTTTTAATGGTTTAAACCAAATCTTATTGAATTCATTATTACATTTTGGACTAGATTGTAAGTGAGATCTTGTTCCTTCTATTGAATGAAATCCACAACTAGTCTTCCTAATTAAAATGACTTTTTCCACTTATTCTAAGTTGACCCTTTCACCTAAATTGACTATTGTCCATCATCTTGGATGCCTAATAATTTGAATTAAGCACCTAAAATTTTGTATTTAAAAGCAAGCATTAGAACAAAATTTAATCGTTGAATTATTTAATTAAATAAGGATCAACCGATCAAGAGAAAGCAAAGTGGAGCATTTTGGATAACACTATACTATAAATATTACTATAAATATTACACTTAAACACACTACATCACTCACTATCTTTTGTCTTCAATCTTGCAAAATTAATAATGAGATTTGACTTAAGCAAAATAATCATTTTAGCAACATGCTATGTTTAGAAACAATTTTCATCAAAGGTGATTGATCATCAAAGCAAAATCTAACAAAGAAAAAATTGTAAGTGCACAATTGTCCAAAAACTCTATCAATGGTAGAATCTAGTCCATAATAGTTTTAAAATTACATACTAGGATTGAAGCAATCTAACAAGTGAAAGTAAAGTCCTAGATTCTCAAATTCAATAATTGAGCATAGTAAGCAACTTAATCTTCAACATCAACTACTCTAATTCAACAACAACTACTCTAATTCAACAAAAGTACTAATTAATCTTCTAACCTCAACAAAAGTACTAATTAATCTTCTAACCTCTTTTTCATTTATCATTTCTAGTACAATTTTAATTTAGGGAATGGTTATTAGTTATTGTTTATCATTGTTTAAAGTACTAAATTAGTCTTAGGTGTGTTTTTTCCTTTAAATTTTAATGAATATTAACATTATAAATCTTCTATCACATTGTACCATAAGGTTTGAACATCTTATTTTTTGAATTGAAATTTTTTAGTTATGTACATTTCCTTTTCAAATGTGAATCTTATGTGCTTTCATTATCTTTAAGCTTAAATAAAACATGTGTATGAGTATATGTCAAAAACATTCCTAGGCTCATTTTCCCACCTATAGTAATTAGGACTAGGTTTTGTATACTTGTAAGTCATGGTGCTCTATTGTCACAATTATTTAATATTTTTATAATATTGTGTGTAAGGCCTAATTGTTTTGCATTCATAATCACAATTTGTGTTTATCAACTTTGATAATTCTAATTATTTTTGGAACATAACTTGTAACCTTCTAATTCTTGATTCATGGATTTCATGTTGATGATGTTTTCCACTATAAGGTGGTTATGTGTGTCTATTTAACTTACTTGATAATGTTTAATCAGTCTTCTTTATGAATATGAAATTGACTATGGATAAAGAGATTTAACCCTTCATAATAGGATTTTGTGTTGGTTATGGTGCATGAGGTAAAGATGTATATTATTAGTATCATCATCTAATCAAATTTGGATTATGTCTATGTGTGCACTTTCCTTAAGAGTAAGTTTATCAATCATCATGATTTTGACCTAATTAAATTTTTAGATGACTTTAGATAATTTGGTTATTGATGATTAAATTATTTATATGGTGCTTAAATGCTAGCATTTATTCTCTCTTAGTTGACGTGCATTAAATTGAGTAAATACCCTAATCTCCATAATAGTGCCTTAACAAGAAAAAAATTAATGTTAAATTAACTTGAGTATGATTTAAATGGGTGATAAATATTTTGGGGTTGATATGACTATCAAATGAAACATTGGTATTATTTCATTAGAATGCTAAAATTGTGATTTAAATGTCAATAGTATTTTATAAGAAATTAAAAAGAATTAATATTAGATAATGCATGAGTGTATGTGATGAGATTTAATCATGTTGAGTCATGGTTCTAATATTATTAAAATGACAAATACTAATTCAAGTGTGCATAATGGATCTTGATTATTGTGGGTAAACAGTAATTTTAATTTTGTTGCTTTGGCTATCTATTCTTGATGTTTTGATATGCTCAAATTGAGCCTGCAAGAATATATACAAATTGGCCAAAGAGATAATTAGAGATCAATCAAGAACCCTAATTACCTTTCTCACATCATCTTGTCAAGTAATGGGAAATTGATCATGATTTTCCATTTATAGGTCAATCTTCTTCGTTAATGAGTTGATTAGGACTCCATGTGATAAACCGTATTAAAACTCAAGGGTTTATACACCCTTTTGGTGATTTTTATTATGTTTATTTATCATGTTTTGATATTTTTAAATTGTAAAATGATATTTTTGAGTGAAAATTTGGTTTTGCACTAAGGGTCATTTTTAGAAGAGTGTAAAAATGTGGATTTATGTATTTTTATGTGAGAATAGCCCACTTGGGAAAGTACCTATGGGTAAGTTAATTTTTTGTAGTTGTATCTGGATTTTTGGATGATTTTATTACTCATCTAACCATCATGGAAAGTGTTAGGAAATAATGCATCAATACCCAATTCATTTAATCTGTTTCCTACATAACCCCATAAGAGAAAAGCATACATGCAAGTTTACAGAATAACCATAATGCATAGATCAAATAGACAAGCCACAATATAACATAAGATATACCTTGGGAAAACCCTCAAGAGGGAAAAAATCAACCTCCAAAATCATCCATACGCCATTTATTATTCACCAATAAAAAAAATGCATGCACTTACGAAGCTACAATGAATATTTCTAAAACATCAATCGTCTCCAATACATCTTCCGTGTGTCCAATCATGATCCAAACATCCCATGCCATGCTTTACATAGGCAATAATTAGAAACACTCAATAATGGCAACCAACTCACCCAACCAACCTTAACCACTAATCATGTGTTTGCTTTTATAGACTCAAGCTCACAAAAATACAACCAAGTGATAAGATAAAGCCATGTGCCACAAAACTATATGAACACAAAACCATTGACCCCCTCATTTAATATTGGGTACTAAGTTTTCACATTATTAAATAATTCCCCAAATAGTAAATCGTTGTCTTATGTATCCCACACATAAAATAATAATCTAATGCTACAATAAAACTTTACAATTGGCCCCAAATAATTACCTAGTGTGGCTAAACACACCTCCTAGACCACAAATAAATAATTATTTAATTACAACATTATAATATAACATTTTATACAATGGTGTACAACACCAAATCCTAACATTCCCCCACTTATTGTATATATTGCATAATGGTCAATCAATTAAATACATCATCATAGTCATACATGAAACCACATGAATCTCCAACATCTCCATCAAGATACCTGAAATAAAACCAAAGTGATCACCATCTCAAGCAAGAACTCCTCTCATCCTCCAACATGCCACCTATGGAAGAAAAGGAATAAGCTAAGGTGAAGATGCACCGATCCAAGAACATAAGAATCAAATCCAAGTGATAAAAAAGGATTCAAGTTGTTATCAAAGGTAAAAACCCCACATGATAAAAAATAAAATCCATAACACATGCTAATGCATCCAATCATCCATACCTCCTAGGTATAAACAATGTTAGTAAACTCATGCCAATATATGCAACCCATAACCACAATAATAAGCTCCCTATATCAAACCTACTAATGAAGAACATACATATCTAGGAACTCCCACTGCATGGGTAATGTCAAATCTAAAAATGATCAAGACATATCACATCTACCAATCAACACTCATATCAAGGTGTAATTTAAAAAACATGAAGTGCCAAGGAAAATCAAAATGATCGACACATGCAACACAAATAGCTACATAATCTCTCGCATGTCACATTAATCCTCCCAAATTATAATAACATGAACCTCCAGGAAGGAACCATAGAATAAAGAGAGAAAACTTGTAAATCATAAAATGTCCTATGAAAACCTTAGCATGCTATGTTGTGTCAAGTATTATCTCCTTACAACCCCAAATGAAAATCCTCAACACTCATCCACTCAATCTCATAGATTAAATACAACATATGAATCATGTATAATTCCAACATGGATGTAAGCCTCTCTAACCAATAAAGTTAAACTCAAAGTATATTCATTTCCAAATCAGGAAATCAACCCAATAAACATCTCCTGAACTCCTCATCAATAGATGATAACATAAATAAACTCATATGCACAAGGAGATAATGATGCTAAACATCCCTCAAAATGAATCCTCCAAAACCAACTATCCATAGCTCAAGATCCATATCTATGAAAGAAAAAGCAAGAAAACACATACTAAACAATCCTCAAATGAGTTTCCCAAAATCAATCAATGTGGATCAAGATTCATTCCCATGAGAAAAAAAAGCACAAAACATAACACATTTGAAACAAGAATGGTAAAATACCTTTTAGACGATAAACCACTGAGTAGACCAAGAGTAGGGAATGCGAGTTCTCCAAGATAACCACATCATCATGATGCACTCCAAGAATAATTCCTCTATAGGTCCATCATGAACTCACATCCATATCCAGGTGAAAGGCTCCTCAATATTCCTGTTGCAACCTCCAAAGGGTAACTGTCTTAAGCAATTTTTAAGTCTCTAATCACAAGAGAACTCTAGCCTCACACAAGTCTCCAAGTATCCATGAGCACCTAAAATCAATCAATCCATGCTAAGATCCAAATGTAACACAAAACCCTCATGAAGCTCCCAAGAAAATGACCAATATACTCAATACCAAGAGAACCAACAAGACCAATGTCAAAACTCCAACCACATAATCAAGAACCCATCATGACTCATGATCTAACCATATCTTCCTAGGAGATCACATGCACCGATGTATACATCCTAGTATCAAGAGAACATGTATCATGTCAAACCTCTAAGCTACCATCAAGAGTAAACCATGACACAATACCAAACACACTCTAAACCAAGAATCAACATCTCCACTCCCTGGAAGATAACCATATCATAATAGTGAACCTATAAATGTGAAAGAACTCTTTTATAGCAACAGGATCTAAGGGTTATTCCAAGGCATCAACAAACACTAAATAATATCATCCATCACCAACAATGAATATACATCACTGCCAACAAATACCACTAAACCATGATACCGATCTACACGGTATCATAACAATCATATCCTAAATGAAGATCACCCATGGCCCACACACTCAACTACAATCTTAATAGCTCCAAAAAAAAGTAGAACCAAGTTCTTCGGGCTAAGAGGATACAACCTCCATCAAAACATCAGGAATCAATCCTACACTGCCAAATCATCAATGTCAAAATATCCCACTAAAAAGATTAACCAATGAAATGTAACCAAGCCATCATGAAATCATGATAAAACCAAATGCTACAAGTCCTGATCATTAATAATCCTAATACTCTAATCATCCACCCTCTCATCTCAAAACAACATACTAGTGTACAAATGACCATAAATAAGGAAAACTAACAAAGTTTGCATCAATACTAAATCAATCTCATGGATATAAATAGTTCATATTCAAGTCATCCGATTACAACTAAATGGGTGATCAACCCATACAACTGCATAACTCATAGGTCCCAAAGATTTAAACATGAAAACTTATCATCACATTAGTAACCTACAAACTGAGATATCAAAGAAGATAATCCTATAGAAAACAAGACTATAAAACTAAATCAACTAAAGATCTTATTTTCCAAACATGTCTACAAATGAGTAACCATAGTCAAGGAACTAATCAACCCATGTCCTCAAACCAGAAGACAACTTGTGTACCTATCACCATCAAAGTCAAACTTAAAAAAAACCCTATAAACTTATACCAAGAAACACCAAATTGATAATAAATTGTACCATCATAAATATCACATAAAAAACATGTACTCCCTCAAGGTTTTGCCTCTTGAATTGTCTAAATGCTCATGCAATCATTCCTCAAATCTCAAGCACCTACAAGTAATCAAACAAGTATAATCCTCTCTCTACACCACAAACTAAAAACCTACCTAATCCACTATGCAGTACACTGTAGATGTTGTCCAATTCCTATTCAAAATTGAAAATTTGATTATGTATGCAAAAGTTATGACCAAAATCGTGAAACCAAGAACATCTAACTTTCAAGCTCTAAAAATTGATGAAAATAGAAAAACCATGAAACCAAACCTATACATTGTGTATTTATTAGAGAGAGATTTCCATTTACTATTAGAAGTTGAAAATATGACATCCTAGATGAAAGTTATGCCTATTTGAAAATAAGTCCTCCAATTTGGCTTATTTGTGGCAGGGTGGTGGGCCCTAAGCTAATCCACCAATGATGCCCGAATGGCAGACTAGTTGCAGATTTTAAATGCATTTTAAAAGGTTTTAATTATGGTAGATTTAATTTTCTTAGATCTTGTGGGGCTTTGGGTAGGTTCCCCACCCGACTGGGGATTGGGAGTTGGGGGGCTTAGCCCCGTCCACTAGGAAGTCACTTAGCTATTGGTGGTTGTCAAAATCGTCCACCTTGTCAGCCTGTCATAGGTGTGGCAAGGCCATGGGGGGTGGTTTGCTGACCCCCCCACAAGCCTTTTATTTTTTATTTATTTATTTTTAAATTAATTTTCAATTAAAACTTTTTAAATGGAAGTTTTTTTCTATAGACTTTGATAGTATGGTCGTAGGGCATACGACTAGGGCAAGGAGGGAATTTTTTTGCATTTTTCACAGTGGCCAAAATAGGGAAAATTTTATATGAATCATCATTTCTCGGCCATCCCGGATCCAATGGTGAGGTTCATTTTGTATCAAGAGGCCATTTGTGAAACTTCCTTTACAAAACCTCATATGAAAGCATAATCCAAGAAACCCTTTTGACCTATATTTCTCAAACCTCAAATTTGTAATTATAACCAAAAAAATTTGCACATCCCAAAATCCCAAATCTATAAATTAACACTTGCACATGTGTTACATATCTTGTAATGCTTCAAATATTTCTTGCATTGCCATGGATTCAACCTCAGATCTTTCTTGCATTACCATGGATTCAAATTTGCACTGGAGATATACTGAAACAAGGGTTATAACAAAAGTTGGGATCTCACATCTCTCATAACCATGAAAGCTTTGATACCACTTGTTAGGAAATAATGCATCAATGCCCAATTCATTTAATCCATTTCCTATATAACCCCACGAGAGAAAAGCATGCTTACAAGCTTACAAAATAACCATAATACATAGATCAAATAGACAAGCCACAAGAGGGTGATCCCACAATAGCAGGTTACACTTTTTGGCCAAACTTGAAATTGAATTGAACTTTTTTAACTAAATCTTCACTTTCAGACACCTATAGCTTCTAAACCATGAGGAATTTGAAGATGATACAAACTAGTGATTTGTGACATTTTGTTTGTAGATTCTAAATATATATTTTTAAAAAAAAAATTGGAATCAAATTGCATTTCTTTTTCCATCTTTGATAACTAGTTTTAAACAGTAAACAACATTTTTAAAGAGTGATGTTTACTGTATAACAAAATTTTTTTCTATGAAGGATAAAATTCTATTTTTTTTTTAAATTTAGATTTGTAACTATGATATCTAGCTCCTTCATTTTGTTTCATAGTGTTTTATTGAATTATTTTTTATTAATTAAGCTTTGAAGTCAAACCCATTACAATTTAGACATAGATTTATTGTATAACACATTAATTTTTTTGTATGTATTGAAATTAAAAAAAATTTATTGGATCAAGGACATCAATACCAAGAACATAGATATTTTTCAGATTTTTTTTGTTAATCTACTATTTTTCCACATGTGCATAACAAAGAGCTTGATTTTGGGTGAAAAACCTACATTCACAATAAATATAATAATCAAATGAAATATATTTAAAATTATACTTTTTAGGAAGCTTATAATAAGGACTACATACTTACAAAGCATAAATTTTAAATGAATCCATTTGGTCCTCCAAAAGGTAAATAAAAAGTGGTTTTTTATCAGCATTTTGATAGGTGTAGAGGAGATTCCATAATAGGTATGGTTTAAAACTAGTGGGGTTCTATCCAAGGGGGTTTGATCTAACCCTCTTCAATTAAAATCCTTAAAATGGAACCTTTCAAGGCTCAAATCATTATATTTTCTAAAAATATGTGATTTCAACAAAAATCAAGATGTCCTAGAAAGTGTAACCCATTATTGTGGTAGGACCCAAGATAACACAAGACATACCTTGGGAGAATTCTCAAGAGGGAAAAAGCTAGCCTCCAAAAACATCCATACTCTATCTATTATTCGGCAGTAAAATAATGCATGCACTTACAGAGTTACAATGAATACTTCTAAAATATCAAGCCTCTCTAATGCATCCTCCATGTGTCCAAGCATAAATCCAGACATCCCATGCCATGCTTCACATATGTACTCATTAGAAAGACTCAATAATGATAGCCCACTCACCTAGCCAACCTTAACCACTAATCATGTGTTTTCTTTTATAGACTCAAGCTCACACAAATACAACCAAGTGGTAAGATAATTTAACCATATGCCACAAAACCATGTGAACACGAAACCATTGACCCCTCATTAATATTATTTATTATTAAATAATTCCCTAATTATTAAATCATTATCCCATATCCCCCACACATAAAATAATAACATAATGTTACATTATAACTTTACAAGTAGCCCCAAATAATTATCTAGTGTGGCTAAACACACCTCCCAGGTGCACCACAACTAAATAATTATTTAATTATAACATTATAATATTAAATTTTGTGAAATGGTGTACAACACCAAGTCCTAAAAAAAAAAAATGTAGTTACAATGCATAGAAGGCATTGTTGGAGTTGATACTTGAACCCTACAACTCCCAAAGATCGCCTATAATCAAAACACATATCACAAAAGAGAGAAAAAGCAATTGGTTTTCTACAAAATCCTTGAGAATTATATTGAACCAATAATGAATGAATGAAAATAATATATAATGAATTACCCTTGATAAAGAATAAAGAAACCCTGAGTGAGGATTAAATTATATCATGGCATGTGGCTTAATCCTATGAATTGAGATAAAAAACACATGACCTAAGTTATATATGTATATACCATAAAATGGGACCTAATAATTAATTAATTAGGTAATTATATTTTTACTTTAACACCACCCATAAGTACAACTTAGGAAGAAGCTAAACTAATACATAAAAAGCCAAAATTGGGTCATGGCAACTAGGCCTAATGATGTTTTCATGTACAAGTGAAAGAATCTCTCACAACCAGAGGAAAAGGAGAAAACCTCATGGGAAAAAAATCCTCTCCAAAAATAGATGGAAAATGTGAAGGAAGGAGGATGTAAGAAGACCCCCAAGGATAACTTCCTTCACACCAAGCATTGATCTCAACTAAATATAATGAGGCAACACCAAAGGTTTAGTGAAATTTTTCATAACCTACTCCTCAATAGGCAAATAGTCTAAGGATATATGACCATCATGGATGAGTTGTAGAATGAAATGCACGTGTATCTCAATGTACGTCATCCTTTGATTCCCAGTTAGGTTTTGTGCAATGTTAATGGCACTTTGGTTATCACACCAAAGAAGTGTAGGACTATCATGTGGTAAACCAAAATTTTTCATAATCTATCAAAGCCACAAAATCTCTTGGATAGCAATAATTTCATGCCGATGCTTAGCCTCAACAAATGATAATTTAATAGCAATTTATTTTTGCAAGACCAAGCAAGTGGACTGGAATCAGGAAAAAAGACAAACCCATAAGTGGAATTTTATGAGTCAACATCGCCTACCCATTATGATTCAATGAAGCCTACTATCTTTGAAGCTCCTTGTGTGTATTTAATTCCAAAATATGTAGTTCCCCTAATATGACTCAAAATGCACTTGGATTCCTTTTAGTGACTCTCATGAGGATCATAGGAAAAATGGGAGAAAATCCCAACAATAAAGGTGATATTAGGATGTGTATGTGTGTCAAATATAAGAGACTACCCACCACTAATTATCTATACAAAGTAGCATCAATGCTAGGTGTTGTCCAAGTGGCAGTCAATGTGACACTTGATTGAAATGGTGTAGGAGCTAGCTTAGAATAAACCATGTTAAAATGATGAAGTAGATCAATGACATACTTATGTTGATGAATGAAGGTACCCAAAAAAGACTAAAGAAACTACATAACAAGAAAGAAGTGAATAAGATTGATATATATCATTTCAAAGTTCTCCATAAATAATAGCACATATCTTGAAGCATGGAGGAGGACCTACTACTAAGAATCAAATCATCTACATCCAATACCAATGTTAAAATTTCAACTCCATATCTCTAAATATATAATATGTGATTAGAGTGGCAATGTGTGAAACCAAATGCAAGAAGGAAACCATCTATCTTCTCATACTAAGCCCTAGGAGAATGTTTGGGGTAATATAAAGAAAATTGTAGCCTACAAACAAAAGAAGAGTCTTACATGTAAATCCTATAGGTTACTTAATGTAAATATCCTCATGAAGATCACCATTCGAGAATGGACTCTTCACATCCATCTACCAAATAGGCCAACATAGAGATGTAGTGAGAGAAATGACAAGGTGAACAAAGTCCATCTTGGTTATAAGGGAAAATTTCTTGGAGTAGTCAATACTCTCAACCTACAATAAAGCCTTAGCTACAAGATATGCCTTGTTTTTCTCAATAGAACCATTTGTTGCATACTTGGTGCGATACAACCACTTACATCGAATCATCTTTCTCCTCAAAGGAAGAGAAACTAAATCAGCACGTGTGATTGCAGAATAATCCTCTTGGACTACTAAGCAACCAATACATGAGTTTTAGAATTGGAAAGTGACTCTAGTTGTGTCAACTTAGCCTATTATTGTGTCAAGTGGTCATAAAATACCTCAAATTAAGGAATGATGAATGTATCTTCCAATGCATCCATGATATAATATAGAAAGTACAAGAGAGCACTTAAAAGGTTCCTCAAAGCTTAGATATGATAAAAAAATACATGATTTATCATCTTTTTCATTTCCACGACCCTTTAAAAGTAATCTTAGCAACTTGAATTATACCAAAAAGTCATCAATAGAAGGAAATAAAGTAGGTGCTAATATAGTCTACTATGCCTCAATATCTAATGCCTAGAACTTATTATCTATACCAAAAACCTCCTTGTACTTATCCAAATATGCTTGAGTCTTGCAAGAATCTATGTGAAGTAATAGGTTAACACATATAGTGCTATCAAACCCATGGCTTCATCAATCTTATTTCTATAATTAAATATCTCATATTCTTGGGTAAATCAAGCACAATATCATCTAATATAGATTTTAATCCCTTGGACATGAGAAATATGGTCATTTGAGATTTCTAGGTATGATTGTTGTGTGGTGTAAGGTTCTCAATAGAAGAGATTTTTTCCATGTGTGTTTGGTTTTGAGTTTTTGAAAGTGACTAAATACTATTTTTGAGTGTTTTCTTATTCTAAAAGGTATTGTAGGAAAGAGATTTACCCCTACCACTACAAGAAAAATAAAACCCCTTTACAAATTTGATAATTGAAAATAAAAAAAATGAAAGAGTTCACTTTAGATTTGATCTCTATGTACTTGGTAAAAAAATTATAAAATCAGGTCTAATGACTATAGAGCATTGAACTAGCATTCCAATGCCACAAGAATCACAAAAAAAGAGATATAAAGAAAAAAATAGGAGTCAAAAAGTAAAAATAGGTAGATCTAACTTCAACAAGAAATAAAACTCACCAAAAGAAAAATTTGGAAAATTACCAGTACCACTAGAACGTGCTTGAAACTAGCTTTTTGATGATATCTTGTTTGCAAAAATTTGAGTATGTACGCCCAACTTATGCCAAGAAGAAAAAATAGCTCATTTAGGGCGTAAAAATGAAGGTTGGTGGCCTTATGGTGGTAACTAAGTGGATGGAAAATAGTGGTTGGGCAATGGGATGGTAGCTCTACTCATTTTAACAGTGACCTAGCGATAAATGATGGGGATCTGACACTGTTGAACGCCAAAAATTCTGAGAGCAAGGGGTGAATCAGTATTATTTTGAACCAATTAAACATTTAACCATTCAAATAGTAACATATTCAGTTGCAGTAATGAAGGAAGGCATGAAAACATCCAACAACATCATATAACACATGAACACCAATATTTTTACGTGGAAAACCTAAAATGGGAAAAACCAGGTGAGGATTAGCTCACAATATAATTGGTTATAGTAAATTAAAAAAGTGCCCATTGTAGGTGGACTCACTATCCACTGAGAAGTAAAAGAGATAGAAGAGATTGTGGCTCACAACTAGAT
Organism: Sequoia sempervirens; assembly: GCA_007258455.2. Taxonomy (NCBI): domain Eukaryota; kingdom Viridiplantae; phylum Streptophyta; class Pinopsida; order Cupressales; family Cupressaceae; genus Sequoia; species Sequoia sempervirens. The sequence goes on along the minus strand of VDFB02281492.1, from coordinate 615,898,671 downwards.
TTTAACTATTACAATTGCATCTAACTCATGCATGAAATACAATTCCAATGAAGCTCAAAATATAGACTCAGAACACTTCATACTAAAATATGCCAACTAGAATATGCACTCCTATGACACTTGTCAACACCTCCACAACTTTTCAAAGCCAAAATCCAATCTGTGGAGAAGTGCGGACTCACCAACACATCCACTAAACTGGAAATGTCTGATATTGCCAAGCCGAACTTTTGTTACTCATAACTTCAAAATTAGAAACCCAACCAAGATGAAACTTTGGAATTAGGTTCCTCTATCAACCAACAAAATTATGTTAGATGTGTACAGAAAAATATCTATTAACGGACCAATGCGGACCCAAATATCGGATCCCTTATATCACTTGAATTGACACAGTCAATTTCTTCAATAATTGTCTTCACCAGATCAAACCTTCTTGTAAAATTAACTTTCAAAATCATCCTTAGACATATTCAAGACACCCAAATTGATCTACACCATAATATTTGTACCAGGATACAATGTTGACATCAATGACAACACTGCAATGTATAACTATATATACCTTGTGCCAATTCCACATGGTCATGTTGCCAAAAAATGCATCAATGAAATCTCCTCATTCTTCCAACAATCTCCCCCTTTATCATTGATGGAAATATGCCAAAATCATCTCCAAAAACATTCTCCCCCTTTGAAATCAAGGGAAAAGGGCGTATAAAAGAGTCTTCCCGACATACCGAATCTCCCCCTAACAAAAATGTTCATATATACAAGCTGAAAAATTGAATTGAATCCCCCTAAGAATGTTATGCATCATAACCAAACCAAAAAATTATACCAAAAACTATTGTACACCATCCACATATATACACTGGAGTCTAAAAACAATAAACTAAAAAATGCATAAAGAAATAGAAATACTGTCAACCGGAGGAGGTTGACTCTTGAAGCTTTGCAATATGAACTTGTCATTCTTGTTTTCCTTCTTCCCAGATATTCTTGGCTATGCCCAACATCTTTCATTAGGTCTCAAGCTCCATAAGGCATTCTTTGCATTCTTCCAGAGTGCTAGGTACCAAATTAATCTTGGTGGCTTTATTAGCACTTACAAGGGTACTGGAAATGGATGTGAACTTTGAGTTCACTGGGTCCCTCATGTTTTTGAACTACATAATGATTTTCTCCTTTTGTCCTTGTAGTTGGAAGTATTTATCATGCAAATCTTCAATATCTGATCTTATGCTTCTATCTAGGTCTTGTGTCAGGTCGTATGCACTGGAAGCTTTATCTTTTTATGACTCAATTGAGTCCATTTCATCTTTGATGCTCTTTGTGGCTTTGGGCCACTTCATACAAAACTAAAATAGGGCTTTGGCCTCAACCACACAAGCTTGTGCATCCTTGAGACTTTCCTAAAATTTGTTGTGTGCTTGTGCACACTTCTCTGTAATCTCCAATAGTCTATTCTCTTCCACTTTCTTATCCATTTCTTTTTCAATTTTTTTTATTTCAAATCAGAGGCATGCACTTTGAAAGAATCAATCAAAAACTTCATATTTTCCATACCGAAGAGTGAACTATTAATTTTTGCATCGGGTATGGCCTCCTTCTGGTTCTTCATAGCTTCTTCAATCAACTCTCTGCTCTTTCGATAAGGTTTTATGATTTCCTTCCATGCAAATTCATGGAAGACATCTCCTAGTTGCAGTTTGTGGAGCGGTGAAATCTTAGCAAGGTCAACATTTCCTTCTTGCATGGGAAACTATAATAGTTGTGTGGATACAATAGGTTGAAATTTAACTGCATATTCAATAAATTATGTAGAGAATCTTTGGAGGTTCCAAAGGATTCACCAATTTCCTTCACCTCTTCCTCTATAATCTTTTATTTTGGCTCCTTCTCAGTATTCCCAGTGTTGACTAGTGACTTTGCTTCTTTTCTTTAGGTATCATATTCTTCTACACATCTCATTTTCTTGTATCTCCTTTACTAATAGACTTTTCTGGGTTAATTGAAGGAGGGATATTCTCTAGTTGGTCTTGTATGCTCTTACCATGTGTGTCTATTATCAAAGGAGGAGTCAAAGTATCGTCCTTAGCAGGATCTTTTCTGATAGCTACAAAATTCTTCTCAACATTCTCTTATGCTGTTTCACTCTCCACATCTGGAGGGATATTTTCCTATGCCTATTCTTCATTTTCCTCATGCTCATGTTGAGCATCATCCATTTGCACATCATCTTCAACATTTTCTTTTGGAACAAACATCTCCACATTCACTTCCTCTTTGCTCTCCGAGGTCATCCCTAAATTTTGTGCTAACTCTTCTTTTTTAATACTCTCTTTCCTGAGCCTCTCAAAATCATTTTGATCTTTTCCCATAAGGGTTGTCACCCTTTTTCTTGTTTTGAGTTCTTTATTGAATAATGTGGCCAATGTGGCCTTATTCTTCTTGGACAGGGGGCACTTATCTTCTCTAATGTATAGGCATTCAATTTGGCCTCTTGTTCTATTGCTTCATGTCTCCTCTCAATCAAAATGTTCCAAAGCTCTGCAGGTAACTGTTTCTTTATATTTTGCATGTCTACTTCAAGAACTATAATATATTTTATAATAGCCTCTACTATCGTGGCCTTACCCACCTCATCAACCTCATTATACAAAGTTGCAGTTTCTGCTAACATATCATTTTGTACAGTTCCATTAAAAAGTGCATCAAATTTCATTGGATTGTGGGCTCTTATCGGATTTTTTTGTTTGTCTTCTTCTTTTCTTCTAGTGTCCTCTTCTTGCTTGCTTCTGCCTTCTTTTCTTGCATATGAACAAAAAATGCTTTCTTATCCTATTCCACTTCCTCCTCACTATCTATGTCAATGATATTAAACTTCTTCCTTTTTTGTATTTTCTTCACCTTTTCTCTTTTGGATGGGCTGCGGTCCTTCTTCTTCCTCTTCATCTTCAACATTGACACCCAAATACTGATCTCTGGTGGCCTTTGTCTTGACCTTTCTTCTCACATAGCTAGTTGGGTGTGCTTCCAAAGAAGCTTTTTCCTTCTCAGGAATCTTGGATTTTTTTCCATGATGTAGATCCAAGGTGAAGATCAATCACAATAATGGAAATATCAATTCTAAAACAAAGAATTCTTCCTTACAATGCTTCCAGCCTAATTGGCATCAACTCACCCTCAAGGGTCTCAACCCTTCAATCTTGCAAACAACAAAAAATCTCACCAAGGCCCTTAAAAAGATCCTCAACATGCATATAATTAAAATTAGATCAATTTAATACAACCTCCAAGTCAGGTTCATTGAAATCCATAAAACTCACCCTTTAACACTAGCTTTCCTTGTAGTAGTGGAAAACCTGTTTTTCAAGCTTTTGAACAAAATTTCCCAAAACACTTGAGAAAAAAATAATGGATTCGAGTACCCATTTCTTATTTATTCAACATACTAGAAAACAAAGCACACTTCCTTTGGACCGAGTGCCTCAAAAATGGACTTTTCACTGTTTTAGGCCTCTAATTAGGCCACTTTTCCAAAGAGACCTCCCTTGAATCTTCTCACCAGATCTTCTAACCTAAAAAAATTCTTATATTTGGTTCCCAAACCAAATATTTTTTAGGTCTCAAGACCCCAAATGCTCAAGCAAATCTCCAATACTAAAACCCTCCTTGTAGCCTAAAGAACTAGGGTTTTAAGACACCCCTATTGTATCTTCACCTTCGCAGCCACTCCTGATCAATCCAACTGCTCAAAAAACTTTAAATAGGTCCTCCCATTCTCAAGGAAAATTCATTTGTTCATTTACAATGTGGGTTTGTCAATTCATAGGTTTGACCCACCAAATTCCAAGAGAAAACACACATTTCTTGCCCTTCTTTTCATTATTCAAGCCAAGAAATTCTTATTTCATGCCTCCTAATCCTAAAGTATCATGAAATACATTCCATCACATCATCCCATTGAGTTACAATTGGAGACAGTAGGTGGGATGATGACTAAGACATTAAAATAACTTCAAAACCCTTGGGACTGTTCAAACCTGGTATGAGGATTTTGTTGGTTACAAGCCTTAAAAGGTGGAATTAATCCTTATAAAAACAAAAAATACAAACTAAAACATATATCTATATATTTAAATAAGAAATCAATTCCAAAGGAGCCTGTACGGCCTGCACACAGTTAGGAAATACTGAAAAACACAGTGAAAACAATAAGAAAACAAAAATACTTCAAAGTTTATTTCATTCACTTGGCTTCAACAACCACAAGTTGAGCCTTTCAAGGCTTTACATAGGATTTCTCTACCTTCTCCAACTAACCAATGCCCCTAACCACTAAACAACCAAATTTTAAAAGCATGTAACCGTTGAGATTACAAATATGTTGCTTAATGCAACTCAAATTTGAAACTTTATGACCCAATCTTAATGACCCCATTACATATAATTTCATATAATTGCCTTTTTAGGATTACAATGCAATTTGATGACTCATTTTAATGTAAAAGAGCATTGAACTACTAAACACATGAATTTGTAACTAGGTGATGAGGTTCCCCTGCACCATTCCCTAAGAGGATTTCTCCTTCACCGAAGCACTGGTTTGCTTTATAAGAGAACTAGTCTCCTTCCTCTTAGTTCCACTTGGTGAGGGAGGAATCTCAGAGGAATTCTGAGCACCTGAAGGAGTGGTAGCTTCTCTAACAGATCTCACACTTGATGAGCTTCTCAGAGCTCTATCCATTGCTCTTGCTTGTTCGAATTTCTCTTTTGTGAGGCCTATGACCTCCGCAAGTTGTGTAGCCATATTTTCAACCTTATTCTTTATTTGTGGCTTCCTTTGCTCCATATGAACCTCCATTGATTTTTCTTCATATGTGCCATATCTTCCTTTTGTGGTGTCCTTAGGTTTTCTCAACATATAATCTACAGATGCTATGATCTCATTCTTAGTAATCTCATATCCCATTCCCAGGATCTACATTATTCTAGGCTCTATTGTTTGTATGATACATTCATCTTTGGAAACCATGAAGATGATATCCTTCTTGTACTTCTCAACCATATTCTAGGGAATTCTCTCCCTCTCTTTCATCCTTTTTTGGAATACTACAAAGAATGCCACAAGGGCATCTTCATGTGCCTTTTCATCTCCTAAATCTCTTAAGAAGTCTCTGATTTGATGAGCAATAGGTCTCCCTTTTAAGCACACTACACTCTTTGTCCCAAAGAGTTCTTTCAAAAAGTAGAACAAAAAACACACAATTAAAGTTCCATACTTGAAGGGATGCTCGGTATCCTTTGTTTATTGCAGGTTCTCCATGAGTTGTTGCCTCAGTAATTCACATAGGTCATAATTTTCAACTTTCTCCACCATCTCATAAGCAGTATTAATGGTAGTGGCATTTACAAAATTCTCCCTATTGGAGAAATACAACTTGTAACCTATCCTCATGGAGACGTACTTCACAATAGGATTACTTATGTCTTTGATGGTCAAAGCCTTCCTATCATACTTTTCTCCTATTCACTCCATTATAATCTCATTCTTAATATATTTGAGTACTGGAATGGGTCTAGTGGCATACAACCCTATAACTTCCCTAATAACCTCCTTTGTGATTAGTCTAGGAATAACTGTCCATACAAATTTATCATGGATGCGGCTCAAAGCAATCCTTATCCAAGCATAGTCAAGGCAAAATTTAGGAAACCCTTGTTAGATGTCGAGCCCCTTTGCAACTAGATTTTGATATTCTGGCTTCAATGCAAAGTCATCACTAGTAAGTTACTTTATCCACACATCTTCCATTTTGGAATGGTCATATTCTTCAAGCTTGTCATGGATATATATTCTTATGTCCTCTGTGTGTAGGACTCTATATGGAACCCTCGAGCAAGCACCTTTCAGATCAACCTTGGTGGATTTTCCAAGATGCTTCTTAAATTTAGGTTGTGATTTCTCAGACACATCCACAACCCTCTATGTAGCAATTTCAATAGTTTCTAACTTGCTTTCAAATAAATTTCAGAAAAATTAAGGACAAAAAGTCCATAAATACCTTTCACTTTGATTTTTCATCTAGGGTTTTGCTTGTACTCCAACTCAATCACCTTGGTCACTCCAATTTTCTTCTTCACATCTCTGCTCTTTCTCAAATGCTCTCCTTCACTTGAAAAATTGAGTGCAAATGAACTTTTCTTAAGTAAGATCACTTATAAACCTTTCATTGTGACCTAATTTGTATTGAATACTGAAAAGATAGTAAAAACCCTAACTGTCTTCACAGTCAACTTGAAATGCTCCACAATCTTCTGCATGATGATATTTTCCACCAGAATTTTCTCCAATAGATCAAACATATTGACCTACACCACATATCCTCATGTTGAAGCATCAACATCATTTTCTTTGGTAGGGGATGAAATATTTTCATCAAAGCTCCCCTTGACCCAAAATTCTCAACTTAGTTTCCGGAGGAATCATCTGCATCGGATGTTGGTGCAAATTCATCCTTAGCCTCGATCTCTTCCATCTTTCTCCATATCTTGTCCATATCCTTCTTTGTCTCTACTAGATCAATATTTTGTACTGGATCATTCTTCTTTATCAGATTATCCTTCTTCATATTGTTGCTTCTATTAAACTTAGAAATGTGTCTAGCCTACTACAACTATAACATATAACATTCTTTTGACCAATCTTACTTCCATTCATCCTAGATTTATATTGATTATCTTTATGCCCAAATCCATAACATGTATAACAATAGCCATTGAAAGATTGAACCATTCTACCATTGATATATTCGTTCATCACTTGACTACTACATTCACTAGCTCTATGACCGAATCTCTTGAATATAAAACATTGACGAGGAAAGTATGGAACATTCTAATTCATTCTTCTTCTACATTCCATAGCCTTATGTCCAAATTTATTGCAGGAATAACAAAAACCATTAAAATATGGGTACCTTTGTGCATTTGGTTGTCTGACCGGTGGTCTTCTAGCTTCATTCCTTTGATTCCAAATATGCTTTCCATTGTTCTTCTTGTCTTCAATCTTCTTTTTAGGTTGGCTTGTTGTCTTTGAGGTTTCTCCTATGTTAAACCCTAATACTTCTTTATCTTTGGAGCCTTTATGATTTGCAATAATTTCATCAAGCTTTGTGGAATTCATCTTAAATTTGTCTTCATGAATTCTTTCTTTTTCCAGATCTGATCACAAATTCACAACTTCTTGTTCAAGCCTTGTACATTCTTCAAATTTTCTTTTCACCATTGCATTCAAGCATTCTTAAACTCTTTTTCTTTCTTCAACTTGCACCTTTGGTCTGGTGATTGTTTCATTTGCTTGCATCAACTACTCACTAGCCTCCTTATGCCTTTCTTTGAATTTCTTGATTTTTTCTCTCAAGTGTTTAATGTATTCATCTACTTCTTTGATATTTTCTTTTAGATCTCTTTTTTCACCTTCAATTCTTTCCAAATCTTCAAGAGAAAATTTGAGTTCTCCATTTATGTAAAATATGAAATCTTCTTTTGTAGATCCAACAACATGAATATCTTTCAAAAAAGTAGGTAATCTTCTAACAACCATGTGTTCAACCTCCAAGATCTTCCCCAAGCGGTTAAGCTCCTTCCAAGGAACCAAGCTCTGATACAAATTGTTGAACACCCAAAATACTAAGGGGGGGGGGTGAAACAATATTCTTTTGAACCAATTAAACATTTAACCCTTCAAATCATAACATATTCAATTGTAGTTATGTGAGGTAAAATGTGTAAAAGAAATAACAAGATCACACAAGCAATGAAACACATTACATTAGAGATTTGATTCATAAAACTAATCTAATTACAAACAAAGAAAATCCTCCAAAATCGTTCCATTGTTCTCTATTCTCAAGGATCCTCTAAATCATTAGTTCTCTCAGATTTGTATATTGCACTATGACTGTTTGGATGACAACCTAAGAAATGAGATGATGTAGAATGCAAGAATCTGAGTTCCTATATGATTGAATAAGTTGTATGATAATGCTAAGATGCCATGATATTGAATGCTGAAAATGATAATGGTGATATGACATATGGATATGATGCTAAAGACTATGATGAAAATGTTGTATAAGAACTAAGAGGATAACTAAAATACAGTTATGAAATTAAACCATGATTCTAAACTAAAATGCTACTAAATTGCTAAAATGCTAAATGCTAAAATGCTCTAAATGCTCTAATGTGATTTCTACATAATAAGTTTACTCAAAGATGTGATTGCAAATGTTGTAGAATGGGCTTGTATTTATAGGAATTCCAAGGCATCTTGTGATGTGGCAGCAACTAACAGTCAAGATTTCAGCATGAGAGATTAATGGTGGAGATGAAAGAAGTTAGAGAGAATCATGGAGTATGTTCCCTTGACTGTGAACACCATGCCAAGTGTATGAGGGAATAAAATGTGTGAAAAAGTGAAGTGTCCAAAGTTTGTTTTGGAATTGGTTGAGGATAATTGAAATTTAAATATTAGACATATTTAAATTCATGTGACACTTGATGATGTGGCAAGAGGAAAAGTTGGAGACATGTGCCTAAATTCAAATTGGGAATTTAAATTTAGTGAGAAGATTATTCATTTTTTTTAAAAAAGAGGGTAAAAAATTTATTGAATCAAGAAAGCATTACAAAGTTAGAAGGAGGCCACAAGGGGCCAAAACAACAAGAATTAATTCAAACCCAAGAAGCACCTCATATCCTCAGCAACCCACTCCTCAAGAACAAGAGCCATATCTTCAGGAAGACTGTCCCAATCATCCACACACCAAGAATCAATCTTTTCTGACGCCCTTCTAGCCAGCCCATCAGCCACCCTATTCCACTCCCGCGGAATATGACGGAAAACAATGGACTCCAAAGTATCACTTAGAGAAACAATCTATTTAACAACCACAACTAACTGCCAATTCACATCCTCTAAATTTTGATTATTCAACATATCAATAACCACCTAGGAATCAGCTTCACAGACAATCCGCCGCCATCCAAGGGCCACCGCATGCTCCATTGCCACGAGAATAGCACTCGCCTCCATAATATTATTAGTTTGTAAACCACGATACATGGAAAAGAAGAAGGCCACCACTCCAAGGCTATCTCTACCAATACCACCAACCCTAGCATGCCCAGGATTACCTCTAGATGACCCATTAGTATTAATTTTTAGCTCCCCTAAAGCAGGTGGGCACCAAAAGCCCTCACGAGCAACCCTTTCACGCCCATGCCTACGATGCACTTTGCACAAGGTACCCCTGTCCCCAGTGGCAAGACCCAGGGCATTTACAACACCCAAGTCCCCAGGAGCAATCGGCACTGACAAGTCACACTTCGCAGTCAAAGTCTCTTGCAAAGCTCCAAGAATTCATTGCCAAAGTTGTCCCATAAGCAATTTTTTATCTAGGAAAATTCTTCTATTATGCTCCAACCAGATTTTCCAGACAATCAAGCTAGGACCAATGCTCCAAGCAATTTTTAGAAAAGAGGTTGTGGCAGGAGAAGAGCCCTGTCTTTTCCAAAAATCCTCCAAAGAAGAGACATGGCAACACGGTAAGCTCCAAAGATTCCACTAGTGATGCCAGATAGTCCTAACAAAAGAACACTGAAAAAAGAGATGCGATAAGCATTCCTCCTGTTGACCACACAAAATGCACATGGAGGGGCCTAGAAACCCCTGTTTGCAAAGGTTGTCCCAAGTAAGACATTTACCATGAACCACGAGCCAGGAGAAAAATTACACTTAGGCCAAGCAAATTTATTCCAAACATGCTTCCACCAAGAAACTTGGGAGTTCTCGAAAGCCTGTTTATCCAACACCTGATAGCCAGAAGCAGCCAAAAATTTGCCTTTCAAGTCAGGACCCCAAGCAAGAACATCTCCCCCATGGAGAGAATTACAGGCACAACCTGATAAGATCTTAGCAAGCTCTTGACGATCCTCCACCGAACCACCAGGTGACCAATCCAAGGGATCCTTCCACCTGGCCACAGAAATCTTCCCCAAAGATTGTTGAAATTTGAAATCCGCCACATGACTCCAACCCGCCTCCATAAAAGACTGACACAAATCTTGGAGGTGGGGATGAGAGGACACAATGGGTGGGTATCCATCCCAAGAATCATGCCAGAAGAGAGCCTCATGACCCCCATTACAAATCCAAAAAAGTCCTTGTTTAACCAGCTTGGCACCTCATTTAAGGGTATTCCAGATCACTGAGCCTTTCCCCTCCATACTGAATCTTGCAACCTCCCTACTGTCCATCACCCCCAAATATTTGAAGGTCAGAATTTTAGCCCAACACATGTGTTGTTGAGAGCACCGGCGCTAATATAGCTTAGCAGTGAAGGCTTGCCCATTCAAATCCGCGTGTCGTAGACCAAGACCCCCCTCCTATTTTGGCCTACAAACAACATCCCACTTCACCAAACTTCATTTTCTATGAGTAAGATTACCATCCCACAAAAATTGACAAGACAATTTCTCGAGGTCTTTAATAAAACTTGAAGGAGCAGAAAGAATAAAGCACTTATAAATAGGGAGAGCTTGGACCACCGACTTTAGAAGAGTCACTCTACCTGCTGAAGAGAGCCACTTGCAAGTCTAATGACTGACCAATCTTCTGAACTTATCAAGAGTCTCCTGCCAAAACCATTTGAGGATAGAGCGAACCACAAGAGGGATTCCAAGATAGGAAAAAGGAAGCGAGCCAATTTGGAACCGAAGGATACCAACAATTCTCGTTTGAATACCCTTAGGAGTGTGGAAGAAATATATGAAGGACTTCCCCTCATTTATGCGCTGCCTTGAAGCCGCCAAGTAACTGTCCAACACACTACACCAATTAAGAGCCTCCTCAACCTTTGCCCTGCCCATCAAGGCAATATCATCAACAAACTACAGATGAGACTGAGGGGGAATATCTTCTCCCCAACTCCATCCCTGGAGCAAGCCGCTAGTAACCTGAGCACGGATGATCCTTCCCAGGCCTTCAGCAAGAATCATGAATAAGTAAGGAGATAGGGGATCTCCCTGCCAGAGACCTCTAGAAGCACCAAACAAGCAAGTGGGCTCACCATTGATAAGCACCGAGAAGGAAGAGGAAGTGACACAACTCCTAACCCAATCAATCCAGCCCTCAACAAAGCCAAAAGCTCTAAGTATTTTAAACAGAAAGCTCCATTTAACACGATCATAAGCTTTAGCCATGTCCAACTTGATAAACATAGATTTCTCCTTTGAGGATTCCATAGAGTGTATGGCCTTAGCAGCAATAACCACCCCATCCATGATCTGCCTGCTAGCAACAAAACCCCCCAGTTCTTCAGAGATTAAATCCTCAAGCCAAGGTTTCATCCTTTCTACAATCAACTTAGTAATAATTTTATACACAACATTACATAATGCAATAGGTCTAAACAGATCCAAGGAGTTAGCTCCCTCCACCTTAGGAATAAGAGCTAAAAAAGTAGCATTAAGGGATTTCAACATTTGTTTATGCATAAAGGATTCCTGAGCAACCTCCAAAAGGTCCAGTTTAACCACTTCCCAGAACTCCTGAAAAAATTCAACTGGGAACCCATCAGGTCCAGGCGCTTTACCTTTCTTCATCTGGAACACAACATTTTCAAGCTCCACAAGGTAATGGGAGCAAGCAAAGATTCATTCATTTCATTAGTCACCAACTTCGGGATACAATCTAAAATCCTTGCTTCATCCTCCTCTGCAGGAGGTGAATCCTTAGAGAATAGGGTAGAAAAATACCGAATGCATTCAACAGAAATAAAAGCTGAAGATGACAAAGTCTCCCCATCAGGCAACAAGATAGAAGAAAGAGCATTACCTTGTCTCCGATCCTTAGCTGAGCTATGGAAAAAAGAAGTGTTCCTATCACCAGCTTGAAGCCATTCAATATGAGACTTTTGTTTCCGAAAAATCTCTTCTCTTAACTCCCATTCCTCAAGCTTTTTTAATGCAACATCCTCTAACAAACTCAACTCCTCCGAGAGGCCTTGATCCTGAATATGCCTGGTGATTAGATCCAGATTATCCTGGGCCATCTATTTTTCCTGAAATAAATTACCAAAATGCCGCCTATTCCATCTTTTCAATCTGTATTTAACATACTGGAGCCTCTTCGAGAAAGAGTACATAGCAGTGCCATTTGCTGGCTTCGCCTGATCCCACCAACTAGGGAGAAAATCATGAAGAGATTCATCCCTGAGCCACATGAGTTGGAACTTAAAGGATTGTCGAGCACAACATTGAGGCATATCCGCCACCAGCTTAATAGGTCAATGGTCAGAACCTCGACTATCAAGAATTTCAGAGCTTGTCATCCACCTATCCCCCAACCAAAAACTAGACACCATAAATCTATCAAGTCTTTGAGAAATACAAGCATCTCCAGTTCTCCTATTATTCCAAGTAAAAAGACCATTTCCTGGCTTGACATCCACAAGATTCAAAGCAGAGACATTATCCTGGAGCAACAATGTAGAAGCCTCCAGCCTTGCTATACCACCCCTCTTCTCAGCAAGCTCCATGATAGCATTAAAATCACCTCCAATGATCCAAGGATGGTAAGGAAATAAGCTGCGAACTAAATGAATGTTGGACCACAAGAGCTGCTTTCCCAGCAACTCCACAGGCGCATACACATTGGAGAAGAGTGCTATTTCCCTAGACATAAAACAAGAGGCCACCATGGAAAGGGAGGACTTAAAAGACACCCACCAAAGGGGCAGATCTTCCGTGGGTTCCATAAGCATGCCACCCCGCCAAAAGACCCCTGAGCACAAATGCATTGGAAATCACCATTCCTCCATAACTTAGGAACTAAATCCATCATACCCTCCACCGAAAGCTTAGTCTCTTGCAGAAAAAGAACATCGGGCGAATGACTCCCAATCAAATCCCGAACAACTTTTTGTCTAGGGCCACTGTTCAATCCCCTTACATTCCAAGAGAGAACTATCATTTCGAGGGGCATGAAAAATGCGAATCCAGAGTCTTGACTAACCCCAACTCCACCAAAGTCTCCCCTATCATCCTAATCTTCTCCTCGTCCTTCTTCCTTCCCAACTTAGAGTTTTTCTCAGGCCCCCCCTTCTTGAGGGATTTTTACAAAACACCCAATTGAGAGGATGTCTTGATAATCTTCTTACCCACCTTCAAACCCACTTTCTGCAAGAGGTGATCCTTGTCCACACTATCTTTCACTACCTCAGCACTACCACCCAACTTATCCTAAACCTCCAACTGTCGATCTGTCCCTAAAGCCAAGGTCCCATCAGCAAGCGGAGTCAAAGGTGCCTCTAAATTGAGCAACGTGTTGTAGTTAAAAGAGACACTGAGAGGGGGGGTGAATCAGTGTGAATCCAAAATGATATTCGTTGCTCAAAATGAAAGTTAAAACGTATTTATACTTTGATCTCAATATAAAGATTAAGTCATTCATGTATTGAATGTAATCTTTTGCATGCACAATTGAGAATTTAAATAAACAGAACAACAACATGAAATAGAAGAGCCATCACACAAAAACAAAGATACACAGGAGATTTTTGCCGAGTGGAAAACCCTGAATCAGGGAAGAAAAACCACTCCAAGTGCCTTGTAGGCTTAATAAAAAAACTACTGTTCACAATGCCTTGTAGGCAAGTTTTAGAGCACCCACTCAAGGAGCACCAACCCCTCGTTTTTGAGACATCTATCTCAGGGAGTACAAACCTTTCAACTTATGTTTTTTGAACAATAATGATAGCTCAGAGGATTACTCTATTTTCAGTAAAGCATAAACAACTATGTTCTCTCGTCTACAAAATACCTTAAGGAACCAAAGCTTGAGTCCTTAAAATACTTCATAGAGAAGAGATTTTTTACAACATCTCTGCCTTTTTTGTTCTTATTTTTATGCAGAGTTTTCAATACATTTCATTCAGCCAAGATCAACTCCAAATTACAATAATAGTGCCAGGAGAGAATTTTTTTTTTTTCTGTTTCATATTTATACATCTTGTTTCAGGTATCAAGTCTTCAAGAAACTTCAAATGTCAAGGAGGGCAGCAACGCAACTTCCTCTTTATTGTTTTAGTGTCAGAGAATCAAGAGTAGAGTAATGCCCGAATAATAAGGCAGTCAAGATTATGACTGAATCAATAAATCTCTGACAAGTGTAGATCAAAAAACTTTATCATTTTGCATCTATTTTGGCAAAACCTAGAAAACTGCAAGTAATAACATTTTGAAACAAAAATATTGATAACCCACGAGCATATTTGTTTATTTCATAAAATCCTTGATTTCAATCTTCAAAAAAAATCTAAATACTCATAATCTGTAAATAGTAAATTCTGTAAAAGATTTCGCATAGTAACTGAAGGGTAATCAAAAAGCACGTCTACCCAGTTTCAAAATTTCAAGAACCCTCTGCAAATATGAATGGATATCATTTAATTTTTAGAATACCCCAATCAATATTCTTCTTTTCCAGAATACCCATGATCAGAAAAATAATAAATCTGCAATTTAACTGATGGAATCTCAAAACCCACGTATTGAAAAAGACAAACCCTTATTCCTAAAAGCTTTTGAAATCATTTAAGAGCAATAAGAGAAATGGTTCTGGAAGAGCAATCATAATTGTGACATGATTCCCTAATATCCAATCGAAAAATGCAAGATATCCATTTATCCCCACAAATTTCCACGTGAATAACAGACCAAAGACCAATCATGGCTGTAACTTCAAAAAATAATCAATTCTGACAGAAGATAGATGCCAAATCAAGCTGATAAAGACATGAACATAATATTTTCATGAAAGAAATCATGAGGCAAAGCGCATTACCAGATCATAATGAAGGAAGGCCAAAAAATGAATACCATGAAGCTGTCTACATTTTTATTCTGCCTGAATCTGACTTCCAGCCAATAAAACACATTTGATAAAGTATTCTCTTGACTTCAAAGAACCAGTTACAACTGTTTCTACCAGCTGGAGTGCAAATAACAGCAAGAAGCAAACTCAATGATCTCTCATGGCAGCTGCAAAGGTAGGGTTTCAAAAACGTATTTTAGCAAGAGGAGTCAAGCACGAATTCTTCCTTAAACTCCTTTTTTTTTTCATTCGAATGACTCAACAAAAATGAAAGAAGCTTTGAAGTCCAAGTAATATGAGAATAATATCATTTTGAGGTCCGAGAGAAATCAAAGACATCGATAGAATAATTACTCTTGAAATAAAGTTGACCACAAGGATTGAGTTGTTCACAACCTTGACTGGCTGAAAAGTATGAAGATACCGACCAATTAAAGGTGTCCATCGAAACAAAGGTGATTACCAAGCACCATGTCGACCATTTCAAAACAATATCCAAGCTATAAAGTTGACCACACAATAATCATTATGTGTTGGATGCGCATATATCATGAAAAGATCAAGGTAAACTCAAAAGCCGAATAGGATCAGTTTGATCAATATAACCATTATGTATTGGATGGTATAAAAGAGTGGCCATAGAACATAACCAAAGATGTCAACCTTGCAAAACATTTTCTAAGCTGTCCACAAAAGAATGAAGTTTCCATTTCACCATTTTGTCATTGATTGAAAACAAACTCATGTAAGGCTGATGAAAATACAGTAATAGATCAAGCCTCGGTCAAAACTCCATCTCAATTGAACTTTGTATAATAAAAGTAACCTTGCAAAAGACTATGAATTAAATAAAACCATTTTCCAAAGGTAGGGTCACCAAGATGATCATTAAAAAGATTACCAAGATCGATGCCAGCTTGAATTGAAATACTAAACCAATGAAATACCTGAGAAAGAGAGGATCAATAACATGAAAAACTGAACCTGTCAAAAACCCTGAAAACATTAAGATAACCTGTCGCTGTCAAAGAACACAAGCAAATCAGTACTGTCAAGAGATAAAAATACAAACTGAGCACTGAAACTGAAATAGAAGCCAAGTATGCCAAGAGAGTAAACTGATCACAGAAAGCCTGAATGAAAACTGTCCACTGCAAATTAGAGACCAACTGAATATAACCAAGTTGAGAGAATCATCTGAAACTATAGAGAAATTTGTCATCAAGGACAATCATAATTGAGTATCAACACAATTCCTGTCTAGGAACTTTCCCGACCTCATCAAAGCATGGTACTCCCGCACCCCCCTGTTGGGGAGCATGCGAAGCCTCAACCGAAGGGTCATGTAGATCCATATCCAAAGTCCCCTGATCCAGATCCAAAAATCCTGGGTTCACCTCCTGCTGACTAAGATCCTCCAACACCTCAAACCTGTTGAAAGTGTCCTCCTCCTACCTATCCTTCAAAGTCCTTTTATGACCTTTATTTATGTTTTGGCCACTAACTAGAATAAAACCATCTTCCCTACCACCAAAACCCTGAAAGTGATCCTTGCCCTTGTCCACCCTGGGTGGGTTAGCCGAAGGCTGAGAAGATTGAGTCGCCAAAGGCTTGGCCTTTGGAAATTTGCGCAGAAGGTGACCATATTCATGACAGAAATGACAATGGAAAGGAAGCATTTCATAAGCAAGCTGCTGCACCCATGAGTAATCTCCTGCACTCACTTCTAAAGAGTCTGGCAATGGTTTACTTAAACCAATTTCCACACAGAACCGAGCAAAAGTCATTACCTTTTTGAATTGTGTTTGTTGTGACGAACCCACGGGTTTCCCTAGCTTCGAGGCTAATAGAAACAACACATCCTCTCGCTAGCATTCCACCGGGAGCCTTGGAAGACGAACTCAAACCGGAACCCGATTCAGAAGCTCCTCCGCCGGGTTGAAGCCAACATGCCATGGCTTAATGAACAAGCCCACCTAGTTGTAAAAGTATGAGCCTCCCTCAAAAACCCTATTCCGATCCGCCAAACAATCAAATGTAACCATGAAATAATTATTTTCCAAGAAGCAGATCTCCATCTCTCCTTCAGGCATCCATGTCCTTTGAGCCCACCTCTCCAAAAATTGCAAAGAAATTTTCAAACCTAAGAATTTGCAATAAAGAGAGTGCCTTGAATAATAATCAATGTCTTCAGCCATCATCTCCATCGGAATGAATACACTCGGCCTCTCTTTACATCGTTCGAGGCACCCATTAATCTTTGGAATTCTAGGCCCTCCTGCTGGACCCGACGCAAAATTTTCAGGTTCCACCGAAAAAATATTATTCTCAAAAAACTTTGAGTTTTGAAGAGTTGGTTTCGAACCAATCGCCGATCGGAAATCCATTTTGGGGCCAACCCCAAAAGATTCCCCGTGCAACATAGAGGGAAAAAATGCTCTACTCCGACATGCAAACCCTCAGAAACCCTAAGAACAAGACAGACTTCCACGGGAAGATGCACCTCACAACCCCACCCCACCACAGATGAAGGCACACACCTATTCTCCTACTGTAACACCAATACCAGTTCACAAACCCCGCTCCACACCTCACACCAAACCCCACCCTCGACTTGGCAAAGCACACCTTCCAACACATGTATCCCTTCACAAAGAACATTCACGTCACAACCACATTCTAACCCCAGGTCGCATCCACCAAATGACAAAGGGAAAGGAGAGCTGGCCGCGAGCAGACGGGGACAGCCAGCCACCAAACGCCCACCAAAAACACAGACCAAGGTTTGCAGAATACCCGCCCCCCACTCCACACATAGCAGGAAAGAAAAACGAGAAGATTATTCATTAAATAAAACAAACTGTGCATTTTTTTATTTAATTAAAATTAGAAGAATGTGATTTAAGATGGTAGAATTAGAAAAGTGTGAACTATATAAATAAATTTGGAATTTATTTATAAGTAGATGAATTAAAAGGGGTTCATTAATTAAATAACTTGTATTTAATTAATTAATTGTCTTGAATGATTTTAGGTGTATACAGTAGTAATGAAAGAAAGAATGAAAACATCCAACAATATCACATAACACATGAACACCAAGATTTTTACATGAAAAACCCAAAATGGGAAAAACCACGGTGAGGATTAGCTCACAATATATTATAACCGGTTATAGTATATTACAAAAGTGCTCACTGTAGGTGGACTCACTGCCCACTAAGAAGTAAAAGAGATAGAAGAGATTGTGGCTCACAACTAGATTTGAACTGTTAGAATTGCATCTAACTCATGCATGAAATATAGTTCCAATGAAGCTCAGAATATAGACTCAAAACTCTTCATACTGATTTGAATTAACACTCTGCTTTGCTATGCATTTGCACTATATTAACACAATTCAAATTCACTAACTCTTATCACATGTCACCATCATCAAAATATTAAAAAATATCTAATTTATATATTTGCTTCACCTATAACATCAATTAGGTTGGCCTAATTAGATGTAAAATATAAAAAGTAGCTTGTTGGCTCAAGATCTATCCACACACACACTTCGCGACAAGATTCAAACCTTATAAAAATTTGAAATAGGTCCGTAAAAACCTAAAATAGCACCTATATAATGGATCAATACATACGTAACCTTCACAATGCACCCAACACATTAGGTTAGTACCAATAGTGACCTAATTTTAGAAATTTCCAATTGTACACCCATATCTAGATACACAAACCTTCAAATTCATGCTAACTAGAATATGCACTCCTCTGACACTTTTCAACACCTCCACAACTTTATAAAGCCAAAATCCAATCCGCGGAGAAGTGTGGACTCACCAACATATATGCATTGAACTGGAAATGTTTGATACTGCCAAGTTGAACTTCTATTACTCATAAATTCAAAACCAAAAACCCAACCAAGATGAAACTTTGGAATTAGGTTCCTCTATCAACCAACAAAATTATGTTAGAGGCGCAGAGAAAAATCTCTATTAGAAGACCAATGCGGACCCAAATATTGTATCCCTTATACACATAATCAACTGAATTGACACTTAATTTCTTCAATAATTGTCTTCATCGGATCAAACCTTCTTGTAAAATTATCTTTCACAATCATCCTTAGACATATTAAAGACACCCAAATTGATTTGCACCATAGTATATGTACCAGGATACAATGAACTGACATCAATGACAACACTGCAATGCATAACTATATATACCTTGTACCAATTCCACATGCTCATGTTTCCAACAAATATATCAATGGCATCTCCTCATTCTTCCAATAGGATTTGATTGGTAGGTGAATGAGTAGATGCATTTTGTCAATTGGGTGGTTGAGTCTAGTGGTGTGATATGGTGATGAATTGGTGACCATAGGTTTGAGTTGAAGTGGCTATTCATAACTTGAAGATAATGCTACCTACACTTAAGTAGTGGGGTCTTAAGCCCCATACTACCAGAAAAATTGAGGGCTCTTTGATAAAACCCTAACCAATGAGATAAAAATTGATCTTAGAGTTTTGGGTGTTTTAAGCATAATTGTGAGGTCCATTTTTCTCTAGGATGCACCATTTGAATTCTCAAGGATGAATCTCTAATAAAAGATATGAAATTATAGATTTGGTGTTCTAATACCATGTTAGAGTTGATACTTAACCCCACAATTTCTAAAGATCATCTCCAATCAAAAAACTTATCACAAAAAAGAAAAATAACAAATTTTCTATGGAAGCCTTGATAATTCTATTCATCCAATAATTAATGAATGGAAATAATATACAATTAATTAACCTTGATAAAGGATAAATAAACCCTAAATTAAACCTTAGTTGAGGATTAAATTAGATCATGATATGTGTGTTAATCCTATGTCTTTGAGATAAAAAAAGCATGACCTAAGCAAGTTTAAGTATGCTAATGTAAAAAGGAACCTAATAACTAATTGATTAGGTAATCACCCTTTTACTATAATAGTGGTTGTGTGTGTCTTTGTAAAGAGAAATATTCAAACAAAGAAGAGGGGTATCTCATATTTTCCAAGCTACATTGAGAGGTGCAATTTTTTACAAGTATATTTTTTTTCTATTTCTTGCTTCTTAGTGTAAATAAAACATGAAAGAGTTATCTATTATGGAGTCTTGATATTAAATGAGTCTTTTTTAATTATTTTTTTGGTTATAATTTGTTTCCTTGCATGTTCTTGAGGTTGTTAGAGCATAAGTGTTATTGTATGATGAATCCATATTAAGGTTGTTAGATCATAAGTGCCCTTTTATTTAAGTGGGAGTGTGATGAATATGTTCCTATATTCTTTTATACATAATATTGTGTTTCAAATATGGAAAAACCTTAGTTTTTTCATACCATAGATGAAATAAAAAATAGGTTAACTATGTATGTCAATCCTTATTGTGTTGTTGTTATTGGACTTTGGTTTGAGCATAAAAAAATTATGTTTAGCTAGTTCTTGTATTGATCTCTTGGCTCAAGGTTTGGCTAAAAGTATTATATGACTTGATGATGCCATATGGTAGGGTGGTAAGCACTCTCTCCTTAATAATTTTAGTCTACATAGAGTAGGATCTTGGACTTGAAGGCTTAGCAATGGTTTAATCTTTTTGAGGTATATAGAATCATTATATTTATATTATTGTAAGTTCTTAGGTTTTTTAAATATATTTTTTGTGTATTATTTCATTTGGTAATGGTTCAATTTTTCCTCAAGTTTTAGTAAGTTAATTACATTGTGATTTTCAAATGAGTATTTGAAATACTATTCATTATTATAAACATGAAACATTGTCTTTCTTTTGTAATATATCAAGTAATGAGATGTTTATGGCTTCCATTGTATGGTTTTTTAAATTATGATTCAATCTATCAATAGGTACTTATATTTTTTGAGTGGAAAGTTATAGCCTAAAAGGTTTTTTAAGCATGCAAATATATGTAGTCTATTGGTAATATAGATTAGATACAAATCTCCTCATTTGTGTTGTTTATAAGGTTTCTAACATTTTAGACACATGTAGGTATACAAATTAACATTGATCACTACTCTAGAAACTAAATGTTTGATTGCTTAAGTTGAAAATTTATAGAATTAAACATATTTGATAATTCTCCTCTTGTGACAAGACGATTTCATCGATTTTCTAGGAAACAATGGGCACATGCCCTCCATGACAGTAACATGTTTACCACAATAACTTGAGGCTCTTTAGTGTTAGGAATAGGATTACAGAGAAATATACAATAAAATGAATGTAAAAATAATATTAAATAACACAAATTTTCTTTTGAGTACATTTATATCCTACATGTTAGACCCTCTATTAAGCATGCCATTTGTTGCAAGTATGAAGGTGTTGTCATTGATGTTAACAAGATTTTGTTGTCATTGGTGTCAATTGTAGTGGTTGAGAGAGATTGTTGCTTTGATTAGTTGCATTATGTTGTCATTAGTTAAGTTATTGGTGTCAACCTCTAGTGTTGCTTTGATAAGCTTTTGGTTATGTTTGAGGTGGTGATAAAGATGTTGAGGTTATTGAGAAAATTGATAAAAAGAGGAAATAGGGTGTTGCAGAGGTGTTCTATTTTTGCTCCACATTTATTTTGGGTTGAAGATCTACTTATGTGGTTTGGATATGTTGGTTAGAGGTATTCAGAGTTTATATATCTAGAATTTGGGCTTCTGGATTTGTAGTGTTGCTTACAAAGGTGTTTGGGAGAAATGTTTTTGCTCCACGTTTCTCTGTAGTTGTGCTTTAGAAATTTTGCTTCTGAAGGTGAGTGTATGGTGTTGATAGCTTACCTTCAAGTGGGTTTGAGTTTTTACACTTTGGAAGATGGTTTTTTAGAGTTACAGTGTTTGACAGTGTAGTTTAAGTGTACTAGGCTTATACATTTTGAAGGTGTGAGTTGGTGTCAAGAATTTGTTGGATCTCAAGTGATTTGTGGATTATTCTAGATTGTCTAGAAGCGTGGTGTGTGGTTCTAAATTTTCCCTTGTATTTGAGGAAGCGTGTACTTCAAATTTTAATGGTGTTTACACAGGTAACAATTGACCTGGTGTTTACACTACATTTGAAGATGTTTAAGCGTTGATGAAGGTGTAGCATGACGTGTGAGAGTTAATTTAGGTCCCAATTAAGTTTTTTATTGGTCCACTTTCATTCCTCTCCACCACGAGAATGCTTAGTGCCAACCTATTTTTTAATTTGTAAAGTGTAAGGTGTGTGTAGCTGACTTGAAGATGCTTTTCAAGTTGTGGATTGTATAAATGCAAGGTGAGTTGATGCGAGATGGAGTGTGGAATAGATTTGAGTGTTGTGATGTGAAATTAAGTGCAAAGATGTAAAATGCAGTGTGAGCTATAATGCAAGATTGTTGAATGCAATGGGCTGAAGGTATTTTGATCTCTTGAGGGTTGCGAGTGTTGTTGGAGCTCTTGTGGTGGATTCTCTATTGCATTGAGACCATTTTCTTTATGTTATATTATATCTTCTTTCTTTCTTCTATTTCGACAGTGAGCTTGGGTTGTGAGCCCTTCTAGATAGTGTGTCCTATTCTAGTAGTGAGCCTTTTTGTACCAGTTTTGCAATTACTTATATTGTGAGATGATCCTCACCATGGGTTTTCCCTCTTAGGATTTTCCACGTTAATCCGGTGTTCTCTTGTGTATGGTGTTGTTTCAGTTTCTATTATCTACATTTCATATTTAAACATTATAACAGATTAAGGGTTTAATGAATGCATGTGGATTTGATTGTTGTTGAGGGTTTTGATGTTTTAATTGGATACAATTGATTCACCCCCCCTTCTCAGTTTTCTTGTTCATTTAATAATTGGTATCAAATAAAGGTTCCTTGGAGAAAATATTGACCGCTTGAGGTAGATCTAGGATGACAAACAAGAAGGAGATCCCTATGTTTGATGGTACAAACTATGCATTCTCAAAGGTTAAAATGGAAAGCTATCTAGTTTACCTTGGGTTTGATGTTGCATAGGTAGTGAAGACTACATTTACCATACTTGCAAATGGAGTGAGTACAAGTGATGAAATCAAGGCCTATGAAAGAAATGGTAAATCAAGGTTTTTCCTTTTGAGTAGTCTTGCAAATTTTGAATTAGTGAAAGTGATGGATTTGAAAACTACTAAAGAAGTTTGGGATAAACTAGAAAGTATTTATGAAGGAGATGATAAGGTTAAACAAGCTAAGATGCTGAATCTAAAGACACAATTTGAGAACTTGCGAATGTTTGAAGATGAAACAATTACAAGTTACATGTAGAGGGTTGATGAACTTGTCAGTGCAATGAGAGGTCTTGGTGCAAAAGTCAAAGAACCAAAAATGGTAAAGAAAATTCTCAGAACTCTTCTTGATTCTTATAGTGGAAAGGTTTCTACTATTGAAGAAGTTGCAAATTTTAATACTTACATTAGAGATCAGTTGTATGGCACACTAACTATATTTGAAATGAGAAAAAATGGTCCGAATAAAGGTGCAAAAGTGGAGATTGCTTTCAAGGCTAGAAAATAAAAAAAGGTTGAACATTCAGATGAAGATGATCTTGATGATGTACAAGCTAACTTTGTAAGAATCATGAAAAAGGGAACCAGTAAGTATGAAGGTAAATTACCTTTCAAATTTTTTCAGTTGTAGAAAAATTGGTCACTATGCTTCAAGATGTCAAAATAGAGTTGTGAACAATAAGAACAAGGAAAACAAAGGAAAGATGATCAAGAAAAGCTATTATGTTAGAGAAAATGTTGGTATTTCTAATGATGAATCTAATTATGGAGATGTTGATGATAATGAATGTTTGTTCTTATCTTTAAAAGATGAATCTACTTATGCTAATTGGAGGTACTTGGTATATGCTTTTCATATTAGACAGGATAAGAACTATTGGCTTATTGACAGTGGTTGCTCAAATCATATGACCAGAGACAAGAGTATGTTTGTTAAACTAGAAAAATATGATGGAGGACTTGTTAAATTTGGAGATGATTCAGGTGCTGAGATATGTGGAATAGGTTCAATCAGTTTTTATGGCAAGCATAATACTAAAGATGCTTACTATGTTAAAGGTTTAAGGTATAACCTATTGAGTGTTGGAAAAATGTGTAGCAAAGGGTACAATATTATGTTTCAGGATGATGGATGTGAGATTAGGAAAGGGTCTAGAACTATGATTGCTGCTGGAAAGAGGACAGGTGGAAATATCTATCAACTCAAGTGTGTTGATGGTCACTGTTTTATGACTCAAATTAATGATAGTTGGTTATGGAACATGAGGATGTGTCACATTAATTTTGACAACTTAGTTAGAATCAGTTTAGTTCAAGTAAGGAAAGATTTTCCAAAGACCACAAATCCTATCAATGTTGTTTGTAGAGATTATCAATTTGAAAAAAAACAAGTAGTTTCACAGGAAAAGAACAATCTTCTATCAGATTGTTGGAATTGGTGAATACAAGAATTTTTGGTCCTACAAGAGTGAAAGTCTTCAAGGTGACAGGTATTTCATGCTTTTGATTGATGATTATTCTAGAATGACATGGGTTACTTTTCTTAGAGAGAAATATGAAGCCCTAGATAGATTGAAAGCATTTAAAGTTATGGTTGAGAATGAAATGGAATTGAAGATCAAATGTTTGAGGTTTGACAGATATGGAGAGTTCACCTCTAATGAATTTAACATGTTTTGTGAGAATCATGGCATAAAAAGGCACTCGTCTTCCCCTAGGACTCCTCAAAAAAATGGAGTGGTTAAAAGGAAAAATAGGACCGTTCAAGAAGCTACAAGGACTATGATGAAAGAAGCTAACCTGCAGGAAGTATACTGGAGAGAAATAATTCATAATGTTGTTTACATACTTAATAAAGTTCAAGTAAAAGCTAATAGCACAAAGACTCCCTATGAGTTGTGGTATGGAAGGATCCCTACTATCAAGTACTTTAGAGCGTTTGGAAGCAAATGCTATATCAGAAGAGATGATGGAAACTTAGGAAAGTTTGATGTAAGGTATGGTGAAGGTATATTCCTTGGATATTCCACTAAAAGAAAAGCTTACATATGTTACAAAAAAAGGCTAAGAAGGATTGTTGAAAGTGCAAGTGTCAAGGTTGATGAAAAATTGAGGAATTCAATGGTGATAGATGGATATGAATTAGATGAACCTGCTTGTAGAGGAGAAGAATAAGAAGAAAAAGATAAGGAAAAGGAAGTATAGCATGAAGAGGAAGAAGCTTCAGAAAAGACTCCTAAGACCCCTAAGTATGTACAGAGAAATAATTTCGAAGAACAGATCATTGGAGACAAAAGCAAAGGTGTGTTGACAAGAAGAAGAGTTGCTAAAGTAGAGGTAAATCTGTGTTTACTTTCTAAAGTTGAACCTAGAATAGTGAGTGAGGCATGCAAAGATGAATATTGGATGAAAGAAATGGAAGAAATTATGCAGATTGGGAAGAATCAGATTTGGGAGCTTGTTCCTAGACCTGAAAATGAGAACATAATTGGTACTGAGTGGGTATTCAAAAACAAGCTGAATGAGAATGGAGAAGTGGCAATAAACAAGGAAAGGCTTGTGTGTAAGGGTTACTCACAAGTTGAAGGAATAGACTTTGAGGAGACATTTGATCTAGTGGCTAGAATGCAAGCAATCGAGATGTTTTTGGAATTTGTAGCACATAAGGACTTTAAAGTTTATTAGGGTTGATCCCACAATAGTGGTTTACACTTTTTGGGACATCTTGATTTTTGCTGAAATCACATATTTTTAGAAAATATAATGATTTAAGCCTTGAAAAGTTCCATTTTAAGGATTTCAATTGAAGAGGGTTTGATCTTTGACCACCTTAGATCAAACCCCCTTGGATAGAACCTCGCTAGTTTTAAACCATACCTATAATGTGTTGGTGTAATTAATTAATTAATTATTACACTAACATAAGTTAACTTAGGTCTTGCATTTAATCATTTAGTCCTAGGTTGCAATCATTTAATAAATGGGATAATATTCCCTTCCTAGTTTGTGGGATAAGATTCCTTCTAGAACTTATCTCATCATTTAATGGTCATCAACATAAGGTTCACATGTTGTCACATGTTGTTAGATTATAACACTTGGCAACATCTCATGCATATTAGGGTTTACCTCTTGCCTATTTAATTAGGCATCTTGTTCATTTGTAATATATCATATCAATCATATTATCAATAGAATCTTTAATCAACATTCCATTGTTGCAACATTTCTCTTTGTGGTTGATTATCTTTCATGGCTAAAGTCCTACATTGAAGATTTCAGAGCTTTAGGGGCTGTGCAATTCATCATATCAACATGGTATCAGAGCTAGTCCATTGAAACATCAACCCTTGATCTAGGAAGTTGGAGTGCAAGATTCAAGCAGGCTTGGAGTTTTATGTTACAGGCTAGTTGGCTCTACCCGGGAGCCAAGCTGATTTCTAGTGCAGATCAGGCTCTCTCCAACCTCTCCATTGCGTCTAGAAGTCCACAAAACCCATAGATCACCTGTTCATTTGTCAAAATCAGAGTAGATTCATCCGGGAGCCAGTTGAGGTATTATCTAGGGTTTGCAATTTTTTGTACTATCCGTATAGTTTTGCAGAAAAAAATCTTCCCTTTCAGTCCTCCATCAAGGAAAATTTGTTTTAGAAAAATAAATAAAAATTTCTGGCTATTTTTCTGGGCATTTTTTATATAGTTATTGCAAAAATTAACTCTGCAGAGTTCGACTTGCAAATATATTACATAGTCGGCATAAATTTTTTTCGGTGGCAATAGTTGTGGTTTCCGTCGGCGTTCATATTTAAATTATGCAGGGTTTAATATTTTCTATCGGCATTTTTTAAATTTGAATTGCAAATATTTTGCAATATTCAAATTTCACCGGTCGGCATCCACAATCCGCAGACACCGACCGTTCCTTTGTCAGCTGCTGTCACCCGTGTCGGCGTTCATTCCCGACCACCAGCTCCCGTCGACGGCTCCTGGTGATCGCTTCTCCTCCTGCCGACCACCGACCTCTGTCACCAGCCAAAGCTCCTGTCAACGACTATGGTTAAGCCCCGGTCCGATTGATCACCAGGGGCTCCGCTACCTGCAAGCGGAGCAAACTCCACCGCTACTCCTCTCGCCGCCTTCGCGCCGCTCCAACGCCACCCGCGGGGTGGAGATTTTTTTTAAAAACTGCCAGCTAGCCCCTCGGTCATATCAGCGACCGGGGGTCAATTTTTTTTTCCCTAAGGTGCTTGATTCTTGTGCCTAATTAGCTAGTTGTATTCAAATTGCAGTTTTTTTTCCGAGGGCCATGTCTTCGCGCCATGATATCAAAAATTTGCAAACGAGATATCGACGGAAAGAGAATTCAGAGCACTATCCAGTGGTGCCATCTGTTTTGCAGGATTTTTCTGCTATAAATTTCTAAAGTCAACTAAAGTCAACCCTCCCTTTTTGGACTCAAAAGCACATATCTTCGCATCATATTGTCAGATTTTGGAGATTCCAGCGGCATTTGAGAGATATTTCAGTGCATTTTTTCATCAGTCCAGTCATCTTCTTTGGTTTCAGATCCAGGTATCTTTTATTGATTTTTTGATTCCTGAGACATCCTGAAGCTTGAAGTAGAATTTCTTGATCTCAGAGGCATATTTTCGGTTGCATATCTATTTGGAAGTATTTCTTTTCTATTGAAGGTCATTGTCTTTGATTTTTGTGGAGAAAATTCGTTATGGGGCTTGCATATTATTCTCCTTTGGTTATGTTGCACAAGGGTAACTATCAACAATGGCGAGATGGGATCTGCCACCATCTTCAGTCACTTCATCTATTGCCTCATCTATATGGTATAGTTCCCTGTCCAAGTGAAGGTGTTCAAAAATTTTCTTGGAGTTGCAGTAGGTACACTGTCTTGGAAATCATTGCTATGCAAGTTGATTGTGATGTTTTGGGATCAATTGATCATTGTGATTGTTCTCACATTCTTTCTTTTTATCTCCTTTTTGGAGAGGGGTTTTGTTCCTACTGGGTTTCCCCTTTTCTCTAGTTGTGGGAGATTTTCTGCATCTTCATGTACATGGGTACCATGGCCTCGTAGCCGGACCCATCATCATCTCTTGCATAATCATTGCATTTTCCTCCCTAGTTGCACTTATGGGGGGTGTTGGTGTATTAATTAATTAATTATTACGCTAACATAAGTTAACTTAGGTCTTGCATTTAATCATTTAGTCCTAGGTTGCAATCATTTAATAAATGGGATAATATTCCCTTCCTAGTTTGTGGGATAAGATTCCTTCTAGAACTTATCTCATCATTTAATGGTCATCAACATAGGGTTCACATGTTGTCACATGTTGTTAGATTATAACACTTGGCAACATCTCATGCATATTAGGGTTTACCTCTTGCCTATTAATCAGGCATCTTGTTCATTTGTAATATATCATATCAATCATATTATCAATAGAATCTTTAATCAACATTCCATTGTTGCAACACTTCTCTTTGTGGTTGATTATCTTTCATGGCTAAAGTCCTTTGAAGATTTGAAGCTTCAGGGGTTGTGCAATTCATCATCTCAACATAATGAAATCTCCTTTACACTTATCAAAATGCTGAAAAAAACCGCTTTTGATTTACCTTTTGGGGGATCAAATGAATTCATTTAAAATTTATTTTTTGTAAGTATGTAGTCCTTATTATAAGCTTCCCAAAAAGAATAATTTTAAACATATTTAATTTGATTATTATATTTATTTTTATTTCTTGTGAATGTAGGTTTTTCACAAAAAAAAAGCTCTCAGTTCTGCACATGTGGAAAAATAGCAGATTATAAAAAAAAAATCTAAAAAAAATCTATGCACTCGATATTGATGTCCTTGATCCAACAAAAAAAAAAGAATTTTGATACATACAAAAACGTTATGTGTTAGCAAGTAAACGTATGTCTAAATTATAATTGGTTTGACTTGAAGACTTAATTAAGAAAAAAAAATTCAATAAAACACTATGAAACCAATTGAATGCACTAGATATCATAGTTATAAATCTAAATTCAAAAAAAAAAATTCCTTCATAAAAAAATTTATGTGTTAGCAAGTACACATCACTCTTTAAAAATGGTGTTTACTGTTAAAAACTAGCTTTCAAAGATGGAAAAAGAAATACAATTTGATTCCAATTTATTTATTTTTAAATATATTTAGAATCTACAGACAAAATGTCACAAATCACTAGTTTGCATCATCTTCAAATTCCTCATGGTTTAACAACTATAGGTGCTTGAAAGTGAAGATTTAGTTAAAAAATTTAGTTCAATGTCAAGTTTGGCCAAAAAGTGTAAACCACTATTGTGGGATCACCCTCAGATGGATGTGAAGTTTGCTTTCTTGAATGAAGAATTGGAAGAAGAAGTTTACATGGAACAACCGAAAGGATTTCAGTTATGAGACAAACACAATATGGTTTGCAGATTGAATAAGACATTGTATGGATTGAAGCAAGATCCTAGAGCTTGGTATGCAAGGTTGGACAAGTATTTGATACAACATGGATTCAATAAAGGCACCATAGATAGTAACCTTTACTTTAAGGTTGAGAAAGATCAAATCTTGATAGTGGTTGTGTATGTTGATGACATAATTTCTAGAGGTAATGAAGCTATGTGCAAGAAATTTGTAGAAGAAATGCAGAAAGAGTTTGAAATGTCTATGTTTGGTGAGATGAATTTCTTCCTTGGGCTAAAAATCAATCAAACAGATAAAGGCATATTCATTTCATAATAAAAGTATGTTAAATAAATGTTGAAGAAGTTTGGAATGGAAGACTCCAAACCGATATGTACTCGTATGGTTACTGGTTGCAAACTAAGTAAGGATGATGAATCCCATAAGGTTGATCAAAGCAAGCATAGATCTATGATTGGTAGATTGCTATACCTAACTGCTACTAGACTGGATATCATGCATGTAGTTTGTCTTGTGGCTATATTTCAAGAAGATCCTAAAGAGACACATGTTGCAGCAGTGAAGAAGATATTCAAATATTTGAAGGGCACTCCAGATTATGGCTTGTGGTATCCTAAAGATACTAATTTCACATTGAGTGCTTACATAGATGTAGATTGGGCTAGTTGCATAGATGACTAGGAAAAGTACAAGTGGTGGTGCATTCTTTCTTGGATGCATATTGGTATCATGGCTAAGTAAGAAACAAGATTCAATTTCATTATCTACTGCAGAGGCTGAGCACATTGTAGCAACATCTTGCTGCACACAAGTGTTGTGGATGAGGAAAATATTGAAGGATATCAGAGTGGTGTATGATGAGCCTATTTCTATCTTTTCTGATAATACAAGTGCAATCAATATTTCAAAGAACCCAATGATGCATTTAAGTACAAAGCATATTTTAATCAGATATCACTTTCTAGGAGAGAAGGCTATGGGGAAAGAAGTGAAGCTTGAATATGTACCTACAAAGGATTAGATTGTTGATATATTTACTAAGGTTCTTCCTAAGGATACTTTTGAGTATCTCCAGGAGAAGTTGGGGGTTATTTCCCCTCCTTTGAACTAGATGCATATGGAGATGTATCAATCCAATGGATCTATGGATTCATTCTTTGTATAGACTAATGTTGGTGGCTACCTCTTAGGGGGGGTAGGTAGTGACACTATTGTAGTATGAAGTGAGTGTTGTTATTTTATAGAGGTTGCTAATTTGGTTGGTGTGTACTCCTAAGGGGGAGTATTCAGAGTAGTAAAAAGTATCTTGGTTCAATTTCAAAGGAAGAGAACAATGAATTTTTTTTTATCCTTTTCCATTGGTGTCAAAGGGGGGAGAGAGAGTCATGTGAAAAAGTCTATCTATACAGGGGGAGAGTGAAGCACTTAAAAAGGAAAAAATTGAAAGGGGGAGAGATAATCATGAGAAAAAGTCTATCTGTAAAGGGAGAGAGAATCTTGTAAGGAGGAGAGGTGGAGAATGTTGTGTAGGTTGTCTAATTTGAAAAAAAAGGAGAGTGTGTATGTTATCTTTGATGATTTTTCACATCTTCTCTTGCCATCAATGATAAAGGGGGAGATTGTTGCAAGTATGAAGGTGTTGTCATTGATGTCAACAAGCTTGTGTTGTCATTGGTGTCAATTATGTAGTGGTTGAGAGAGATTTTTTCTTTGATTAGTTGCATTATGTTGTCATCAGTTAAGTTACTGGTGTTAGCCTTTGGTGTTTCTTCAAGATAAGCTTCTAGTTATGGTTGTGGTAGTGATAAAGATGTTGAGGATATTGAGAAAATTGATAAAAAGAGGAAACAGGGTGTAGCAAAGGTGTTCTGGTTTTACTTTGCATTTATTTTGGGTTGAAGTAATGCATGTGGTTTGGATATGCTAGTTAGAGGTGTTCAAATTTTCTATATCCAAAATTTGGGCTTCTGAATCAATGTGCAAAAGAAGTTATGTTCACCAATGTGTGAATTGGATTTACAGTGTTGCTTACAAAGGTGTCTAGGAGAAATGTTTTTTCTTCATGTTTATCTACAGTTGTGCTTCAAGACTTGCAGTTCTAAAGGGGAGTTTATGGTGTCGATAGCTTACCTCATTCAAGTGGGTTTGAGGTTTTATGCTCTAGAAGATGGTTTTCTAGAGTTATAGTGTTTGGTAGTGTAGTTTGAGTGTACTGGGCTCGTACATTTTGAAGGTGTGAGTTGGTGTGAAGAATTTGTTGGATCTCAGGTGTTTTGTGGATTATTCTAGATTTTTTAGAAGCGTGGTGTGTGGTTCTCAAGTCGCCCTTGGATTTGAGGAAGTGTGTACTTCAAAGTTTAATGGTGTTTGCACGGGTAATGATCAACCTGGTGTTTACACTACATTCAAAGATGTTTAAGTATTGATGAAGGTGTAGTGTGGTGTGTGAGTGTTGATTTGGGTCCCAATTAAGTTTTGTATTGGTCCACTTTCATTCCTATCCACCGTGGGAATGCTTAGTGCTGACCTAATTTTGAATTTGTAAAGTGTAAGGTGTGTGTAGCAGACTTGAAGATTCTTTTCAAGTTGTGGATGGTATAAATGCAAGGTGAGTTGATGTGAGATGGAGTGTGGAATAGATTTGAGTGTTGTGATGCAAAATTAATTGCAGAGATACAAAATACAGTGTGAGCTATAATGCAAGATTGTTGAATGTAGTGTGCTGAAGGTATCTTGATCTCTTGAGGGCTGCGAGTGCTGTTGGAGCTATTGTGGTGGATTCCCTATTGCATTGAGATCATGTTCTCTATGTAAAATTCTATTTTTTCTTCCTTCTATTCTGACAGTGAGCTTGGGCTGTGATCCCTTCTGGACAGTGTGTCCTATTCTGGCAGTGTGCTTTTTTGTGCCAATTTTGCAATTACTTATATTGTGAGGTAATCCTCATTGTGATTTTTCCCTCTTAGGGTTTTCCACATAAATTTGGTGTTCTCTTGTGTATGGTTTTGTTGTTGCAGTTTTAGTTATCTACATTTCATGTTTAAACATTATAATAGATCTAGGGTTTAATGAATGCATGTGGATCTAATAACATTATCTAGTCTCTTAAAGTAAATGCAATGGTTAGAATGACATCTACTATAACCTTGTTTTGTCATAAAATTGTTAAATTTTAAATACTGTTTCCTTAGAACTTGGTTTAGGCTATACAAGCTCTTCTTCAACTTGCATACTGATTTATCCTTCCCTTTGACCTCATACCCTTGTGGCTGATCCATATAAATATCTTCCTCCAAATCCCTATGGAGAAAAGTTGTCTTTACATCTAATTGCTCAAGATTCAAGTCTTCTACTGCCACTAGACTTAAAATATTTCTAATTGAAGTAATTTTAACAAGAGAAGACATTTCATCAAAATATATATCTTTTTCTATGTAGAACCCTTGACAACAAGTCTTTCCTTGTACCTCTTTTTTCCTCCATTTTCCTTCATCTTGAAAACCCATTTTTTCTACAATTGTCATTTAAATTTAGGCAACTCAACCAAGATCCAAATCTTTCTATATCAAATATTTCATTGCTCTTTCATTTCTTTCTCCCACTTATTTTTGGTTTCTACTTGCATTACTTCACATTTTGGTTCACCAAAATCAGTCAACGATACATAATACAATGAAGGAGAGTATCAGTCAGGGGGTCTACTTAACCTTTGTTGTTATTTTTGTTTAAATTTTTTATTTATTGGCACCTTTGGAACTATATTATTATGATTTCATCAATATCTATTTTGTGTTTTCCTTTTCTTGTTTCTTTCCCTACAACTGATCTTTATGCATGACCTCTCCTTGAATATCACATCTCTACTCCTAATGATTTTGTGAATTTTATAATCCCATAAGTGATAACCAAAATCATTAATTCCATATCTAATATAAGTACACTTTTTTGGTTTTTCCTCAAGAGTTCTTCCATTTTGTATATAAATATGGACAAATGCTTCACAATGGAAAGTTTTCAAAAATGAGTAGTCTACTTTTTTACCTTTCCATGCCTCCTCTAGAATACCACCATCCAAATAACTTTAAGGCACTCTGTTTATTAATTAAACATCAATATCTATAACATCTTCCCAAAACTATAATGGTAACTACATGTAATATCGTACTCCTTGCACACTCGATGATTGTCCTATTCATCCTTTTTGAAACACCATTTTCTTGTGGTGTTCTTGGAGCCATATTTTGTATATGAATCCCATGGTATGAACAATAACTATCAAATTCTTTATTGTAGTATTTGTATCCATTATATAATCTAAGACACTTCAACTTGTTTCATATCTCATTCTCAACCAAAGCTTTCCATTTCTTAATTGTATCAAAGACATTAGATTTTCTTATTCATTTTTTTTCTAGTTGCATCATCAATAAAAATAACATAATAATAAGAGCCACCAAGGGATGATATTTAATTTGATCCCCATACATCTAAATGCACAAGTTTAACTTTTCACTCTTATGTTTTCCATAAACATAGTTTTTACATAAATCCAAATTATCCTACTTCAAACCTAGCAACAAATTATTTGAGTGGAGAATCCTCATCCTCTTATCACTCATGTTCCCAAAAATATGCTGCCACAATTTTATATCTATTCTTGTAGAAGCCAAGGAAATACAAAAATAAGAATTACTAGTACATAAATACAATGTACCTTTTCTCCTTTCACTATTATCATGACCCTTTAGTGACCTTCCACCAATTCTTTGTAAATATAACTATACAACCTTCACTTCCCAGTTGTCCTGCTAAATTTGATTTCTTATCAAATTAGGATCATGTCTTACCTCTTTCAACATTCATTAGTTTCCATTCAAATAATTTTATCTACATCTTACCCTTTCCAATAATTTTATATGGTGCATCATCACCTAAATAAACCTACCCAAAATCACCTTGAACATAGTCTTGAAAATATTTTCTATGGGGTGTGATATGAAAAGAAGCCCCTTAGTTTAATACCCAAGAATCATTAATATCATCCCTCTGTTTTCCCCTACTTTCTACAATCAAAGAATTACCTGATGTGTCACTTTTATTTTTCCATCACATTTCCTTACTAAGGATAACACCAAAAACATCATCAAACTTTAAATTTCTTGAACCCAAAAACAAAATTACTTGTAGCCATGACCAAGCTATTCTAGCTTTCTAGAAATGAACGCAAAATCAAGAGAGCCCTAACCTCATCATAAAAGGTTATATTTACAAAACTTAACTGATTAGTGATTGTGTGAAACTCATTTAAATGATCAACAACAAACCCACCTTCTAACATTTTTATACTAAATAAACATTTCTTAAGAAATACCATGTTCAAAGTTGAGGGTTGTTTATAAGAATAAGAATATTAACTCCAACAATGAAGAGAGGGTGGAGTCCAGGCACAAAAAAAAGATGAAGCTTTGCAACGGTCATGGAAGCCCGCAACGGTCTAATGGTCATGGACGCAGGGGAAGAGGCCAGGAGGGACCTAGGGGAAATTGGAAAGGGAACATTGAGAATATCTGGAAAGAAGAGAGATGGGCCTGCCCTCAGAATAATGCCAAAAATGGTTAGTTTCTGGAAGATCAAGACCAGGGTGCTCATCGTTTAAACAATCGAGGGCAAGCATCTAGAGGTAGACACAAGGGTGGCAATTTCAAAAATGATGCTTTCCGCAGGCTGCGACAACATGCTAGCAGCAATAGAGGTCAAGGAGGTCTTCCTTGGATGGGAAGATAGAGCTTTAGAAGAAACCCTAATCACAACAATGGCAATGGAGGTTTGGTGTGGCAAAAGAAGGTGCCCACCAAGGAATGGGAGGAAGAAAGGAAAGATGTCTCAGGTGGGGGATGGAGACAAAATGTCTCACAATTGTGTAATGAAGGAAAAGGCAGAAGAACTAAGGTGGTAATTAGCTCAGCTAAAATTTATGAGGAGGTTCTGCCCCTAGAAAACCTTGGACTAATAGGGAAATGGTATGGTGTAGACCTCAATTGGGATTATTTGATCAAGTGGTGGAAAGAGCGGTGGGGATTAGATCTACAGTTCAAAATGTTGCAAAATGGCTACTTCTTGGTAACATGCCCATCTTGAAGTATAAGAGATGAAATCATCAATGGTGTCTGGGTTTTGGATGGGTGTGGTTTCTACTTGAGACATTGGAGAGTCGGTTTCGATCCGTCAACTCATGTGGTAGAAACCCTTCAAGATTGTTACTTGCTGCCTAATCTTCCTCAGGAATTTTGGGCTCCCAGTATATTGGAGGAAATAGGGAATCAGTTGGGCACTTTTTTTTGTGCAGAGGAAAGAAAGCTGGAAATGAAAAACCAAACTTATGTGCGAATATGTGTAGAGAACACACAAACTCGATAGATTTGGGGTGAGATCAAAATCATAACTGATTCTGGGTGTCGGGCCCAGAAGTTGGAATGCAACACTTTTACTAGAAATAACCTAATTTGTTCACTGGGGTGTAGGCGCTCAAAAGTGGCAAATGGAAAATCTTGCTCCCTGGTAGCCTCAGAAGATTCTCCTAGGCCGAAGGATAGGATAATAGGGGAGGAGGCTGCATTCAGTACACCATCAAGGACAAGGACTCTGAATCAATAGTCCAATGATTTTGGGAATTCTCCTGTATCCTTGGTGGCGGCTCTTCTGCGTGGTGAGACAAGCCCAATCTTAGGCTCAAAGGTCATCGAGGCGGAGGAAATCCATGAGCTACAGTCGAATCAGGGGGAGCAGGAAACAACTCTAGAAGAGAAGATTTCAGAAACTTTGGAGCTCCTAGGAGGAGATTTTCACAATGTGGAATTTGACTCTCTAATAGAAGTGGGGAAGGAGTTGGTGGAATTAGCGGTGGTGGCTAAAGCAAACTTAGGGGTGTTGGATGAAGGTTTTGAGATAGAAGGACTGGAGAAGGTGGGTTTGAATGATGGGATTGGGAATATGGAACTGCTTAGCCCGCAGTCTGGAAAAAAGAGAAAGCTGTCTGAAGGTTTGGCTGTAGCTAAAGTTAAGTTAGGTATACATCAGAGGGACGTTTTGAAATCATCTCCGAACTGTGGTGAACACAGAAAGAGAGGAAAAATCCCTAATCTAGAGAAGAGGAAATTAGATGGGGAGGCTTGTGCTCAGAAAAAGATAGACCTAATGATTAAAGTAGGGAAGGGTGATGCCCTTCTTGAACAACAATGAGGCTATTAACTTGGAATGTTAGGGGCTTAAACACCCCTAACAAATGGAGCCTTATTAGGCGACATCTAGTAGTAAGCGAAGTAGATATTTTTCTTTTACAAGAAACAAAATTAGGAGGTATCGATCTAGTAAATTTTGGTAAGAAGTTGACGGTATGGAAATGGTTTGGTGTGGAAGCGGAAGGTGCCTCAGGAGGCTTGCTTGATTATATAAATTCTAATGTTTTTGGTCTAGTGAATGTTCCTTCTTTGTCTAAGTCAAGGTACTATGTATCGTTTATTGATGATTATTCAAGAAGGGCATTTGTCTATTTTTTGAAAAGTAAATCAAAAGTGTTCAGTCAATTTAAGGAATTTAAAAACCTTGTAGAAAATTAGACTAGAAGAAAAATAAAATGTTTAAGGACTGATAATGGCGGTGAGTTTTGTTCTGATGAATTTGAGAGGTACTGTAAAGATCATGGAATTAAAAGACATAAGACTACACCTTACACTCCGCAAAAAAATGGAGTTGCAGAAAGGTTCAACAGGACAGTGATGGAAAGAGCACGAAGTATGCTGAGCAGTGCTGGCTTGGAGGAGAAGTTCTAGGTTGAGGCAATTGCTACAACATGTTACTTGATAAACCGTTCTCCTAATTATGCTCTTATTGAGAAAACACCTTTGGAAGCATGGTCTGGAAGAAGCCCTCTCTGAGACACATTTGTGTTTTTGGCTGTGAGGCATATGCATATGTGTCGAATGAGAAAAGATCTAAATTGGAGAACAAGGCTGTCAAATGTATTTTTATTGGTTATAGTGCTGGCATAAAAGGATACAAGCTTTGGAATCCTGATACAGAGAAGATTCTATACAGCATAAGTGTTATCTTTCGTGAGCTGAAGCCTTCTACCTTGGATCTGTAGTCAGAGACAAAATCAAAAAACACAAGGGATGTAGTTGAAATTCCTTCGACACCAGATAAAGAGGAATTGAAAATTCAAAATGTACCTGAAATTGAGGAGAGCTCAAGTAGTTCTGAGAGTTCTGATGAAGAAGAACAACCTCAGCCTCAGCAAGTGAGGAGGTCAACTCGTGAAAGAAAGCAACCTGATAGGTATGGGTTTTCTTTGATAGATTCTACTTGTGCCTATGCTTTAATCTCTACCACTAATGAGCCTAGGACTGTGAAAGAGGCATTTAGAATGTTTGATTCAAACTCTTGGTTGGAAGCCATGAACAAAGAAATGGCATCATTAGAAAAGAATGATACTTGGAGTTTGGTGCCCTTGCCTGAAGGCATAAAAGTTGTGGGTTGCAAATGGGTATTTAAAAAGAAAATAGGTCTGGATGGCAGTGTGGAAAAATATAAGGCGAGGTTGGTTGCAAAGGGTTATTCCCAGGTAGAGGGAATTGATTATGGGAAGATTTTTTCTCCTATAGCTAAGCTGACATCCATTAGATTTCTTTTGTCACTTGCAGCAGTGTATGACTTAGAGATTGAACAGATGGATGTGAAGACAACATTTCTTCATGGTGATCTTGAAGAAGAAATTTATATGTCCCAACTTGAGCACTTTGTGGAGAAAGGAAAAGAAATATTGGTTTGCAAGTTGAAAAAATCTATGTATGGATTAAAGCAGTCTCCTAGAATGTGGTACCAGAAGTTTGACACTTTTGTTTTTTCATTAGGATTTGTAAGATCAAAATCTGATCATTGTGTATATTACAAAGCTGAAAGTGATCGAGTTCTTATTATTGCTCTCTATGTTGATGATATGTTGTTCATAGGCAATAGTAAGTTAATGATTTTTGATCTTAAGTCTCAGTTGTCTACAAAGTTTGAAATGAAAGATCTTGGTGCAACAAGGCATATTCTGGGAATGGAAATAACCAGGGACAAGAAGAGTAGAAAACTTTGGCTCAGTCAGAGTAAGTATATTAAGACTGTTCTAGAGAGATTTTGTATGAATGATTGCAAGCAGCTAGTTGTTCCAGTTTTGTAGGGAACGAAGCTATCTGTTGAAGAGTGTCCAAAATCTCCTATTGAGATGGAGGAAATGACCAGTGTGCCTTATGCTAGTGCGGTTGGCAATCTTATGTATGCAATGGTCTATACAAGGCCAAACATTTCCCAAGCAGTGGGAGTACTTAGTTGGTTTATGGCTAATCCTGGAAGAACACATTGGGATGCTGTGAAAAGAGTATTCAAATATTTGAAGGGCACTTCAAAATATGCTTTGTGTTACCATGGGAACTTGGTTGAATCACAGAGGACTCTCAACATTTGAGGCTATGTGGATTCTGATTGGGTAGGGGACATTGACAATAGAAGATCCACCAGTGGATATATTTTCATGTTGAATGGTGGTGCAGTGAGTTGGATGAGTAAGTGGTAGGCTGTAGTCACTTTTTCCACTACAGAGGTAGAATACATGGCAGCAACACACGCCTGTAAAGAAGCAATTTGGTTAAAACGTTTGTGTTCTAACATTAGTTTTGATGTAGGGAAAATAACAATTTATTGTGATAGTCAGAGTGCTATTTGTTTGGCAAAGAATCCTACTTTCCATGCCAAGACCATATAGATGTACAGTATCATTTTGTATGAGATATGGTGGAGGATGGAAAGGTCTCCTTAGAAAAAGTGGATACTCTAGAGAATGTTGTAGATGCATTGACGAAGCCAGTGAGCACAAACAAGTTCAGGTGGTGTGCCAATTTGATGGGCCTCAGTGCCCATGAATTTCATTAATTTTGTTGTGCTCTGGAGGTTCCTGTGTGATCTTTGTCAAGTGGGAGTTTTTTGGAATTGTGTGCCTCAATCTCACAGGCTGAAACCTCTGAAAGAGCAAAGTCGGTGTGACATACTTTCTGTCTGGCTGACTAGCAGTTATGCAACCTTGTGGAATGTTCAGGTCACCAAGACCTTGTTGTTGTCTTGCTGACTGGAGCTATCGCTGTGACTTGTGGTGTTCGGTGTAACCCTCTGCTGAGTGGGTTGGTCTGGCTGATGGGTTGATTCCTAGTGGATTTTGAGGAGACTCATGGCGATTGATGTTATCGGGGAGACTCTTTGCCAAAAAGGTTTTCTTTCGGTATGAAGTCTTAGCGATGTGAGATGTATTGCCGACAATGTTACACTTGGAGTCTTCGGGGAGAGACTTAAACACTCGGTAAGAGCTCTTGGTGATGGGTGTTTGTCTCACCGATGCTTTGGCTATTGTCGGTATGATTCATGGCGAAAGGTGGTCTCGGGGTAACATGGAAGCCTTGGTAAGAACTCTTGCCGACAGTTGGTTGTCTCGCCGATGGGTATGAACATTGGTGTGACCTCTTGGTGAAAGTGGTAAGTCTTGCCAATGGTAGGACATTTCAGTGTAGCATGAAGGCTTCGGTATGATCTCTTGGCGAATAGCGATAGTCTTGCCGATGGGAATGCTGATGTCTATCTGACTTTGGAACTTCGGTATGACCTCTCGCCGACTAGCAATAGTCTTGCCGAATAGCACTACATGTGATAGATATCGGTATGATATCTTGGCGACAAGGGGAAGTCCGAGAAACAGTTTGTGAACTCTCTATAACGTCTTGCCGATGGTGAGGACTCTTGGCGATAACTACAATCAGGTCTTGTGGCATCAGGGAGACACGGTTAGTGTCTCACCGACATGCGAACACAGGTTGAACGTTGTTGACTGATTGGAAGACTATCCTACGTGGTGTGTCTTCGACCAATGAAAGAAGCTGAATGGGAACCGTTGGAAGTGAGTCTGTTGTGGCCATTCTGTGAGGAATTTCAATAGACAGGGACAACATGGATATACTCTGCAATTGCAGATGATGTTCAGTTCGATGAACAGTTGGACAATCAGTGGGATGAACAGTTTGATGAGTGATCAGTGTGAATTCCATTATGAGAGTGTTGTAATTTGAATGTTCTATACAAGGTTGATCAAGGATTATGCTGTTGTAAATTTGACATCAGAGAGTGAAGCCCGTACTCTCTATGTAATTTCATTACTGTAATACAAAGGGGTTTTTCTTGGTGTGGTGGGTTTTTCTCCCGTAAGGGTTTTCCCATGTAAATCTGGTGTTCATCTATGTATGTTTGTTTCTCTATTTCTGTTATTTATTTCAAGTGTATCTTAATTGGACTGTAATTGAAAATTTGAAAGTATCTCTGCATTCTTCCCTAAGGTTTTGACATTAGGAGAGTTAGTTTCCGCACCTTATCTTTCCTTACAACTACTTCTTGGTGGAAAAATCTTTACCAATGGGATCTCGTATATGGAATTTTATCAAGTACTCCAGAGACCTCATTACTGACTTTCTTTCATGGGAAATCAAAGATGGGAAAGAGGATCTTTTTTGGGAGGATTCTTGGGGAGGGAATCTTGCACTGGCTGAAAACCCTGTGCTTAATCGAGTCAGGGAAAGAACAAAGTATGCCTGGGGTATGAAAGTTTGTGATTATATTGATTTCTTAGATTCTTCTTCAGAGGGTGCACATGTGTGGAAATTGGTGAGGAATATGAATCTTGAAGTTTAGTAAATGGAAGCATTTGAATAGGTCTTAGCAGAAAGAAGGATTTGGTGTAGGCAGGGAAAGGACTGTTTGAGATGGGATGCATCCCCTAGTGGTGTCTACTCAACCAAAATTGGATATGCTATCATGTCTTATTTAGAGGTAGGAAATTCGGTGATCCCAACGAGATTATGTTGGAATAAAGCATGTCTCCCAAAAGCAGGTATTTTTGCTTGGGCAACAGTGCAAGGTAGAGTTCTCACAGGGGATAGATTCATCAAAATGGGATATCATGGACTGTCCAGATGCTCACTTTGCCATGAGGCAGAGGAAACAATGGATCACTTATTTTTAAATTGCAAATTCACATATCAGATTTGGAGTTGGTTGTGTGCGAAGTTAGCATGGTCTACAACTTTCCCCAACAAGTTGCTGGAGTTACTCATTGCCTGGCTGAATTCTTTTCAGAAATCTCTCTTTGGGGATCTATGGGTGTCAAGTCCTTCACTGGTGTTATGGGAAATTTGGAAGGAGAGGAATCAAAGAATTTTTCAAGATAAGGATATGTCGATTCCAAGGTTGCAATGCAAAATAGAGGCTTGCATTGTAGAACTTTTTAACACGAGATTGGAGAATAAAAATCCAGGCAAAATAAATTTTGCAAAATGGGATGCTTGGATACTAAAACAGATGTTTGGGATTAAGGATTTTCCTTTTGGAAGTGTTGGGAATGCGGCGTCAGTGGAGATGAGAAACAAAGTAGTGTGGATTCCTCCAGAGAAGGGCTGGGCCAAATTAAATTTCGATGGGGCGTCGAAAGGGAACTCGGGGCCATCGGGAGCATGTCGCATTGTTAGAACTTCCACGGGTCAAGTCTTGGGAAAAATAGAAAATTCCCTCCCCATTGGAACTAACAATGCTACAAAATTCTAAGCACTTTTGCTCGGTCTGTCTCTTAGCAAGGAAATTGGTGTTAAAAATCTAGTGGTGGAAGGGGACTCCACTCTTGTAATAAATGCTCTTAAGAATCGTCAAACACAGAACTAGAAGCTGGGGGAGTTTTTAGTTGCAACATTAGAACAACTAGAAAGTTTTGATCAAGTGATGTTTAATCATACGTTGAGGGAAGGTAATGTTGAAGCTGATAGATTATCAAACATAGGTGTGACTGGCCCAAATCTCAAAGAAATCAGCATAATGAATATTTAAATTTTGTGGGAGGTTGGGTGGGCTCCCCCTACCTCCTTTCTTTTCTCATCCACGCACTAACATGCTAGGAGGGCCGGCTGGGAGTTGAGGTGGTGAAAAGGAAGGGGCTAAGGGGGATGCAGAAGGGTGTGACTAGGAGGCTGGTCATGTGATGGAGGCAACAATTCTCTTCCCAGAGCTCGAGGATGCCATAGGCATCATTCCCTGAAGGAAGTTTAATGAAGATTAAACGTGGCATGTATGGAGGGAAGTCATTAGTAAGGATGGTGGGGGTGGCGGACTTTAGTAGCATAATTTATTTGTTCTGGCGGTGGCGTTCATGGTGAAGCGATCTCGCTTTGTCATTGAAGTCTCCGTGGATGGCGTGGTGAAGTTTTGGGTGGACATGCTAATCTCTCTGAAATCTTCGGCTAGACAAGCCTCCTTTAGAGAAGTTAAAGACCAATGACTGAAGCAGATTCTCACAAACAAGGACCCGTTAGTTCTGGTGGTGACAAAGATGATCCTGGGAGCTGGTCATTTGGCTAACAAGGAGTTTGGCAGGGACAATATTCACATCTCCTCCCAGTTTTTGGCATCTCTTATGGACAATGGTGAGTCCAAGGTTGTGTCTAAATTGTTGTTGGTTAAGATGTTTCACAAGGATCTGGTGGGAGGGGTATATGAGGTGTTGAGTTTCATGGTGGAAGGAAGAGGTGTCCCAAGATCAAGTGACTTTGCAACCATTTGAGGCTCAGACGAGGCCATTAAGCTTTTCCCGTTCCTTCTTGACTTGAGCGGTCCAACGTTGAGCAAACACAAAATGGTGGCAGTGGTGGCCATCAAATTCCTGAAGAAATTCTTTGGCCTGATGGATATGGGTG
Organism: Sequoia sempervirens; assembly: GCA_007258455.2. Classification (NCBI taxonomy): domain Eukaryota; kingdom Viridiplantae; phylum Streptophyta; class Pinopsida; order Cupressales; family Cupressaceae; genus Sequoia; species Sequoia sempervirens. The sequence continues at coordinate 615,855,390 of VDFB02281492.1, read as the reverse complement.
ATGTCGAGTGGGTAAAAGTCTTTGAAGATTTTGTTGTTTTAAATAATTTCCTATGAATACCTTTACATAGTTGCTGGTTCTGATAGTTTTTAGAGTTTATCTCTATGGTCCAATGGCATCTTTTAGTTTCAGAGTTTATAATTCTGATCTCTAATGGCTGGTTTGGGAGTTTTGGGTGTCTGGGGACTTGTATGTTTAGGGTCTGAGCTGAACCCTTATGGCCTTTTGGGTTGGTTGCTGGCTTTGATGTCAGGGTGGTGGTTTCTAGATGGAGGGGTCTCCCTATTTTTGGCTGGTTGGGTCTCGTTTTGGTCGTCTTCGGGGTGGTTTTTTTGGCAGTGGTGGTAGGGATGGGTTTGTTGTTAACCAATGGTGGAAGCTTTCCTGTGTTTGCAAATGGTTGTACCTTTTTTAATCTAATATATAAATCAATCTTGTGAATAAAAGAAAAAAGAAAAAAGTTGAGGGTTGTTTATATAGTTTAGCCAATACCAACATCAAATCAATCGTTGTTGTTACTTTTTATATGTTGAAATACACATATGCTTCCAAGTGTAGTCATATTGTTCTTAGTGCCTTTCAGTCAACAATCTCCCATTCTTGATTTGTCATATTTGTTGGCTTCTTTTCCTTTCTTCCCAACAATAAGAAAATATTTTTCTACTATAGATAGTCCTTCATTTTCATTTTGCATAGTTGGTAGTTTTGTCCATTTAAATTTGCAACCTCAAACTTGTCTTCTTTCGCCATTGCTCCCAATTGAACTAGGAACCCTCCTTTCAAGTTTATCAACCAAATGAATGTATGGATATGATACTAGTTGCTAGGAAAAGGATCACAAAGCAATATACAATAAAATGAATACCAAAATAAAATATAAAATAATACAAAAAAATAGAGACATAGATATATGTGGTTCACCCAATATAGGCTATGTCAACGAAGAAACAACTAGCCCCTCCTTTATTATATCCGACAAAATAAAGGGAAACAACCTACAACACGTTCATTGTAACTTTTTCTTTTCTCTATGATAGTCTCCTCAAACAATATAATATAATACTAAGTCATAATAAAATGCCCTCATAAAAGGGGGTTTCCTTCTAGGGCAAGAAAACAACCAACATAATATCTACTATTAGATATGTGACCTAATGATAATGGTTTAGATTTACAATAAGAAAAAAAAGTGGTTTTTAAGGGTTTCACTTGTGTGTGGCCCCTAGACCATGTAGGGGGTACCCCTTTGCAACTCCCACACTGAAATGAGCTCCAAAACTAATAATATTGAGCTCTATAACCAACATATAGTATCAAATGTAAGTTTTCCAATGGTGAACACATGTTCATTGTGGATTTTAATCTTAGGATTTTTTTGTAATGGTAGGACACAAACAAACATAAAATCAAGCAATTGAATTAGGAAAAAATCTATAGATTGGTTGAAATGGTTCCCTAGCATATTACAAGAGTGGATGTTAAAGTAGGTGCAATTATAGTGTCAAAATTATAGAGTACGTAGCTTTGGATATTACATTTCGCATTCACTTTAGGAATCTTATGCCACTAGGTAAAAAAACATCTAGAGGATACATAAAATGATACATGGAAAAGTCTTTGAGTAATAAATAAATCTTAAAACATAAAGGTATTACAAAATATTAAATTGATGACACATACATAACACATATAAAGGTGTTATAAAAAATTAAACTGATGACACATACATAACACATATAAAGGAAAAACTACAAAACACACATATACAAGGAAAATAAAGATCTACATGCACACAAAAGTGTTGGTGTAAATAGGCAATTTTCCTAACTAGTTAATTAGTGGGTCCTATTTACACCGTTAAGTCCACTTAGGTCTTAGGAATATTTCTAGAAGTCATGTTTTTTTAGATAAGATCTTATTATATCATATATTTTTAACTTTTATTTAATTCTAGTGTCTTAGGTCATTTAAAATAATGAAACAAGTCATTTAATGTTTTACATTAGGTAGTTCATCACACCTTGTCTACATAAGAAAGGTCATCATACACTTTGTAACATACCTCATCAACATATTTGATAGATCTTAATATCAAGCAAGTTCATTTCTTGCATACTCTCTTGTGGAAGGTTTTCATTGTTTTTGCAGGTGGTCTTAAGTATTGAGATAATCTTTAGCTCCTACATGGAGTAAGAGTGTGAGTGGATCCTACATGGTATCAGAGCCATGGCCATGCAAATTCATTCTCAAATCTAATGGTAGAGATATTGATATATGAGATATCTTGGTGGATTTTAGTAAATTTGAGTATGCTCTTCTCTTGCAACATATGGTGATCTAGAGAACCAAAAAAAATTGAAAGAAATATCAAATTTGGGGTGTCCTTTTTTGTGGTTTTGTATTGTAGGTTCATTTTGGGTCATTTAACAAACCCTTCCATTGAATTAGGAAGGCTTAAAAATCCTCATTTTATTATAAAATACTTCATATTTTGAAGATTTTTTTTTATATATATATTTTTTAAATTTTTGTTCGAGTATCTTAAATTTGATGACCAAATGACCATCACGGAGGACTGTGTTAAATTTGACAATTAAAAATTTGTCATATCAACACTTAGCCCAGTCTTCCAGCTTTTGTTCACCTGGGGTGACCACCCGCTAGCCCTTAGGGGGCTTAATTTTGGCCCCTCAAGCCTTAATTGGAATTTTTTTTAAAATCACCATAACTTTTAACTTGGGTATTGGATTTTGGTGAACAAGATATCATAAAAAAGCTCATTCTAAGAAACTTCTAGTGATGTAGGTTTTATTATTATATTTTATTCTTGGAATTTGTTATTTTTGTTTGAAGTTAGATCTCCCATTTGGACCTCTGAGCTGATAACTTTTTGTCTAGATCTTTGATTTTTGTGATTCTTGTGACACTAGAAGATATTGAGGAGCTCTATAATTGTGCACATTAACTTTTTCCATATTCATCCCTAGGTATATTTTATTTATATTTTAGTATATTTGCATTATATTTGATCTCTTGGACATCCTAACTCTTGGAGAGGTTCTATCTTTTAAGGAAATATTCATTTGCAGTATGCATCATGTTTGGGGGTTTATAATTGTTGTTTAAGGTTAATGTCTTTGTAATTTTAGAGATTTCTCATATTTCATAATGGGGTTTTCATTTCATTCTTCTCTAATCATCTTGAAAAAGGGAAACTATAAACAATGGAGAGATGACATCATAAAACAACTTCATTGGCTTCATATGTTGTCATATTTGTATGGTATTGTTCCTCCTCTAGGTAATGAAAGTAAGAAATTTTCTTGGAATTGTAAAAGGGATCATGTCTTAGGAGTTATTGCTATGCATGTAGATGATGAAATTTTGAATGTTAGTGTTCATTTTGAGTATCCTCATTCTCTTCTGACTAAAATTTGGGAGATATATGGAGATCCTAATACTCAACCATTTTGAGATGACCTCATTTTAGATTGTCTTGTGTCTCTTCATATTTCAAAAAGGATACCCTATGATTATGATACTTTTTTGGAGTTTTATTATTTGGAGTACTTTGAATCTTTAGATGAGGATGACAAGGTTTCTTCAGATTCTCCTTCTTCTCCTTCAGAGACAGATGTTGATCCTTCACCTTCATTGAGTGCTTGTGCATAGTCATTGATTGAGGTTCCCATCATTACTGTTCAACAAGGTGGTTCATCTTTTGTTGATGATTCATTGAGAACTTCCAGTGATTTATTCCAACAGGTATCTAGTTTTCTTCCTAATTTGAATTCTTATTTATCGAACATTGCATATTTGTTTATGGAATCTCATATTTCATATTTGGAGGGAATATTTGAGGGGTTATATCTCCTATTTGATGATATTCATTGCACTACTAGTTTCAAACCATCATTATCTTTTTATCTTTTTCAACATTAGTTTCCACATAGTCCTTACTTGTAACCATCTTCTTTGATTATGCATGTAAATAATTTGATTGTGGCATCCTCATCTTTAGTGGACAAGAATACACATGATATGATTTTAGAGACATCATTATATATCTTTATGCTTCTTTCTTTCAACTTATATAAAAAATGGGAAGCCTTCTTGCATTTTTACTTGGTTTTGTTTCTTCTATAAGGGAGACAAGTTGTTTATTTACAATGGATCGTGTTTTATCTTCAGGCACTTACCATTTTTGTAGGAGATTATACATTGTGGGGGGGCTACATAGTCTCTCTCTTTCCCTCTTATAGGGGGTTTTTTATTATATATTCATGATGGATGTTGTCCTTAGGAGGTATCATTGAGTCCTCCATACATCATCCTTATTTATATCTTTTCTCTCTTTTGGGGAGGGGTTTTTTCCTAAGTGGTTTTTCTCCTTTTCTTCATTTATGAGAAATTGTATTTGTACATGGGTACCTAACATGGCCTTGTAGCCAGGACCCATCTTTTCATATTTTGTATCATTTGTATAACAATTTCTTCTCCTTAAGTTGTACTTAAGGGGGGGTGTTGTTGTAAATAGGTAATTTACCTAACTAGTTAATTAGTGGGTCTTATTTATATTATTAAGTCCACTTAGGTCCCAGGCATATTTAAAGAAGTCTTAGTTGTCTAGATAAGGTCTTATCATATCTTATATTTTTAACTTTTATTTAATTTTAGTGTCTTAGGTCATTTAATAATGACAAAAGTCATTTAATGTTTTACATTAGGTAGTTCATCACACCTTTTCTATGTAAGCAAGGTCATTGTACACTTTATAACATACCTCATAAACATGTTTGATAGATCTTACTATCAAGAAAACCCATTTCTTGTGCACTCTCTTGTGGAAGGTTTCCATTTATTTTGCAAATGGTCTTGGGTATTAAACTAATCTTCAGCTCCTAAATTGTGAAAGAGCGTGAGTGGATCCTAGAGAGGAATATAATAAATTAAATTGTATTTATAGTAGTCTTATTTACTATAAAATAGGGAAGCTAACATGATCTATCACTAGGAAAATATAGATATGCTTATTGGTCTAGCATATTGTATTGCTAGGAATCATATGAAAAAGTCATGAATCACATGTACTAGTATACTATGTTGTTAGATGATTGGTAAACAAATAAAATACCAAATATTACATGTTCTAGCACTCTATTGCTAGTAAATCCAAATAAGGGTGGCCATATCAAAGGATACTTTGTTCTTGGGACCAAATTTTTTTGATGCTAGGAAAACATGCCAAAAAAGTGTGAAATGTATAAGGATCATATATGTCCCCAAAAGTAGTCACAAATGAAATTTATGCAAGAAAATTAAGGTATAAAAGGTGAAATATATAATGGAACAAAAGGAAATCATACATTAAATGGTATGTTCCCAAGGTTAAGGATTTTTTTCCCAAGAAATAGGAAAAATAAAGAACAAAATTTTTTACCTTAAAAGATGTCCTTATACCTAAAATTGTGCCACCATTAAATGACTTCACAAAAAGAGAGAAAGTAATGAGTTCCACATAAAAGTAACAAAATAGTGAATAAAGGTAAACATGAAAAAGGGTGGACAACATAAAGAAGAACCCACATGACATATTATGAATAAGTAGAAGAATGGGAACATAACACTTTGGAATAAGAAAGGTGGTCTCAATATCATGTGTTAGTGCCCAAAGTATCATGAAGAAGAGAGATAATATCTAAACTATTGGGTTAACAAGATAGAGTTGATTCCTAATGCCAAGAATAATTCTCATATATATACTCACAAAGGAATAAGGACATACAAATAAAATTACAACACATATAGTTATTAATAACACATATAACACTACATAGTGTAGAAATGAAATGAGTTATATGAGGTACATGAAACACAACAAGAACCAATCATTAAATGAATTAAAATAATATGATAATTAGAAAAATTCACCTCTCAAGGAGAAGAAATAAGAATATTCTTTAAATAAAATTTTGTACAAGTGAATATAGAAGATACAAAAGGAATATTGATAATATACTAAAAAATATATCACAAGAAGTGTGAAATGTTTTAGTTATTGTAGGAATAGAAAGAGGAGAGTTTTTGCAACAACAATGGGATCAAAAACTACATAAGGATAATCTATGGCAGAAGTACTATAGTAAGAAAACCCATTAATATCATATACATAATAGAAGAAAAGTGTGTCGTGAATTTGCTTGGATTTATTGTACAAATCAATATCATCATCACATGCAAAAGAGAGAGATGCATCGTAAGAAGAGATAGTGATGACACCAATAATATCTTATATTTTATCTTTTAATGTTTAACATTGATTGGTAGAATGATATAACACTTTATGATTTATATAGAAGAGGAGGGTTGAATGACTATTCTTAGGAAATTTCTTATGTGTATAATGAGGAAGAGTGTTCAATAAAATTATAAGAGAATGAAGAGGATATATTTATGAAGGTCAAAAATCCATGTATAGGATTATTCTGTATATTTAGAAGGAATGGAAGAAAGTTGATTATTTAGAAGGGGCTCACAAGAAAATATGGTTTTTTATCCACAAGAAGAAATGGTATGGAAGGAGTAGTATGTAAAGAAGGTGGAGGGGTTGAGAGGGGTTTATTTCTAGGAGAGGTGGTTCAAGTATAGGATAATGAATAGTAGACAAAAATCAAGGAGAAGGATGATCAATATCCATTGTTGAGAAAAGATCAACCAATATACTGTTAAGAAATTGGTCAATAATTTTGTTGATGGGTGTTTTAGCACTTCTCAACACAGGTAATGCATAAGTGCACTACCTCTCTTGAAAGTTAGAAATCTACAAATGAGTTACAAATCACTACCCCAAGGTCTCTCGGGTGTCAAGTCATGACAATGCTTGGAATGCCTCAGTTGGTTCATGTGATTTGTTGGTAATCACAAGGAAACCTTACGTATGTTAAGTTGAAGGGAGATTGGATCCTTAAATGGAGTTCCTAAGATCTTGAAGATGATGTGCAATTGATGCAAGTTCAAAACAACAGTCTAAAACTCCACTTTTATCCTCAGATTTGGCTTTACAATGATGTTGGAACTTTGCCTAAACTACTATTTCAAAGAAAGATCAAAAGGGAAGGGAAAGGTAAGAGTTTCTAGACTTGCAACTGCCAATGAATATGCATAATGGAGGATGCTACAGTGGACAACCTTCCTTAAACTAAGTTCCACTTAACCAATTCAGCTAACAATATCATGAAACTAGTTCTATCTTCTAAGGTCTGCAGATTTTCAGCTGTTCATTCACCATGGAGCATGAATAAAAGATGAATTTTAAGTGCAACGATGAAATTTATGTTCAGACTAGCTTTACACTACTATTCATCATCAACAAACAACAAAAAGTATGAACAAGGAAGGGCATCAACATAGCGGTATTCTTCATCATCAATAAACAACATTCACTAAACTACTTAAATCATTTAAAACACATAGAACAACAAACTAAATTTACTCAAATCTATCAACTATGAGGAGATGAATCATGAAACATGAGAGAAACTCAAGAATCCACCAAAAGCAATGAATTTCTATTGAAATTTCAGCAGCATGTCATTACAACAACTCAACTCTCTCTGAAAATGAGAGGAGACCCCCCTATTTATAGTTTTCCGAAAACAAAATGAATGACCAAGATTTAATATCATTGTGTGGCCAAGATTCATTAAAAATTAGGGTTTCACCTACCCCCAATATTTAGCAATATAAAATAAATTTCTTGTCTTTTTCCCTATTTTGTCCTTTAGTGGCCTGACACTGTAGCACTTTTGTCCTGTAGTGATTTGCCCTTTTGGCTGCAACTACACTGAGAGGAACTCATCATCTATGACAAGATTTCCTTGATTCTTTTGGACAGTGACATACTCCATGAATTTACCCATCAGTACCTAAATTTTATTCCACTCTACGATGTTCGATTGGAGCACTTCGAAGGATAGTTTCTTGGACCTGCTAGTGATCAACTCTAAATTCTTTGTACACTTAGGCGTGTGCTTGATCACCTGCTCTGACTGGGCGAAGGATTGAGCAAAAAAACTCATGAAGTCCAGTGTTAATGAATTTGTGGCCCCTTTCTCCATTTTCTTGTGGAAATATGACCTGATTTTCTCTAGATCTAGCTTGATAGCGGGCATGTCATAATCTATCATGAGCTTTAAATACTCATCATAGTCTATCCTATGTTCTCTAAACCATTCAAGGTCAATCTCTACCTCATGGAGCACTCTTTCTAGGACGTATCTTATGTGATCCAAGACCATTTTCCATGTCTCCACTAGCCAATGATCATCCTTTACTAGGGACAACTCCTTTTCCTAGGTCTTCTCAGGAATTTTAAGGATGGCCTTGAGCTTAGGATATGTAATCCTATATAATTCAGGGAATTTATTACAAATTTTCTTTGTGCCCTCAAGCTATTTTTGTACTTCCCGAAACTTGTTGGCTGTTCGAAAGACATGGCCAATACCCATATCACCATTTTACAACACCTGTCTAAACCAATCTGAAGTAGCCTTGGTCCAATTCCTCATTTTCTCCATCTTGGAGAATTCATCCTAAGATAGTAACTGGGGTGTAGAGGATGTAGTTGGGGCTTCTTCCTTGAGGGACATCCATTGCTGAATGTAGGCACTGAGGCTCGCCACTTGTGCTTTTAGTTCCTCTTTGGAGGATCAGTCTTTATTCATTTGCTTAACAATTTTAGCCACCGATCCTTGAAATTTGTCGATCTTCTGCTCCCTTGTAGTAGTGCTTAGGTTGATAGTAGAGATATTGTAGCTAACACCCTCTCCTTTATTCGTCATTGGGGTGGCTACCTACAAGATATTCAATCCAGATGCATCAACCGATATATGGGATCAAATCTTTGGCTTCTTTTCTTTTGGTACCTTTTTCTGTGCTCGCACCAAGATAGCCTCAAGCTTGGCTCTTGGATCCATGAGGACAAGAGATTTCTTTTATAGCTACTTTTGTAGCCAATCAGGAATTTGAGGCTCTCCCTTTGGCGATTCATGATCACCTTCCTCTTTTTGCTCCAACTAGGGCTGCTTTTCCTCATGACCCAGGACCTTGAGCTCCGTTCTTTCTTCTTCCTCATCTAAATCCTGGATCAATATAGTCTTTTCCTTTTCAGAATCGGTGGGACCAATATTCTTTGTAGTGGCACCTTTCATTTGTGATGCCTCCCTTGTTTCTTGCTTGAGCTCCATATGAGGCTCTGGCCTAGTACTCTGCCCTACTTCAGCTTTTCTTTCAGTTTCATCTTTTTCTTCTTCTTCTTCTTCTTCTTTCTCAAGAGGCACTTCCTCCTCTTGAACAAGGCCTTTTTCTTGCCCATTTATCAAAGACCCTATGGGTACCTCCTCATTAACTTCAACATCTTCTTCCTTCTCCTTAGGAGGCTTCTTTTCAGATTCAACTTCTTCTCCCATATCCTTGAGATGTTGGGAAATCCCCTCCTCGAGCTCCTGATCGAAAGTCTCTTTGATGTACCTCTCGTTTAAGGCTTCAGTGTCTTCCTCTGAAGACTTCAACTTTTCTTCATCTATTTCCACCTTATCTATGCTTAGGCTTGTCATGCCCTCGAGATGCTCTAACTAGTCATCCTTGAGAGGATCCTCAGGCTCTTCCATTATTCCTCTAGCAACTTCCTTTTGTCTCTTCTCCATTTCTTCGGATATTTGCATGGTCGCCTCCATCTTTGGAAGCTATGTGGGTGGTGGAGGAACAGGTAGGCTAGCAGTGATTTGAGCCATCAGAGCTTGGACAGTAGGATTCAAAATTACTCTCGAGAGCTCTACAAGTACCCCTTGCATATACTTGGCAAAGGCATCAAACAAGGTAAGTGGGGGCATAGTAGTTGTGGCCATTGAGGATACGATAGTGGATAGAGTGGGTAGTAGTGGTGGAAGCAAGGCTAATGACAAAGGAGATGTCGTGGCCAAAGAAGAATCCAACACCATAATGGGAGAAATTGGAGAGGTGGAAGTGAGGTGAACAAAGATGTCCATAGGAGGCGGGGAGGAAACTGCCAATGCTTGAGAAGCAGGGGGTGGTGGAGTGGCAACAATAGTGGTTATAGTTGGAGCAGAGGTAGTAGGCGGTGATTTTGGATGCTCAACCTCTTCTTCTCCTTCATGCTGAGGATCTTCCTCAATCATAGGCATCTCACTGAATCCCCATATTTTCTTTGCTTTCTTCGAGGTCTCACCTTTAGAGGCTTTCCGAAAATAAACCTTATGTTTAGGTTGGCATTAGGTTACATCTTTTCTCTTTATTGACCTTGTTGCTAGAGGAGATTTGGGGGCTTCCTTAGCTGGGGAAACAATGGTCCCACTATCCATCTCACTTTTGAGCTCATCCTCAAGCTCTTCGTAAGTTAATGCGGCTCCCTGCAACTTAAGTTGAGCAATTTGGGCGTCAACCCATTGCCTTGTTCTGTTCTCAATTAGTTTAGTCACAATATTGAGGTCATTGACCCATTCTTCACTCCAATCTATCAGGGGCAGCAAAAAGTTAGCAACTACATCATATCTGGGATCCACAAGGGTGTCCTCCTCCATAATCTGATCCAGTACAGGGAAGAGATTGATTGTCTTCACAAACTAGGCGGTCATGCGCATATAATGCCTCATGCGCACCTCCTTGTCATCTTGGAAATTTACCCAAAAGTCTTCAATATGGGGCAAGTGGGCATATTCTCTTCTGACGAACTTCTTTAATTTTCCATTAGGATCCATTCTAGGTCTGGCTGTGTGGAGACCCAAGTTGTATTCTATGATCTCCTTCTCTAAATATTCTGCACATTGGGATGCTAGAATAGCGTACATTCCTTGGTTGAAGGTGAGAGGGTAGGGAATGTCAGCCTTGTGTTTATCGCTCAATAGAGTATGAGCATTATGTAATTGCTAGGAGACCTCCAATATGATTAGTCGATCGTTAGGATACTAGGGTAGTTTGTATGGTCTTTCAAAGAATCCCTTCATTTTGACGTACGTAAATTTTGGGAACTGAATAAACCAGAACCTGAACCTCTGAATGAAAGTGAGGGCACTGTGGGAGACCCTCCTATGAAAATCCCCTCCAATGAGCCTGATGATATGCCCTATAAAGGCATCATTTAATTTCTAGTAGTCCTTCTTAAAGTTTTAGTACTATAATTGTGGGTACCAGTCATATACTTTGAGTTCCCTTCTTGGGTCTGGATTTGGTGCAATGAAAAAGCCCTTGTATGGGAAAGGTTGTGCGAGGAGGTACACCAGGTAGGAGGTCATATAAAATTGTGAAGTCTTCTTCATGGCCATAAACTGCGCATGCAAGTTTTCACTGATGATCTTGGCCTAGTGGAATTTTTTTTTTCCCTGAATGATTTCCTCGACGAAGTAGAACATCCATTCATGAAAGAATGTAGCACTAGGGAGGCCCATTACTCTACTCAATAGAGTAACCAAATCATGGTACTCTTCATGGAAGTCACTTCGAAAAAGCTCTTGTGGTACCTTTGCGGCACTCCCCCTCTTCTCCTTCAACCAATATTGGTTGATTAGCATCTTACATGCTAGGGGATTGGCCTTCCACATGTTCTTTGTGTACCCTTTCTTAGTTTCCTCCATAGGATCAAATTTTGGAATGTGAAAGGTTTCCCCTATGGATTGTGCTGACAAGTCCGCTAACACCCTTCCTTCATGGTCAATAATCTTCCTGTTGCCATGGTGGTAAGCCTCCCTACATGCCATTACCAGCTCCAAAGCTACAAAAGCGAGTGGGAAGTCGACTGCCTTGACCAAACCACTCTTTTGAATTTTCCTTGCATCCTATGTAATGGGTTTTCTTGCGAGTCTCTGCCGAAATTCGTCTATGTTTACATGCCCCAGATTGGTGTTTGATATCGAATCCCACATAGACGTGACCTTGGAGGTGACTTCCACCCCGTGGAACTGGTACTTCATTTGGTACTTTTCCTCCTTTCCTTTGGGAACTTTGGTGATCTTCTTCCCTTTTTCTTTCTCTGCAGACTCTTCAGATGGTCCCAACTAATTCCATAAATCCTGCAAACAGAAATGCAGTAAGCACATTCTCATGAAAAATCAAGGAAACATTAGCGAAATCCTGGAAAATGGATGTTAGATCAAGCAATTCATCTTTCAAAGATCATAACATTTATCAAAATTCATTGGTTGGCTCTTGTTTGGGGAAGATAAGGTAGTGTGCACCCAGGGATGCAGGTTTCCCTGGGCTGGCAGCCGTCTAGAGGAGGCAGTGCAGAAAACAGTGCAGAGGGCGTGGTGGCCCACATGCGGCCACCCGTGACAAGATATCTGCATTTTAAACTTGAGGCTCAATCAAGGTGTTAAAGTATTTAGGCACGTGGATCAATCCTTCATGAAGTTTCAGAAGTTCCCATTCAATCATTTTGCACATGGGTCAAAAGGGTGCGAAAGCTGGGGATGTCACAGTCGTTTGGAGCTCTACCATTTGGAATGGCACTGGCATGGCAGAATTCTGCAAACAGAGTCTCATTTGCGGGACCTGCAAGCAGAAAGGGCGACATGGAATCCTCTTTTAAGGTTTGAGTACTCAAAATCATGTAGGTGGAGACTTGCGGGAAGCAGTCAAGAGATGACTGTTTGGAGATAGTGGAGGCAAGATGGTGGCCCGCAAATGGTGGTCTGCACTATCGAGCCCGCAAAAGGCTTCAATATCAACTTAGTTAGCAGGGACCTCAGGTGGCGACAGGGGAAGTGGGCCCCACAAAGCGGGTGGAAGGTGAGGCATAGCCGCCCGCGAACGATGCTCACAAGGTGGCTGTCTGCACTAGAATGCCCGCTTTTAGTTTTACTTAACTGATTTTCGTGTATGAAGGGTTGAGAGGAGATGATCAGTGTGGGGTCTATAACATGGACAAAAGAGACTCCCTAGTGATTTGCAAACATCGAAAGGGAACAAGTGGCCCGCAGATGGTGGTCTACAAAGCTTGACCTACATGCAAAGATTCAGACTTATATTTTCTTTGGGAAAACTTGGGACGACACTAGGATTCGTGGGTTCCACGAAGCGGAAGGAAGTGAGAGCTTCGTTGTTTGGATGATGGGAGTTAAATTGGTGGTGAAGGGGTAGTAGAAACGCACGAAGAATGGCTCGTAGACAGTGAAGGCTTAAGCATTCTCATTTAGGACATGGGCTAAGCGAGACATGTCGTGCAGGAAGCTAGAAGGAGGTGGTTGTTTGAGAAACGGTGAGAAGGTAAGGGCAGCCCATAGATGGAACTCTGTACGAGCAGGCGTGCAATGGTTGGAAGACCCCTGACTCTAACTTAGATTCTTCGTTGTCTCAAAAATGACGATGAAAGGAAGGCATCAGTTTGCATCGTCAGGCCTGCCAAGGGTGAAATCCCTGGCTAAGGATGACGATCATAAGACTAAGTTCTGCATGGCTCCAAATGACGAATTTTGAAGGGTTTTCAAATTTTATAACATGGGTTTTGTACGGGTTTGTATGCTTAACTGGCCGCTTAAAAGGTTTTGAGTTTCCAGACTTTAAGATTTCACAAAGTTTGAAAAACAAACTCGAAGAAACGGGGCTAGGGTGACAAAAAAATCACCTGGAAGATCCAAAGAATCAAGATGAACACAACAGTTGAATTCATCCTCCAAGCGATGCGGGTGTGATGGTGGCAGAGGCAGCTAGAGTACTAACAAATCTCTGACTGATGTCGGTGAAAATGATAGGGAGAATTAGCTATTTATAGAAAATTTGACATTAATTACTTGCATTAAATGTTGTACAGTGGTTGGCACGGTTGGTGGACACGAGTTTCAAAATGACTGATGACAGAAACAACGGAGCCTGAGATGAGAGCGACAGTCAGGTGATCGCCATTTGGCAAGTTGATGAAGGGAAATACAATGGAGGATGCGGGGCCCGCCATGCGGGTGGACACCTCGATTCGGCCGCCGCAAAAATGATGGAGGGACAAAATCCTACTAGGAGCGACCTGGATGGGTGGACCCGCAGTAAGAGGGGGATGCCAGTTTTCAAGTCTTAAGGAAAACTGCCAGAGGAACTTCGTAAGGGAAAAAGACTTGAAAATTTCCAAGGTGGTGAAACTTGGTCAACTCAAGATGATAACTTTATGACTCCTTGACCACTTGGGACTCAAAATAGGGGGAACACAAAATGAGACAGAAGCGAAAGCAACCCGGCGAAGGCGAAAAAGAGGGTCCCTGTTCTAAATGGGGAATGTGTGCTATAGGAACAACAAATTTCATTGTGTTTTAGATTATCATTAGAAAGAAGAAGATCATCGTTTGAAGAGAGAGAGAGAGAGAGGAAAAATAAGAAATATATACATCATGAGATGAGGGAGGATGGAGATGGGCCTTACCATTTCTAAAAGAATAATCCCCATAAATTTTATTAATGGGAACAAGAGAGCTTCTGTGAGTAGTGGGATTTCAGGAGTTGGAATGGAAGGATAAGGTAGAGGTTTCTATAGATAGATCAAGAGAATATAGTCACATAAAAAGGGCTAAATTGGTGTCATAGGCATTGAAGGAAGCATCATCTCCATAGATTCTTCGTGCACAACTAGAAATAAAGTTAAAAAAGATGAAAATATATCCATGGTAACTAACATAAAGATAAAGAAGGGACTAAAGCAAGAAAAAAATAGTAGTCATAGAGAAGGGAATAGAGGAAGTTTTGTTGCTAAATAGATAGATTCGATAAGACAAAATAGATAGAATTTTGGTGAAGAAAGAAAGAAGGGGATGGTGAAAGGAACATTGAGTTCACCAAAAAGAAATGACATTTTTATGCTATCTTTATTATTAAATATAGATAAAATTATACTTTCAATGTGTATATTAGTTAATTTAATAAAACATGTAAAGTTATATAATAATTTAACTATACCCAATAGAGCTAGGTTTTATATGAATGGAAAATGGTATTAAGACATTTGAATTTGATTACACAAAATAAATATATTGAAAATATTTTTTATTAAGTATAGAATGAGCAGAGAATACAAATCAAAAAATTAGAGAGTTCATGCTAACACCAACCAAAAGAGCCCCCCCTTACAAAAAACCAGTTTCCCCTAGTACAACAAGAGATGCCCAGCTGCACCTGTAGTCCCCCTAAACTACCCCTTTACAAAATATCAGTGCAATCTTCCGCTGAAGGAGATCAAAATGGAGTCTATCAACCGGCCTATATCAACATGTTATTAGTTACAACATATCTCATATATAAAAATTTACAAATAAGGCCACTGTACAAATATATATACAACTATTATTGATCAAAAAGGATATAAACATGGAAATTCTCTATCCTTTGTGTGCTCTAGATTTCCCCTTGAACACCACTCAAGGCTACCAGTGCCTCTGCAATAGACAATTCCTCATTGGAAGGTCACCTTGCATGTCCCATCTTATCAACCTTTTTGTTTTGTCCTTCTGCTAGATCTTTCCAGAAAGCATGAAGATATCTCATGAATACATCTACACCTGGGTGCCCCTCCAGCCACATATACCCATATCTCACCTCCATGATATCTATTGTGACCTGTTTGTTCTCCAAGTAACTCCAAAATTTGTCTTTTGAGAGAGCCAACATGATATAAACCTGCATAGAAATATTGTAAAATGTGAGTCTTCTAAAAGACTCAGTAAGCATCCTCCTCTTTCCTTGAAAACTATCTTCATTCCTTGCTTTCCAGATGAACCACAAAATATTAGAAGAAAGGAATAACTAGAATAGAACAGTTTTCCCCATCTTTATATTATGATTAAACAAATTTTTCTCAGGGAGGGGTTGTCCATTGTTTCCCCATATATCTTGTTTGTCACAGAAAATTCTCCATATTTCTTTAACAAAGGTGCATTCAAAGAAAATGTGATTAATTGTTTCAGGTATTCTACATATACTACACACATCAATATCCTCTTTTTTGATTTTAAATGAAAGTTTATGTATAATAAGAAGCTTTCTAAAGCAAGCTTTTTTGGCTTCAATTTGTTTAGACCAGTTAAATTGAAAGATCTTTTTCCATTGATCCCTATTCCACTGTAGACTCCAAATTTGGTTCAAATATTCAATTAGATCAAAGTGATCTGTTAGCATAGTGTACATTTCTTTAACTTTAGCCTTCCTTATGTTAGTGCCATTTTTCCATTAAAAGTCTTTAAATTGAGCATTATCCATCTTGGATACCAAAGGGAATTTTAGCCAATTACAAACCTCCCTAAGAATTGTGTATGTTCTCCAATTAGTAAGGGGAATATTGAATTCATTGTTTAGATCATTCCAGTTCTTCAGTTTTCCATCTTTCAAAATCTCATTGAAGCACCTAATTCCTTTATGGGCCCAACCCTTGGCAGAGCAGCCTTGGATTAGAGCCAGAGGCTTCCCTTTATGCTTTAGGTTCCACCAAATGGACCGATGAGCATGTATAGCTCCATAGTCCCCCTTGGTGAAGTGGTGATTATCTAGATGCTTTTTCATCACATCCTAGGCCTTCCAAATTGTTCTAAAAACCTTGGATCCTGTAGGTAACATATCCTCCTCACTACTAAGAATATCACCGAGAGGTAGAGATCTCCATGCTTTTGCATGTTTGGGGACAACATTGAGCACATTTTGTCTAAGACTTTCTAGGGTTCTTCCCCTTCCAGTGCCCATATCACCCATTTTGTAGCTAAGGCAATGCCCTGCAACCTTAAATCTTTTAGCCCCAACCCTCCTTTGGACTTATCAATGGTGCACCAATCCCATTTTCTGCATGTCTCTTTCTCTTCCCTTTCCCATATGACCAGAGACATTCCCTTATTCTTTTCTGAATTTCATTGATTTGATAGGAGTTAAAAAACCAAAGAGAAGCAAAATAGACACTGTATGAAGAGAGGATCTTTTGGAAAACTTGTATTTGACCAGCCAGGGAGAGAAATTTCCTTTTCCATTTGGTGATTTTTCTTTCAATTTTGTCTCTAATCCAGTGCCACATCTCTTTTAAATCTAGCTCCACAACAAAAGGTATCCCAAGATACCTTACCAATTTATGAGGGCCACCCTATTGGAGCCCAAACTTACTAACCTAATCAAGGGGTATTTCCTTCCACCCCGAAAGCAAAGATTTTGAGGGGGAAAATTTACCCCGAAGGCCAAGCAAATATTTCCAATTTCCCCATCAGGTTTGCAAAATTTTCCTCTTCTAAGATTAGCAGAATAGAGGTGTCATCCTCAAACTAGAGGTTAAGGAGTTCATTTTCATCAGGCAACCTAATGCCTCTTACCTTTGGGACTAGTGCATTATCCCTGAAGACATAATGAAGAGCATATGATGCTATAAAAAATAGAGCCAGGGAAAGAGGGAAACCTTGTCTTATAGACCTTTCAAGAGGGATCTCTAGAGTAAGAGCACCATTGATCTCAACCTGGACAGTAGCATCTTGAAAGAGCGTTTTGACCATTTGAGATAAAGAATTAGGAAAGCCAAAAGCATTCAACACTAGGAACAAAAAGTCCCATTCAATCCTATCATAGGCCTTTTCAAAATCCAAAAGCAACATTGTTGCATTTTGATTTGTTATGTTTTCCCAATTCATTGCTTCCCAACTAGTGATCAAGTTCTCAAGGATGTACCTTCCCTTTATAAAACCTATCTAAGTGGAATTTATGATGGATGGAAGGATAAGGGATACCCTATCAGCCAACACCTTGGCCAAAATATTATAAGACATTGAGCAAAGTGATGGGCCTCCAGTTTTTTATTAAGAATCTGTCCCCTTCTTTTGGGATAAGCTTGACTATCCCTTTATTGATATTATTGTCGAGGGTGCCTTTTTCAAAGGCTTCCTTATAAACCAAGAGTAGATCATCACACACCCACTCCAAGAATGTCTTGTAGAATTTGGTGGGGAGTCCATCTGCCCTCAGGGATTTATCATCTTTGAGTGAAAGAATAACATTTTTTATCTCCTTCCCTAAGTCCCTTGCCATTTCATCACTGATATTTTTTGGAATAATTTTCTGAATATACTCTCTAGCTTGTTTATTAGTCTCCCTCTCCCCTTCTGAGGAGAAAATACCTTTATAAAACTGGAAAAATTGGTCCCTTATCTCATCTTGGTTCACCACTAAGGATCCATTTATAGAGATTTGATCAATCTATTCCCTAGCCCGCTTTTCCTTAATAAACCTGAAGAAATTTTTTGTACCTTTGTCACCATTCTCAAGCCAGTTCATCTTGGCTCTTACTCTTAGACCTTGAATCTTGTGATTTTGGAGCCTCCTGAGCGACTCTTTGGCCATAATCAATCTATTTGTGAGGGATTCATCCATAGGATTAGATTTCAAATTAGTCTCTACTTGGAGGAGCATATCTTCGAGGAGAACCTCCTTCCTTCAACAGTCTTTAGCCCTCTTTTTACCAATTGTCTGGAATAGAGTTTTCTATCCCTCTGTGTTTATTTCCCATCTATCAATGGGGGAGATATTCTTATACATCCATTTATTGATTTGTTTGAGACACAATATGGCATTTTTGTAGTCATTATCCTTTAGGAGGTTGGTGTTTAGACAAAATCCATTGTTGCAACCTTCCAGCTTGGGGACACCATCCTTTAAGCATAATTTAGCTCTAATGGGGTGGTGATCTAAGAGGGAATAGGGACAGACTTCCACCATACAACCTTCACACATCGGGGAGATCGAGAAAACGACCTTACTAACATAGAATCTATCAAGTCTGCAGTAGATTCTCTGGCCCCCTTTTTGGAAGTTACACCATGTGAACTAGATTGCATGGGAAACATTTTTTTGGCCTCCAATAGGGTCCTTAATCCCTAGTTTGTATTTCATTCTCTGCCAATAGAATCTTTCATTACCTTTCTAGTCAAATCCAATTCCACCCCATTTATCTTCTTCTCTTTCTACAAAGTTGAAGTCCCCTCCAAAATCCTAAGGAACATCCTGAAATGAATAGAGCCAGTTCCACAATTGAATCCTATTCTTCTAGTCATTGGGGGCATATACCGAGCAGACCCCAAAACAACTTGCATCCTTTTTTATGACCACCTAGACTACCTTGTTGCAAGGGGAGATCCCGAAGCTATTCACATGTTGGGCCCACTTGCTTGCCATCAGTATTGCAACACCTCCTTTACCCTTTTCATGGTTTCTAACAAATTGAGTGGCTTCTTTCCATATAACTTTTAGGCTTGTTTTAAGGGTAAAACCAGTTGCCTTAACTTCTTGCAGAAAGACAAAATATTTCTCCTTTTTTTCTATGTAAGAAACCTACTTACCACATTCTTCCTATCAGGGGTTTCAAGCCCCCTTACATTCCCGAAAATGCAATTAACCTCCATCAACTTTTTTCATTGGATGGGAGCCCTTTATCACTCTTGAAGTTATCAAAGCATTTAGGAAGCTTATTTTATGCTTCCACCCTCTTTACATTAGGAGGTAAAATCCCACTAAATTTTTTTCTCTTATCTTTCTGAGGGTGGTTGAGATATTTATCCATGGGGGACTTTACCCTCTCTATACCTTTCTTATTTCTATATATTTGGGGCTTTTTGACAACAAATTCCATGGGGGTCTCTTCTC
The DNA here is from genome assembly GCA_007258455.2 of Sequoia sempervirens. NCBI lineage: Eukaryota > Viridiplantae > Streptophyta > Pinopsida > Cupressales > Cupressaceae > Sequoia > Sequoia sempervirens. Next base: position 615,835,740 of record VDFB02281492.1, on the reverse strand, counting down.
CATCAATGGTATCTCTAGTAGAAAGCAGATCTATATCATCTTCAAAATCCATACTTGATTGCGATGCAAAACCATTAGAGCTCATCACTCCACCAAGGGCATTGGAAAGATTCATTGACATGTTAGGGAGCATTATTTAATGCACTTTCTCATTCCCAACAAAAAAATGATATAGTGTTGAAGGTGGAAGGCCTTTCAATTTTGTTCTCCATGTCCTTCAGGTGGAGAGACTCTAGGCCAACATTAGTTTCTTCAATAAGTCTTCCTTCCCGGGCCACATTCAGGCCAGGGGGCTCTCCCCATTATCCAGGGTTTTACCCTCCCCACTAGGGGTTTGTAATGTATTTTATTTACTTTCTTCCAGAGGGAAACCTTCAATTTGAATGCCCACCTCATTGTTCTCTTTAACGTATTTCAAATTAAAAGTATATATTTCTTTTCCTAGTTTACGATTAGGATCATTAGTTCTTTAGGTTGCCTCATATTTAGGAGAGCCAATTGTTGTGTATTCAATTTTAGATTTCCATCTGTTCTACCTGAATTCCTTAGAGATTCAGGCATGAGCCCCATAATTTATTTTTGGTGTACATTATTCACTTCGTGAAGAAGAGAAGTCGGGTTCTCTTCTACAGTCTTTGTTGATGAATTAATTTTTGCCATGTCAAATTTCTCTTTGTGTGAGGAGTTATTCCTTGTTTTCTTGTTGAGGTTAGGGCTTGATGGGGAGAATCTCTCATCAAGTTGCTATGGAGTGGGGCCCGATTGAATAGAGTCCCCTATATTATTTACTTCATTCTCTACCCGACCCTCCATTGTAGAGGGTCATTTATTGCTTTTATTATTCTTATTTGTTCCGCTAGGGGAAAGTTTGGAGTTAGTTTTATTTCTTATTAACAGACAATTCCTTCTAATATGGCCTTCATGTCTGCATAAATAGCATGCATTCAACCCTCCTAGGTTTTCAATTCCACAACAAACTTTACCAAAATTCAATTGGATCTCTATAACCCCCGACAATTCCCTACCCAGAGATAGGGAAATCAACAATCGTGCATCAAAGTGTGGTAGCGGGGTCTTTGTATCATCAATTTTTAGAACATTCTCGTATGACTCCAGGAGAAGTGGAACAAATTTCCACAATCGAGGAGGACCATTCTTAATTGTTAACCATATGGGGCTGGAGAGATCCAAGACCTCCTCCTCCATGACTTTCAGATTCCAAACCAAGGCTCGAAAGACAACCATGCCCACATCCCATAAATATTTCTTAATTGCCTCCGATTAGGAGGTATGGTTATTAAAAAAGATAACAAATAAACCCTTCTGAACCATTAGACAATAATAAAAGTGCAACCCTATATTTTTTTACCATTCATTATGAAAGCATTCTTCCATGTATTTTCTTTCCGGGACTCTACTAGGGTCGATGACAACAAAAAAAATGGAAGTTTTCAACAATCTAGAATCTTCTTCTACGATTTCTTCATCTAGGGTAGTATTGGGAATCAAAATAGCTTTCAAAGATTGAGCCGGGGAGTGCTTACCTTGTCCTCCTCCATTTTCTAGTCCTTCATCGATTTCACTGAGCGTGAATTTAGCTCTCCCACAACAATGTTTTGAAAGGATTTGATGGCCACATTGTTGGCAGATAGGATGGAGGCATCATTAATAGATTCACCTGAAAAATCCTTATCCCCGGCCATCACTTCAATGTCCTTCATAGAATCCACACATGCGGCCACACTTGGGAAGGGTCATCAACACGAAGGCCCTGTCCCACTCAAAGCAAGTAGAGATACTCACAAATACACAACGACAGAACAAAGGATAAGTCATAAACAATAAATGATTAACAAATTTGGAGGAGGGCCGAGCCTCCTCCACGGAAAGGAGATTCACATGTGCGCGCAAAACCCAAGTTGCAGAGCCCTTTCGATCAATAATCAAATCAACCTTTCATTTCCTATATTGAAAATATTTAATATGTAGACACCTAAAATATGACCTTACCCAACCACACCTAATTTTAACATGTCCTTAGCCATTAACTAAATAAATATTTATTATTTATTTAATTATTCCCATCCTTATCCTAGTCCTTTAATTAAATAAATGTTTATCATTTATTCAATCAATATCCCTTCATCATGATCCCATTAATTAAATAAATACTTTATTTATTTAATTAATTACTATTTATTCTCTATCCTTGTCCATTTAATCCTAACATTTCATCTTTTTTCACATGGATCATAATCTAAATTTTTCCTCATGTGACAAATGCCCCATTCACATGTCTAACTCCTTGTCTAGATTCATTGAATCTAGACACCTATCTAAAAGACAAAATATCCTTTCATCAGTATCCACTCATCTCATTCAACCTCTTAATCCTAGCTATTGCATAAGTATTTTTATCCTCATCTCAATCCTAAACCCAGATCCTATCCATAATTTTACATTTTTCATATGATTACATCCTTGACCCAAACCCTAATCCTCCTTTAATTTTAGCCATCCATCATTGATAATTTCTAGCCATTGAGTTTTCCTCTTTGCGACTCTATATCCATAGCTTCTCATCCTTCATTTTGACCTAATGCCAACAACTATTGAATAAGATCTTGAGCTATCATACCTACATGATATCAAAATATCTATTGAATCAAAATTATTATTATTATTATCAAATCATATCAAGGTTAAGCTAGAGCATTGAGTAATCCACATATCAACATCAAAGAGAAAATCAAATGGAATAAGGGTGCACTCCATTTCTACTCATCAAGGAGAGAAGAAAAGATTCTAGGTGAAACTATTGCTTTTATCTTCCTTTGTTTGCATTCAATATTTTCTCAACCTCTTTAGAATATACGAGGATTCTAGAAGAATATAGGAAAAGATGTAGAAATAGAGCACTTTGAATAAAAAATATAAAACTTAATGAAATCGTGATTCTATATAATATTTTAATTGTGATAAAGTATATACACTCATGGAAAATATGACATAGATAGAAAATCCAAGAGTCCACATAATGACCAAAAACATACAAAAAAATATTGTGAGAATAGTAAGGCTACAAACTAGAATACTAATATGTTTCAAAAATGTATATTAAGGTAAAAAAAATGACTTAAATGATAAGGAAAAGAGAGAAATAAAAAACCATTAAATGATATGTTGAACCTAGAGAATAAGCTCACAAATATACCCATATGTAGGATAGGGGAAAAGAGGGTGATTTCATAGGAGCTTGCCAAAGTCGTGAATACCCTATTTTGGTCTTTTGACCTCCATGGCTAGTCAACTAGAAAAATAGATTTATTTGTGTGTGCTCTTAAACTATGTGCATATAGAACTAAGAATCATAATAAATGATAATGACAATAATAATGTGTATCTATTAATGCTCCTATTTCTATGAAAAAGAGTTAAAAAATGTGAGATCCAAGAATTTAAAAGAGATAATGCAATAATAGAGACTAAAATAAGATTAAAGTAATGTATTCTCAAAGGGAATGTAGAGAAGAATTGTCCAGAATCTAGATGACATGAAAAATTACAAGTTTTAACTCCAAAAAGAGAACCATCAAGCATACAAATATAATAATATATGGAATAATAACAAAAAATCTTGAAAATAGAAATTAAGAATAAAAGAGGGTTTCTAACATTTTAAAAGAAAAGTAAATAATATCACTAGATGAAGAGCTTGATCAAACAATACACACAAGTAGTTCAAAGATAAGTAACTATTCAAATATTGGTGGAAAAGTGTTGGAAAACTTAGAAGATGTAAGAATATGGAGAGATATACAAGAGATGGCTTAGAAGCCCAAAAAGATATTTTCTAAAGGAATCAAACTCAAAAAACCTTATAAAATCTCATTTGAAAATCATAATCATACATTGGTTTTTTTAGGGAAATGAAATTGTTACAAGGTCAAGAGATAACATAGAAGGTGTTATATAAAGAATAAACCAAAAATATGTTTACCATGGCCATTTAAATTAGTTGTATGACTGCATAGTTACATAATGAATCTACAACTATGGTGACATTAACATGACTATAAATTTGTCATAAAATGAACAAAATTAAAAAAAAATAAAAAATGGTCATAGGATTGCAAAACATGCATAACAATGTCCAAAAAACATAACAAAATATAAGCCATAAATAAACTTAAAGTTGGCATTGGGATTAGGAAAAATACTACAAAATATGTTAGAAATAGTCCTTTAGTGTACTATAATAATACATGCTAAAATATGTATGATTTATAGTGTCAAAGTTTTAGTGTATGCAATTTTTGACATTATAATGCTTTTGATATAAAAAGCAACAAAACAAGGGTGTTGTCCCATTAATACAAGGCAACAACGGCCATCCACAACAAACTAACACTAACAACACAGTAACAATAGGTCTAAAAACCAAACCATCACCCTAAGCAGATCATATCAAAAATAGCTCAAAAAACTAACAACCGAACTAAAGCTACTAGTAATGTCCATCATGATAGAATGATTTAAAACCACCATAGATATAGACCACCAAGGGTCATACCAGTCATAGAGGAAAATAAGCATAATAACAATGTCTTTAACAAAACAAAACATAAATGAAGGCTGATTCAACCATCCCCAGCCAAAAAACCAAACCCCACCAAAAACTAATCTTTCTTGCCACTACATGGCTTAACTAAAGTTATGGTAGCCCATTCTTTAGAGAGGAACTTAAGAAGTTCCTTACTGACGAGTTCTTCCTCCACATCATTTGTAACCTTGTCCTTCTGCAACAGACATAACGTAGTGGCAGATCTGTGCATAATCTTCAAGGCAAAACGAGTAAGATCCTACAGTCTTTTCTCCAAACTCTCAATTTTGTTTTTCAAATTGTCAACCTCCTCCCTGACAACACCCTGTTTACTATGGGCTTCCTCCATGGGAGCCTTACCCCCCGCAATGTTGGAGGCGCAAGACTTGACCTCCTTGATTTTAATGCTGGCATGACCCCTTTTAAGACCTTCAGAAACATGGGAGGAGCTACTAGCAGAACCCGATACAACCTCCTCCCCCACATCCTTTTCCTCCTTACTCCTACTCTCACTCCCGTCCCCAATGTCAGAATCCAAAAATATGGGCCAATGATTATAATGTTATATATGAAAATATGGGCCAATTTTTACCCTATTGTCATGATTGTTCTAATGAAATTCACTCTTTAAGCTAATCATTTTGGTATATAACTTTGGGTGCCTTGATTTGTTCTAGGTTATTTTTGAACTCATATAGGTGTTAAAATCAACAAAACAAATACCAATCCAAAACCAATACAAGTGATAGTTCATTGTTAAACTATTAAATAAAATGATTAGTTAAAATCAAAATAGCACAACATAATTACTTTCATTAGGGAGAAGTGTAAAATATCACAATAGCTTCTTTGTTGTGTTATTAAAGAGGGTAAGAGATAATATATAACCTCATGATTTCAAATTCGATGAGGATGAGGAAGAGATAGAAAACCAAAAAATAAGGGACTACTTTAAATAAGTTTCTAAAACTGTGAGGATAAGGAAAAAAATAGAATCTCATGAAGGAAGGAGAATGTTTGTGATTCATTATCCTATTGTAACTAAGTAAACTTAATAGACTAGTGCAATGTCATGCTTAAGATATAAAACATATCGAATATGAATAAAATATTACACTAACACCACCCTTAAGTGTAATTTATGTAAGAAGAAAAGGTTCACAACAACAAGGCCATGTTAGGTACCCATATACAATATGAAATGTCCCCAAAGAATAAAGAGAATGTACCTCCCAAAAATAAAATAGGAGAAAACACATAGGAGAAAAATCATTCCCGATTGAGATATGTGAAGGAAGACAATATAGCCTCCAAAAAAGTAAGTGTCCTAAAACCCCTATAAGATAAGGTACATGTGTGCCTCCATAAATAAGAGAGAGGAGTATTGTAGAATCTCACATGAAAAATGTCATAGTATGTTCCTCTACAAAAAATGATGCATCTTCATTAGACTACTAAATTCTCACTCAAGTGGAGTGTAGAAATGAATTAGGATGTATATATCTCGAAGTTGCTCATTTTTCTTGATGTTGATTTTGAATTGTGACTATGTCATATAAGATTTAAGTATAGTGCCAAATAAAGTGTGAGACCTATACCAATGCAAATCAAGATGTGTCAATTTAGTAGCATGATATGATAAATAAATTACAAGAGAATTCAAAATGGGAGATGATGTAACTTGATGTAATTTTTCATCAAAGAGAAGACAAATGTCCTCAATGGTGTCTTCAAGATCTAAAAGGTGATAATCCACAAACATATGTGAAATTTTTGGTAAGTAAACCTCCCAATGAAGTGGATCATGTAGACATGAATAACCTTGTTATAGATAATCACTAGAATCCATAAAATAAATGAATCTAAAATTTTATGAAGCAACATGATAGGGGAATGTCTTGTAAGAGTAAAGCTAAGTCTTCAATGTGGTCATCTAGATTAAAAATGTGAAACTCTACAAACAAGAAATAGATGTCTAATAGGAATATGTCTCAATGAGGTAGATATAGAAGAAAATAAATCATTGGAAGGTGTCAAAGAAGTAACTCCAAGATCTAAAGTAGCAATATGTACAACAAATATGTTCTCAATTATAGAAGGGCTATCAAGAAAAGAAGGAAGATAAGTAGTAGTATCATCCATGCAAATTTTTTCCAAGGAATCATCAATATTAGATGAATATTCATGGTCTCCACGTAATTTTTGGATGAAGACCCAAGTAGAAAAAATTATTTTAGTGTACTAAAGTTGATGTAAAATATCCTACAAAATAGTGAGATACTAAGACATATTAAGTATGTAGACCATGCTATTATTGTCAAACCATACATGATTTTTTTCATAGTCACTTGGATTAGGAATGAATCCAAGAGATAGGGAAATATATTATGCATATTTCATCCATTTACTATCCCTTATTTCTAATGCAAATAGTTCTCTAAATTTAGCCTACAATAAAAGGATGAAACTTAATACCAATTATATTATTAAACTTATCTAAAATATAACTCTCTTGGTTCATGATCACAAAATTCTTCTATATACGCCCTCCCAATACTAGTACATTAAATTTATACTTTATAAGTTGAATGAGTTGTTATAAATCAAGGTGAAAAACTATAAAATGGAAATATATATTCAACTGTAGATTTGATTTTAACCAACAAATAATCAAATCGAGATTGCAAGAAAGTAAATCAACAACACAAAGAAACATGGAACAAATTATGTAGGTAAACCATTTTTAGAAAAAAAATCCATCAAGAAGAGATGCTCAATTCCATATTATATTCAAAAATAGAGATTGCATACATTCCTTCCTTTATCATCTTCAATCTTCAATCCTTCAACAACTTCAAGCAAGGTTTTCAATATTTATACAACATACTCATTCTACCTCCCTAAGAACCTATTTTATAGAATTTTCACCTCTTAAATAAGGTATCCAAGTTGGCTTCACATCCTAACACCCCTTCTTGGAAAAATCTAAGTATGCTTAACATAGCCCAATGAAGGTTGCAACCAAATTAGTAACCTATCACACATGGACACCTATTTTTTCCTTATTCCCAAGGTGGTTACCATATTCTTTCACAAGGTATTAAGGGATTATAATAACCATCCCAAAGTTTATTACAAGTGTACAAACAACCCCATGGGAATTTCAACATCCAAAACCTCCATAACCTCCAAGATGCTATCTAATAATAATAGATTCTTGCGAGTAAATAATTAATCAACGACCCTTAGTAAAAATTAATTACTATACCACTAAAACCTTAATGATAAAATCATTGCATATGATAGTGAATCCTTCATCCATTATGAGTTCATTTACAAATAATATTTAGAATAATTAAATACATAGGATTTACAAGGTTGATGGCACCTTAATCCTATTATTCTCCCACTTGATATCATACATTCTAAATACATCCATTAGAATACCTAAGTCAACCAAGTTCTACAAATGAGGTTGGTGGCCTCCTTGCACCATATGAAATTTTGTGTTCTCAGGTTTAGTAAGTGAATCTACAACATTCTCTCGAGTGTCAATTTTCCTCGACTCTATCTATCCATTAGCAATTATTTCATGAAAAAATGGTATTATACATCTACATTCTTAGTATATGCATAGTAACTAGGATTATTGGCCAAAAAAATCCATTTGGCTATCATAACCAATATGAATAGTCTTACAATCAAAACCAATACATTTAAATAACTTTTGTAACCAAACTATCTCCTTAATGACATGGGTAACGATCATATACCCTAATTTAGTGGCAGATAAATCAACTATGAGATTCATGTCACTCATCCAATTCACTAATCCTCAAAATATAGTAAACACATACCTACTAGTAGAAATTAAACCACCCAAGTCATTTGACCAATCTACATCAAAAAAACCTTATATGTTGAATGCCTTATTCACACTATTAGTAATAAAATAAACCAAAAAATAATTAAAATTACCACACAAGTATATTAACACCCTTTTCTATAATTCTAATATTCTCTACTAGGATTAGACATAAACCTACTCAATACTCCATTACTTGGGTGATATCTAACCTAGTGCAAACCATTGCATACATAAGACTACCTACCACATTAGCATATGACACATTAGACATATCCTCTAAATCAGTTTCATTCCTAGGACACATCTAAATTAAGCTTAGTGAAAATTGGTAAAGAAATTTTAACTAGTTTACACACCTACATAATAAAAATATTTAAAATGGTATCAACATTCTTTGAGATAGTAAATTTTTTATGTTTAACTATTCTATTTATATTTATATTCCTAATATGTACCTTGGTTCCCCCAAATATTTCATCTCAAATGCACCTAAAAGTTAATATTCCAACTCACTAATTATACTCTTGATATTACTAAAAAAAATATTTCATATGTTGCAAGTGTTGTCATTGATGTCAACATTATGGAGTTTGTTGGATGTCATTGATGTCAATAGTATGGTGTTTGTTGATGATGTTATCTTTGTTGTCAGCAAAGTGGTAGTGTGTGGTTGGTTGCATATTCTGCAATTAAGATGTTAAGTATAATGTGTAAGGAAGGATGTCATGAGTTGATATAACAGTTGTTTCCTGTTACTCATGAATGTGTATATGATTTTGTGAATGTTGCATTCACGGTCTGCTATTGTATTTTGTATAGAAGAATCTCTCATAGTCAGTGGCTTAGGAAGGTGCTCTTAAAAGGCTCCACAATACTTTGCATTTTATGATTTGTTACTACGGTTTGAAGGTTAGACAAAATCAATTGTGAAGTGTGTGTGTTCCAGTTCTCAGATCATATATGTTACCGTAGAATTTTTATGAGTAAGCAGAGTGAAGGATGTATAGTTGTAGTCATGGAAAATTATAAGAAATGCTTTGTATTTCTTCACAGTTGCTGTTGTGGTCTTGTTGTTTTGAGGAAGTGTTTATCATGTCTATCTATTGTCTCTCCTCAAGTTTCAATTGTTGAAATGAACCACAAGTTGAGTTGTCAAAATTATATCTCAAGACTGTGTTGTCTGGGTTTACAATAGATACTAATTTTGTGTCCTTTTGCTTGTGTCGACATAATGATATATAAATTTGTGAAAGAAGAGCATGGACATATTCTTGAATATCATTTGATGCCCGTGATGTAATCCGTGTGATGCTAACTTACTTCTTTGGTACCACTTGTGGTTTGGAGTTAATATTTTAAGGGTTGAGTGTGTTTTGGGATGACTTAGTATTTTAAGTTGTTTGCGCCAAGTTTTTATGGTGTGCACCAATATGGAAATGCGTGCAGATTTGAAATAGGTCTTTCTTATCTCTTGTCTTGGACCACATTGAATTTCCCTTTCTTGTGGATTTTTTTGAGCTGACTCAATATGGCCGTTGCATGTTTCATGTTCATACATTTCAAGATGGCTGATAAGGAGAAATTTTTTATTGATTACAAAAGGATAAATGTAAGATATAGTGTGTGATCAAGATGTACAAGTGTTCAATGTGTGATCAATGTAATTTCCTGATAGCAGTGTGCTGAAGGCAGAGTAATGTGTGTGAATTTTTACTGAAGTGTTTAATGCATGCTAGAGGAAATGAGTCAAACGAAGAAGAGTTTAAGTGGTGTGCGGAAGGAAGTGATCCAACCAAAAGTATGTAAGTGTTGAAGGTGGTGAGCCAAAGGAAAAAAGTTTAGGTGTGAATGTTGGAGGTAGTGGGCCAAAAGAAAAGGTGTAAAAGTGTTGAAGGTAGTGATTTGGAGGAAACATAAGTGTTGTAGTTGTGATTTGTCATTTTATTCTTCAAAGAGTTGTATTAAGAGGTTGTAGCCACATTCTATAAGTATTGAGTAGAGAGTTGTAAACTTACTTAGGTTAAAGACCTTAAACCTTGTTGTAACTATTGATTCATTTGTGAGGCTGGATTTGGATAGTAGCTCCAAGTAGATTTTCTCACTGTGGTTTTTCTCTTGTTGGGTTTCCATGTAAATTTGGTATTATGGTTTTGTGCTCTTACTCTGAATGTGTTATCTGATTAAGGTAGTTTTAGGTTTTGATTGATAAGTTAAAGTTAAAATTAATTTGAGTGATATACTGATTCACCCCCCCTCTTAGTATATATGTGTGTTCTAACAATTGGTATCAAAGTTGAGTTCCTTGGTGCAACCTAACAACTGAATGTAGATCTTGGTTTAGAACACATGAATTAGAAGGAATCCTCTTCTAAGGAACCACAGTTTGATGGAAATAATTATGCTTTCTGAAGTGTGAGGATGGATGCCTATCTCACATCACTTGGTTATGATGTTTGGAGAGTTTCCAAAGATGATTATGTTGAACCTACCCATCCTATCACTAATAAAAATACCAAAAAGGAACATGAGAACAATTCTAAAGAAAATAATGTTATCCCAATTGGGTTAGCTAATTCTAAATTTGTCAAGGTGGTGTAATGTAAGATTGTAGATGAAATCTAGGATAAGCTTAAGAATATCTATGAAGGAAATGACAGTGTCAAGCAAGAAAAGTTACAATATTACTAGACATTGTTTGAGAATCTAAAGATGAAAGAAGAGAACATAGCCAACTATCTACTCTAGGTAGATGAACCTGCAAATGGAATCAAAGGTCTTGGAGAAGACATAATTGACTCTGTGGTAGTAAAGAAAGTTTTGAAAACTCTCCCTCAGAGGTTTAACTCAAAAGTTTCTACAATTGAAGAAGCCAAGGATCTAACAAAGCTTACCATGGAAGAATTGTTTAGATCCCTTACAAATTATGAAATGAGGAATGAAGTTCTGAGTACACACAAAAGATAATTTTCTTTTAAAGTTGTGAAGAAAGAAGAAGCTTCTGGATCACCTAGTGATTTTGATGAAGAATAAACAAACTTTGTGAGAAAGATGAAGAAAGGATAAGGAAAATACAAAGATTAAATTACCATTCAAATGCTTTAATTATGGTAGAATTGTTGGTGTGAATAAATGTCTTGTACCTAGTTATTTCACTTACTAGGGACTTAGGGGAAATATTCACATGTTAAGTTTGCTTAGGTCCTAAGATTCTTTCTAGAAGGTGTTAGTTGTCATTAGTTGTAATCTTATCCTTTGACAACTAACACATGTGACTTACGTAGTTGTGTCAAGTTGTCTCATGTCATATGATTAAGACACTTGTCATAATCCTATGACATCTTGCATGTCACCTTGGTTATATAACCAAGGGGTCTCTCATTGTAAACAACAATCATATCATTGAATCATATTGATAAGAATACAATTTATTCTTTTTACATTCTATTCTCTCTTTTTGTGCTTTCCATTTGGTCTCAAGATCTTGGCAGCCATAGCCAATTCTAACATGGTATTAGAGCAGGTTGGGTGCCATTGGAGAGTCTTTTTCTGAAGAGATACCAGATTTGGGGGTGTTCTATTTTTGGCTCTTTATTGCAGTTTCAAATCGGAGCTTGTTGGTGCAAATATAAGCTCACCATTATGTCCGGAGTGTTCGAGAAAGTCGATTTTGCCTTTTGTTTTGTTCAAATTGGACATACAAGGCCAAATCTATGAGGGTTTGAAGTTGAAGTGTGGTTACCAAATCCATAAGGTAGCTACAATTTTGGAGCATTTTGGGTCAATTCTGACCCTACCATCACATCTAGAAGGGCCAAAAACCCTAAGATCGACTGCCAAATCGTCTAAATTAGAACATTTGTCCAGTGAGGCAATTTTTTTTTGCTTAGGGAGCCATACGGCCTCCCAAGTCATCATAACTGCAGGTCGTACAAATATTTTATTTAAAAATTTTGAAAATATTTTATATTTGTCAACATTTTCTATTTCAATTTTTTTTTGCAAAGTTTTCTAAAAACTATATGGCGGATTAGATTATATTTTGTAAAAGTGTTTTTTAAAAAAAAAATAAAAAAAAAATATAGTCTGCAGATTGTACAAGTTCGCAAAACTATTGGTACCATGACTCTGCCACGTGGCCACACAGTGGGCCCCACTGTCCCACAAACTGGCAGGAGGCTGTTCAATCTCTATTGGTGGTCAAAGTCTTTAAATCAGAAACAACTATTTAAGATAAACCGACGAACAAAAAATAAAATCTGGCTCTCCTTTTCATACCGGTGGTTAGAGATTCCATTGAAGATTATGAGTATGTTCTAGTAGCTGGGGTAAGAAGATTCCGGCAAGGAGCGCCACGACCCTTGATGTCCATTTAGACGTCAAATTTAAGTCAAGAGATTTGATGATGTCAGCGTTTTAAAGGATTTTTCCTGCGCCCTCCCATTTGCATTTTTGGTTTTGAAGTCAATTTTCAAATGCTCATAACTTGTATTCACGACCTCCTTTTTTCAAGCAATTTTTTTTTATTTGAGCTGATTTGTTGTGTTCTACACAGTGGTGCAATTAGTTTTTGGTTTTGGTGCCTAGTTTTTGTAGAATCTGTAGATTCTCAGAGGTGTTGCTACTTCATCCTCATTTTGGAAACTTTGGGAGCTCATATCTTGCTCCTACGGTAACATTTTTGGGTGCAATTTTTTTTGAAAGTGCATAAATTTTTGTTTACTTTTTAGTGGTATGATCAGATTGATCTCATTTTATACCAAAAATTGTACTTGATTCTATGGCCTATTTTGGCATTTGCATGTACCAAGATCAAGACCACTTTACTATTTTTGGCAAGTGGCAATTGTAAATGCACTAAATATAAAGTGCCAAATCAAATATTGCTTGGGGGTTTTCTTGATTGAGTGATTTTGGGGGGTCTCTTGGTGCATTTCTTTGATCTGTTTGCTTGTGCTCTCTCATTCTCATGGATCATTCTATGGTTCCTTTGCTCACATCATATAATTATTCAACATGGCATCAAAATGAATGGATTATTCTAATGACAGAAGGTCACACTTTATATGTTGAAGATAAGGTACCTAAACCTACAAATGTAGATAAAAAGATAAAATGGATGACCAAACATACCAAAGCTCTTGGGTGTCTTCGTATACTAGTTTCTCAAGATTTTTTGTTCCAAATTGAATCATGTAAAAGTTCTCATGAAGCTTGGGACAAATTGAAAACATTGTATGGTACTACAAATGAAGTAAGAGGCTACCAAATTGATAATGAATTGATGAGCCTTGATCCTAAGAACTTTGACAACATCCAATACTATATCACTAAGGTAAATGATCTAAGAGAGCAATGTAAAGCATGCAGAATTGATAAGGACATCCAGATGGTCTAAAATACAACAAACTAACTTGGTCCTGGTTATGCTTATTTTGATTCTAGATTTCATACTCATAGATTGACTATGGGGTCTGCATACACTACACCTTCATTTGCATCATTTTCTGAGATGTTGATACATGAGCAACAAAAGCTTATCTCAATGGGTCTCATCAAGACTTCTAAATCTCAGGCATTTTGGTTAGTCAGGTGAAATAATCAGAATCAAATAAGAAACAAAAGAAAGAAAAGAATAATCCACATTCAGATCAAGCAAAGAAAAAATCCTCTTCTAAAGGGGAATCATCTAAGAAGGAGAGGCCTTTTTGTGCATATTTCAAGAAGGATGGACATGAAGAACATTATTGTTATAAGAAGGATATTGATGAGTTGAAACATCTTCTCAGAAAGAATCACATTGATTTTCCTTCTAGAATGTCTGAATCTCCTCCTTCTTCAAAACAGTCTAAAAAGGACAAAGGTCAAGCATCTACATCAGGAAATAAAGGTCAAGCTCTTTGTGATTTTTTAGGTCCAGGATGAGGGAGATGGATTCTAGATTCAGGAGCATCTCATCCTATGGAATCTTCACAGTCTATATTCTCTTCATTTCAGCCTTGTACTACATCTCCTATCTTGATGGGGAACAATACATACATGAGTGTAATTGGGAAGGGATCTATTAGTTTTGGGGACAACACTTTCCAGGATGTTTTGTGTGTTCCTCATTTGACGAACAATCTTCTTTCCATATATCAGATTACACATGGTGGAGATGGGAGAAATGTGGATTTCACACCTGATTCTACCATCATTCGAGACTTAGAGAGTAGAGAGATCATTACTATTGGGGTGGTTGATCATTCATCTCGGTTGTATACCTTTGCAAATTTTGCTTCTGATGGTGACGTTGTTCCTTCGATTGTTGATCATATGAACCATGATTTAGAGGAGACATTTGGCTTCTTGAGCTTGGGAGTTCTCACATCAAATCCAGTTCTTGAGTCATCCATTTAATCTCCTCCATCTACTGTTGCAGTTGATGATACTTGTGTTTCCACAATTTTGGTTCGTTTTGATTCAGTGCAACAGAATCCTAATTGTCTTTCAGATTTGGATACTTTGGATGGCTTCTTGACAGGTATTTTAGACTTGTTTGTGGATTCTCATCTAGTAGATTTGGGGGACATCATTGATGACATTCATCTTCTCTTTGATGAAGATGCTCCTTCTTCAGTTGTTGTGAGGGAACACCTTGACCCTCTTGTTCATTCTCTACATGATCATTCTTCGCAGTTTGGAATGAGTGTGGATACTTTTGGACAACATTTGGAGGAGGGTTCTTTGTCTTCAGAGGGGTAATCTTTGTCTTTGGATTGTGTTCTACATTTATCTCTACTAGATTCTGGATTTTCCTCTTCAGTAGTGTGACCTAGAATGCCTGTTTGGAGTGTGACAAGTTTTGGCATCGATATGGAGGCACTTGAGCATGATTTAGAGACATCATACATCATCTGTATTCTTGATATCTTGCATACATCCATGGTTTTGTTTCTTCCTAAGGGGAGGAATGTTGTTCAACGAGATTGGATCATCTTCAACATTCAATGTCGAGCTTCTACCATCATTGCAGGAGACTCAACATTGAGGGGGGGCTGCATTGTCTCTCTTCTACTTCTCTCTTATGGGGGGGGTCTTTTTCCTCACATGGGGTTTTTACCTTCTCATTCATCATTGAGAGTATTTCATTTTTTGTATTTCATCTCTTTTGGGGAGGAGTTTTGTCTCACTGGGTTTTCTCCTTTTCTTCGGTTGTGAGAAATTTCATTTGCATGTGTACATGGGTACCTAACATGGTCTAGTAGTCGGGACCCATCTTTTCATCTTGGTGTCAGTTGCATAATAATCTTCTCCCTAAGTTGCACTTAAGGGGGGGTGTTGGTGTGAATAAATGTCTTGTACCTAGTTATTTCAATTACTAGGGACTTAGGGGACACATTCACATGTTAAGTTTACTTAGGTCCTAAGATTCTTTCTAGAAGGTGTTAGTTGTCATTAGTTGTAATCTTATCCTTTGACAAGTAACACATGTGACCTAGTTAGTTGTGTCAAGTTGTCTCATGTCATATGATTAAGACACTTGTCATAATCCTATGACATCTTGCATCTCACCTTGGCTATATAACCAAGGGGTCTCTCATTGTAAACAATAATCATATCATTGAATCATAATGATAAGAATACAGTTTATTCTTGTCACATTCTATTCTCTTTTTGTGCTTTCCATTTGGTCTCAAGATCTTGGCAGCCATAGCCAATTCTAACAAGAATTCATCAATATGATTTTAAATGTCCTTTTAAAGAAAGTGAAAGTGGCAACAAGTATTTCAAGAGAAATAATTTCCAGAAGTATATTCTCTCTAGAGAAGAATACTGCTCCTCAGATGAAGGAGACCACTGTACATCAAAAGATGATGGAGATGAATCCATTTTCATGGCCTCTGTGATCCTTGGAAGTTCAAGCAGATATATGGTTGAAGAGGAAGGTGAAGTTGATTTTGAAGGTGAACTTGTTTCTTCTCTGGAAGATTTGGATTGTGCAAGGAAAGAGAATAATAGGTAAAATGCCCTGATTGAAGCAAAAATAAGAGAATGTAAAAAGATTGAGAAGGAGGTCTTGTTACTCAAAAAGGAGTTGGAGAAAGCTATATCTGAAAGTCAGAAAGCTGGTATTAGACCAAAATAAAGATCTCATCATGCAAGTAGATCCTTCAAAAATAGGTTTAATTTTATATTTTCTAGTTACTAATTCATTTGCAGTAAGTATGGACATAAAGCTATTGAGTGCAAATATGAAATGAATGAAAGAAAATTTGTTAGTAGAAATTATCTTGCTTCTCTAGTAGATGTCAATGCGATGTCAAATCTGCAATAATGTTGGGCATATAGCAAAATTTTATAAAAGTGATTTTACAAAATAAAAAATTCAAAAGATAGATGATGTTGAGTAAGTCAAAGAAATAAGCAAAGAAAAATCAATGGTTGTTCAAACAACATTTCATGCTTAGGGACAAACAAATCTCTAGATAATCGATAGTGGGTGTTCAAGTCACATGATTGGTGACAAAAGCAAGTTCATCAAATTTGTTAAATGGAATGGCGGTTCAATAAAGTTTGCATATAATTCATCAACAAAGATCTATGGAAAAGGCATTGTAAGTATTGATGAAAAATCTAAGATTGAAGATGTTTTCTATGTTGAAGGTCTCAAGCACAATATTCTCAGTGCAAGTTAGATGTGTTGAACACCCAAAATAATGAGAGGGGGGGTGAATCAATATTGTTTTAAACCACTTAATCATTAAACATATAATGCACATAACTTATTCAATTGTAGTAATGAATAAAAGCATGAAGACATTCACCAACATCACATAACACATGCACACCAAGATTTTTACATGGAAAACCCAAAATAGGAAAAACCACGATGAGGATTAGCTCACAATATATTATAACCAGTTATAGTATATTATAGAAGTGCTCACTACAGGTGGACTCACTGCCCACTGAGAAGTAAAAGAGATAGAAGAGATTATGGCTCATAGCTAGATTTGAGTTGTTAGAATTACATCTAACTCATGAATGAAATACAGTTCAAATGAAGCTCATAATATAGATTTAAAAATCTTCATACCGATATGAATTAACACTCTGGTCTACTCTGCATTCACACTATATTTGCGCAATTCATATTAACTAAATCTTATCATATTCCACACTCATCAAAATACTAAAAAAATATCTAACTTATATATCCACTTCACCTATAACATCAATTAGGTTAGCCTAATTAGATGTAAAATATAAAATGTAGCTTGTCGGCTCAAGATCTATCCACACACGCTTCGTGCCAAGATTCAAACCTTATAAAAATTTTAAATAGGTATGAATGGACCTAAAATACCACCAAGGTAATGGATCAATACATACTTAACCTCTGTAATGCACCCAACAGATTAGGTCAGCACCAGTAGTGACCTAATTACAAAAATTTCCAATTGTACACCTATATCTGGACATGCAGACTTCCAAAATTCATTCCAAATGGAATATGCACTCATCTAACATCTATCAACACCTCCATAAATTTGAAAATCCAAAATACAATCTGTGGAGAAGTGCAAACTCACCAACACATATGCAAAGAACTAGAAATGTTTGATACTGCCAAGCTGAATTTTTGTTACTCATAACTTCAAAACTAGAAACAAAACCAAGCTAAAATTATAGAATTAGGTTCCTCTAACAACCAAGAAAATTATGTTAGAAGCATAGAGAAAAATATTCATCAACGTACTTGTAGATTCCCTATTAATTTATAGTAAACTTGGTGGAAATCACACAATTTAGAGGGAAAACCTAGCTGAACGGTCTACTTGAACCTTTAGAAAGATGTTCATTGAATTATCAACCAGGGCTAGTAATCTTGTGATGGTACTAGCATTATATGTGCTTTCAAAGACTTAAAACTACCTAAATCATCTGAGTATAGATGTTACACTTGCTGAGAAATCATAAAACTATATAATAGTAAAGAAAGTAATGTTGGCTATATTGCTACGGATACCTACAGTATAAGATTGTAACTAATTAATCTAAAGAAATGAATGCTGGAATTTAACTGATACTAATGAATGAACCTACACTTTGGAGTACAAAAAACTTAAGCAACCCAAGGAATAAATGTAAAACAAGAATTGTTCATGAATAACTTGAAGAATCTAACTAACATGCATTTATAAAATAACTGCTACAATAAAAATAACTGTGCAGAAAATGAAGTGAGGGACAATTACCTTGAGTGGCCCTTGCTTAAGTGACTACCTCCACTTATCTAACTCAAATCTAGCTTCTTATATTAATGCAATCATAATAACTCAAAACAACTCATTACACAACTCCAAAATATCACATAAGATTTTGTTGAGATATCTTATTTGTGAAATCATGATTTAACAATAAACATTTTTTGCATAAGAACAAAAAATTAACTAGAAAAATATCTAGAAACTGTATATGCTCTTGAACAAAATTAACTAATTCCTAATATAGGTCAACCACCGAGCCATACATATAGGCACGAGGAAATTTTATTAAAATAAGGACTCTAAACTAAAACCATACATCACCACTCCCTATATATCAGAGCGTGATAAAGGCTTAGCAATATATAATTGAAAAAGGGAAGAAGGATTCAAGTAGGATTGTGACTTTTCTATAACAGAACTAGAATGTGGACTGGTTGAATCAGTCACGCTAGAATCCTATCTGCAATATAGTTCTTCTCCTTCAACATCTTTATTGGACATCATAATGATGCACAATCATCTTCATTAAGTTCCTCCATGTTGTAGTTGTTGCACTCAATTTATTCTATAAGCTCCACTACTTTGTTGTCTAGCAACTCCTTTGGTTATGGGCTACACCTCATAGTTGTTGCGGGCTGCACCTTGTAGTTGTTGCGGGCTGCACCTCATAATTGTTGTGGGCTGCACCTTGCAGTTGCTGCAAACTATAGTCTACCTCCTCTAGGATGCAAAAATTTAGTTCATAAAACATGCACACAATACTAACAACCATAGCTAAACATAGATATCAATTGCAATTTAGACATAACCACACATAAATTATCCAATAACCATCACATCATAACCATATTTCCATATACTTTAAATCAGGTTCAAAGTTGTATAATTAGCATAAAAGATAGCATAGTGTATGGATATGTATAAGATAAATGTCTGAGAATTTCTTTGAACTTGCATAAAAACATAAGAAAACTATGTAATGACTGGACTCATCATTCCCCCCAACTACCCATTTTCTTGTCCTCAAGCAAATTAACTAGGGCTGGAGGTTGTAGTGCAAAGTGATTTCCCTGAAGTCTGTGATAGCATCCACTCCTTTGACTTGTTTCAAGTAGAATCCCCTATAGCATGCAAGTTTTCTCATTCTAGTAACCTCTGCCCTCTCACATTCTTCATTTTTTATCCCTTGTCCAGTGTGGTACTAGGTATAGGAGTATTGGTGGCTGGAATGTAAGTGGCACCCATTCAAGTCCTTTGTCTATGGAAATATCCATATACCTTCTTGTTCTTTGAAGCATGGACATAAAATTGTAAATGGAGTGGGGCTCTTTCCTCTATAATTCAAGAGTTAAATTGTCCCATCTTTCTTGTACAAACTAGTAGGAATGGTGGACAAGTCCAACAATCAATACATGCATCCTTCTATAATCCCGTGTTCTCAAGTTCATGATCTTCCTACCTACACCCTTGTGGTCCAAGAGTTGCAACCACTCTTCTATGATCACCTCAGAGGTTTTAGATTCCTTTTTGATTGGGAGAGCAACTAACTTCTCTCTCTCCATATACTCTTCCATGATTTCACCCCTAAAATTTTCATTTCTAAAATAGGATGCTAGTGCCCTTAATTGTAAATCTCCCAAAAAGATTAATGGGTTCCATTATGTGTCTTCAAGGAAAACATAATTATGCAAATAATATTCACATAACTTATCCTATTCTTCTGGTGTGGCATCAAAAAATACATTTAGAAAATCAAAATTTCTGCTCATAGCAACTAGTTGGTTACTAATCAATCTACTGAATTGAAAACTCAAAAAAAATTCTTGTAAAAACAAAGCATATGTTCTAATTGGAGGTCTACATTTAACAATTTGGGCAGCTTTATCTGCTACCTCTTCCACCTTGACTTCTAATCTTTTCAATTCAATATCCTTACTCTCTAGTACCCTAGTATGCTCTGAAATTATTGCTTCTTTTTCCTTCTTCCAATTCTCTTTTTGCTTAGAAAACTCTTGAGTAAATTTCCACAATTAATATCCTAGGGACATAGTTTTGTAACAAGTTGTATTTTTTGTGGCAAGGGGTCTCCTGTTCTCAGTTACAATTTTTTTGTTTCATGCTTTAACTTGCTAGTTGTGCAAGAAAATCTAACTTTGATCCATGCTCATAAGTATGTAATTTTCCCTCCAATTCCTGTATCTTCATTTCCATTTTTTTGTCCCTCTATTCATAGGCTTTTACCAGCTCTTCTAGCTATTTGATCCTCTCTAATGCTTCTTTCAATTATTTTCAGATATTCCTTTCTTCTAAAAATAGTTGCTTATCATTCAAAAAATATTCATCACCAACCCCTATGTATTCAAAATCCTCACTATCAGGGCTAATTGGGGTTCTTTTTCCGGTTTTGTTGGAAACAAAAAATATCCTCTGAATCTAAGTCAAAGGTAGTAGATATATACTATTTCCTTTTTGTAGGAACATGCACATTTTCAGACACATTATCTTTCAGCTTTGAGTCGGTACCTACTGTCACAACATCCTTTTCTTTTGTGGTTTCTCAATACTTCCCCTCATAGAACCTTTCCTTCTCAAGCAGTGTGACCACCTAGGTTGAGTTGGTTTCTTTTTCTGCACCTTTGAAGGTGCAAAAGAAGAACCGCCTTTCTTTCTTCTAGTTTTAGGTGTTTTCTTGGAGGTTGATTGGGCTTCATGTACCTCTTTTTCTATAGGTTGATCTAATGCTACGTGTGGTGATCTTTGCACAATTTTCTCCTCTGATTCACCTCTATTGTGGGTAGGTAAAGCAACAAGTGAAACAAGAGTTTCATTTAGGGATACAACATGTAACTCTATGTTTTCTGGAATTGTTGGTTCCTCAAGAATGTTGTTAATGTCTTTAAAAATTAAAAATCTCGCCCAAAACACTTGTGGATACTGAACCCTAAGGCTCCTTTTCACTAACAGGGTTACCAAATAGTAGTGACAAAGCTAAATCATTTGTCTTCCTATGGTATTCAGATCCTATTCTTTTTAGAAAATTGTAAAGGAAATTAGGTACATTGACCAATCTATTGTGATAGAGGTGACTTAGTAACTTAAAATGCACAATATACAGGAGGTGACAATCTCTTCGTACCTTGTGATGATGAATCAAGGTTTTCTCCTACCTCCCCGAACTCATCCTTGGTAGCTACTACATTCACTCTAACATGGAATTCAACTCCATTCCTTAGTAGACCAAACACTTTTGTAATTGTAGCCTCTGAAGCACCCACTCTCAATCCCTTGGTAATGGCTTCATCATGCTGTAATGTGGCTACAAATTTCCTTTTTGGTGCAGGAGCACCCAGTACACACAGTTTCAACAATTCATCCTTTGAAGGAAGGCATTAGGAATTTAGGGGTATTTGAGTAAATTAATGTTAAATAAGTTCTTTGAGACTATTATTCATGTAATTGGGGGGTTTTAAAGGTTAGTTGTTCCAAAAGTGCAAAAGGTTGCATAATATTGTGTTTATTGTTAACAAATTGTCAAACAATGCAAAATTAGGCAATGTAAGGGTTAAGGTAGTTTTGTGGTCAGTTATAGGCGTTTCATGGGTAGTTTGGATTGGAAAATGTTTAAATGGCCTCTTGAAGGCTCGAGAGGGGTTGGTTGAAGCACTTTGAAGAACAAAATTAATAAAATCTCTATTTTTTTAGTTATTTTCTGGCTTTTTCCTTCATTCCCAGCCTATGTACGGGTCCGTACAGCAGGAA
Organism: Sequoia sempervirens; assembly: GCA_007258455.2. NCBI lineage: Eukaryota > Viridiplantae > Streptophyta > Pinopsida > Cupressales > Cupressaceae > Sequoia > Sequoia sempervirens. The sequence goes on along the minus strand of VDFB02281492.1, from coordinate 615,813,260 downwards.
CTGGTCATAAATGATTGGATTCTGATATAGGATTGTTTTTCCTTTGTTTTGAATTGGTTCTTGAGGGATAAACTTGTATTTCAAGCAACTTAGTGACTGAAATTTGAAGATTGGTCAGAAAACAAGGTTGAGGGGTTTGAGCCTCAAAATGAGTTGAAAAGGCCATTCCACCTTTCTGTAAATACTGTTTCTTGGTGGAATGGTCCTGTTAAGTGTAGGAGTAGGTATAGGAATTTATTCTTGCACTGATAAAGAGATGTGAGGAGCCTGAGAACGCTGCCCCAGTATAAAAGACAGATTTTATGCCTTTTAAGCATAGCTAGGATAAGGTTTTTTGAGTTGTGTAAGGAGAATAGGATGGAAGTTGTTGGTTTTGGTGTTTTTGGGTATACTTAGATGTGTTTCAATGATTTGAGAGGTTGAGGAAGATCTGGGGTGAATAGAAGTTAGAAACCCTATGGTAAAGGGGTGAAAAGAGTGGAAAATGAGGTGGCTTACAAAGGAAGTGTGTGCAAAACGTGAGGGTAGTCAAATATTAAGATGTGTTGAGCATGTGCAGGTGGAAATATGAAGGATTCAAGTGGTTTTAGGTCTGCAAGTGATCTGGGTATAGGACTTTCAATAAGCCCTAGTTTTTAGGAAGGAAAAGGAGGGTTTGTTGGAGCAGTAGTATAGAAGGGCTGTATGGAGGTTTTGATCAGTGAATCTTTTGTTTTGTGCCACAATTTATGACTGTCCAAGAGTTGGTAAGGTGAAAGGCAGTTTAAAAGATACTTTGTTTGTAAATGTGGGCTAATTCTACTAGCCCTTGGACACGGTGTCTTAATGTTTCTCTATGTTCTGACAAATGAATCTTACTTGTAAGCTTGGAACTGTCTTTTTGATGGAATATGGATGATCAATGGGTGTTCTTATAGTTTTCTTTGAGGAATTGGTCTTTCAGTTGCTCAGTTGTGAATTGGGAAGCCATAGAGCTGACCCTATGGAAGTTGTGCTAGTTATTTGATTTTGAGTTGGTGTTTGGTTTTCAAAGCTTGGTTGAATGTTCCTCCACCCTGCTCTACATCACTTTTCATGTCTTCATTAAACTCTGTCAACTTCAAAAGGTAGTCCAACCATATTTCCCTTGTGAAAATGGGTAGAACTAACCTATCCTCCAATATTTTCTTGAGTGTTGATGGTTCCATTTTGACAATATCACCTCCCATGGTGAAATATCTCGACTCTTCTCAAAAATCTATAAATTTAGCTCAAAATTGATTTCAACCACCCACAAAACCTCTCTATCTACTGCACTTGCATGCACTTCTTTCACTATAACTTCAATTGTTATGTCCCTTCCTCCTGTGTTTCAACTTAACTCTAGTTGAATTGGCTTTAAATTGGCTCAGAATCTAGGGAATTGACAACAAAAAGGTTGCAAGTGTAGAAATTTATAAAGGAAAAAAGGGTTCATATGGTTTTTCTGTGTTTTACTCTTGGTGGTGAAAACAAAATTTTGGGATATATACTATCTCCCCCCTCAACTTAAAACCTTGAAGTGACCTCACTTCAACACATGTGACTAGACAGAGGGTATGATTAATGAATAGAAAACATGCTAAATTAAATGCAAGTAGATAATGAAAGCATTGGGAATCCATGTTAATTATGGAAGTTTAGTCTGTGTACCTATCAAATGATATGAACGTAACTCTATGCGTGTGAAGCTGTTGGAAGAGTATCCACGACATGAGTTTGATTTGATGTTGGTTAATTTCAATGTGTCATGAAACGAATGATAGGTTGGCGTGTGTGATGAAAGGATGTGGTAAGTATGGTTGATGGAATGTGAAGTGATAGTTTGAATGCAATATGGAATTTAAAATTAGCTACGTGGAATGAAGTGATTAAGCCACTTGTATTGATATGACAAGCTTAAGGCTACATGTGTGAAAAAAGTGGAATGAATGTGGTTTAACTGTAATTAATTTGGCATAAATTTTTGAATTCTATGATAGGTAGTGGTTGTGGGTACCTTTATTAATAGGTCCCAAACTAAACTGTGGTAGCTTGTATTTATGATGCTACAGGTCCTTTCTACATAGTGAAGTAGTCTTTAAGAAGAATATTGATTGTGGCACCTATGCTATGTGTGCACATGAAGTAGGATAAGAAATTATACCTGAGTGCCCTCAGGGGTTGAGCTATGTAGCTCATCTATTGAGTCACTATGAGAATTGATAGTATGTATTATTGAGTTGTTATCATGTGATTTCTATATCAGAACCATTATTTTGATCATATAGATGTGTAAGAGAGGGGGACCAACCACACCAAGGCTCTAGGTCATGGAGAGCAGAGAGAAGAGGGTTGACCTAACTTACCTCACTCTAATAGATGTTTTGGGATGAGGACCAAGAATGAAGAGCACTCTCAAGTTCTTTTGTCACTCTACAAACCCAAAAATCTAGTTGGGGTTAGACGAGCTAGTTTTTGGAGTCAATATTGCACCAAAGATAGCTCTTTGTTTGAGGAAGGAAGCACAGGTTTTGGATGATAGCACGACGTGCTGGCGTCTCTCTGGCACGTTGGTGTCCATACGGTAAGAAAATGTGAAGTACGATAAGAAATGTAAAAAACCTACTTAAAAGCCTAGCTAATCAATTTTAACAAAAAAAATATAATAATAAAGTATGAAAAGTAAAGGTAGAAATGATAAAGCAAGTAGATAAAAACTAGGGTGACGAATATTAACTCATTGAAATTCCAGTTCTCTAGCTAGCTCCATGTACACGTTCACCCACACACAAGCAAGAGGGGAAAATTGTTGGGGATGTATAGGGGTTTGCCTTAGTCAAACCAATGCTTTGGTGTTTCCACCTCCACGGACAACTAGAAAAGCAACAGAGTAGAAAGTACGATAAAGGAAATGGAAGAGAAAGAGAGATTGTTGAACACTACAAAATAATACTATGCTACTCTATCAAACCACAAAAGGGAGAGTGAAACGTTACCACCTCCACCCAAAGGCTCTCAAGGCCAATGAAGGGAGAATGCAAGCAACAAACTTGGAAAAGTCACCATAGCTACAACGGTGATGAAGGGAGGTCTCACAATACTCCAAGCTCACAACTTCTATGGTAGCCTCACATGTACAAAGTGAAGTTGATGGAGTATCAAGCTGCTACAATTCTTAATGGAGTTGTCAAAATGTTGGTAGAATGCTTCAAGAGTATGCTTAAGAGATCCCAAAAGTGTGTAGAACATGGAGTGAAATTGCTAGAGAGTGTGGAGAAGATGAGGTGATAATGAATACAATGGATTTGAAGGCCAAAAGGAGTTCTTTTGGGTTAGTTGGTCACATAGAGGCATTACAATTCAACCCAAATCAAGTGTGTAACATCCCTATGAACTCCAGACATAGGAATATTTCAAGGACAACAATATGTCGTGCAGACATTTGCATGCTGCACTCGCATCCTTGATGAAAATTCCCTCATTGACACACAAAATAGGCGCCATGTGGATGGAAGGAAGATGGGTGATGTGGAATTTTTCCTTCGGATTTTATTTTCTAAGGTGAGGGTATGCAAAAGGAGAATTTACACAAGGGGTGTAAATTCACTCCTATACATTTTCCCCCACTTTAGCAAGCACGAGTATCGATGAGTGTTCAATAAAGTAGATCAAAGAGTTAGAGATGTATACTTGAACCGTCGAGGAAACATACCATAATCTAGCGAGCTTGAAAGTGCAGGGTAGGAAAAGGACTCCACATGCACTCTTTCCTGAGGATGTTTTAACAAAAGGACTCCATAGCTCTGCAGAACTACGAAGTTGCACAAAGTACACTGAAGGCCCTCAGACCAACGATGGAAAAATCCTACAGTATGTAAGTACATCACAGGCCTGCATACCTGCAAAGAAGGCATTCCCCCAAGTACTCTCTCATGAAGGAAGCCTAGTGAAAAGGGGACTCCACAGATTTGAGCTGGAAAGTGGCTTCATAGGTGCACCCGCAAAGCAACATGTTAATCCGTAGATAAAACATGTAAAAAAAAAAGAAGCAACCATGCAGGCAAACAAGCAGATAGTCAAAAAATTGAAAGGCTTTGAAAGGGGTCTCACGGGAACCCTTCAAAATAAGAGGGGTCCTCATAAGGAACACACTGCTTGAAAGTGCAAGAATGTTTTCCACAAATCAATTCACCATCAGGGAATCCTTTTGAAAGATGTTCTCTTCATCAAGGAATTCAAAAGGAAGAAAATTTCCCCGCATGAGGGGAAGGTCAAGGCTTCTCCCACAGGAAAAGCTACTCACTCCTTAGAAGAAATTTCTTCAAGTTCTTTCTTTGTGAACCCATGACGAAGGAAACACATTCCGCTAGGGGTCCAAGTTGAGAATGTGATTTTTGGAAAAAGGTTGCAAGGATTTTTGAGAAATGATTCGTTGGCACCAAATGCATTTTCTAAAAGTAAAAACATTATGAAAGTGACATTTTCACACATACAAGGGACAAATCAAGCAAAGAAGAGAGAAAGATAACCAAGATTGTGAAAAGAAACAACATCACAAACAAAGGGCATAGGGGTGATTTGATATTTCTGATGGACTGTCATCAACCCCCTACTATATTAGACCATGTGAAGAATGCATGAAAAGAAAAAGTAAAAATAAAAAATTGGGTCAACATGGAAGGGAAGCCTAAATTCCCCCAACACTTTGCATCATCCCAATTTTTTGAAAATCAAAACACATAATAGAGGAAGAATGATGCCACAAATAGAGGAAGTTTACGACACATAATCACTCCTGTATCCAAGCACCTACAAGGGTGAAAAGGGTCATCCAGGAACACATACCACAAGCATGGGGGAACACATCACAACAATCACACACCTAATCTAAAGGTAAAGAAGAGGTGCCTCCCCCTAACACTCATCGACCAAGAGGTCGTCTGCTTCCCAATCTAGATCATTATATTGGGATGGTGGATGATCCTGCAATGGTGGAGTATTAAGGGGAGGAGCTTCTAACCCTCCCACTACAAGGGCCAAGGAAGAAGGCCCTACAAGGTCTTCTTCACTCGGATCTTAAATCATCGACAAGGTCGGGACCTCATCCAAAGAGTTAAACATGCACTTCACGGGAGTGCCATGTGTTACCTCAATGGGTGAGGAAGGTAGTGCCCGAGATTCACTACTTGGCTCATCGAGTGACTCAGGAGCAGTGATGAACTTAGGGGATGCCGAAACTGGCTCCATCACTAGGATGACGCAAGCTAGCACAAGACCAACCTTTGGAGAAGGTGGGCTCCTCTTATGCCCCCCATTGCTAGAAGGGCCAACCTCCACCTTTTGTTTCATCAGAGGATGTGAACTCCCCATAGATAAGGAAAGAGGTGCAAAGGAGGAGAGAACTGCGATGGACATGCCACTGAGTTGTTCGACATGTCCATGGGTTTAGGGAATGGCAGGATGTCTGGGAGGGACATCAAATGAGGTGGCTCGATCGAAGGAGCGATAAACACCTGCACCTTTTTAGGGTTAGGGATGCTCACACTCATAGCAGGATTTGAAAGAAAAATCTAGTTTGATTGAATAGAGGCAGAGGGAATGAGAGAGGAGGAGAAAACAACAAGAGGCCCTAAAATAGGGGCGGTCGGTTCTGCTTCCTCTGGAAAGCAGTCTTCTCTGCTAGAGCCTTTTGTCGATGCTTGTGCTCATGCGAAAGGAAATTTTGCAACTCTTGGAGCTAGAGGTCGGGAGCTAAGAAGGGACAGAAGGCTCCTGCTCAGCCATAGGAGTTTCCATCATAACCATCTTCGACAGAGGGGACAAACTCTTGGATGGGAGTAGGAGGAAGATGTTGAGAGATAATGGGGGGAGTCGGCTCTAGCACCTTAACAATGGGCCTCTTTCCATTCACTGCTTTAGGAGTGGGAGCAGTAGGAGGCCACAGAGAATGAGACATAGAGGATTCCTTGCGGGGACCCTTCCCTCTACCATACAGGTAGGGAAAAGGTCTAGGAGGCATAGTAAGAAGGCCCAATATCCTAATCTCGGATATGTGCCAAGCAGATACCATCAAAATTCTTATGTGGAATCTAGGAGTAGCCATCCAAAATTCTTCTTCAAAAAGCGGAGCAAAAGAGGCACCACGAGGATGGGGAGGCCTCTCCTTTCCCTTTTGAGAAGAGGAGGAAGCTTGCTACTACACTAATGGAGGGGTCACTTTTGGCTGCCCTTTACCCCTTAGTCTTATACTTCAAATAGTTTTGGTAAAGTAAGTCTGTTCTAGGGGGGGAAGAGGATTGACCGAGGTGGGCCAAAAATTATCCAATGAATAGCCCCCACGTGATACCAATGACTGATATCTAGTGTCATGCACGATGTGCATAACACCTTCATGGGAGAATTTTAAACACTTATGAATGATGGAAGTGATTCTATTCATGGAAGCTAGCCTAGAGATGCCTAACTTCACCCTGAACAAATCAAATTCTGGAATAACATCAAAGGTAGTATCCACGACTCTAGGTCCAACTAGGATGAAAAGAGTTATTGAGCCATATGACTTGAGAGAGAGACCATAGTGCATATGAATGATGGACTTTGTTTCTTCATACTCCTCTCTTTGTAATTAATTCAACCATAACGTCTCCTCTGTAATAAAATTCACTCGGCTCGCGAGCTCAACTAGGACCCCCATCACAATGTTCCCATTGAGGCGAACGAGAATGTAGAGGGTAGAGGGCTTCTTATTCATGGGTATGTCCTACAAAGTGAATGTCACATCTGGCGAACTAGCTGTAGGCTACGAGGAAGGAGTAATCGTGACCATATTAACATATGCCGAGGGCTGAGTAGAAGAATAAGGCGGGTCAATAATTAAGTTAGCAGAGTGAGACAGAAATGGGTTCGTGTATATCTACAACTCACTATTGGCCTTCACCACTGATTTATTTGCATTTTGGTTTGTCCCATTGAGACAAATAGTACCATCATTGATGTGATCCTATATCTCGTAACGTAGGCACATACAATGTTTCGTATCATGGCCGTTAACCCAATGGTGCTGACAGAAAGCATTTGCATCATACCAATTAGGATAAGGTTCCTTGAGAGGTAGAGGGTTTTCCAAGGTTATGATCTTATCCTTCAAAAAAATTTGCAAGATAGAAGAATAAGATTCTGTTAACTTTGTAAACTTTCTGTTGCGTTTGAGGCCATTATCATTTGTCGCGGCGACTACATTCACAATAGCTTTACCTTTTCCTGAGATAGATGCAATAGATTTTCCTTCTGAATGGGAGTGTGAGGAGATCCCCTAAACTGAACTACTGTTTGCTAATATTCCCATAATGCGGCACATAGATGTGTGTGTCACTTTCTCCTTTACATATTACAAATTAAATACTAAGGTAATTACATCGATTATCTTCAATATTTAACCAAATTGATACCTTTACCCAATATCATGCAAAAAATAAACTGAAGAAGAACTAAAAATAGTAAGTGTCATTTGGAGTGCTATTTGTGACTTTGAGTCAAATTGAGGTGGGTTTTGAGATCCTATTGATCATGCATATCGAGAGTTAGAGTTTGTAGCATGTTGAGTTCAGTTAGCTCCAGTTTTGAGCCCTTTTTTAAGGAACTTTTTTCTTTGCTCATGGATGGATATTTTCACTTTCAGATCACTTTCAGTGCCACCTCTACGCATTCGGGAGTCATTTTCAAGTTACCATTCAGTTACATATATTGTGACATGGAGTTCTGAGTTGTTTAAGCTTAGTTTACAACATTAGAGAGTTTGATTTTCGGTCAGTTTTGCCTTTGCTCGTGGGAGATATTTTTGAGGTGTTTTTCACTTTCAGTGAACTGCTTCTTCCACTTTCTCACACTTTGGAGTTTTCTCACATTGTATTTATGGGAAAAAGTTATTCTTTTTTCCTCGATTCTTGTTTTCTAACTTTTCCTTTAGAGAGACTTCATGTAACTCAGTTTTCATAGTTTAATAGATTATGCAACAAATTTTACAGGTTAATTAAGTTTGTAATTTGTAGAAGAACTCCTTTTAATTTCTAGTATTTTCAAGTTTTTCCTTCAAGATTTTAGGTGTCATCATTGTGCGGGATTTGATCGAAAGATTATTGTGTTTTAGTTTTGAAACCTCTAATATTTCTATCTCCTTTCATAAATATATGTATGCAGTTTAGCTTAAGCTCACTGGTTATACACTATGCATGTAATTGATTAGTCAGTTTAGTCGTGAAAACTAAGTGTTTTCCCTCAAAATTGTATTCAATCAAGGCCTCTGTATAAAACATTCAGGTGATTAGGCTATCAGATCAGGTTGTGCAAGTAGAGGTACTGAGTAATCATTTGTGAATTAAGTTGCAGTTTAAATTTCCAAATAGGTGCATCACCAAAGTTTTAATTTTAGTTCATGCATTCAATTCAATCCTTCTTACCCTTTTTTCAAAATGAATCATTCAAGTACCTAATTGATCATCATATAGGTGTTGGAAATAGGATGCCATTTAATTGTAAATCCTAAACATTAATTATTTCATGTATCTCCTAGATTCTTGGAATGTGTTCAACAACACTAAGATTAGAATGAGATTAATATTTGATGAAATAATCATGATTATTGACATTTGTAATTAATTATAAATGTAAGGAGAATGTGAGGGCATCCATAGTGAGTTCCTAAATAATAGGGGCACATGGGACACCCACATGGTAAGGTGACACTCACCTTGTGTTCAGTTAACTATATAGAGTAACAGTTAACACTTCTGAATGCATGTAAAAATCCTAGGAGTTAGGATTTGACATTTGCATGCTTGAAGTTTAGTTTAGTTTAGTTTAGTTTAGTTCAGAATAAATTTAGTTTAGTTTAGTTTAGTTTAGTTCAATTCAGTTAAGTTAAGTTAAGTTAAGTTTAGTTATGGTTCAGTTGTCTTTAGTTAGTTTCAGTTGTATGTTAGTTAACTTCAGTTAACTTGGAATGCATGGCTAATAACATTGAGTTGTATGACAGATAACAGGGACTACCTCCAGTTAACAGGGGATGACCATTCTTTGGGAATGGTGTTGAGTAAATGTTTCAGTTAACTAGAAATCACTTGGAGCTAACTTGGGCACCCAAGATGCTTTCTTGGATTTACCTCTCTTGCATGCTAAGATATTTCTGAAGGCTTAGTTAAGTAGGATTACTTATGGGCACCAACTTTGAGGAAGAGCTTTGGAATTATCACCGAAGTGAAGGAGAAGTTGTAGCTTTAGTTGGGATGCCCAAATCCATGAAGCACATGTTGTCAGCTTTAGTCTTCACATAATAACTCCACTTGAAGCAATATGGCATACCTTTTCAAGGGCTTGAGCTTGTGCATTGTAATTATCACCATTTGGAGATTACAAGGTTGCATAATGTCTCTATAGATCATTCAAGTTGAAGAGAGTTTTCATAATTGTTATTTTGTAGGTGTGAAGAAGATTGGTAAAGACATAAGAAGCATTCTCAAGCAAGAATTGGAGCTATTGTATTTCAGAGATTGAATAATAGAATAATTCTTGGTGGAGTTTTTTCTCGAAATGGTTTCTCCACGTTATATCTTGTGTAATCCTTCTAATATCATGTCCAGTTATTCTATCAACTTCTCTCTTCATTCTACAATAGTAAAATGAATTAATCAAGATAATCACCCACAAAGAATATATGTAACAAAGAAAGAGCTTACTTAGATCAGCAATATTAAAGTTTTACAGAGTATTAAGCTAAGAAAACACCTCATTTTTCAACATTTGGTATCAGAGCTGAGGTTGGGTAGAGTATTGGGATGCCATTCTCTTAAAGTTTGAAGGATTTATTGGCTTAGTGGGAGCTCTTATTATTTTAGTAATTTTCTGATTTTGGAATAAATTTTTTGTTACAATGAATTCAAGGTTAGATATTGAAAAGTTCAATGGTTCTAACTATGAAACGTGGAAATTAAAAATGGAAGATCTTCTTGAAGAAAGAGATCAATGGTTAGCAGTTAATAATGAGACAAAGAAACCTACAACTATGTCAGATGAAGATTGGGCTAAGTTAGATAAAAAGGAAAGAGGAACAATTAGATTGTGTCTTGCTGATGTTGTTCTTTTAAATATTTCAGTGGAAACCAATGCATATAAATTGTGGAAAAGAATAGGAGACATTTATCAAACAAAAAGTCTAACAAATAAGTTGTATTTGAAAAGGAAATTATATTCATTGAAAATGAAAGATGGTTATTCAGTATCACAACATTTAAATGCTTTCAATTTAATTCTCATTCAGTTAGCATCCGTAGATGTAAAGCTTGAGGATGAGGATAAGTGCATTTTATTGCTTTGCTCTTTACTAGATTCTTGGGAAAATATAATAGTTGCAATTAGTGGTAATGGTGTAGATCCAAAGATGGAAAACATCATTCCTACTCTCCTATCAAAGGAGATGAGGAGGAAATCTAAAACTGGCTCCCAAGATGCCTTGTTTGTAAGAGGTAGGCCTAAAGAGAAGGAATCTAAAGCAGACAAGAAAGGAAAGGGTAAGTCTAAAGGATGGTCAAAAACCCCTGGTAAGAGTAAGGTAAAGTGAAGGAATTGTGGAAAACCTGGACATATTAAAAAGGATTGTAAGAGCAAGAAGAAGAGTACTGATGCTTCTACAAAAAAATCCGATGACGGTAATGATGCATTAGTCATTTCTTCTAATACTGTTGTTGATAACTCTTGGCTTCTTGATTCAGGTTGCTCCTATCATATGACTCCTAGAAAGGAATGGTTCTCTAAGTATACTACATATGATGGAGGAGATGTCTTCTTTGGAGACAATATCACAACAAAGGTTGTTGGCAAAGGAGAGGTAAAATTATGTTTTAGTGATGGTAGTGTTAAGACCCTTAATGATGTTTTACATATTCCAGAACTTGCAAGGAATCTACTTTCTATCTCTAAGTATAATGATTTTGGAATGCATGTGACATTTGACAAAGGTGGTTGCAGATTGGTGAAAGGGAATATGGTGGTTGCTAGAGGATCTCAGATTGGGACTTTGTTGAACTTGAATACCTCCAATGTAAATATTTTATCAAATGTAACTGAAGCTGAAAATACACGTATGTTATGGCACCATAGATTGGGCCATATAGGTGAAAAAGGTCTTAGGACCATTCTTAATAAAAATTTGGTTAACGGTATTCCTAATTATAATATTGGAAAAAATGACTTTTGTGAGCATTGTGTGTTTGGAAAGCAATCTAGATCTAAATTTCCTAGTGGTACAAATAGAGCTAAAAGATTATTAGAGATTATTCACTCAGATGTAATGGGTCCTGTGGATATTGAATCTATTAGAAAATCTAGATACTATGTCACATTTATTGATGATGTCTCAAGATACAATTGGATATATTTTATGCACAACAAATCTGATGTGTTTAATAAGTTTAAGGAATTTAAGGATTTGGTTGAGAAACAATCAGATCATAAGACAAAAGTGTTGAGATCAGATAATGGTGGTGAGTATTTTTCTAAGGAATTTGATGATTATTGTAAGCATGCAGGAATAGTGAGACAAAAAACTACTCCATATACACCTCAACAAAATGGAGTAGCAGAAAGGATGAATCAAACCTTAATGGAAAGAGCTAGGAGTATGTTAAGTAGTGCTAAGCTTGAACTGTCCTTATGGGATGAAGCGGTATGTACTTCTTGTTATTTAATCAATAGATCCCTTAGTTCATCTATTGAAGATAAAACTCCTTATGAGATGTGGTTAGGTAAGAAACCTAGTGTTGCACATTTAAGAATCTTTGGTTGTGAGGCTTTTGTTCACGTGCCTCAAGAAAAGTGATCTAAATTGGATCCTAAAGCACATCAATGCATATTCATAGGTTATGGTGAAAATGTAAAAGGTTACAAGCTTTGGAATCCACTAACAAGAAAAGTTTCTTTACCTAGAGATGTTATTTTCCAGGAATTTAGAGCTTATTCAGGAGAAGAACAACCGAAGGAAAAGGATACTTCTCGATTAGTGCATTTTGAGAAAAATACTGAGAAGCAACAAGATGCACATGTTGAAGAACAAGTGGATGAATTGCAAGAAGAGAGTTCAAAGAGTTCTTCTGAAATAAAGGCTCAAGATGAGCATATTGAGGAACAAGAAGAAACTCCTTTAAGGAGATCCACAAGACAATGAAATCCTGTTGATAGGTATAGCCCATCTAATTTCCATTTTATTTTTACTTTAATGAGTACTAATGATGAACCCAGTTCTTATAGGGAAGCTTTGTCCTCATATGAGAACAAGCTTTGGTCACAAGCTATGCATGAGGAAATAGAATCCTTGGATACTTGTGACACATGGGATCTTGAGAGTTTTCCCAAAGATAGAAAGTCCATTGGTTGTAAATGGATCTTTAAAAAGAAGATTGGTGAAAATGGTAATCTCGAAAGGTACAAGGCTAGATTAGTAGCCAAGGGCTACTCCCAGAGAGATGGAGTTGACTTTAATGAAATCTTATCTCCTGTTGCTAAAGTAACTTCTATTAGATTCTTCTTATCTATTGCTGTTGCTTATGATTTTGAAATTGAGCAAATAGATGTGAAAACTGCTTTTTTGAATTGGGATCTTGATGAGGAGATTTATATGAAGCAACTTGAAGGTTTTGTTGTAAAAGGAAAAGAAGAATTGGTTTGCAGGTTAAAGAGATCTTTATATGGATTGAAACAGTCACCCAAAATGTGGTACCAAAATTTTGATGCTTTCACATTAAAAATTGGTTATGTTAGGAGTGAGGAAGATCATTGTGTTTACATAAAAATGATTGATGATCAGCTTTTAATTATTATCTTGTATGTTGATGACATGTTGTTTATTGGTAACAACAAGGTAATGATCAGAGAATTGAAAGCACAACTCTTGAGCAAATTTGAGATGAAAGATCTAGGGGCTGCAAAATATATCCTCGGTATGGAGATCAATAGAGATAGAGGTAACATAAAGCTTTGCTTAAGTCAGAGTAATTATGTTGATACTATTTTGAAAATATTTAACATGCAAGACAGTAAACCGGTTAATATTCCTTTACCAGTTGGCACAAAGTTAAGTTTACATATGAGTCCTAAATCTGATTTTGATTTTGAGGAAATGTCTATAATTTCGTATGCTAGTGAAATTGGTAGTTTAATGTATGCAATGGTCTATACGAGACCAGGTATAGCACAAGCAGTGGGAGTTCTTAGTAGGTTTATGTCTAACCCTGATAAAGAACATTGGACTTATGTTAAGAGGGTGTTTAGATATTTACGAGGGACTTTAGATTACTATTTAGTTTATCATGGTTTTAATAATATTGATATTATTAATAGATCATTGGACATACAGGGGTTTGTTGATTCAGATTGGGTAGGAGATCTGGACAGTCAGAGGTCGACAAGTGGTTATGTGTACACTTTGTTTGGAGCTGCGGTTAGTTGGATGAGTAAGAGGCAGCCCATGGTTGCTTTTTCCACCATAGAAGTAGAGTACATGGCTTCCACACATGCCTCTAAAGAGGCAGTTTGGCTACAAAGGCTTGGGTCAGGTATTGGTTTTAATTGCAAGCAAGTTAGGCTTGAATGTGATAGTTAGAATACTATTTGTTTAGCCAAAAATCCTATGTATCATGCTCATACTAAACATGTAGATGTTCAATATCACTTTGTGTGAGAAATGGTTGAGAGTGGGAAAGTATTAATTGAAAAAGTTGAAACTTTAATTAATGTTGTAGATTATCTTACGAAGCCAGTTCCTACAGATAAGTTCTTATGGTGCAGGAAGGCCATTGGCCTTGAGTCTTGCACTTGATTTAAATTTATTATTCCTTGTTTAGAATAATTCCAATGTATAATGTCAAGTGGGAGAATGTTGGAAATAGGATGCCATTTAATTGCAAATCCTAAACATTAATTATTTCATGTATCTCCTAGATTCTTGGAATGTGTTCAACAACACTAAGATTAGGATGAGATTAATATTTGATGAAATAATCATGATTATTGACATTTGTAATTAATTCTAAATGTAAGGAGCATGTGAGGGCGTCCATAGTGAGTTCATAAATAATAGGGGCACATGGGACACCCACATGGTAAGGTGACACTCACCTTGTGTTTAGTTAACTATATGGAGTAACAGTTAACACTTCTGAATGTGTGTAAAGATCCTAGGAGTTAGGATTTGATGTTTTCATGCTTGAAGTTTAGTTCAGATCAGTTCAGTTCACTTATGGTTTAGTTGTCTTCAGTTAGTTTCAGTTGTATGTTAGTTAACTTCAGTTAACTTGGAATGCATGGCTAATAACATTGAGTTGTATGACAGATAATAGGGACTACCTCCAGTTAACAGGGGATGACCATTCTTTGGGAATGGTGTTGAGTAAATGTTTCAATTAACTAGAAATCACTTGGAGCCAACTTGGGTTCCCAAGATGCTTTCTTGGATTTACCTCTCTTGTATGATAAGATATTTTTGAAGGCTCAGTTAAGTAGGATTACTTATGGGCGTCAACTTTGAGGAAGAGCTTTGGAATTATCACCGAAGTGAAGGAGAAGTTGTAGCTTCAGTTTGGGATGTCGAAATGCATGAAGCACATGTTGTAAGCTTTAGTCTTCACATAATAACTCAACTTGAAACAATATGGCATACCTTTTCAAGGGCTTGAGCTTGTGCATTGTAATTATCACCATTTGGAGATTACAAGGTTGCATATTGTCTCTATATCTCATTCAAGTTGAAGAGAGTTTTCATAATTGTTATTGCAGGTGTGAAGAAGATTGGTAAAGACAGAAGAAGCATTCTCAAGAAAGAATTGGAGCTATTGTATTTCAGAGATTGAATAATAGAATAATTCTTGGTGGAGTTTTTTTCTCGAAAGGGTTTCTCCACGTTATATCTTGTGTAATCTTTCTAATATCCTGTCTAGTTCTTCTATCAACTTCTCTCTTCATTCTACAACAGTAAAATGAATTAATCAAGATAATCACCCACAAAGAATATATGTAACAAAGAAAGAGCTTACTTAGATCAGAAATATTAAAGTTTTACAGAGTATTAAGCTAAGAAAACACCTCATTTTTCAACAATAGGAACCAACCTAGAATTTGGAGGTTTAGTTTCATCATAGGGTACCCACAACTTGAAACTATTCCAATGTTTCACCGGATTGCAGAACTTTAAAAAGGTTTTGTAGTACGGGTGCAATCCTAGTGACAACAGTGTGAAAGAAAGGTGTTTCATAAGGGAAAACTTTTCCTGCCAAGGTCTCTGTAGGTTACTTATGAACACCTTCTACACATCAGAATCAGGCAGTGGGTATGAGATTTTTGAAAAGAGCACTTGGTATCATGCTATGAAATCAGTTATCTTCTCGTTATCCCCCTGCTTACATCAGAAGAGATCCAAGAAGGTCATCTTCAGACTGATGTTAGCTTGGAATTGTCAAAGGAAATAATTTACAAGTTGATCAAATGAAAATATAGAATTGTCGGGCAAGGAACAGTGTCACTCGAGTGTTGTATCCTTGAGAGATCAAGGAAATAATTTTTCCATCAAAGTGTCGTGATGGAAGAAGTTTGTACACATGGCATTAAAGGCAGACACATGCATTTGCGGGTCCTCTTTGCTGCCATACTTCTCAAATATGGGAATCACCATCCCTTGCGGGAAGGGAGTATTCAAGATTGCTACCGACAATGGGCTATGTCAGAAGAAAGGCTGAAAGATAGGTTGGGTAGAGGCCTGTGAAAGGATTTCTAGCTGGTTTTCATTTGACCCATGCTCTGAAGAAGGGTGTTCAAAATAGTGTCAAAAGATGAAAAAGGACCAGTGGACCCTCCAGAACCACCGCTGCTAGAACCACCTCTGGAGCCACCGTTGGGACCACCACCAGAGCCACCACCACTGGTAGGACCTCCACCAGAGCCACCACCACTGGTAGGACCTCCACTAGAGCCACCTCCACTATCAAAACCACCACCATGGCCTCCACCAAAGCCATCTCCGCTACCAAAGCCACCGCCACTCATTCCAGTAGAGCCCCCGCCGCTAGAGGCAATAGGAGGGGTGAAATTGAACCCAAGGGGTATTATACTTACCTTGAGAGTGTTAGGCCTTTGGAAAGAAAAAAGAGACACTGATGGAGGGCCCTATTTCAGCCATGCACAAAGACATGGTGGGCATTAAAATGCCTATTTTTCTTTCATAGGAATCGAGCACTTCCCCTCAGGTGGTACCTGATCTAGGCCTATACGAAGGGATATAAGCTTTGGTTAGATCAACAAGGCCTCATAGAAAATCTATGCATGTTCGATCCTTCCCTAAAAAATGTCTCACATCACCAGTAATCCTAGTGGCTCTTTCCATGCTTGACACTTTCTCTAAATGATTTATGAGGTCTAGCAATCTATTATCTAGTGCCAAAAGGTTTTTCACAGGAATATGCACAACATCATCCTTGTCTATAGAAGAATCCGTAGGAGATGATGGAGGGGTGGAATACGAGTGGTTTATTCCATGAAACCCATCTCGTGAGCATAACTTGTAGGAAAACCAGTGGTATGGTCAGTAGCTATACCAGTGGAAAAACTAGAGGTAAAACTAGAAGTGACCTTCGTCTTTTCCATCAGTAAGTGTCACATGCTTCTCCTAACAAAGTACCCAAAATTTGTGGACTAGGTTGTGATGCTCATAAACCTTCATAACACTCAAGGTTATGAAAACCACTAGGTGTGGCGAAAAAGTCTCAACACAATCGGATGGGTAGACGTTGTTCACATTAGGTTCACCAAAAAATTAAGAGAGGGGGACCAACCACACTAAGGCTCCAGGTCATGGAGAGCCAAGATCGGAGGGCTTCCCTAACTTACCTCACTCTAATAGATGTTTTGGGATGAGGACCAAGAATGAAGATCACTCTCAAGTGCTTCTGTCACTCTACAGATCCAAAAATCTAGTTGGGGCTAGATGAGCTAGTTTTTGGAGTCAATACTGCACCTTAGATAGCTCTATGTCTGAGGATGACAACACAATGCACTAGTGTCTCTCTGGCACGCTGGCATCCATATGGTCAGAAAATGTGAAGTATGGTAAGAAATTCCAGAAACCTACTTAACATCCTAGCTAATCAATTTTAACAAAAAGAACAGAATAATAAAGTATGAAAAGTAAAGGCAGAAATGATAAAGCAAGTAGATAAAAACTAGGGTGACGAATATTAACTCACTGAAATGCCAGTTAACCAGCTAGCTCCATGCACACATTCACCTACACACAAGCAAGAGGGGAAAATTTTTGGGGCTATATAGGGGTCTACCTTAGTCAAACCCCCACTTTGGTGTTTCCACCTCCATAGATAGCCAAAAAAGCAACATAGTAGAAAGTACAATAAAGGAAATGGAAGAGAAAGAGAGATTGTTGAACACTACAAAATAATACTATGCTACTCTATCAAACCACAAAAGGGAGAGTGAAATGTTACCACCTCCACCCAAAGGATCTCAAGGCCAATGAAGGGAGAATGCAAGCAATGAACTTGGTAAAGTCACCACAACTGCAATGGTGATGAAGGGAGGTCTCGCAAGACTCCAAGCTCGCAACTTCTATGGTAGCCTCGCACGTACAAAGTGAAGTTGATGGAGTATCAAGCTACTGCAATTCTTAATGGAGTTGTCAAAATGTTGGTAGAATGCTTCAAGAGTATGCTTAAGAGATCCCAAAAGTGTGTAGAACATGGAGTGAAATTGCTAGAGAGTGTGGAGAAGATGAGGAGATAATGAATAGAATGGATTTGAAGGCCAAAAGGAGTTCTTTTGGGTTAGTTGGTCACATAGAGGCATTACAATTCAACCCCAATCAAGTGTGTAACATCCTTGTGAACTCCAGACGCAGGAATCTTTCAAGGACAACAATACGCCGTGTAGACGTTTGCATGCTGCACTCGCATCCTTGATGAAAATTCCCTCATCAACGCACAAAATAGGTGCCATGTGGATGGAAGGAAGATGGGTGATGTGGAATTTTTCCTTCAGATTTTATTTTCTAAGGTGAGGGTATGCAAAAGGAGAATTTACACAAGGGATGCAAATTCACTCCTATACATTTCCCCCCACTTTAGCAAGCATGAGTATCGATGAGTGTTCAATAAAGTAGATCAAAGAGTTAGAGATGTATACTTGAACCGTCGAGGAAACATACCATAATCTAGCAAGCTTGAAAGTGCAGGGTAGGAAAAGGACTCCACATGAACTCTTTCCTGAGGATGTTCGAACAAAAGGAATCCATAGCTCTGCAGAACTACGAAGTTGCACAAAGTACAATGAAGGCCCTCAGACCAACGATGGAAAAATCCTATAGGATGTAAGTACTTCATAGGCCTCACAAGTACAAAGTGAAGTTGATGGAGTATCAAGCTGTTGCAATGCTCAATGGAGTTGTGAAAATGCTGGTAGAATGCTTCAAGAGTATGCTCAAGAGATCCCAAAAGTGTGTAGAAAATGGATTGAAATTGCTAGAGAGTGTGGAGAAGATGAGGTGATAGTGAATAGAATATATTTGAAGGCCAAAAGGAGCCATTTCAGGCCAGGTGGTTGCACAAAGGCGTTACAATTTGACCCCAATTAGGTGTGTAACATCTTTGTGGACTCTAGATTTTGGAATCTGTTAGGGACAAGAATACATCGTGCAAATGTCCATGCATTGCGCTTCCGTCCCTGATGAAAATTCCCTCATAGACGCACAAAAAATGTGCCATGTGGATGGAAGGCAGATAGGTGATGTGGAATTTCACCTTTGAATTTGATTTTCTAAGGTGAGGGTATGCAAAAGGGGAATTTACACAAGGGGTGCAAATTCGCTCCTATACAAGATGTAGTAGAGAAAGAAGAAAATCATCCTTCTGAGCTGGTCACTTGTATAACTTAATTTTGTGTCCATTGACTAACATTGAGAATCTAACTTCATCTATGGTTTGAAGTTTAATTGATCCATTGGGGTATACCTTTTGGATGCCATAGGGTCCTAACCATCTGCGTTGTAGCTTCCCCTTATAATATGTATCTAGAATCATACAATAAAGCCCAGTCACCCACATTGAATTCTTTAGTCTTTATAAACTGATCATGCCATTTAGTCTTTTTTTTTTGAATTATCTATGTGTGATGCATGGCCTCCATTCAAATTTCATCCAATCCATTCAGATTATATAGCCTTTCTTTCTGTGATGCTGTCAAATCCATTTCTAATTCCACTGTTTTCCTAAGTGTCTTGTATTCTAATTCCCATCTCTTGAAAATTGTAATGCCTTAACTTTAACCCATTTTTTTAGATAACTTGTACAAAATAAAATATACTCTTTTTTATTAGATGTTGGTGAAATTAGGCCAATAAAGTCTATCCCCCATTTGTTAAATGGTGCTAATTTCATCTATGGCTACAAAGGCATCTCATTTTTACTTGTTGGTTTTCCCATTCTTTGATATCTGTCATAGCTCCTAGTATACTTTGTTGAATCCTTGTGGAGAGTTGACATATAGTAACCTGTTGCTAAGATCTTAAATGATGTCATTTTGGCTGCAAAGTGACCCCCATAGGGCTAATCATGTCAAGCTTTTAGAATGTCAAATACTTCATCTTCTCTTATACATCTCCTCATGATATTGTCTGGACTAGTGTAAAATAGGTAACCAACTACCCAAGAGTATGGAAAGCTTTTATGCACCAACCACCTCTTTTTCCTAGGAGAGAAATGTGATGGTATCTTCCCTACCACTAAGTAATTTGCAATATTAGAAAACCATGGTGTTTATACAGTAAGAGCAAAAAAATTCTAATATGGAAAAGATTCATCCACAACACCTTCTATTTGTGTGGGAAATCTAGATAGAAAATTTTCCACCACATTAACTTTCCTTGGCTTATCCACTATTGTTAGATCAAATTCTTTTAGGAAGCACAACCATCTGACTAGTCTACCTCCAACCATAGGTTTGTTCATTAAGTACCTGATTGTAGTATGATCTATGCAGATAAAGACTGGATAGCCAATAATGTAATGCCTAAAATAGTTGATAGCATAAACAATTGCCAACATCTCTTTCTCTATGACAATATAGTTAAGTTCAACTCCTTGTAAGTTTTTGTTGATGTAGTAGATATCATACTCCTTGTTGCCTTCTTTTTTCCCCAATACTGCTCCTATAGAAAAATTAGAAGCATCAATGTGTATTTGGAAAGGTAGTGTCTAATTTGACCCTCTCAAGATATGTGCTTGTGTTAAAGCTATCTTAAGTGCTTCAAAGGAGTGTTGACATTCTGCAGTCCATTCAAATTCTATGTCTTTAGTGAGAAAAATAAACAAGGGTGTTGCAATTTTACTAAAGTCCTGAATGAACCTCCTATAGTAGCTTGCATGTCCTGAAAATATCCTTACATATTTTTGCTTCTATGGCACAGGAAGGGTAGAGAAGATCTCAATATTGTTGGGATCCACTTGAATTCCTTTACTTGAGATAAAGTGCCCTAGAACAATCCCTTGAGTCATCATCATGAAAATTTTCTCATGAATCAATGACAAATTATGTTCTTTACACATTTTCAAAACCTTTTCTAGATTGTTGAGTGCCTCTTCATATGTTTCTCCATAGGTAGTGAAGTCATCCATATAGATTTCCATGGAATCATGAGCATAATCTGAGAAGATACTTAGCACTGCCCTTTGGAAAGTGGCTAGGGAATTACATAGTCCAAAGGGAAGAACATAATAGGAATATGTACCCCAAGGTCATGTAAATATAGTCTTATCCTGGTCCTTTGGAGCTATCTTTATCTGGTTATAGCCACTAAATCCATCTAGGAAAGAGAAGTACTTTTTTCTTGCTAGGGAATCAAGCACTTGGTCAATGAAAGATAGGGGGAAGAGATCATTTCTAGTGGTTGTGTTTAGCTCCCTATAGTCCACACATAACCTCCATTTTTCCTCCTTTCTTAGGAACAATAACTAATGGTGACACCCATTGACTATTACAAATAAGATAAATGAAACCTTCATCAAGTAGTTTTTGTAGCTTAGTCTTAACTATTTCTCTTAAGATAGGGTTCATTCTGCTTTGGGGATATCTAATTGGATTGAAACCATCATTAATGTAGATCCTATGCATGCACAGATTTGGATCAATCCCCTTCATGTCATGGTAGTCCCATGCAAAGGCTGTTGCGTGTGCCTACAACACAGTGTTTAGGGAATTCTATTATTCTTCAGTTAATCCATTGTTGATGTTCAACGTTTTACTTGGCATGATTTCCATTGTTTTAGATTTTCATTGTACAAATGAAAGATCCAATCCACTAATTTTTGGGACACATTGTTGTGGAAAAAGAGAATGGAAAAATTGGGATACTTCTAACGAATTTGTAGGTATAATATTCTGCAGTGGATCCTATAAACATGAAAGATAGTCTTGTTGTTGTGGGTCCCTACTATAGTTATTCTGTATGATATGGTCAATTAAGTCATCCTCATCTTGGGTTATCAAAAGGGGGTTGCATTCTATTGCCATGATATTTTTCTGGGAATAGTGGTCTTGTTCATCCAAGGTAGGCCATATAGTCTACTCTAGATTTTCATGAGGTTGGGTTGGTGGGTAGATAACCAATTTATTAGTCATAGTACCATTGGTTATTATCATGTTTCTAGACTGACAACCTATGAATGCATCAATTTTTGCTAACTATGGTCTTCTTAAAATAAGTGGATATCCTGCAAGGTTGACCTTTGGCTACAAGATTATGAAATCTACAGGATACTCCCATGAATCTAATGCTATGACTAAGTCCTCAATGATTCCCTTAGGTTTCACTGTTGACCTATCTTCCAACTATAAAATAGTTGGTATGGGTCTAAAGTTAGCTAGTTGTAGTAGTTGCATTGTCTCCTTATTCATGACATTAATTTCTACCCCTAAATCAATCAAGGTGTGCTTAATAAGGGTCCCATTTATCTTAACATCCACTACTAGACTCCCAGGGTTAGTGTATTTAGGGACAGTTATATTCCCTAACATAATATCATCAAGGTTTCCTAAGACATGAACTGTCTGAGGGTCCTTCCTCTTTCTCCCTGGTTTCTTAAGACAAAGGTCTCTTACTATCTTGGTATAAATTGGGATATCTTTGATAGCTTGAATGAGGGGGATTTTGATACTGACATCCTTAAGCTGGCCTAATAGTTTTCTCTTAGCTTGGTTATGATGTTTTTGAAGGGCTAAATGCTCAGGGAGAGGAGGCTCTGGACTCGAGGTGGTCTAGTTTACCTGATTTGACCTAGGCTCCAGAGGTGAATGGTCTAAAGCTTCAACTATAGGTTCCTCATCCACCATCTCAATGATTTGAGGGGATGAAGGTCTAGATAGTGTTTTCCCTGACCTAAGGTGGACATCACTCACCTCTACCCCATAAGTGGGTTATTGTATAGCCTCATTAGTATATACCTGTTGGAAATTATTGTTATTAGGGTTAGGTGAAAGTTGGGTAGGTAATTATGGTGCTCTTGGTGGCTGAGATGTTGGGTTTGATGGGTTGGGCATGATGGCCTATTGTTGTGGCTAAGAAGGTAGAAAAGGCTGTTGGTAATTCACATTTTGGTATTGCCACTGCTGGCCCTATTTCCATTGTGGTTGCCACAAATTTTGTTGCACTAGCCATTGAGCATCATAATTGACACCTTGGAAGTTTTTCTGTGGCCATACATGTGGTTGTTGTTGGTTCCAATTTTGTTGAGGGTTTTACAATTTCTTATGGTTTTTCCATTGGTTTTGGTTAGTTGACCAAGGTTGAGAATTCCAACCAGAGAAATTCTAATTACCAATTGGAAAATATGTATTGAAATTTAGAGTGTCTTGTGGCATACCTTGTCTTGGTTTCCATGGCCTTCTTTGTGCAATATAGAACAACTGTCTATCTTCACCTTCTAGTGGATAAAAAATTGGTTTCTCTGATTTGTCTTCTATAATACTTGCCACCCTTTTACACTCACAGTTGAATTTTCTTTGTCTACAATTGGGGCAGTATTCGACAAGTATTGCTTCAACCTCCTCTTGCTTCTTATTAACATGTAGAGTGTCCAACTGAGTAGCTAGATGACTTATAATGTCTTCCTTCATGTTGGATAGTAGGTTACTTAACTCCACTCTTGAAACCCCATTAGATGTCTTGCCAATAGTAGATATTCTTTCCCCCCTTGACCTTTTGGTGAAAGTCCTTGAGTAATTTCTATAGACCTTGCAGATATCTTCAAAGGGTAACTCAGACACATCCCTTGCCCCAATAAGATTGAGGGCATCCATGCAATCATCATTATATCCTCTTAAGAACACAAGCTTAAGGGATTCATCTGAGAGTATTATGTGGGTTTTTCTTCAAGCAGAATTGGAACCTTTGTACATAATCCTCCAATGGTTCATCCTCTTTCTAATTCATTCTAAAAATATTATCTCTTCTCCTACCAACTCCTCTACAATAGTCTTGGTATTTTCAAGGATTTTTTTTTCATGGTGTTCCAATCTGGAAAAACATCTTTTCCCATTCCCATAAACCATCTCATGGAAGCATCCTTAAAATTTGTAGGAAATAGCTTGAGCCTATGAGCATCAGTTGTGTAGTCATAGCTCATACATATGACATCAAACTCAAACAAAAATGTGTCTCGATCTTCAGTTACCAAACCATAGAAGACTGGTAATGTTGAAGGAGGTATATTCTTCAACACAGTAGTCCTCTCTTGGTTGGTAATTGGAAATTCAAAAGTCACATGTTTTGGTGGATCATCCACTACTGCATTAGCCATTTTTTGGAAGGTACCCTTTGTGTTTGCACTAGATGTTGGTGAAAGGGAAAATTATTTGTCAAAAACACCCTCACTTTGATCACTGTGGTCACCAATATTTGCTTTGGCTTTTTGGTTTGAGGTGAGGAATCTTCTCAAATCATCTCTCTACCTTCACATACAATAGGTATGACTTTGTATAGCAATGGCTCCTACACAATGTTAGTGAAACGTTCTAGTATTTGAAGAGATAAACCCTAATTATCCTAATAATAAAAGCAAAGTCTAAACTAGGAAGGCTTGGAAATAACATAAAATAATCTTTGAAAGTAGCACCGTCCCTGACAATGGTGCCAAAAATGTAGTCCCTACTAATGTCTAGTAAACATGGTGGCAATCACATAATTCAGAGGGAAAACCTAGCTGAACAGTCCACTTGAACCTTTGGAAATACCTTTATTGAATTATCAACCAGGGCTAGTGAGCTAGTGATGGTATTGGCATTGTATGTGCTTTCAAAGACTTAAAAATACCTAAATCATCCAAGTACAAATGTTACACTTGCTGAGAAATCATAAAATTGTATAATAGTAAAGAAAGTAATGTTGGCTCTATTACTATGGGTATCTATAGTATAAGATTGTAACTAATTACTGTCAAGAAATGAATGCTAGAATTTAACTCATACTAATGACTGGACCTACACCCTGGAGTACAAAAAACCTAAGCAACCCAAGGCATAAATGTAAAACTAGAATTATTCATGAATAACTTAAAGAATCTAATTAACATGCATTTATGAAATAACTGCTACAACAAAAACAACTATGTAGAAAATGAAGTGAAGGATAGTTACCTTGAGTGGCCCTTGCTCAAGTGACTCCCTCCACTGATCTAACTCAAATCTATCTTCTTAGATTAACACAATTATAATAACTCAAAACCATTCATTGCACAACTCCAAAATATTAGATAAGATTCTACTGAGATATCTTATTCATGAAATCACAATTGAACAATAAATATTGTTTGTATAAGAACAAATTAACTAGAAAAATATCTAGAAATTGTATCTACTCTTGAAAAAAAATAACTAACTCCTAATACCTTAACCACTGAGCCATACATATAGGCATGGGGGAAGTTTATTAAAATAAGGACTCTAAACTGAAACCATAAATCACCACTCCCTATATATCAGAGTGTGGTAAAGGCTTAGCAATCTATAACTAAAAAAGGGAAGAAGAGTTCAAGTAGGACTGAGACTCTGCTATAACCGAACTAGACCGTGGATTGGTTGAATCACTCATGTTAGACTCCTATTTGCAACAAGGTTCTTCTCCTTCAACATCTTTATTAGACATCATAATGATGCACAATCATCTTCATTAAGTTCCTCCATGTTGTAGTTGTTCTGCTCAATTTATTCTAGAACCTCCCTTGCTTTGTTGTCTAGGAACTCCTTTGGCTATGGGATGCACCTCACAGTTGCTATGAGCTACATTCTACCTCCTATAGGTTGCAAAGAGTTAGTTCATAAAATATTCACACAATACTAAAAACCATAGATAAGCACAAATATCAATTACAATTCATACATATCCACACATAAATTATGCAATAACCATCACATCATAACCATATTTCTATATACTTTATATTAGGTTCAAAGTTGTATAATCAACATAAAAGATAACATAGTGTAGGGATATGTATAAGATAAATGTTTGAGAATGTCTTTGAACTTTCATAAAAACATAAGAAAACTATCTAATGTCTGGACTCATCAGGACTAGTGTGGACCCAAATACAAAATCCCCTATACACAAAATCATGTGAATTGAAACTTAGTAAATTTATTCAATAATTGTCTTCACTAGATCAAAACTTCTTACGAAATTATCTTTCAAAATCATCCTTAAATGTGTTCAAGACATCCAAACTAATTTTCACCATAGAATTCATACTGGGATACAATGTTGACATCAATGACAACACTGCAATGCATAGCTACAATATACCTTGTACTCATCCCACACACTCATGTTGCCAATAGATGCATCAATGACATATCCTCATTCTTCCAACAAGAAGTGCATTAAAGGATATAAGGATGTGAAATCAGAAAAGAAAATTCTAGAAGATTGGTGGCAGAAGGTTCAAGGACTAAAGGAAACTTATACAACCTTAAGGGTGTGAATGGAAGAAGTTGTCTTCTAGGAAAAACAAATGAATGATGGTTGTGGCATAATAGGATGGGACACATCAACTTTGATAACCTTGTGAAGATCAGCTTCATGCATGCAATGAGAGACATGTCAAGGATTGTTAAGCCTACAAGCACCATATGCAGAGAATGTTAGATTGGGAAGCAGACAAGGATAAAGTTTAGGACCAAAGAGTATTCTGCTACTAGACCTTTGGAATTATTTCATACCGATCTATGTGGACCTATCAGAATAAAGAGTCTTCAAGGTGAAATGTATTTCATGTTACTTATTGATGGTTTCTCTAGAATGACATGGGTTACATTCTTAAAAGAAAAATCAAAAATTTTCAATAGATTTAAGATCTTTAAATCAATGGTTAAGAATGAAATAAATTCTAGTTCATCAAGTGTCAAAGGTCAAATAGAGGTGGTGAATTCACATCAAGTGAGCTTAAAATAATTTTGTGAAGAACATGGGATAAAGAGACATTATTCTACTACTAGAACTCCTCAACAAAATGGAGTAATGGAAAGAAAGAATAGAACTGTTCAAAAGATGGCAAGAAAAAAGTTGAATGAAGCCAAATTGGTTGATGTGTATTAGAAGGATGCAATTAATACTGATGTCTATATTCTTAAAAAAATTCAGATAAGGGTGGATAGCACCAAAAATCCCTATGAGATTTGGTATGGGAGACTGTCTATTGTCAAATACTTCAAAATTTTTGGAAGCAGATGTTTTATCAAGAGAGATGAAGATGTATTGGGAAAGTTTGATTCAAGATCAGACGAAGGAATCTTTCTTGATTATTCAACTAGAATCAAAGCCTATAAATGCAACAATAAAATATTGAGGAAGGTGGTTGAAAGTTCAAATGTCAAAGTGGATGAAAAATTTCATCAAAGCACGCATGAGCAAGAAGACTGTTGGACTAGTGAATCTACCTACATAGAGGGAGAAGAAGAAGTTGTAAAAAAAGAGGAAGCTCAGGAGAAAGTCCCCAAGAATCCTACCAAGTATGTTCAAGGGAATCATTCAGAAGATTAGATAATTGGAGATAAGAATGAAGGAGTGTAGACATGAAGAGGGTTTGTAAAAACAAATGAATAGGTGATTTTTTCTCTATTGTCAAGAATAAAAACAAATAATTTTACTAATGCCAACAAAGATGAAGGATGGATTCAAGTTATGGAAGAAGAGCTAAATCAAATTGAAAAGAATTAGACTTGGGAATTGGTTCCAAGGTCTACAGACAAGAATGTAATACGAACAAAATGGGTGTTTAGAAATAAATTGAATGAATATGGAGAAGTTGTATGAAATAAAGCAAGATTGGTTTACAAAGGATATTCACAGGTGGAAGGTATTGAATTTGAAGAAAAATTTTGCTCTAGTGGCAAGAATGGAGGCTATCAAAAATGTTTCTTGCATTTTCTATTCATAGGAAATTCAAAGTTTATTAGATGGATGCAAATTCTGTCTTCTTGAATGGTGAGTTAGAAGAAGTATACATTGAACAACTTGATGGATTTCAGATATCAGCAAATCCGAGAATGGTATGTAGACTTAAAAAGGCACTTTATGGTATCAAACAAGCCCCCAAGGTTTGGTATGCAAGGTTGGATAAGTACTTGATTCAAAAAGGATTCAAGAAATGTACCACATATAGTAATTTGTACATCAAAGTAGAGGATGAATAGATTTTAATTGTTGTGGTATACGTTGATGATATAATCTTTGGAGGCAATGATGAAATGTGTAAAGGTTTTCTGAAGCTATGTAGAAAGAATTTGAAATGTCTATGTTAGGTGAGTTGTCATTCTTTCTTGGACTTGAAATTTTGCAATTAGATAATGACATCTTTATCTCTCAAGCGAAGTATGTTAAGGAAATGCTTAAGAATTTTGGTATAGAGGATTGTAAACTAGCGAGTAATCCAATGGTAACTAGTTGCCACTTGAGTAAGGATGATGTTTCACCTAAGGATGATCAAACTCTGTATAGGTCCATGATTGGAGGTGTACTATACTTAACATCTTCAAGGCCTAATATAATGCAAGATGTTTGCTTGGTTATAAAATTTCAAGTTGATCCAAAAGAAACTCATGTAAAGGTTGTCAAGAGGATTTTTAGATATTTGAAGAGCACTTAGGACTATGGATTATGGTATCAAAAGGGTAATGAATTTTCTTTGAGTTCATATATTGATGCTAATTAGGCTGGTAGTGTTGATGAGAAAAGAAGTACCAATAGTGGAGCTTTCTTTCTAGGAGACATATTGGTCTCTTGGTTTAGTAAGAAGTAGAACTTAGCGTCCTTATCAACATAAGAAGAAAAATATATTGCTATAGCATCTTGTTGTACTCAAGTGTTGTGGATGAAGAAAAAAATGAAGGAAATCAAGGTGATGTATGATGAACCCATTCCAATTTTGTGTGATAATACAAGCGCCATCAATATTTTTCTAGTGATGCATGCCATAACTAAGCATATATTTATCAGGTATCATTTCTTAAGAGATAAAGTTGTTGATCAAGAAGTAAGATTATATTATGTGCATACAAAGGAACAAATTGTAGCCATCTTCACAAAGGTACTTTCAAAGGATACTTTTGAGTATCTCAGATATAAGCTAGGGGTTGTTGCCCCTCCTAACTAGATTCGTAGTTGGTGCATCTATCTAGGGGGAGCAATTCAAGACATAATTTTATCCCTGGATTGATGAAGGCTACCTCTCAAGGGGATTAGGTAGAAGAATGTTGAAGTTCATACAAATAGGGGGAGCTTGTATGTTGTGGCAAGGTCAGTTGAAGACCATTGGCCCTTTTTCCTTGATGTCAAAGGGGGAGAGATAAAGAAAAGATAGAGCAAGGGGGAGATATTGCATATCCTTTAGGTGTTTCTCTCATTGGTGTTGCCATCAATGCCAAAGAGGGAGATTGTTGCAAGTATGTTGTAGGTGTTGTCATTGATGTCAAAAGTATGGAGATTGCTGGTTGTTATTGATGTCAGGAGTATAATGTTTTCTAATGATGTTGTCTTTGTTGTTAGAAAAGTGGTAGTGTGTGGTTGGTTGCATATGTTGCAATCAGTATGTTAAGTATAATGTATAAGGAAGGATGTGATGAGTTTCTATAAAATTTGTTTCTTATTACTCATGAATGTGTATATGATTATGTGAATGTTGCATTCACTAGACCTATTGATGTAATTTGTATAGAAGAATCTCTTACATTCAATGGCTCTAGAAGGTGGCATAAAAAGGCTTTGAATAATGCTCTACATTCCTCTGCATTTTATGATTTTTTCTTGTGGTTTGAAGATTATAAAAAATTAAGTGTGAAGCATGTGTGTTCCAATTCTCATATCATATATGTTATTGCAGAATTTTTTTGAGTAAGTAGAGTGAATATTATACTGTTGTAGTCATGGAAGGTTCTGAGAAATGCTCCACATTTCTCTGTAGTTTTTGTTATGGTCTTGCTCCATATTTCATTCATACCTAATGCCTCTTCTATAGATCTGAGTTCATCCATGTTAGTATTCAAAGAAAAAATACATCTCCAATCATTGGGTAATTACCTTTCAAGTGGTTGTTTATGCCTTGTAGACCAACAAAAAAGTTGAGTTGGAGGTTCTTCATCCTCTTCTAAAGATTCAAAGGTAGATTATTTCTCCTCAACTTCTTTCCTATCTAGGGGTCTCGATTCAAATTTCTTAGGTGTAGAGGGAAGTTGAATCACATTTTCCTATTTACTTTTATCTAGCTACAATGTAATAGAATAAGGCTTAGTTTCTCTAAAAATAACACTTCTACTATATATTACCTTCTATGCAATAGGATCCAAAAGGTTGTATTGCTTCACACCATAATTGTATCTAATGAAGATACACTTCACAACTTTGTTCTCCAACTTTGTTCGCTTCTCCTTTGGAACATGTGCATATTCCTCACAACCAAAAACTCTAAGATGTCTTGATGAAGGCTTGTGACCTGACCATGCCTCTATAGGTGTCTTATTGACACAATTTGATGTAGGAGACATGTTAATTAGGTAACAAGTAGGGGAAAAAGCTTCAACCTAAAACCTTTTTTCTAGACTAGCACCACCCAACATACTCCTAGCCTTCTCCATCATTGTCCTATTCATTCTTTTTGAAACTCCATTTTATTTTGGAGAATATGGAGTTTTCTTTTGTTTATGAATAGCACAATATTTACAAAATCTATCAAAATCATTAGAGAAAAATTCATCGCCATTATCCGTCCTCAAACATTTTATTTTCTTTCTAGCTTGCAACTTAACCATTGCTTTAAATTCTTTTAATTGACTAAAAACTTCAGTTTACTCTTTAGAAAATATACCTATGTCCTACTATAATCATCAATAAATGAAACATAATATGATCCCCCAGACCCTACAGAGGGGGTACCCCCATGCACCCCCTGTGTTTAACTATCAACAAAAAACCTTTTGTAATTGCAAGATTGAGACACATTTCCCAACAAGAGTTGGTATAAAATACTCTACAACATGCAAGATTTGGTTGAAAATCATAGCCACTCAAGATCTATGAACTTTTATGAAAGTACAAGAGGGATAAAATATGAGAATAATTATATTATATCAAAAGATGCAAATATGTCAATGGGCCCTTGGTCTACTAGTGAAGTTGAATGGTTCAAAATGATCCTACCAGGGATCAAGTCTTGTTGAGTGCAAGGCTCCAACATCATAAGGGATGAGGTTGCGATCATGCCTTGGGCGAATTTGGTGGAATAGATACCCCTTAGTCCTTGGCTCTTAGCTGAGGAGGTTTAGCCTATGGTTCATGTGCTTGTATCGGGTTGCAAAAAAAATCTAGGTCTGATATAAAACCCTCCAAAAAAAATGCAAATATACAATGATGACTTGATATTACAAAAAAAACGCAGTGGTTATATAGGCCAAGATGAGACATATGATTGCATAAGATTATGATATGTGTTTTAATATTATGAATTGAGATATAAAGTGATAACTATCATATGTGTACCCTAAGTAAACTAAAATTACTAGTGTGAATAGGACCTAGGTGATGAAATAGCTAGGTAAAACACCCCTTTCACACCAACATTGAAAAGTCAGATAGCAAGGATATGCTTGAATCTCACCCATGAAATTTCTATCTTATAATATATGAGGTATTATTGAACTCCCCAGAAAATATTCCATGTGGGATACTCATCAAAATAAATCAGCTCTAGATGTTCTTTGTTTACATGAAGTGAATATTCTTGGTTTTATGCTTTCAATTACATGTTGTTTCATATGACCTTTTAGTACTATATTCTATAGAAATCATGATGTTGGACATGGATGGGTTATTTCCCTTCTCTCTCCTATATGGTAGTTTTATATTATCAACCATGGTTATGAACCCACTAATTGTGTGATCTAGACTCTATTAGATGTTGAAAATAATTTTTCAGAATCATAAATATTTATGCTTCCAGTGATACTATTGAGAGATCTCTTTTGTGATAATATATTGCTAATTCAATGATTGCTACCACTTGGATTATGTGTGGGAATTTCAATATATTGAGATGACATATGAGAAAGGAATGATCTTACTTGTACATTAGATAGCTAGTGAATGAGGGGTGTGGTATTACATGCATAATAAATTGGGTCTTTTCAATCCCAACTTGGGCCACCACCACAACTAGCCTTTTTGGCATACATAGTGTAACTTTTAGGCTAGCTCTGCTAGATATTTAAATGCCTTGATCGTGATATGATTTATGCATAATATTTCTTCTCTTTTTTTATTCTTTCCATCTTGATGGAGTCATTTCCATAAGTCACCTTGTTTGATCACTTTCCCATCTAGTTCAAAATTTAATGGAAAGTGGTAACTCCTCAAAGTTGTAAGACTAATTCTTATTAAATAATTCTCTACTGATTCATTAGTCTTCACTAGCTCACATTAGGAAGATCTAGAACCTTGAACCCCAACCCACTCAACCAATTGGCTATATTGCTTGGTGGAATAAAGCCATTTAGCATACATCTCACTTCCTCTACATATATGGTCACCAATTGGAATTTTTTTAACACTGTGCATACAAGGCCACCACCTTGTACCTCTACAAAGCCATGATGATGCTCAAATTCAATCCTCTCTCCTTACCTATAGGTTAGGGTGGAAAATTTGAGACACCATAAATAAATAATAGATAACCATGCTGCAAGAGGCACTTAAATTAAGGCTAAAATTCACTAGCTTAAAGTGGAAGATAGAGCTTCCAAAGAGTTTTTCAATCTTAGAGATTTCCACACCTTACATGGTATCAAGCATATCAAGGATGGTCAATTTTTTGTCAACAAGTTATTAGATAGTATCCAAACCTTTGTTAAAAATTATGAAAAAGTTTTCATAGCCCAAGAAAAATCTCTTGAATGAGATTGTTCCCTTCAATAATGCCTCCAAATTGTTCCTTTTTGGATTTCCTCCTCACAAAAAGCCTTTTGTGATAATTTTCTCTCCATTTGTTAGAAATTTGAAATGGATTGAATAACCCAAGTAACTTTTTAAGAGAAAACCAAAGTTACATAAACTAGAAAAACATAAAGAGTGCAAACCAAAACTCTAAGAGATTATGTAATGTTAGGATGACATAATTGCATTAAGAGCTTCCGAGATGCAAATACAAGATAGGTAGAGTTATATAGAACTAAAAAGAGGACAGAGGTGGCAAATCAACCAATGAGAATTGACCACCAATAACCACCAACATTAAATAAAGTGATGAAAAGTAAATACTCCATCCTTAAAAGGTGGAGGACAACTCATCATTTTATCTCCTAGTTATTAAATGATTAAGTCACTTTATTATCCTAAGACATATTAATAAATGTGTAGAACCTATAAATAAGGGAAATTAAATATCCCAATAGGAAAATAAAAACCTAGACTAATAACCCTCCTTAAGCACAACTTAGGAGGATGTAAAAGATGATTGGTCCCAACAAATGAGACCATTGCAGGTACCCATATACATATCAAATTACCCCCGAAATGAAGAAGCCCCCCACAAATAGAGAGAGAACATCCCCCAGAATAAAGAGATAAGAAGATGAGAAGAACTAAGTAGCCCCCCCAGACAGGACACCATCCACACCCAAAGAAAAGCTCATAAATGAATGAACTTGATCTCAATGAAGGCTTTGGTGATGTATACAATTTGATTTGATGTAAAAAAATACTTGAGATCATTAATCTCTAAATAAATCAACTCCCAAATGTAGTAAATGTGGATCTCAATGTATTTGGTCCATTGACGATGAACCAAATTGTGAGAGATTTGAATAGCACTCTAGTTATCATAAAATATGATTGCGAGATTCCAGAAAGGAATGCCAACCTCAATAAGAATGTTCTAAAGCTAGATGGCCTTAGTATTATCAATAATTTCTCCTCAATACTCAACCTTTGTAGATGAAAGAGAAATAACCAAATACTTCTTACTCAACCAATAAACTGGACCAGAACCAAGGGAGAAGCAATACCATGAAGTAGACTTGTGATCCTAAGAATCGCCTACCTAATCTAAATTTGTGTGTCCCACCAAGTCAAAATACATGCCCATTACATAGTGATTCCCATAATTGTAAGTAACTTAATGTAGTGAAGAATCCACTTAGTTTCTTTCCAATGGAGGTCATGTGGCTCTTACATGAATCGAGAGACCATGCCTACAACATATGAAATGTTAGGCCTTGTATGAGCTAGATAGATGAGACTACCAACAAGCTATCAATAAAAAGTGCCATCCACCATGGGTGAAGAAAACTTAGCCTCAAGTTTGATCCCTAACAAGAATGGAGTTGACACAAGCTTACAATCAACCATGTGAAACCTCTAGAGCATATCAAGTGTGTACTTAGGTTGTGCAAGAGAAATACTTGTAGAATACTGAGTGATCTCAATCCCCAAAAAGTAGTGCAATAACCCCAAGTTTGACATCAAAAACTCATCATGAAGGGTAGTTTTCACTACCTGAATAGTGGATGAGTGACTTCTTGTGATCAACAAGTCATTAACGTAGAAAACCGAGAAGGTATGACTATCATCGTACTACAAAATTTAGACATTAGGATAAGAATGACATCGAGTAAACCCCAATTTCAAAAGGAAGGATTCTACCTTGGTGTACCAAGCCTGAGGGGCCTATTTCAGGCCATAGAGAGACTTCTGAAGATGACACACAAGTGAAGGATCTTGAACGAACCCCTGTGACTGCTCCATGTATATCTCCTTCTGAAGATCACTATTTAGAAAAGCACTCTTCACATCCATATAATGAACTTCCCATCTATTTGTTGCAATGATAGAAAGGACAAGTCAGATGGAATTCATTCTGGCAACTGGCACAAAATTCTCAGAGTAGTAAATCCCTAGACCTACTTATGCTTTTCAATTTGTAGACCAAAATTTGTAGGTCTATTAAACAAAATTTTCAACTAAACCATTTGCTACAAATTTTGTTTGATAGACCTACTTGCATTGAACAAGTTTCCTTCCCTTAGGAAGTGGGATAAGATCCCAAGTGTCATTCCTCTCCAAGAAATTGAACTCTTCCTATATGGCTACATCCCACTTGGGGACACCAAAATCTTCCCAAAAGGTTTGTGGATAAAAAATTGTAGCAAGGAAGACATGTGGAGCATCTTGAAACTATGATCTTGTTCTCCTATTATCTAAACGATCCCTTGTCCACTCCCCTAATGACTAAATTTTTTGTCAATCCAGAAGAGGCCCTGTGACTAGAGGAGGAGAGCCAGGAGGAGAATCATCATCCTTCAAAGGTGGATCATGTACACCCTCATTAACACTATCATCATTTGAAGTGGAGGAAGAAGACTCCTCATCATGATCAAAAGGATTATGATCCTATGAAGAACTATCATCATGATGCAAGGACTCTAATATGATGGTGGTGGGAGAAGTGTTGAGAGAAGAAATGGAAGGAATCTCCTCAAAATGAACAACTCATGTGTGGTAGGATGAAGAATCATGTAGCCTTTGACATCATCTAGGTAACCAAAAAATATGCAAGACTTGCTCCACGGATCCATAGCCTTGCATTTCTCTACTAGAATGTGGGCCCATGCAATAGAGACAAACACTCGAAAGTGCTTAATTGATGGTTTATAACTAGTCTAAGCTTGAAAAGGTGTTACCCCCTTCACAAATTTGTGAAGAACATGTTTCTAGATATAACTATTGATGGCGATTTTGGCACCACAACAATGCAAGCAGAATATTGCTATTTTGCTTCTCCTGAAAGAGAAAGGCAACACATGGATGCCTTAGCTCCCAAGGTCTTTGTAGTTGGGTCTCAACTGTGCTGATATTACTCAGTGGTCAATGCAATAGTAATATTCAAGGGGCCTGCTGGTGTTGGGCTTCTAGATTGTCCTAAGATCAAGCATGAAATAAAACCTACTCTAATAGGGGTTTTTAAAGAAACAACAAAAGATAGATAAGGGTTTTTGAAATAGAAAAGAACAATAGTTCATCCAATCTTAACCAGACTTGTTAACTTCAAGGAATTATAAACTAAAATTGCAGAACAAGATAAGCTTGTGATTGAAACATAGCCTCTTTCATTCTCAGTGCTAATTTGAATAACAGATTTTAAGCTACCATTTAAATAAAACACAAATAACATTTCATTCCTTGAAGACTTCACAAATCAAATGATCAATTAAGAAAAATATCATTCAGGAACACAACATGAAGTAGATTAAACTCTGATTGTTTCTACTATTATTAAAACAGATAAACAATATTTACAAAGCTGGCACAATCACCAGTGTACAGAGAATCTGAATCTCCAGATTGCTTCCAACTACACTAAGAGAACTTGGAAAATGCATTACAGTCTGTACTAAAATCTTATTGCTAACCAAGAAGACTAAGAGAAGCTCTTATTACTAAGAATCAAGATACAACTCTATCTCCTTCTGTTAACTCACTAACTCCTAATAGTTCTAACTATGAAAGTTCTCAATCTAAAATTTCTCTAAATCTAGAAGTTCTAATCCCTCCCTGTCTAACCTTTACAAAGAGGCCAGAATGCCATTTATACAGAGTGTGTATCAAAAGAATGTGTTGTCCCCTGCGCTAGGGTTTACAAAATATCTGCATACTGTAGGAGAGTCGGCCCTCAGATCTTTCTGAGGAAAGTCAAAACTGCATTTAATGTGAATCCTTATTGTCCATGCTGGTGAAAGGTTTCTGGAAAAGATCCATAGATCTTTTGCTGTTGCTGCATTAATTCTCTCATCTTCATGTCCACCTTCAAACTCTGTTGGGGTCTCCTTGAATGCTCAGAATATCCCGCCATTAATATTAATCTGCCTCTGCCAGCAGTGATCACCACAGCTGTCCCCCTGAGTCATGGCCTCTTCATTCTTTAACCTCCTTCGTATTCAAGACCTTTTCAACACATTGACCACCTTTTGGAAGCACTGTTGAGCCTCCTATAGATCTGCACGCCATCACCCAAGCTGATTTATTATCTTTGGATCTCAAAATAAATCCATCTTATCTACCTTCTATTAGTCTTCTCCTCAAGGGCGGTCAATCGGTCAACTTCCTCTGATTGGAGGAACAGAGACCACGCAAGATTCTTTGGCGGTCAAATGGTTCGGATGGTATCACATGTCGGTGAGACACAACTGGTGTCTCCCCGATGCAATAATATCACTTGCATCAACCATCAACATGACATTGGAAATTCAGCAAGACGCTTCAGTGAGCAGGAGAAGTCTTATCGAGCTCCCAAAACCAATTGGCAAGACTACATGAACTCAGCAAGACCACATGCCGAAGTCCCTCTTCTCTTACCGAGCACATTTTGTATTAGGGAGACTTATCAGAATTGGAGAGACCTTACCCCGAACCCCTCTTCTCTTATCGAGCCCCGCTTGTCATCGGCAAGACATCTTACCGTTGGCCAGACCTTCTCGGCGCATACCTTTCCTCTCCCCAAAGGGGGATCCCGTCGGCGTGACCCTTCATGGTCATTGTGACCTTACAGCGAAGTCTTTCATTCACTCGGAGTCTTCCCGACCTCTTTCTATCCTTCTCATTTTCTCCCCGAGCTCGGCCTTTTCGGCGTGACCTCATGTTGGTGAGACTTTCCGCCGAGAGAGCTACCTTTTGGCGACCTCTTATTGTTTCGGGGAGACATCGCTCGGTCGCCGAGACCTCATAGCGAGCCCCGATCACTACGTCGATGTCGCCTTTGTCGCTATGACCATATCTCATCGGTGAGACATTGTGCTGAACGCCCACACTCTCTTCGAAGACACCTTTGTCGGCGAGACTTCACCCATTCACCGAGAAATCTTGGCAATGTTATCCTACTTTGCCGATATGCAGACCCTTCCCCGTCGGCAAGACTCCTGGCATTCGGCGAGAGCACATACCGAAGAGAACCATTCACGTCAAAGTGTTAGACCCTTTTTCCACCGGTCGGTGAGACCCGAAGATCTCGCCGAGACTTCTCTCCGAAGGAAACCCCTCATGCCGATAGGAAATTCATGCCACTAGGACGATGACCCTTGTCTTGCCAATAGATCTTGCATATGATTTCTGATTGTTGTGACATCTCTGGGGTCTTGCCGATAGGCAACATAAACACAGATTTGAACCAAAATGAATCATGGGTCAGGGAGACCCTGATAACCCTATGCCGATAAGATCCATAATGGGGAGTATTCTAATCCTTTGGATTTCGAACAATTAGAGCCAAGCCACTAGTCGGTAAGAGTCTAGAAAAGTCTTGCCGACTTTTGCCTTAACTAATTTTATGACCAACTGGACTGAGGAATTGCATTCCAACTGAGATCCCTTGGAAAATATCACCATGCGTAGGTTTTAATCCTGCATTTAACAAAGAAAAACACAGTAAAGACCACACAAACATTAGTCAATTAATCAAAAGCATCATTGAAACAAATCCTATGTCAGTAAGGTGCCATTAAAAAATATTTCAAGAAAATGATCATACCAACAGTCCAGGCTTCAAGTTGACCCGCGGAACCCAAACCAGGGAGGAATTTCGGAGAATTCTGAGCCAGGCGGATTCCAGTGACATAAGCATGAAAACACCCTTTAGAAACTTAATTCGATCACTACCAATCAAGGAACAACATGCGAGATCTTCAAAATAGCATAAATGAATCATAAACTGCATCATGATTTGCTAACTAGCCTTACTACTCCATACCTCCTCACATTCCACCAGATTATGAGGAAATCCACGCAAGACGGATTTCCATGAAGGAGAAGACATTTCAGAAAACTTGGAACAAACAGGGAATGGCGGACTTCGGGAAAATCCGAAGAAGAAAGAAATCTACGAAAATACGGTCCACGCGGATTTACGCGAAGACCAAAAATCCCCGAATAACAACGCTCAACCGGAGTTCGAGCTAGATCCGGGAAAATCCGGATGGGGGGAAAAATCCGAACTCAGGAGAAAACCCGAATTCCAACTGAGGCCGAACCAAAATTAGATCAGATAGAACAAAAGATAAAACACGGAGAAGCAGAAGAATCCCAAAAGCAAAGCAAAACAAAGGCAAAGAAATCATAAAGAGAAGGGGGACCCATTTTGATCCAAATCAAAGTGGGGTGGTTATGTAGGGCATAACAATAACACACATAGTTAATGGATTCTACCCAAAAAGGTGGTGCTAAAGACTTGGAGTGAATCATACAATTATCCATCTCCTTCAAGGAATGATTCTTCCATTCTACAACTCCATTGCACTGAGGACTGTAGGGAACTATACTTTGCAAATCAATGCCCTCTAAAGCACAATACTACACAAACCCATGGTTGGCATACTCCCCCCATTATCTGTATGTAGAACTTTGATAGATTTCCCAGTTTATTTCTCTACAAAATCCTTATACTCCAAGAATGAATCAAAGACATCATAATTCTATTTAAGAAAGCACATAATGGTGTACCTAGAAAAATCATCAATGAATTTCAAAACATACCAGTCTCTATTAAAAGGTGGATGTGGAAATGGCCTTGCTAAATCACTGTTACCAAGTCTAAAATATGTGAGGATCTCCAAGATTTTCCTTTTTCAAACTTATCGTTAGGATGCTTTCCAAGAATTCATCCTTGACAAACACCATCAAAAAAGTGAACTATAGGAAATCATGTAACCTTTTCATGTTGACTGAGCTATTGCAAGTAGTGGTAGTTCAAGTGGCCAAATTGCTGATGCCACAAATTACTCACATGATCTGAATGAGTGAGTAGAATAGAAAAAGGTGGATCAGGAACAAAGTGAGAGAATAAATAAAGTGATGAAGGATGATCTTCTCTCCCAACTACAACTATAGAATCGTTGTGCAAGTCATAAGTCACCACATAATTAAGAGTAAAATCAACTTGCTTGCCTTTACCTGTGTGAGTGATTTGATAGATCAATAGGAGATTATGATAATGAGAGTGGACAAATAAAATCCTTAAATGAGCCTTCCCCTATATCAACAGACCCTCTCCCACACACCTCAACAAAAGTGTCATCACCCAACATAATAGAAGGCATAGTACACAACTCCAAAGATGTAATATCATCCTTAGAATAAGCCATGTGGTGTGAAGCACCAAAATCAAGAAACCATGTGGATGGTGGAGAAGTAACTACTACAAGAGCCTTTCCCTTTCCTTTCCCATTTTTTAAATCTTTAGCCTTGTGAGACCCCTCATCTAAACACTGTTTGATAGAATCAGGAACACTGAGATTATTCTTCTCAAGAATGTGAGTCAAGTGATCTACTTGTTTCTTTAAACATTTGTGATCATCATGACTAGGTCATTTACAATAGGCACATTTGATCTTCTCTCTCTTAGGCTTGTTACCTTTTGAAGATGAGGTCTCATTAGTTTCATGTGGAGTAGTTGATTTCTCATCCTTTTTCTCTTTTCTATTCTTTTGTTTCTTATCCTTATTACCACTTTTTCCTCATTGTTCATTTGTGCCATGGTTGGATTCCAATGCATGTGACTTAGAAGACTTAAGATTACCCATCTGGATTAGCTTATCTTGCTCATGTGTGAGAGATTTAGCAAAATATCTAAAGATGGCATGGTGAATGTAGAACCAAGTTCATCCTTAGTAGCATAAAAGGTAAAAAAAAATACCAAATATTCAGAACTTAGCTTAGAGATAATGCTTAAGATTATTTATTCATCTTTCTTATTGATTCCACATTGTTGTAGTTGTAGCCTTAGTGATTTCCATTTGGTGAAGAAATCTTGAATTGTGTTGAAGTTGCCTAGAATTAAACTGATTAGTTCATTTTCCAACATATGAAGCCTCATAGAATCTTGAGTGCCAAAAATATATTCTAGCTTTTTCCATATTTCATTTGGAGTATTCAAACATTCAATATGAAAGAGCAAATCCAAAGATATAGACAAACATAATACTCCATATGCTTCATCGAATCTATTAAATCACTAGTTTTCTACATCTTTAGTAGGCTAGTTTTAATCCCATTTCTATTCTATGCAAACAAAGACTTCTTAAGTGAATTTTCATTTTAGATTTCCACTCAAAATAGTTGTATACAATTAGAATGGGAATTGTTGTTGAAGCCATGATGAAGAAATGCAAAAGAAAGTGTAGAAAAAAAGTGAACACAAGAAAACCAAAAACACCCCCACCCTTTTCACTAGTATAAAAAATCACCCCCCAAATATAAGGTTGGCACTTTATAGCTTGGTGTGTATACAAAGCCTTTTCAAAGATACAATGATCAATAGGCTCAAAATAACCAAAATTACAAATTTTGATACAAAATTACTCTAAGATAAAATTTGGAAAATTATCCTTATATCTATGTAGTGCTCTTCACCACCTTTCCGATGCCTATTTATTTCTGAAAATCAGAGCATCGGGGTGAAATTTATGGCATGTTGAAGAAATTAGAAACAAATAACTTCAACCTGAAATATATGGTAGAAAATGGCAAAAAAATCTTTTCAATACCTCCATGGATGGAAAGTTCCCATCTCCATCTTTGCGACAATATCACATTAGAAAATAAACACCATGGCAAAAAAGTTTTTCTAGTTTTTAAAAAAGGCCCAATTTGGCCTACTGGAGGGCTCTGGTGGCTTCCTGCTGGTGCGGTGATGGCTATTGGGTGGCGTAGGAGTGAAAAACTAGTGATATTTGGGTGGTAGTTAGGCTAGTAGTTACCGAATCATTGGAAGTCTACAAATTAATGCTGCTGGTTAATGTTTATACCCACAGTTATAAGACAATGATAGTTAATCATGTTAGTGGAGATTTCTGAAGACCGCCTACATGGTGGTCACAAGGCTGCTAGGTGACCACAATTGACCATGAGCTTCTTAGCCCTCAACAGCTATCATAGCTATGAGCATCATTTGAGCATTGTATAATAAGTGCTAAGAACTACAATGTATATTTATGTATTTAAAAAAAAATGAAAAAGTTTTACTACAACGACCAACATAAATGATTTTTTTTGGAATTTTTAGTTAAAAAATTTGTATGACCTAGGGGGCCGTACAACTCTTTGGGATTTTTTTTTGCCTTGGCAGCTCTCGACTCAAAGTATAGGTGAATTTTATGTCAAAATTTATCTCCTTGGCCTCTTGAACGCAATGACAAGGTCCATTTTGGCCAAAAATGCTCTAATAAAAACCTATTCACCATATTTGAGCTTCAAATCCTTGTTTGCAACTATGTCAAATGATCTCCAATTTGGATGAAACAAAAGCCAATCTTGACTTTCTCGAGCCCTCTGGACATGTTGAAATAGTCAAAACTACTATTACTATAACCAAAAAAGCTACAATCACCTAAATCTCACAAAACACATATGTAATATAAAGAGGTTTTTAAATCTTTGCAAACCCTTTCTGATTCTCTAAATCGCTCAAAACACAAGAGGAGAGTATACAAAAATTTAGAATATTTTTACATGAAAATCTCAAAATATCAATTAGGAATCTTAAGAACTTAGATTTCTCAAAACAAAAGTTCTGATACCATGCTAGAAATCTGAAATAGATTGAATAACCCAAGGAACTTTTCAAGAGAAAATCAAAGCTACATAAACTGGAAAAACATAAAGAATGCAAACCAAAACTCTAAGAGATTATGCAATGTCAGGATGAAAAAACTACATTAAGAGCTTCCAAGATGAAAAATACAAGATAGGTAGTGAGTTTATAACGAACTAAGAAGAGGATGGAGATGAAAAATCAACTAATGAAAATTGGCCACCAATAACCACCACCATTAAATAAAGTGATGAAAAAGTAAATACTCCACCCTTAAAATGTCGAGGAAAACTCATCACTTTATTAAGCTTAATAAATGTGTAGGAAAAACCTATAACTAAGGGAAAATGAAATATCCCACTAGGAAAATAAAAACCTACACTAACACATTATTGATATTAAGGAGGTTTTTCACACCATGCTCGATGATAAGACTCTTTGTTGTGATGGTTTTCTTTGTGAATTCTACAAGGATCTATGGGAGCGTGTGGTGAGGATCTGCATAAAGTTTACCTATAAGCTTTCCGTTCCAAGTCCTTATGGAAAGTAATTAATAAAGGAAACATCAATTTCATACCTAATTTTGGAGATATTGAGGAAATTTACAATCAAAGACCCATTCCTTTGCTCAATATGTCATATAAAATCATTGATAAAGCTTTAGGATTGAAGGTGCACCATCTCTTTCTGTATATTGTGTGACTTGAACAAAATGTTTTCATAAATTCTAAATACAGTTTGGATAATATAATTATGTTCTAGGAAGGCATGGAATGGGCTTGGCACTCTCAACACAAAGCTATTTTCTTGAAAATTTGATTTTCCAAGGCTTACGATTGTATTGAATGGTCTTTCATTCTAACCATGCTTGAATCTTTGGGATTTGGCCTCATTTTCTTCAATATGTTAGTATGCTCATTTTTATTCCCCGCTTGCATCACCATTAATAGCCACAAATCCAATTACTTTGGGCACTCCTGTTCCATTTGTTAGGGTTGTTCCTTGGCCCCATATCCCTCTATGTTATTACTATTGAAGGATTTTTCCACCTCTTGGCCCACTCTATGTCTCAAGGGTTGGTCAGAGTTATTTCCTTGCTCGATTCTTTAGTTTAGCTTATTAATGGCTAATTTAAAGATGAATTGTTCCTCACTCTCATTGAAGAGGAGAAAAATATCAAACAAGCCATCAAATGCTTGGATAATTTGTACCAATATTTTGGCTTAACCATTCAATGACACAAGACTCAGTGTTACAAAAATCCTATTTACCCACAACCCCTTGGCTAAATTCTTTTGGATGAAAGTTCATTGGTCATGGAGAAATTTTCATATTTATGGGAATTCCCTTTGTCTTTTAGACTTCATAGGTTTTCTTATGGTAGGTGATTCTCACTAAAATTGAGAAGAAGCTTGTGTATTGGATCATAAAATCCCTTTCTCTTGAAGGAAAGTTTCAAGTCTACTCCAAGATTCTTGTGGCTACCCATGTGAACTACTACTCATGTTGGGCTACTTCTAAAGAATCTTACACAAAGCTAGAAAATATTCTCCAAGATTTTCTTTGGGCTTTCTTAAATAAATACAAGGACTTTCATAGGGTTGTATGAGATTTTTTTTGTCTCCCTCATGAGTTTGGAGGGTTGGGGATTTTATACACAAAAAAATGTTAGGAAAATGTGTGGTGTTCACCTTGCATAATGTTATAATGTGAAATTAATATTTTTTGTGGTGCACCTAAGGGATATAGTGATCTGTGCATCACATGGGTTATACATTCTTGGGGCCACTTTATGTGTTGTACGTAACATCGGGATAAATATTTAATGTGGGTTTGCATATTGGAAAAACTTAGTACCAAAAAGTAAATGTGGGGGGAGGTGGTTTTGCGAGCTCATGATATTAGTCACATGGTTTATGTAACATTGCTTGGTGGTTTTGTACAATATTATTTCTACAAAAGAAAGCACATGAATAGTTGTTTAAGGTTGGATAATTTTGGGTTGGCTTGTGTGAATATCTCTTTTAG
The DNA here is from genome assembly GCA_007258455.2 of Sequoia sempervirens. Classification (NCBI taxonomy): domain Eukaryota; kingdom Viridiplantae; phylum Streptophyta; class Pinopsida; order Cupressales; family Cupressaceae; genus Sequoia; species Sequoia sempervirens. The sequence goes on along the minus strand of VDFB02281492.1, from coordinate 615,769,023 downwards.
GTTGCACATATGAGGGTTTGAAGCATGTATTGGGTTGTGTGGTTACATGATTCTCATTTTATTGTTCACATGGAGTGCATGTAGAGAGCTTTATGTTTCAAAGGTACTGATGGAGACTATACAAATATATTATAGTATTTTCTATTGACTAATACATTGGGGATGGATGATTTTGGAGGTTTGGTTTTTCCCTCTTGAGGGTTTTCCTAGGGTATATCTTGTGTCATCTTGATGTTATGTTTGTCTTTTTTTTTGCATGTGGATTCTAAATACTTGTTAGCATGACTTTCTCTCTTTGGTTTATGTGGAAATAATCATGTATGGCTGCAAATTTTCTTTTAGTGGAAAGGCTTGGAAATTTAAGCCAAATGGATTATAAGTTCTCTCACTAGTGATAATTCTTGTAAAATCCTCGTTTGATATTGAATTTCCTCTAGATGTCTAACTGGGTGTCCTAATTGGAAGGGGATTAGTTTTTAAACCCTTCTCACTATGAAGGATATTGTTCACATTGAAGGAAATTTTGTTGTTAATATCATTTGGAAAGCTTGGGAAGCCATGAAACCCTAGTTTTTTGGAATGAATCTAGATTTCATGATGGTATTCTTATCAAATAGAAGAATATCTAGTGGTCCCTTATTTTGCAAGATCAAGTTCATCCTCTAGCTATATTTCCTTGGGTGTGGGCCTTGATATTTCACAAGAAAGGGATTCAATGTCTAGGGGATTTATTCTCTAGAACTTATATGAGTCTCATGTCATGGAATGAAACTAAGGCTAAGTTTCAACTTTATAATTAGGATCATGAAATGTTTGATAAAATCATGGGGGAAATTCTAGCTAATATGATTCAAAAAATTGGAATCCATTCTTACAAGCCTTGGTGGAAAGATTGGAAGTGGGGTCCAAATAGTACCTTATGTAATTATAAGCCTTGATATGGTTATCAATGGCTTTGTCCTCATCTACCCATGGTGCCAAATTTGAACTAGAGATGGAATTTACACTCACTCATTTTTGTGTGGCAGCATCCCTTCCACACTATATGATTAGCTTTTTGGGAGCCAAAAGTAGCCCACTTTTCTTAGTGTATTCTTTTCCAAGGCCTTCCCGCAAGCTCTAGACTTTCTCATTTGATAATTTGTGATCCTCATCACCCTTTCTGTGGGAAGATAGAGTCTTTTAGTATATCTTATAGCTTTTTCCTATAGCCTATAAGTTCTGGACTTGGATTCATTATATTTTCAAGCCCTTCAACCTAGATCCTTTCTCCTAGAATATGATTCTTCTAGGGGATTAGCCTCATATACCTTACAATTTTAGCCAAATTTGGAATGATTTCAGGGTTGAGATTCTCTTTAGAATATGGGAAGATAATTTTTTTTCAATTTTTTCTAATTACTTTGTTGATCAACATATCTCACTTTATTCTAAATATATTATTTTTTCTATTCTGTTATTATAGATCCAAGTCCAAGCTAATAAATTTACACTAGAAGTGTCTCACCTTTAGGTTCTTCTTGACCATTGGGGAAATTCCCCTTATGTTGTGGCCAAATTTCTCCCATCTCCCTCCTCTCTAAATTGCTCACTTCCTCGTAGGCACTGACGAGGAAACAATATTTCTACTTCTAGCAATCATGTTACTCGCTCACAAGATTCTCCTCCTCCTAGAAGATATCATGGAAAATATGGATGGTCACAACCTACTTGTTGGTGATTGATCTCCTCCCATGGGGGGGCTTCTAGATGGATTGATGGTGGAATATCTAGCTAGTTTGATTCCAACAAGTTTACTCATTTGGATCGTACTATTTCACTAGCTCGTGATGAAGAAGATAAAGACAAAGATAACCATGATGAGGGTTGGGACCCTCCTAGTGATACTATGGACCTCGCTAATGTATGTGGTAATCCTAGTGACTGGGACCCTCCTCCTCCTCACTTTGCTATTGCTAATGCGACTTAGTGATTTTTTTATATTTTATGATCTAAGTGTATACCTTGTATGGACTCTAGGGGTGTGATTTTATATCCACCCAATTTTTTTGTGAATATGTGTAATATTATTATTTTGATACAAATAATAATTCTTGCACTTATTCATCAAAAAATATTCCAGAGTGCACAACACCAACCCCACTCTAAATAGTTAAATGCACTCTCTTAAAATATTGTTACTTCATGTAATGTAGTGGTTCCAAAGATACTACCAATCACCTTGTGTTTTCATTTTCATGTATATTTGAGATGGTTGTAATCACCACTTGACAAAATGTCTTCTATACATAATTAGAAATTGATTGTTTACTCTAGAACTTCCTTCCTAACATGTCAATGAAATTGAGCAAGAATTTTTGTAGCACCAAGAAATCAAGAATATGCCCATTGCTCTAGATATTGGGGTTGATGATTCTAGATTATGGTTTAATTTTGGTAGAATTTATGATCTATTTGTTGAACTTGTCATGGACCTTGATGTTTGAATGTTGATATTTCCTCAAAACCATAGACATTGGGCCTAATTTTATTTTGCAAATCTTTAATGACATTGACATGTTATATGGACTATTTGTGTTAATTCTACATGTGGATTAATGAATGTTCTTTAAGATAGTTATAGATATACGATTATGGTGCATAGTAATATTGCCATGCAGATATGATTAGAGGCCACTAAATTGAGAAGATTCTACCAGTTGGTCGTTTACCATAACGGTTAACAAAGTGGTCATGCAAAGGTCAACGAAGGGAAGACTATCGACGGTGGGAGATTCCTCATGCAAATTGAGTTGTAACCACCTTGTAAATGGTATTTATTGCTATTGAGAAAATATAGGCGTTACTGTTGTGCCAAATTTGCATTGAGGCAAGCATGTCTAACCAAATTTTGTGCATTTGTAACTGCCTCTCCACTTTTCATGCTTTCCCTAAAGTGGAGTCCTCCTAATCTGTTGGGGTTGACCACCTTGCTAGGTGATTAGTTAGTAGCTTCGTTTCCTATAAGTAAGACTCAGATTCTCCTTCTCAAAAGGTTACGTGATCTGATGATGTACTTTCATTCTTATTTTTCAGTAATACAGTTACACTACTCTATTGTACTCATGTTTTACAATGAATAAAATGAAGTTATAAGTCTGTGCATCTGAGTTTACATTAGTTCTAGAGGATAATCATCCAAGGGGGCCCACTTGGTGAGCATTATGTCCTTTAGTTTAGTTTAGCTTAGTTATTACTTTTTGCTCAGTAATTAGTTAAGAATATAGCACTAACTATTCATGCAACCACTAGAATTCCATTATGTGACTGTTCCTACAGCCAAAGCAGACAAAGTAGTTTCCTATTTGTTTGCTCAGATTTTCATTTTTCTCATGCATTTCAGCTTAGTATAGTTGTTGGTTGATGTTTAGTATTTATGTTATTCCCTTCCAAGAAATTTACCTTCAGCATTATGTTTTTCTTAGTTGTAAAATGAATATGGCTACTTTGGATCCTTAGTGCACATACTGTGTTGACCCATTTCAAGTTCACATCCCTAGGTTGACAAGTTAAATGTACCTTCATGATGATTGAAATGGCTATTCAGTTTAGATGTCTAATCTCTAAATCACAACTGTAAGGGATCAGTTGTTAGATCATTGTAGGAGGCCAACATTTTTGGTGTCATTACTGGGGATGGTGTCAAATTAGGGAGTTCTTTGGAGCCATTGAAAGCTTTCTTGCTGTACTATTTTTGAAAGTTGTTCTTAGTATACCCCTCATTTAGGAAAGTAATGATCCACTATTTTTTTGCTAATTCTTTGTGTGAGTTGGTTGATAGTGAGTTGATACTGCATGCATAAAGGAAGGAGAGATGCTCATGGGAGATTCTTTCCTAACAATCCTGATCCATTCCAGCTAGTTGAATATTAGAACCTGCCAAGAGAAGAAGAAGAAGAAGATCCACACCCCTTTGCTGATGCATTTCCTGATCTAACTAGCTCTGAAGTTTCCTCTGAATATCAAAATATTCTTGAGAATCCCTTTTCTTTGGAACTACATCAAGCAGGCATGGGTGATGCAAATAGAAACAAACCTAACCAACTGGATTTTCCTTTCCCCATTGCTCATCAGAATGAAGTAGACAACCTCAAAAATATCCCTACTTCAGTCCTTTCTAAGTTCTATGGACTTGTCATAGAAGATCTTGATACCTTCTTGTTCAAGTTTGGCATACTTTGTAGGAGTTATGACTATACCACCGATGCCCATAAGCTCAAGCTATTTCCTACCACTTTGAAAGAAGTTGCATTAAGATGGTTCATGATCCTAGGTAGAAATACTATGGAGACATGGGATGACATGAAGACAAAATTCATTGAGAAATACAAGGAATATTGCAGGGGAAGTGACATGAGAGGAGATGACATTTTCAGGATGCAGCAAAAGGAAGATGAGAGTCTGGAGGATTACATTGCAAGGTTTTTGTTTTGCCTACAAAAATATCCACACCATACACTCAATGAAGACTCACAAAAGCTGCTTTTCTTGAGAGGAATTAATGACAGCTGTACTAATGCCTTAGACTTGATGGGAGGAGGAGATATCTCCCAAGTTCCTTGGGAGGATATCAAGAAGATATGCCAAAACTACTCTAGGGAAGCTTCAAAGAAAGGGAGAGCTTACCAATCTTCTATGGGAAATTCATCTACCAGTGGAGTTTCAAGAATGGAGATTACTCATTTGCTGTCAGACTTCAAGCAAGACATTATAAAAAATTTAGCTACTCAGTTGGATACACTTCATTCCAAGAAGAAACAAGAGGAGGCAGAGGCAATGTTGGCAGAATACTAACCTCATTGCAGACAAAAGAAGGACTGCAGATGCAAGATGATAGCTAATAGTGACAGCAAGCAGATTGCACCTGAGTTCAAGCCAATCTATGTTGAAGAAGATCAAGTCTACTATGTTGCACAAAGGAGGCCATGGGCTCCAAGAAAAGGTATGCCACCAGATTCACTCTCTTTTGTTGGGCCATATTTCAATTCTTATTCATCTAGTAACCAATGGAAACCCCCATATCCTTCCAACTATGGAGGATATCCACCACAACCTTGGAGTAACCCTCCAAATACATAGCCTAATCATCAAAACTCTCCACCCCAGTGGAAACAAGCTAAGGGGAATTGGCAGCAGTTTCAAGGAAATTAACATCCACCCCCAAGAAATTGGCAGCAAACAAATCAATGGAGGGGAGGACAACAATGGACAAACCAACCAAATAGTTACATGCAACCACCTTCTCAACCCCAACAACCTACTATAATGCCTCCTCTTTCTAGTTCAAGTTCAAATGCACCTAAACCTACTCAGCTACCAGCTCAGCCCACACCCAATCAAAATAACAAACCACAATAGCAACCAGTATACTTTGTTGATCCGATTCAATTCCCTGCATATGTTGTGAGTGTAAGTGACATCCACTTGCATTCAAGAACTACTTCTCCAGCTCCTTCCACACCCATTATCACTGAGCTTCCTATGGAAGAAGAGGAGCTCTAAGTACCCCCATTCAACCCAGTGCACCTAAGAATCCTGAACCGGTTCCAGTCAAGCAGACTGCACAAACACCCCCATTTCCTCAAAGGTTGGAAACTATGTAGGAAAAGGAAGAAAAGGAGGACACAACTTTTGACATTATAGATCAGCTAAAGCATATATGTGTCTAGATACCCCTATTTCAGGCCATAAAATATGTTCCAATCTATGGCAAGGAAATTAAGGAAGCATGCCTTAAGAAGCCAGGCAGGAAGAAGAAAGACCCCGCTATGGTTCATGTGGTGGGACAACTAGTTGACATCATGCTTGGGAAAGTGATTGTTCCCAAATATAATGATCCAGGAAGTCCTGTGGTAGGAGTTGTTATAATGGGATCCAAATAAAGAATTCTTTGATTGACGTGGGAGCAATAATAAATGTAATAACCAAGAATATCTTGCAACAACTAAACGTTGCAAGCATGAGACCTAATCCTAACATCCTACAACTTGCTGATAGTTCAACTGTTAAACCTGATGGTGTAGTGGAGGACCTTGTGGTAACTCTGGACTCATGGGAGTACCCAACAAATTTCATGATTTTTTCTCCTAAAGCCACACTCGACGGGTACCCTATCATTCTAGGAAGACCATGGTTAGCAATAAAAGATGCATATATTGGATGCAGGACAAGAGACATGACCATTTATGATGGAAAGAGCACCAAAAAGCTTATTCTCTACCCTCCTGCTTAGCCATCCCATGATCTGGATAATTCTATATGGCCACATGTTGGTGAAGAGGCTGAGGAAGTTAATTCTGTGGCACAACTTATGATGTTAGGCAGAAGATCTTTCATGTAGCTTCAAGATGAAGATGAAGTATTAGATAACATCATTCAGAATCATTGTGAAGTGGAGGAAGCGTCATCTTCTCATTTTGTTGTTCTAGTCAAGACACTTTTGCCTGCTCTTCCTGCAACCAAACTTCCTGCAGCAACAGGTATGTCTCATACATTATTGCCACATGAACTCAAACTACCAAGCATTAGTGAAGCAACTATGATAGAGATAACTACACAAGTGCAAGTGGTAGAATGAAAACATCTGCACATCAATAGCAAATTAAGTGAAGAACAACACTTGTCATTGACAACCTTATTGAAGACCCACCAACATGCATTTGTGTGGGACTATCATGATATGAAGGGATTGGACCCTAAGCTTTGCACTCATAGAATTTACATTAGAGATGATTGCACCCCAGTGAGATAGCCACAAAGAAGAATTAACCCTACACTAAGAGAAATTGTAAAAGAACTACAAAAATTGCTAGATGCAGGATTTATCTACCCCATTTCAGATATCCAGTGGGTGTATCCATTGGTGATTGTTCCCAAGAAAGGAGGGAAATGGTGAGTTTGTGTTGATTACAGGGAACTCAATGCTGCCACCAAAAAGGACCATTTTCCCTTACCTTTCATAGATCAAATTTTGGACTCACTTGCAAGAAAGCAGTACTTTACTTTTCTAGATGGACTCAATGGCTACAACTAGATCCGAATTGCACCTAAGGATTAGGAGAAGACCACCTTTACCTATCCATGGGGAACCTATGCTTACTCGGTACTTCCATTTGGCTTATGCAATGCACCTGCAAATTTTTCAGAGGGCAGTCATTAGCATATTTTCATACATTTCTCATGATTGCATGGAAATTTATATGGATGATTTCACCACCTATGGTGCTGATTTCAATGAAGCACTGGAAAATATCAGGAGAGTCCTACAGAGATTTGAAGACCACAATCTATCTCTAAATAGTGAAAAGTGTTTCATGATGATGTAGGAAGGTGTAGTCCTTGGCCACTACATCTCTCACAAAGGAATTCAAGTAGACCCTGCAAAGATTGAGGTGATCACAAATCTTTCCACACTTGCAAAACAAAAATATGTTAGGAGTTTCTTAGGACATGTAGGGTACTATAGTGGTACATCAAGGATTTCAAAAAAATAGCAACACCATTGTATACTCTTCTCACCAAAGATGTTGAATTTCAATAGATAGAAGACTGTGACAAAGCATTTTCTGATTTGAAGACAACTTTGACTCATTCTCCTGTACTCAAAGGACCTAATTGGGAGCTTCCTTTTCACATATATACAGATGCATCAAACTATGCTATTGGATCAGTCTTAGGGTAGAAAGGAGCTATTGGAAATGCTATTTATTTTGTCAGCAAAAACTTGCAAGGAGTTGAATTCAACTATACAGTGACAAAAAAATAAATGTTGGCAATAATCTATGCCCTAAATAAATTTAGGCACTACATAACAGGCTATCAAATCTTTGTGCACACCGATCATGCAACCAGTAGATACCTCATGAATAAACCCCTGATCACAGGTAGGCTGGCAATATAGTTATTGTTGATGTAGGAGTTTGACATAACCATTGTAGATAAACTAGGGAATGCCAATGTTGTTGCAGATTTTCTTTCAAGGCTAAATACATCAGAGGAAAATCAGGTCATAAATGACTCTTTTCCTGATGAACATCTATTCTCCATCAGTGTACAAACACCCTAGTATGTTGACATAGCTAACTATCTGGTCACAGGGAGAGTTCCTCCCCACTTCTCTCCAAAAGAGAGAAGGGTGCTCATTGAAAAATCATTTCCTTTTTCATGGATTGTAGGATGTTTGTTTTACACTAGGCTAGACCATGTCATGAGGAGATGTGAGAGAGAAGATGAGACATATGATATTTTTCATGCATTCCATAATGAACCATGTCGAGGACATTTTGCAGCCAAGAGGACATCGATGAAGATTCTAAATACAGGATATTACTGGCCAACACTCCACAAGGATGTAGGGAGATATATGAGAAAGTGTGATAGATGCCAGAGGATGGGCAGGCCAACCAAATCTAATGAGATGCCACTTTACCCTCAGGTAGTAATCACTCAATTTGACAAATGGGGACTAGATTTTGTAGGACCCATTAAACCTCCATCAAATGGTAAGTCTTATATCTTGGTATGCACTGATTATGTAACCAAGTGGGTAGAAGTTAAGGCCATGAAGCATGCAAGAGATAATAAGGTTGTTGAATTTCTTTATGAGGATATTTTCACAAGGTATGGAGTTACAAGAGAGATAGTTACTGATCAAGGGGCTCAATTCACATCAACCCTTGTTGCAACATTGGTCAATGAATACAACATAAGATACAGGAAGTCCACTCCCTATCATCCTCAGGCTAATGGCCAAGTTGAGGTGATCAACTAGGAGATTGAAGCCATTCTGACCAAAACAGTGGCTATTCATAAAAAGGATTGGGCAAACAGGCTACCAAAAGTTGTCTGGGCCTATAGGACAACTTGGAAGACAACTATAGGCTTCACTCCTTTTGAGTTGCTTTATGGGAAGATAGTTATGATGCCCATTGTATTTGAACATAAGACTCTTAGGACTATAGTAGACTTGGCGATGGATATCTCTAAGGCACAAAGAGAAAGAATCATGCAACTAAATGCTTTGGATGAGATGAGGAGAGCATCCTTGCATCACACATAGGTGGTGTAGAATCAGAGAATAAGGTGGAATGAAAAATTCATCAAGGACAAGAAATTCTAGCCAGGCGACTGGGCACTACTCTATGACTCAAGGTATCAAGATAATGCAGGAAAATTGTAGACAAGGTGGCTAGGACCATATGAGGTTGTTGAATTCTTCCCCAATGGTGTTGTTCAACTCACTACCATTGACCCTGTCAGATTCAAGTTGCTTGTCAATGATCACCTTAGATTGTATCACAAGCCAACTTCCAAAGAGGATTTCCTGCAACAATTCACTCAACATGCAACACTCGAGCTTCCTGCAGCTGAGGGAAGTGGACCTAGTGTCCCTCCTTCTGGCTAACTAAGGTATGTACCTTGTCATAATAAAGACTTCCACTCCTGTGGGAGTCCACTTCTTCACCCATCCACCCATCCGCCCATCCATCTCCACCTTTCTCTCTCTTTCATCACTTCACTTCATTCCACTTCACCTCATTCCACCTCATTTTCATTAATTGATCAACTTATTTCTTAAAAGGTGATCGATACTTTCTCCACAATCTTTGCAAATGAATCTTCCACGAATCCAGGTATGTGCACATTAATTGCTCTCTTAATTGTCTTTAATGCATTCATTTAATTGTTGTGAATTAATATGGATGTTCACCATAGCATGTCATTATTCCTTGTCCCTATCAAATCATTACCACCCCGCATGTGAGGACATATGCTCAAATTAAGGTTTGGGGGGGAGGCGAGATGTGAGTACTTTTCCCACGTGTCAATCCATGCTAGTCTACATCAACAAAGTTTAAATCGAGCCAATTTGAATTTTGAGTGAGATGATAGCTCGTATGTGTGAGGTGACACCAATTGCCGCCACCATTTTTCTCCATCATAACCTTCCTTTATTACTCCTTTACTGCCATTATTGATCCTGTCATAATCTTAAGTTTCCAAAAGGTAAAACAAAAAGGGAAAATTCAGAGGACATTGGTGTTGGAAATTTGGCAGTGTTGCATGAAGGGAAACTTTGCAGAGCTAGTGTTTGATTACAGGAAGCTGAACAATGGGAGGTGGGTTAATCAGGAATGAACCCACGGTTCATGACGTATTACTATAAGATGCACTTTCATAGGCCAAATTCAAAAACTGTGGGTGGTTAGACTATTCATGAAGTTGAATGGTTTTAATGAAGAAATTGCATTAGAATTTTCCCAGTCATTGTTTGAGGGAAAAGCCATGGTAAAAGGGCTAGAAGTATTGGCTACTAAAGAAATAATTGTAGAAGTTACAGGGTTCATGTCGATCGTGAAAATTACCCTACTTCTAGAGACACCAAGTCAGCTAGGGCTGAATTTACAGAACCTGGTGACCCTCCATTAAGCGTGGAAAAATAAGGTGCAAAAAGAACCTCTCTGCCCAAGCCATGGAAGCAAGTAGCTATTTATGTTATACAATATATTACCTGTGAAGTTCACCAATTGAATCTACATTATGTGTACTTCAAACCCTTGAATCACATGAGGCACGGGAGGAGGATGAATGTGTCGAATGTGCTATACCACCTTCTTTCAATCATGGCATCTGAGACTCAGAAAGGTAGGGACAATTCTATTTCCCACCATTGTTTGATTAAATTGTTAGTTGAGAAGTCTCTGCATGATGTATCTGAGATGACTTGGGAAGAATTCATAAATATTGATCAAATTCGACCAGAGCATTTGTGACCTAGGGTTTTACCTCAACCTCATAGGTCTAGCAGGAGATTGAGCACAACTGAAGCCACTCCTGGTGCTTCAACCTCTGGCACAGGCCCTAGTATAAACCCTCCTGCAACAAAACAAACCATAGAGATTAGTTCTTCTGAGACAGAGCACTTAGACAAAAAAAGTTCCTCTCCAGATTCTGATGATGATGATCCTCTTGGTATCTTGATGAGAACTAGGGCACAAAAGAGAGAAGCATAAATAAGAAAAGGAAAAGCTAAAAAGCAATCGATAGAAAAAGAAGTACCAAGCTCTAAGAAGCAAAAGGCTGACACTGTTCATCATGTAGCCAAAGAAAAATGTGAAATCCCTCCCATAAAATAAAGACCAGCCGGGCCAGCATTTGGTATGCCTCCACAGGAAAGCCCTAATCATAGAGAAACATCACAAGGGGACACATAAGCTCCAATGGGGTAGATGAATTCCAAGGAAGGGGACATATTTGAGAAAGCAACAAACATAACACTGGCAGATCTTGCTGATATTGCAGAACAAGTTGAGAATCAAGGGTATGAGGAAAATCAGGAGTTCCTGTAGCAAGATTTCCTACAGCATGAGCAAGAACAAGAACAAGAGGCCCCACAACCAAAATTGGGAGAACAATCAATACCCCTGCAGTCGGAATTGACTGAACAACTTGAATCCCTGTAGTTGGTGCTATATAAAGAGCAAGCATCAGTGCCAAGAAAAATGTTGGTAGGAATACATAACCCCCCTGATTTTACAGTACACACATCAATTCTGAATCTATGGAAAGAGATACAAAGAAGGAAAGAAGAATGGAAGGAGGAGAAACACAGGCTGAAGAAGGAAATTCAAAAGAGAGATGAGGAGATTGAAGACAAGGATGCAAAAATTGCTACTTTAAAGAAGAAGGTGGACGATATGATAGCCTTGGTACCAAAAATTTTTGTCTCGGGTTTGAACCCTTCCATTGAGACGCCTATTGAATTTTTCAATGCTTATCAGATTGCTTCCCCTGAGATGAAGAATTTGTTGTGTGAATTCTATTTGCACAATTATGTTGTGTCTCAAGACCATGATTGGAATCCACTGTTGTATGTTGGGGATGCCCAATTAAGGGAATTTATGTCTTGGGTACAAAATGAGATTAGTTGGGGACAACAATATGGGGCTTATAGACAAATGGAATCCAACATCCCTCTGCCCATCAAGGCTGAATCAAGAAACCCAAGGGATATTTACAGGGATTGAAATAGAATTATTTTCAGACCTAGCTATGGTAATAGGATCATGCCTTGGATAGAAGAAGTTTACAATGAATATGAGGTGGTGGCAACAACAAAAGAGGAAACTATGAAGAGATACTTGTCACAAAGATGGAACAACCTAACTAATGAGCTAAAACAAGCTGAGCCCCACTCTATACAAAACTATGTTGCAACACTTAAAATAATTGACAGATATATACAAATTGGAAGGACAAAGGGATGATTCTGGCTTCCAATGACTTTTCAGCCACCCATCTTGATGTGGCTCGTGCCAAATTACAGGTTTTACCACTATGATATTGTTGCAGAGAGACAAAGATGGAACAAATTGGATAGACAACAAGGGTTCTATTGGGATCCTGATTCACGAACAACAAACATTGATGTAGGACAATTGGTGGTTACAAATTTTAGGGAATTGACTAAGCAGAAGAACAACCCTTCCCCCACTGGAGGACCAACAAAACCTTAGGTTGGGGGGAATGATGAGTCTAGTTTATGGTTTAATTTTGGTAGAATTTATGATCTATTTGTTGAAGTTTTCATGGACCTTGTTGTTTGAATGTTGATATTTCCTCAAAACCATAGATATTGGGCCTAATTTTATCTTTGAAATTTTTTAATGACATTGACATGTTATATGGATTATCTGTGTTAATTCTACATGTGGATTAATGAATGTTCTTTAAGATAGTTACAAATATGCGATTATTGTGTGCACTAATATTTCCATGTAGATATGATTAGAGGCCACTAAATTGAGAAGATTCCACAAGCTGGTTGTTCACCATAACGGTTACCAAAGTGGTCATGCAAAGGTCAATGAAGGGAATACTATCGACGGTGGGAGATTCCTCATGCAAATCAAGTTGTAACCACCTTGTAAATGGTCTTTATTGCTATTGAGCGAATACAGGTGTTACTATTGTGCTAAATCTGCATTGAGGCAAGCATGTCTAACCAAATTCTGTGCATGCGTAACCGCCTCTCCACTTTTCATGCTTTCCCTAAAGTGGCGTCCTCCTAATCTGTTGGAGTTGATCACCTTGCTAGGTGATTAGTTAGTAGCTTCTTTTCCTATAAATAAGACTCGGATGCTCCTTCTTAGAAGGTTGCGCGATCTGATGATGTACTTGCATTCTTAGTTTTCAGTAATACAGTTACACTGCTCTATTGTACTCATGTTTTCCAATGAATAAAATGAAGTTATAAGTCTTTACATCTGAGTTTACATTAGTTCTAGAGGATACTCATCCAAGGGGGCCCACTTGGTGAGAATTTCATCCTTTAGTTTAGTTTAGCTTAGTTATTACTTTCTGTTTAGTAATTAGTTAAGAATCTGGCACTGACTATTCCTGTAGCCACTAGAATTCCATTATGTGACTGTTCCTGCAGCCAAAGTAGACAGAGTAGTTTCTTGTTTGTTTGCTCAGATTTTCATTTCTGTCATGCATTTCAGCTTAGTATAGTTGTTGGTTGATGTTTAGTATTTATGTTATTCCTTTCCAAGAAATTTACCTTTAGCATTATGTTTTTCTTAGTTGGAGAATGAATATGGCTACTTTGGATCCTTAGTGCACATACTGTGTCCACCCATTTCAAGTTCACGTCCCTGGGTTGACAAGTTAAATGCACCTCCATGATGATTGAAATGGCTATTTATTTTAGATGTCCAATCTTTGAATCACAACTGTAAGGGCTTACTTGTTAGATCATTGTAGGAGGCCAACAAGAGTTGATAATGATTGTTATGAAACTTTTTCACAATATTAGAGTTAATAAAAAAATCATTTTAAGTTGCTCTAGTGCATTCTTCTCCTTACATTCACTATTGCCAATTCTAATGACCATTCTTTGCTCCATTTTTTGAATTATTACTTCTCCTTTGTTATTGAGTATTTGAATGGGCACATCTTGTCTACTATCAAATTTATTACATGTTAAGATATCATATGATGGATATTGCCACGAAACTCATAGAAACACATAGTTCAAATCTCATGGAAGTTGAAGCTTGTCCCTTTAGATATTGATGCTTAGTTCTATATGTGTCTCTATGAAATCTCAATGATAAGACTCCAATCCTCCTTATGGTATGAGATAATAATATCATCACTTTGACTAATCATTTGGTTGGAAAATGATTTGGATGTTATATTTGCCTCCCTATATACATGTATTATGGTCTACTCTTTTAGACTATAAAAAAGAAAGCATATATGATCCAACTTTGTTTTGATCTTCCACTTGATTATCCTTCCACACCATACAAACATTGATGCATGTAGGGGAATCACCTTTGATATCAATGTTCATAATGTTCTTTTGTATGCATAATTTGAGTTTTTAATGCAAAAATGTTCATATCTACTTATGCAATGTGTCCAACTATGATTCATCATTAGATCTTGACAAAATTTTATTTAACAATGTAAAAATGATCTTCCCTACCTCATTTTGAATGATACATGTGGGAAAGATTAAACACCATACTCTAAGATTTGACTTTCTTAGGTGGATCATCTAAAATCACACTAATAGGTGGTCCCTACTAGAGAAGCTAGTGTGATTTCAGGTGAGCCACCCAACCAAGTCAAATATTAGAGTGTGCAATTTAAGAAAAAATGATATACCCCACCACAACAATCCCTAAATTATATTTTGACACATTTCCAAAGTTTAGTTTCAATATAATAGTGGGGGTAGCCGATCATTCAAAATATTTTCTTTGTTCCTTAGTGATACATGTACCCTTCTTGGTAGAAAATCTTGGGGGAATTTTGAGTGTCAACCTATTTTTCATCATAGTGTTATCCCATCACAAGAAAGTGTTCATTTAGGTTTACTTTGTTTTGGATTTTATAGAAATATATTTCCTAATCCTTGCTTCTATTTCTTCGGTTGTCTCCTCCATGAGTATCCACTACTCATTAAAAAAAAATATTATTCCTTTCTTCCAATATATTCCACACCACCATTGAGGGTCCAACATCCCATAAAATAGCCTATGCACATTTTTTATATAGATAGGCCATTTGTTAAAATGAATGAATTGGTCCACATTAAGGGTTCCCAACCAACCTAATTCAATACGATCATTTCTAGTATTTTGAGGAATATTGGAAATTAAGCAAAAAATGATCCATCATTTCTTCCACAACCAAACGTTAGGGGCAATGATGTGGTCTCTCAATTCCGATTAACTATAGTATCTCACATATTAGAATTATTTTGTGTAATACCATCTAGGTGAAGGATCCTACTTTTGAAAGGTAGTTGGCCCCCAATATAATTTAACCGACCAACCATTTTTAGGTGATACAACTCCTACTATGTAGTAGCCCATATTTATAGAGTAAATTCTTAATTTTTCTTTGTTCCATATTATGTAATCTTCTTATAGATAGATTGTGAATTTTTCATTCTTTAAATCCTCTCAAACCTTCCTCAAATTATTCAAAATTAATGTTATGAAAAAATCCTTTCGAGTTCACTTTGAACCATCAGGATTATCTATCAATGTCACATAATCTTCCAACCTATATCCCCATATGCCCTCCATGATTTTCTTACATTTATTGAGATCCACCAAATCTATGACTGGAGGTTACCCATTCTATTATTTTGACTAAAATTTCAATATTATTTTATTGTTTGTCACCTACAAGAGGTGCTCGGTTATAAGTGAACAACACTTAGGCATGAAATTCCATACTTGAGATCTAATAGGGGGATTTTTGGTTGACAAAATTCAGTAGGAATCCATAGAAATTAAAGATTTAATATACAAATTTTGGCTCTATAAAGCCTCTAGATTGGAGTAAATATTCCAAATAAACTTTTCTCCTAGCTTCATGTTTTATTTTTTCAAAGATAAAATTCCATCTCCCATTCTACTTTGGTCTTTTGAATGGTGCCCCATTTGATGAGAGGGATGTATTTGATCTTATTCAATCCTTTGTAAGGAAAACATTTATCCTATCCAACTTAATTGTCGTCTTCTTTTTAGCTGCAAACAAGTCATCATGTATATTGGAATTATCAAGATCATTTATTTTATAATTAACACTTTACCATCTAAAGTGATCCATCCCCCTTTCTCATATTTCAACTTCATTTGGCATGCATTGATAGTTTCCTCCCAAAGGTTCATTCTTATAGCTCCCGTGAACAAAGATACAATTAGGTACTTGTTCACACCATTACAAAGCCTATGATTCACTTTCATATTTATCACTCTTCTAAGAGCCTCTATCATCAACATAAATATAAAGGATGAACTAATTTATTTCACTCTTAAAGTCTCAAGAAAATGACTTGGAACCCTTTTGAATAAAATGGAGAACCATGTGGAGATATAGTTGAATATCCAATCTAAACAACCTTGCCCAAAAATGAAGCTTTCTAAAATTTTCATCAGAAAGAGCCAACTGACTCTGTCATACACTTTCTAAAAATTGGGCTTTATAATCATGCATTTTTTCTTCAAGCTAATGATCAAGTGAATAAATTGCATGTGTAATTATGATTTCATTAATTATAGTTATTCCAAGGGTGAAGTCACTTTGTTCCTTTGATATGATCCTTGGTATGATGGATTTAAGCCAATTGTCTATTACTTTAGATATATCTTTGTAGCTCATGTTGCATAGAGATATAGAGCGGTATTGGGAAAATGTCATGCATTAATTTCTTGGGGATAAGGGAAATGCTTGTGATATTGACATATTTGAGAATATTACTAGATTTTTGAGAGTCCACCATATTGAGTAAATACTTCCCTATGATTCTCTATCCATTTTGATTGAAACATGTCAAGAACTTGTTCAAATTAGGTGCCTTATCTAGTTGGAGCTATAATTCCACGTTCTTAACTTACTCCATTGTGATGGAAGACATTAGGGTTGAATTGTCATTGTTTGAGACCATACTTGGTATATTGTCGAGAAAATTTGATATGTTTAGGTTGTTCATGAATCCTTTAGGAGCCAACAACGATTTGAAATATGTGACAACCTCTCCTTTTATGTACTCTATTTTACTTAGAGGAGTTATATCAATTGAATTATTTGTATCTATTTTTTTTCTTGTCAAAATTTTAACACATTATGGAATTATTTAGTATTCATGGCCCCTTTCTCTAGCCATGTTTCTCATAATTTAGATATCTAATAGATTTCCTCCCTTGAAAAAACTTCTTCATGCTCTACCATCAATTATTTCTCCCTTATATAACCCACCCAAAACATACCTCGGGCTATAATTTTTTGATTTAAGGTCTCCTTTTTTGGATCAATCCACTTCTTTTGTCAAAAAAATATTTTTAATGATGTATAATTCTATTCCTTCAATTATTCTTGATTAATGTTTAGTTTCTTAGAAAATAACATTTTTTATCCTTTTTGTGTCTTAACTTTAGAGCACCATTCCTACATAAGATAACAAATATCGTCACTTTGAATCCACGTTCATTTAAGCTTGAAGGAGCATCATAGTGGTGGATGATCTTCACAAATGCAGAGTAGGATTGAGTAATGGTTAGAACCATAAATAGGACATATGATTGATTCCAAATGATATGCACGTGATAACAAGTTATTAGACTACAAGAATATATCCAATCTCTCTAATATGTTTATGAAGCCTAGTCTCTTGTTTTTCCAAGTGAAATATCGATTCTTTGGAACAATGTATGCGAGATCCATTTCTTTCATAAAACTCTAAAAAGCAATTTTTGATTATGGAATACAATTGAGTCCTTTTTACTCTATGTTGGACAAGAGAGCATTGAAATCTTGCAAATAAGAAAAATATCATTGGTAAAATACTAGAGGAAAGGGAGGATTTTTACCTATTTCATTATTTGTACTTTGTCTTGGTCAAGCCATATACATTAAGAAGGATAAAAGAAAGATACAATAAAAGACTCCATAGAGAGATCACCATCTAGTTGGGAGAGGAGTGTGAAATCTTGGCTTTGACCCTCTTGGTGTGAATATGGGATTTTCTGATTTGGTTTACCTTTTATAGTTGAAATGGAGGAAAAGTGAAACCCTAGGATTTCACCTAGGATTTCAATGGTGCTTTTCACAACATTTCATTTAAGATTTGAGGTAGCAGGGGTTTTATGGATTTCAACAAGGTATAAGATTGACTTACAACCTGAAAGGTGAGCCAACTTTCCCTTAACCAAACTTGGAATGGAATTGGGAATGAAATGCAATAATGATGTAATTAACTATTATGATGCAAATACAACAAACACAAAAAATCACAGACAAATTTAGACTACAAAAATGGATTGAGCAGGACACTATGCACCTTTAGTTTGAATCTAAGCCTAATTTTGGAGGACTAAGTGACCCAGGGTGCCATTGTCCTTGTTGATCAATTTTAGATTTTTTTTCATAGTCCTTTGGAGCCATAACATAGCTTTCTTTCCCTAGTTGTCACACTATCGGATCTTCGATAGTTTCTAAGATAACTGAGTTTCTGTATGTTCTCAAGGTGTAGGGCTTTGAATTCAATAATGAATAAATTACCTTCAAACTTATCCCAATCTTCTTCAGATCTGAAACATACACATTCAAAGAGAGAGAGATGGTTGTGCCATATAGGGGCTTTCCTTAGTCAAACCCCATAATAGTGTTTCCAATTCCACATTGGAAATTTCAATGATAGAAAGCCTATCCTTTTGAGGGGTAGGAATAAATGATAAAAAATAATGATGAATAAAAAATGGACTGCAACTCACCACCCTCCAATAGCTTCCTTGAAGGACTAAAGTCATACAAATCTCCTCAAGGCTTGAATATTTCTTGCTTGATTAGCTTGAAGACCTACAAGGGTTAGATCCCACAAGCAATATGATAACATAAACATGAACAAACTCACATACACTTTGACATGATGCTTAGATATTGAATTTCTACAATAAATGTTTGAAATGTTGCTCTTGACTTGCTTGATAATGCTCTTTATCATAATTTCTCCAATAATTTCCACTTAGTTTTCAAATGGTGAAATGACTAGGTATTTATATGCATTTAATCAAAATTTCTAAAAATTAGATCCTGATAGACAACATTGGACATTTGAAATTCAAATAATAGAATGCCAACTCCGATATATACAATTTTAGAGGCAAAATATGGGGACTAAGTCACCTAGGGCGACTTAGTCCAAGCCCTATTTTGCAAAGTTCAAAGTGTTGAGAGAAAAATATTAAATGAAATGCCACCTTTGACATAATCAAGTTTGGGGCCAAATTAAGAGGACAAGGGCGCCAAGGCTGCCCTTGTCCAAACCCAATTTTTTAAGATTTGAAAAGATAGGGGCAAAATATTGAATGTATGGACTGGTTTTCTACTTGCAATTTGTTGGTAAATGTTAAAATGGGCCACATAATGCATAATTTTGGAAATTAGGTGTTCAATTAGGTCCATGCACTTAGGGGGAAGCAAAACATAGTGTGAAATTATCAAGGTTGATAATTTATGATACTACAATAGTGTGAACAAGGTACATTATCTAACTAGTTCCTACTTAGGTCCTTTTCACACATGTTCATATATTAAGTTTACTTAGTGAGTTAGAAATCTTTCTAGAAGTCTTAGTTACCATGAGATCTCATCTTATCTTATTCCCTAGTTGTCATCATCCTAATTTGTCCTATTTTTCAACCTTCCCTATATAAGCAAGGTCTCATGTGTGCATATTGCATTGTAAGTATTGCATATTTCACATAATTGATCACATTTGATCTAATATATTTTGCATTCATTATTGAAAATTTATGCTCCTTTTTTTCTCTTTTGTGGAAGGATATTTTTGTTTTGTAGGTGATCATGGGAGCTTGAGTCCTTGAGTGACTCTGACATGGTACCAAAGCTAGCTATAAACTCTAAAATGGTATTAGAGCTGAGATGTACAAATCCACTTCTCATATTTGAGAGTGATTTGTGCATGAGATTTTTCTAGGTTGTAAATCTTTACATATCTTGAAAAGTTGATTACATTATTCTCTTCTATTGCATCATATGATGACCTAGAGAATCATAAAAAATGATAAAAATATTAGATTTGGGGGTTCCTCTTTGTGGCTTTGTATTGCAGGTTCATATTGGAGCTTGTTGGTGCAAATATAAACTCACCATTAAGGTATACAAGAAATGTAGTTTTTCCTAAATTGTTTTGTCCAAATTGGACAAGTGAAGCCAAATCTACATGGGTTTGGAATTGGGGTTTGAAGCTCAAATATAGAAAATAAATTTTTATTGGAGCACTTTTATCCCAAATGGAAAACATAATTCCCCACCTGAAGCACAAGGAAAAACTTAACCAAATATTTTTTTTTCAAACACAACAACCAAAACACCAAAGATACAACATTGAAATGTCACACTTGCACAACACCATGCACACGTGTTACATGAACCACAATGACACAAGAACAACCACAAAAATATAACATCACCATTGCATAAGCAAGGTGGAAATAGTGAAAGACTAACCACTTGTGGGATAAATCTACCACGAAAAATAAGAGAGAGAGAAGGAACATCTCCAACACAATGGTCGGTTACAACGCATAATCACGTTCTCTTGCAACATAACTCTAGACTAGGATGGGGGAATCATCAACCTCCAATCCAAATCTGGACTAACTTAACCAACCAACACAAGGAAAATATTTCACCCAATTATGTTAACCAAGATATACAAACTCTCCATAAACTGGGATGACCATAGGTTACTTCCAGACAAACCACACATTTCCCAAGATGTCCTGTCGTAGTGTGACATCACACAAATAGAAGGATAATAAAACACAACCCTCGAGACCTATGAGGAATGTTTAGGACACTAACAAGACCAATCAAGAAGGTTTATAACCTTACCAAGACTTCACAAGACCAGGTTCACAATCCCCCTTTAACCCTAGGTTTTCCAAACAACCAACTTCAAAAGAGTGCATGCAAAACTATGCAAGAGAACCCACAAGTCCTAAAAAAAAAATTAAGGACAAGTTTCAAACATAAATAGACCCTTGGGACCATGATGAGAAACTTTAATTTACCTAGTTCACCAATCCGAAGTCCTAAAACTAAGAGGAAATAACAAGACTAAAAAGATAGAAAACTTGACTAGGTTTTTGAAGACCTAGTCGATGAAAATGATCGCCATAGACAAACGAAAGGGCATACAAATTATCTGACAAGGGGATTAGGCTTAGAAAACCCTTAACTAACCTTGGTTAAGAGGTTTTACATTTTGGAAAATGTATGGGGGCGAGGCCACCCCAACACACTTAGTGGAAATTTTAGGATTTCTAACCTTCAAAACCAAGCCGCCCTTGAATTCCATGCCACCCCACTTTCTACCATACCACCCCACTTGCCACTAGGCCACCCAACTGAGAAGTTTAACTAAGAAAATCATTTTATACAACAAATTAAATGTGCCTAAGTTCATTTTAAGCCTCCAAGGAATAATTACATTCATATGCATTTATGATCATTTCTAACACCAACACCGAGACACATATCTAGGCTAAAACATTAACTTTCAAAAATGAATTACAAGCCATCTCACAAGAGAGGTCCACTTACAAATTAAGTTATAGTTACATTGAGATTATATAACAAAAGGAATCAAATGTACTTAATCAATTACTTCACCTTCTAATAAACTAATACAAAGCAATGAATGAATGAGAAGAGGATATTGATGTCGATTCGCTCCTCGAACTTCCAAACCCTAACGATTGTTTCCATGCCACCCTGCAACATGAAACCAACAAGGTTCACTCCCACCATACTAGGATATGCCACAAGACCCAAAAAAGTCACACAAAACACATTGGAAAAGGGTATACACTCATGCCAATCACAAAGTAAACATTTATCAAGCATATCACACAAGAATAACATAGACAATCAAGCATCAAATGATGATCCCCATCACAAATTGATTGGAATGAACATAATGGAATACATAAGAACTCACATTGGGGCACATCCACCAATGGAGGAAACCATCCATAATCACATAGCAAAAGGACTAATTTCTAGAGAACACATTTTTCGAACTCAAGTTAAGGCATGCAAATCAATATATAATTTCCAATTTCATCAAATTTTAGTTACATTTTTCCACAATACATATTAACACATTTGACTAAGTTCCATTAATTAAAAACATCAAAATTCATTATTTTTCATGCAAACCTTCAAATTTTCCAAAAAATCCACAATGCAAAAACCATAAAAAATTCCCAAACCACCATAAAAAATTCTTCAAAAATTCAAAATTTTAAGAATTCCCTTTGGTGAAAATATGCCCAACACCCCTCTTAAGCTATAAAATACACATTTTGCACGTTTCCAAAAAAATTGGGCATGATAACGACATATTTTGGAAAATTATCAAAATTTACATATAATAATTATTCTACCATCAAAATCTATGAAACAGAAGGCGTTGGGAGGTTCTAACACCAAATTAATCCATTTGCAACCTTTCAAAATGAAATAAAATAACCATTGAGAAGATATGGAAAACTTGCCTCATTTTCAACCAACATTTGAAGTGAGTAAAACTTTGAAAACCCCCCACATATGCACGACTCCACACACAAGCGTGATCTCCTCCCCATTCTTATCCCAATGCAATAGATCCCACTCCATTTGACCTCTGATTTCTCACCCTATCACAAAAGCCATAATTTGGAGGAAAGAGGGTTATTCTTCTCCGAAATTTCTCCAATTTCACAATATAAAATGAAAATAGAATCCCTTTTTCTTCTTAACCCCTTTTCTTTTTCTAATAAAATAATATATTTATTTTCTAATTAATCACATTAAATCCTTGATTTCTCCAAATCAAGAATAAGACATTAACATCCAGTCTAATTCACTATTCCATATTTAAGTCACGTTTTAAATATATATGACATATTTCACATTACTTTGCAAAAAATTGGGATTGAAATCAAATTAAGTTAATATAAGTCATTTTTCTAGTTATCCATTTGAAATTCCCATAAATAACCCCCAAGTCCCAAAAATCAATTAAATTCAATTTCCAATAAAATTTAGCCTATAATTTCACTATTAAATCTATATAAGCATTTAATTGAATTAAATTATAGAAATGGAAAATTTAACAAAACATCAACCACACATTCACGGGACATCCACAAAAAGGGTTACAATCTCTAGAATCATACCAATGGTGGTATTCGGGTCAACATGGGTAAAATAACAAGGGTCTCACACTCAGATCGAGTACGATGGGTAATGAAAAATAATAAATGGCCAATGTGACATCTCCTTATTAACACCGTTGGGGTAATACTCAGACCTATGGAGCTAGGTGGAGGAATAGCTAGTATGTGTAACCACTCGACACACATGTCAAGCATACCTACTCCATACATGATATAAATAGTTGAAGCATCACATAAATACCCCACAGTGTACCACATCATATCCATAATTTCATTGCATTTAAATGATAAATTTCATTATATAATTTAATTATAATATCTATATTAATGCATATATTCATGAACCAAAGCATAATAATCATCACTCAAGCAAGCCCACATCATGCATGCATCCCAAGAACACCTCCAAATTAAAAAAAATCCATCCCCTTTCAAGGGACTTGGAACCAAATCACACATGCACTTCAGTGCCACTTATATCAAGATAATAATAAAATATCCATATAAGAGACAAGAATCAGGACCTAGAATAATAATATCAAAACATGATCATCTAATATTTGAGCATATATGAAATGCAATTTTCTCACTAACATCTTATGCTAGGAATAGGTAGGCATTATAGAAAATTTCAATGCATTCAAAAGGCTCAAAAACCCTTATTTTGATATATAATTGTCCTATTTTGGTGTAGGATAAATTTGAGACAATTTTTTTTTTTCTAGGAGGGTCAAGCCTGTAGGCCAAATTGGATCCTTCAAAAAGGAAATCAAATTTTGATCTAGAATTCAAATTTTCACAAACAAGATATTGTTGGATATTTTATTATGAGAAATTCATAGTGGTGCAAGCCATTTTTCCAAAAAAATTGTAGGCGAATGTTATTGTTGATTGAAGTCATATTTTCTTTTTCGACCTTTAAGCTCATAAATATTTACCGGTTTAACCATTTTTTGTGATTTTGTGGCATTGGAAAGGTATTGATGAGCTCTACATTTATATCTATTCACTTTTTTCTAGATCCAACCCTAGGTGTCTTTTATTCTTATTTATGCGTATTTGCATTCTTATTGATAACTTGGACATATTGAATCCTAAAGAAGTTTTGTCCTTTTAGAAAGACTTCATTTTTAGTCTAGATCATATTCAAAAATTTTAATTTTAGTTTGAGGATCTCATTATGAGATAAGATTATATTTTTCCATATTTGGTCCATCTTGACATTGTAAACTTTGGAAAGTATTCTGACATTGTAATTGCACTACATATAAAGTGCTAAATCATATCTTGGGGGGTCTCATGATTAGTTAATTGTGGGGTAGTCTTGTGTTTTTTTGTTGTAATCATGTCTCCTAATCCATGGAAAATTAAATGTGAATACTATGGGAATGAAAGGCATATAATAGACAAATGCATGTGGAAAGAACTTGATGATTTGCAACTTCTTTATGATCTTCATGAGCTGACACAACTTTGCATTACCAATGCCATTAGTTTTCCAAATTCTTCTAAAATAGCATCATCATATTCATTTTTTATTCAAACTCAAGAATCTTGTGTGGACACAACATTATTTGGGGATGAATAATATAGTCCAATGACATGCATTGAGATCTCATCTCCTCCATCTACCATTGCTTATGATGATACGTGTGTTGATACATCCATGGATTCTTGTGATTGACTGCAACAAGATATACATTATTTTCTAGATATGACTACTTGAGATGAGTTCTTGACATAAATTACAAGTTTATTTCCAGAGTCCCACATTTTAGATTTGGGAGACACTATTGATTGCATTCATCTTCTCTTTGAACCATAGTTTGACATGAGTTTCAACACTTTTGAGCAACATTTGGAGAAGGCATCTTTGTCTTCAAAGGAGGTACTTGAGTATTTGGATCTTATTCTTCATTCATATTTGTAGACTAGATTTTGGATTGTCATCTTCATCAATGTGGCTTGGAATATCTGACTTGGTAGTGGTATCTTTTGAAATCAACATGGAGACACTTGAGCAGAATTCAAAAACTTCATACATCTTGAGTTTTCTTCCCTCCAATTCCTATCTAAAATGGGAAGCATTCTTGCATCTATATTTGGTTTTATTTCTTTACAAGGTGAGGAATGTTGTTTGTAGGCATTGGATCATGTTATGACTTCAAGCATTCACTATTTTTGTAAGAGATTACACATTGTGGGGGGCTACATATATAGCCTCTATCTTCCCCTCTTATGGGGGTTTATTGATTTTATATTGTTGATATAAGTAGTCCTTAGGAGCTCATGTTAAGTCCTTCCTTCTTTCACTTCCTCATATTTTCTCTCATTTGGGGAGGAGTTTTGCCCCACTACGTTTTCCACTTTTCTCTATTTGTGAGAGATTGCATCATTTGTACTTATTTACTTCTCCTTAAGTTGAACTTAAAGGGGGTGTTGGTGTGAACATAGGTTTTTCCTATCTATTCTACCCTTTGTAGTGTGAACATAGGTTTTTCCTATCTATTCTACCCTTTGTAGTGTGAACAAGGCACATTATCTAAGTAGTTCCTAGTTAGGTATTTTTCACACATGTTCACATGTTAAGTTTACTTGGTGAGTTAGGAATCTTTGTAGAAGTCTTAGTTGTCATGTGATCTTATATTATCGTATCCCCTAGTTGCTGCATGACATAGGATTAAGAAACTTCTCATCATCCTAGTTTGTCATATCTCTCAACATTACCTATATAAGAAAGGTCTCATATGTACATATTACATTGAAGGTATTGGATAGTATTGTATATTGCACATAATTGATCATATTTGATCTAATATACTTTTCATCCATTATTACAAATTTATGCTCTTTATTTTCTCTTGTGGAAGGATTTTTTTTGTAGGTGATCTTGGGAGCTTGAGTCTTTGAGTGACTCTAATAAAACCCACTTATTGCAATTAATCCCTATTCCACCAACTACAACAGTCGGCTTTGGGAACATGTCATCTCAACTTTTGGAATGATCCAAGAACAAATTTTCTTTTGAGCCTACAAGTTTTTATTCTTGGAGCATAACAATGTCAACTAATAATGTTTCTATATTATTCTTGGTTGTGTGTCATTTATTTGGGAAATTTAGGCCCCTAATATTCCTAGTAATGATCTTCATTAATATCTGAGGGAAGGTTTCCTTAGACCTCAATAGGTATTGGTGGGTGTTGAACTAACCCATGGACAATGCACTCTCCTCTCTTCTTTGCTTATAAGTCTTTCTACCTTATTTTTTCCCAAAACATATGTTTTCCTTTAGTATCTTTGGTGCAAACTGACTAATGCATCTCATGTTTGTGATGCATAAACCCTCCAATTCATTATCTATATATAAAAAAAGAATCAACTTCATCCATTATTTCTTCATCGCTTGAGGGTGCCTTAAAGGGCACCATTGCAAGGTCAATTCATATCGATGAATATATTCAATCCTAAAGTTTTCTTTTTTTAGGAGGAACAAATTATATCTTCCTTGCTAATTGGAGTAGAGTGTCTTAAAATGGTGTGGGTATTGTGATTAGATTTGATGACCCACCTTTGTTCTATTTTATGATTAGATGCACATTGGGATAGGTGGTGAAAAATAATCTCACTGACCACACTCTAGACAATAATTTTTTTTGTCGTATATTTTAACTAATTGAGTCCATTTGCTATGAGTAAATAATGAACTATTTAGCTATATTACAAATGGAAATGATGCATATTTTTTTGTATAGCCTAGAATTGTTTCTTAAAGCCTCCTCATCAATTGACATGAAGACCCCCTTCCCAATTTTAGTTAGCCCTTCAATAATCCAATGGGAGATTATATAGCCTTAGCCATAATAGAGATATGGCCAAGGAATGTACTCTAAAGGATTAAAATTAAGGCACCACTTTTGAAGGAAAAGGTGTAATTTTTCCATCTTCTAATTACATAGGCTAATAATTCGATCTATTTCCTTTATGTTCTTGAAGCTAGTCCAAAGAAAACCTTTGGGAAGAAATTGTGTAGTTAGCTTTGGTTTCCATTTTTCAACTATCCAATCTAGTATGCTTTGTCTAGACAATTGATCACCTATGAATCTTACATTCAACATACACTTTGCCATCTTGGTCTTGAGCCTTTCTACCATCACTCCTTCAAAAAGATTTTAACTTTTGATTCTTCATTATGTGACACTTATTTTTTCTTAGACTTTATCCTTCTTTAGAGTTATATATTTTTTCATAACCAAGAATAGAACAATATTATTAGTACCATATTTTTCAAATAATTTTAAATTGTTATTATCTCGGTTCTATGTCCTTGGATATTCATATTTATGAATCTCATGCATTGAACCATGCACATATTTATAGTATAATCTTGAAGTTCCTTAGAGTTATTTGAAGTCTAATGTAATTTTGAGGGCATGAGGCAAATTCACCGCTAGAAAATTCATTGCCAACAATTCACCATGGGAAAATTCACTGCCATGACAAATTCGCCTCAAGGAAAATTCACCACCAGTAATTCCCGGCCATAGAAAATTAATCGCAAACTTTTAATGTGATGAATTTTTCACGATGGTGAATTGCTGGTGATGAATTTTCCTTGAGGTGAATTTGTAATGGCAGTGAATTTTCTCGCGGTGAATTGTTGTTGGTGAATTTTTCGACGACAGTGAATTTTCCTAGAGCCAATTTTGAGGATGAGAGGAGCTTAATTGACACTTGTTGTGATCATTTCATATGTCTATATTGTTTAATTATTCGTCTTGAATAATTTTAGTTTCTATTAAGATTTATTGGCTAAAATATCAAAATAATTTTCAAAGGAAGTGCAGACAAGGTCTTAGAGTCTTTAAAAGTCTTATCAACTCTTTATGCCATGTCTTCCTTTTTGCATTCAAGAGGTTTGAGCTGCTCATGGAAATTGATAACTTACTTCTCTAGTTCTTTATTAACTTTGACGTGCTTTTGCATTATAAAAGATAAATTTGATATTTAGAGAAAGATGTTAGTGTAGAATAATTATTTTTAAACTTTATAAAAAATAAGTAGAGAGAAAATACATAACTATGCATTTAAAATTTTATGAAAAAGATTAATAAGACATTATTTGTATTTTGAGAGACCTAGTTAAGATAGACAAGAAGACCAAATGATGTAGGTTTGCATAATCATTCATGAAACAAATTGTATGAAAATTAATGGGCCTTTGGTCTACTAGTGGAGTTCAATGGTTTTGAATGAGCCCACCAAGAATTAAGTCTTGTTGAGTGAAATGTGTTGACACTACAAGAGATAAGACTAGGATCGTGCCCCAAATAACTTTGATGAAATGGATATCCCTCAATCCTTGACTCTTAAAAAAAAAAAAACCCTGAAACTCACACTTTTTATTGAGTAACTAAATAATTATATGAATTTGATATAAAACCTTAAAAAAAAATGGAAAGAAGATTTTTTTTTTTGTTAATGATAGGGGTATCCCCGCGACCCCACCTAGCAGCCGAGCAGCCCGTATCTTGGGTACCACGAGTGAGTGGGGGTGAGACTAGTCCCTTAGGGGGGACCCAACAGCGGGCAGGGCAATCCCAACCAAAATTGAAAGAAGATTAAAATAGAATTGTAGATCTAGCAAACATGAAAATAGTACTAAAACACGTGTTTAGGGGTCTCCTTTGAAAAACAAGCAAGAGGGGATTGTACGAAGAAAATGCAAGTGGCTTCTTCTGTTAGCAAGTTTCACGTGGAACAACTAGCCTAGGTAAGACAGTGAAAATAAGTAGAGTATCTTGGGCTAAGATTGAAGTACATTTTGGTATTAAAACTTTGAACTAAAGAAACGTGGGGGTGAGGACATAATAACATAGTTTTAACAGTAAATCAAAGCATACTTGAACCGTTAGGCCACGTGATATCTTTACGAAATTCTATTTTCTATCAAAACTTTTATTGCCTAAAAGATCAAGACAATTCTCCAAGCAAATATAATCATATTTTTTTCATACATGCTGGATTGCGTGTACGCATGAATTGCTTTAAAAACGTTTCTTTTTCTTGATCTTATTGAAAACACTTGTCCCAGGAATAATTTCATTGCTACAAGGAAATGCGTTGGAGCGCAACTATCCTATAAACTATTCACTCTTTCACAAACTCCCAACACTTAAAAAACTAATTATTTAATTCAAACATTGAACCCAACTTGCATTAGGGAAATAAACATTACGTAGTGATGCTTCTAAGTTATGCAATTTGATCTTTTTTGATACAAATCCATATTCTAAATGTACAACCTGTTGTAATCATATCTTCAACTCATATTTTTGAACAAGAATCTTGCTTACAAACAAAGTTGATTGTATTGTAAAATAGAGGGAAGATTATCGACTTCCATGAATCTTGCAATAAATAAATAAGAGTGAGAGGCTCTATTCTGTGTGGGAAACAAGGTAAGTACATTTACGCGGCAAAGTCTCATAAATTTAATATTGACGGATAACAATTTGTAATGGTTCAACTTGTAATTCTCAAAACAACCAACTTTATAATAATTTTTTTTACAACTATTCAATATATATTTTCTAATAAAATGTTCCAATGACAATCAATATATTAAAATTACCTATAAATGCATGAGTAACAATCAAAGTAAAAAATAAAATAAAATAAAGAAAACAAATAACATGTTTCAAAGAATATAACCACACTTTGCAATCAATGCAAACCATTAAAAATTAGAATGACAACTAATATTAAATTAAAATTTAATATGCCAAAAGAGAAGGCTGTGTAATTAAAATACACATTTACACATTTATATTTCCTTTCGTAGAACATTCATACCATTTTCCTTGTTAGCTTAGTTTCTTATCATTATCTATTTTTTTAATCTTATTTGGTTTCCTCGAACATTCGTGTCATTTTTTAAATTTTTTAATAGATTTGGTATTCATTTCCTCGAGATTTCCCCATCCATGACATCACAAGACGACTTTAACCTAGCGAAAAACTTTTTTTAAATTTATTTTTATTTGGGAAAAAGTGTGTGACAGCGGATAACGAGCATTGTTTGAGATTACTTGAAATGTTAGGTCATGCATGTGATCACTAAAATGTAGAAGTGATCACATCAACATACTCTCTTAAGTTGAAATTGTGTGGTCGATTTATTTTCTTAAATGAGTATATTTTCTAATGCTTTCTTAGTCATGTAAAAGAGTTAAAGTTTAGAGCTGTAAGTTTATGAAAATTGATGTTTGAATTTTTTAAAAATATTAAATTTGGTGTTGACTTAAATCGTTTTCTCTTATGAATTATTGGATTTATAGAGTATTATGGTTAACATCAATGAGGTATTGATTGATTTATTTGCAAAGGTCTTTCACATCAAGTTTTGAAGATTTTTTATTTTATAGTAAATATCATGTTATAATTTTATCCCTTTTCAAGTAATATCTTAAAAATTTGTTGTTTTATGGTTTTTTTTTGTATTAATAATAGGCTAAGTACAGAAGAAAAACATTTACAGCAGATTACAAGTAAGGATATGACTGAAAATAGACTGTTATGAACAACTGTAAACACTGAAAAGATACTATTCTAACCCCAGGAATCTACGCACAAGAGAGATATACAACAAAAAATATACAACAAAGTATACACCAGAATATATAGCATATACAACATAAAACATATTCGTTTAGTCCTCCATGGCTCCCCAATTTATTAGGGTGCTAACAGTATCAAGCTCCTCGTTGGATAACCCTTCCTCAGTCTCTTCATTTGAAATGGTAAACAACAGAGGCTCTTTGTTTTCCCGCCCCTTCTTCCCTTTATTAGCTTGCTCCTTGAACTCTTCTTTAAGGGCCTCCAGTGCCTGCATAAACATTGTTAGGTTGGGGTGCCTGTGTATGACTTATTTCTAGTGACTACGAATAGATCTATCCTTGAGAAGCTTACGAAATTTGTCCTCAGCAATCTCCATGGTGGCTACAACCTGCAAAGCAACATTGAGGAGTGTGAGTCTTTTATTTGACTCAGTAAGCAACCTCTAAACTCTACTGTATCTGTCATCATTCCTTGCCTTCCAAATAACCCACATAATTTCAGTTGTAAGTAAGAACCAAAACAAGTGCAAGTCTTTACTCATCTTTCTATCAAAGCCCAAAAGAATATCTTTCCAATTAACTTTTCCATTTAAATCCCAACTATCATTGTTGTTCCAAAATAGAATCCAGATTTAATTAGCATAGAAGCAGTAAAAAAAATATGGAAAATAGTTTCAGGTACCTTGCAGATTTCACACACATCAATATCATTGCTTTTCAACTTAAAAGGAACTTTTTGCAGTAAAACAAGCCATCTGAAGCAAGTTTTCTTTGCATCTAAATTATTGTGCCACAAAAAACAAAAAACCTTTTGCCAAGTTTTATCTTCAATGTTAGTCCTCCAGATTTTGTTGAGATAATCAGTGGGGGTGAAAGAATTAAGGATCTCCTTATAAATGGTTTTAGTTTTGACTTCATTCAATGAGAGAGAGCCTTTCCACATGAGCTCAACAGGGTCATCCTTCCAATTTCCAATATGGGAGTTGTTAATCCAACCTTTACAAGCTTCTTTGATAACAAAGTAAGTCCTGATGCTAGAAGGAGGTAACCCATAATCTTCCCTTAGCTGATCCCAGGCAACCAATGAACCATCCTTGAAAATGCTATTGAAAGTCCTGATGCCCTCATGGTTCCATTTTTTTGCTGAACAACCCTACAACAAGGCCAGGGGCTTCCCATGATGCTCAAGATTCCACCAAATAGACCTTCCAGGGTGGATCAAGTTACAACTAGGATCAGATAAGAGAGGACAAGTAATTTTTCCCCTTATGGACTCTCAGGCTTTCCAAATGCTCCTAAAAACCAGTGAACCTACAGGTAGTATTGGGTATTTGGTGATGAGAAGATCACTGAAAGGGAGACCCTTCCATGACCTTTCCAACTTAGGGACAGCTTGTGAAATGTTGTTTTTGATAAGAACTTTCCAAGGTTCCTTTCCATCTAGGGCCTTGATAATCCATTTTGTAGCAAGAGCTACACCATGCTTCTTCAGATCTTTAAGGCCCAAACCACCATTAGCCTTTTCCAAACAACAACATTCCCATTTGACAGAGTGCAATTTTTTCTTACCTTTCCCATCAAACCAAAGAAAATTTCTAATTTTCTTCTGGACCTCATTGATTTGGTAACTATTGAAGGACCAAACTGAAGCAAAGTACACAGTGTAGGAAGACATAATTTTTTGGCAGATCTGAATCATGCCCGCAAGAGACAAGTAGTGCCTATTCCAACCATCAATTTTCTTATCAATTTTTGCTTTTAACCATTGCCACATGTCCTTGAGATTGGGAGAGACAGAAAAGGGGATTCCCAAGAATCTAACCTGCTTCTGGGGGCCCCCCATTGGAGGTCAAGCTTCTGCAACCAGTTAGGAGGGGTATCAAGCAATCCTAACAAAATGGATTTTTCCTTTGAGACCCTAGCCCCAAAAGCAAGACAGAAAAGTTCAAGCTTTGTCATTAAATTATTAAGATTTTCCTCTTCCATCTCCACAAATATAGAGGTGTCATCAGCAAATTGAATATTTAGAAGTTCGCCATTGTCAGGTACTATCAAGCCTTTCACTTTGGGGGACATACTATTCTCTCTTAGTAAGTAATGGAGAGTAT
The DNA here is from genome assembly GCA_007258455.2 of Sequoia sempervirens. NCBI lineage: Eukaryota > Viridiplantae > Streptophyta > Pinopsida > Cupressales > Cupressaceae > Sequoia > Sequoia sempervirens. Next base: position 615,735,987 of record VDFB02281492.1, on the reverse strand, counting down.
CAAAAGCAATTACAAATAGGGCAGGAGCAATTGGGCACCCCTACCTGATTGATCTTTCCAACTGAATAGCATCATACCTAGTTCCATTCAACTCCACCAGGTCATAAGCATCTTTCAAGAGAGTGCCAATCATTTTAGAAAATTCCTAAGGAAACCCAAAGGCCTCCAAATCCATCTTTATAAAAGACCATTCCACCCTGTCATAAGCCTTCTCAAAGTCCAAGAGAAGCATTGCAACATTTTGTTGAGATCTTTTAGCCCAACCAAGAGCTTCCCAGCTAGTTATCAGGTTTTCAAGGATATATCTACCCTTGATAAACCCTGTTTGAGTAGAGCTTATGAATTTAGGGAGGATGTTAGTAAGCCTTAAGGCTAAGACTTTTTCTAGAATTTTGTAAGAAACATTCAACAACGTGATGGGTCTCTAGTTTTTAATCAGGGTTTTATCCCCCTCTTTTGGCAGTAGTTTAATAAGGCCTTGGTTGATACACGTTCCCAATGACCCTTTTTCAAAGGCATCCATATAGATCTGGTGGAGATCCTCACAAGCCCAATCAATGAAAACCTTGTAAAACTCAACAAGAATCCCATCAATCCCAGGAGACTTGTCATTACTCATTGAGAGGATGGCTGTTTTGATTTCCTCTTTGGATAAGGGAGTGGTGAGTTGGGAACTGTCCTCATTAGAAATTTTCCTAGGTATTAGCCTCTTGATTTTGTTCCTTGCTTCTTGACAGCCTTCCCCACTGTGCTCAGACCTAAAAAGTTCCTTTGAGAATAGTGTGAATTTATGCAAAATGTCCTCCTAATTCGATAGGGTCACACCATTATGACAAATCTTATCAATTTGTTCCTTTAAGCCTTTCTCTTTTATGTATCTGAAAAAGAACTTTGACCCTTTATCCCCATTGTTCAACCAATTGAGCTTAGCTCTAACCTTCAACCCTTGAATTTTATTGGCTAGTAAACTTCTCAGAGAGGATTTGCATTTGTTGAGCTCCTCATAAGTTGCTCATCTGCAGGGTTCTCTTGAATCTTTGTTTCAACAACTAGGAGCTCATCTTGAAGGTGGTTCTCTTCTCTCCTTCGATCCATTGTTTTCTTCTTGCCTACAGTTTGAAAGATACACTTCTAGGCATTCACATTGTGGTTCCATCTCTCAATGGGATCAACGTCCTTAAGCATCCATCTATTAATACCCCTAAGGGTATTCACAGCCTCAAGGCAATCTTGGTCCCTCAACAACTTGATGTTAAGGATGAATTTTTCCCTGCTCATGGGGTGAATCTTGGCTCCATTATTTATGGCTATCTTAGCCTTGATTGGGTGGTGATCTGATAAGGTGTAAGGATAGACCATTACTTTGCTACCATCACTGTTGGGCTCAAAATTGCAGAGGTCTCTGTTAGCATAAAACCTATCTAACCTGCTATAGATTTTTTTGCCACCTTTCTGGTCATTACACCAGGAGAACCACACACCATTACTCTCTTGTTTCATCCCTTCAAGAGGGTCAAGGATGTTAAGCTTGTTTTTCATTCTAAACCAATGATGCTTCTCATTACCTTTCCATTCCATAATAATGCCACTTTTTTTTCTTCCCCATTCTCAATCATGTTGAAGTCCCCTCCCATAATCTAGGGGACCTCAGGGAGCCCAATTAGCCACTTCCATAATTCACACCTCCAAAGGTAATCATTGGGTTTGTAGATTGAGAAAATGCCAAATTTGGCATCACCCCTTTCAAAAGTGGCCCACACAACTCTGTTGTAGGGAGAGACACCCGAGTTGGTGAGAAATGGCTTCCATTTACTAGCCATCAGGATGGTAACACCCCCCTGTCCTTCTCATGGCTGGAGGTCAAAGCCAAAGCATTCCCCCAAATGAACTTCAAGTTAGTCTCAAGCATAAAGTCTACAGCCTTGATTTCTTGTAGAAACACAAAATCCTTACTCTAATCCAGATTGAGAAATATTCTAACCACATACTTCCTGTCAGGGGATTCAAGTCCCCTGACATTCCAAGAAGTGCAGTTAACTATCATTGATCATTCTTGAACATTTCAAAGCATTTGGTTACATTCTCTTCATTCTCCAATCTCTTAGGGGAGGGAACAACCAGTACTATACTGGTTTTCTTCCTCTTCCCCTTGCTAATTCCTATAGCATTTTTGTAGATTGCGAGGGTACTACCTTTTTTTCTTCCTCTTTTCTTAGGTTCTTTAGAAGGAGTGGGGCCAGGATACCCCACAAGGTCTTTCGAGGTATTCTGGACCTCCTCACTGTTTGTATCACCAACTTCCCCAGATGGGGAAGAGTCCTTTACTACTAACAAGTTGTCCCCCTTACACAACTCATTGGGGAGGCCCACTTTACTTCCAGTGGTCTCCTCACCATCAGGAAGCCCAATAAGGCCTACAGGTTCATTGGTCTGAAGAGGATTTGGGGACATAGCTTTAGGAGCCCCAACCTTGTCTACAACCCACTTCTTGACCATTTCGTTGAAAGAATCAAGAGCGCCCTCAATCAGTGTGGCATTGGATCCACCACAACTGTCTGTGATGGTCACCTCGCCCCCACCTAGGGTAGAGGTAGTTACATTGCTCTCAAGGTTCACCATTTTAATGTCGGATCCCGAAGGATTCTTACAAGAATTGTCAGTTTCAAATGTAGAGATTAAGTTTTTGACCATGGAGGGGCTTTCATTTTCTTTCTTATTATCACAGTCTTGAATGCTAGTTATCACAATTTCTTCATCAACCATCACACCATTCACATAGGTTTTAATGACTTCTATTTTTTTTTTATCGTTTTCCTTTATTTTTCCACCTTTTTGCACGATGTTTTCTAAGGCTAATTGTTGAGCATTCTTCTTTACAACATCTACATGAGCGTTAGAAAGATAGATGGAGAAAGGGACTGACGGAGGTGAGGACAGAACTGGGCTGGTAGCAGTCAAGATGGCTGAATGAGGGGAGGTGTACCACTGGCTGGCAACCAGATTGACTGGTGAGAGAAAAGGGGGGAGCAGAATGCGAAGAGAGGGTGACACCAAAAGGGATGGGGGACTCAAGAGACGAGCTCGAGGGGAAGGGATCACTAGGAGGAACCTCCAGACTGTCAGGAGGCACAAAACAAACAACTAAGGAAACCTCCACCTCGGTCGTGGAGGCCACTTTCTCAAAAAACTCAGGCGGCGAGGTCTTAGAGCTCCCACCAGGACCCCGAATCAAAGGACAATTTTTCCTCAAATGCCCCTCTTTCCTGAAGAGATAGCAAGCACCTAAGCCACCAAGGAATTCAACAGGGCATATGTGGATGTCGCCATTGATTTTAAGCCCAATATTACCTGGTAACTCCACCCCCAAGTTGAGAGAGGCAAGAACCATCGCGTTTAGGTCTGGCAATGTGAACCTGGGCCTATCTACCTTGATCACATTTCCAAACGGCTCAAAAATTTGTGGGACAAAGGACCATAGATCTTGAGGGATCTTTTTAATTAACAGCCACCTAGGGCTTGACAGGGCAAGGATTTCATCACAATTGGCTCCCAGGGTCCAGGATAGAACCCTAAAGATAGACTTTCCAACACTCCAGTAGGGATTCTTCAAGATTTTAGCTTGCATGTCATGGGTTTTAAAGTAAATTAAAAACAAACCCTTTTGTATCATTCTACACAAGGAAATTTGTACATTCAGTTTTTTTAGATCTAAATTGGAAAACAAGGTTGTCAAATGTATTTTTATTGGCTATAGTGCTATCATAAAAGGATACAAGCTTTGGAATCCTGATACAAAGAAGGTTGTATATAGTAGAAGCGTAATCTTTCATGAGCTGAAACCTTCCACTTTAGATCTGCAGTCAGAGACAAAGTCAAAAAACAATAAGGATGTAGCTTTAATTCCTCCTACACCAGAGAAAGAGGAATTGAAAATTCAAAATGTACCTGAAACTAAGGAGAGCTCAAGTAGTTCTAATAGTTCTGAAGAATAAGAAGAACCTTAGCCTCAGCCTCAGCAAGTGAGGAGGTCAACCTGTGAAAGAAAAAAACCAGATAGGTATGGGTTCTCTTTGATAGATTCTACTTGTGCCTATGCTTTTATTTCTAGCACTGATGAGCCTAGGACTATAAAGGAGGCATTTAAAATGTCTGATTCAGACTCTTGGTTGGAAGCCATGAATGAAGGAATGGCATCATTAGAAAAGAATGAAACTTGGAGTTTGGTACCCTTGCCTAAAGGTAGAAAAGTTGTTGGCTGCAAATGGGTATTTAAAAAGAAGATTGGTCTAGATGCCAGTGTGGAAAAGTACAAGGCAAGATTGGTTGCAAAGGGTTATTCCCAGGTAGATGGAATCGATTATGGGGAAATATTTTCTCATGTAGCTAAGCTGACATCTATCAGATTTCTTTTGTCACTTGCAACAACGTATGACTTAGAGGTCGAACAAATGGATGTGAAGACAACATTTCTTCATGGTGATCTTGAAGAAGAAATCTATATGTCCCAGCCTGATCATTTTGTTGAAAAAGGTAAAGAGAAACTGGTTTGCAAATTAAAGAAGTCTATGTATGGGTTAAAGCAGTCACCTAGAATGTGGTACCAGAAATTTGATACTTTTGTATTGTCTTTGGGATTTGTGAGATCAAAGTCTGATCATTGTGTCTATTATAAAGTTGAAAGTGATCAAGTTCTTATTATTGCTCTCTATGTTGATGATATGTTGTTCATAGGCAATAGTAAGCTAATGATTTCTGATCTTAAGTCTCAGTTGTCTACTAAGTTCAAAATGAAAGATCTTGGTGCAGCAAGGTATATTTTGGGGATGGAGATAACCAGGGACTTGAGTAGTAGAAAGCTTTGGCTCAGTCAGAGTAAGTATATCAAGACTGTTCTAGAGAGATTTTGCATGAATGATTGCAAGCAACTATTTGTTTCAGTTTTGCATGGAACGAAGCTATCTGTTGAAGACTGTCCAAAATATCCTACTGAGATGGAGGACATGACCAGTGTACCCTATGCTAGTGCGGTTGGCAGTCTCATGTATGCAATGGTCTATACAAGGCCAGGAATTTCCCAAGCAGTGGGAGTTCTTAGTCAGTTTATGGCTAATCTAGGAAGAACACATTGGGATGTTGTGAAGAAAGTGTTTAGATATTTGAAGGGGACTTTAGATATTGCTTTGTGTTACCATGGGAACTTGGTTGAATCACAAAGGAATCTCATCATTCGTGGATATGTAGATTTTGATTGGGTAGGGGACATTGACAGCAGGAGGTCCACCAATGGATACATTTTCATGTTAAATGGTGGTGCAGTGAGTTGGATGAGTAAGCAACAGGCTGTAGTCGCTTTGTCCACTACTGAGGCTGAATACATGGCAGCTACTCATGCTTGTAAAGAAGTTGTTTGGTTAAAACGTTTGTGTTCTAACATTGGTTTTGATGCAGAGCAAATAACTATTTTTTGTGACAGTCAGAGTGCAATTTGTCTAGCAAAAAATCCTACTTTCCATGCCAGGACGAAACATATAGATGTATAGTACCACTTTGTACAAGATATGGTGGAGGATGGAAAGGTCAGTTTGGAAAAGGTTGATACTCTGGAGAATGTTGCAGATTCATTGACAAAGCCAGTGAGCACAGACAAGTTCAGGTGGTGTGCCAGTTGGATGAGCCTTAGTGCCCATGATTTTCAGTAAGTTTTATTGTGCTCTAGAGGTGCCTGTGTGATCTTCGTCAAGTGGGAGATTGTTGGAAATATATGCCTCAATCATCACAGGCTGTAACCTCTACTGGAGAAAAGTCGGTATGACATCTATCATGTTTGGCTGACTAGCAGCTTTGGTACATTATGATTTGTATAGGTCGTTGTGACCTAGCTTCTATCTTAGTGAACGTTCCTATCGCTGTGACAGTTTATTCATTATAACCTCTCACCGCTCGTGGAGATCTCTGGCCGACAGGCCATTCAATCGGATAGTGGGGAGAGTCTTGGATGTTCGCTATGAGCTTTCAGTGATATGGATGTCTCGCCGAACGCTTATACATTGGAGTCATCAGGATAACCTTTGGTGGCTCGGTAAGAAGTCTTATCGAGTAATATGTCTCGTCGACAAGGTTTAATATGAATTCTTCGGGGAAAGTCTTGGAGTTTTGGTATGACTTATATCGATAAGGAATGTCTCATCGACGGTATACACTCAGAGCAGAAAAAAGGTCTCGGTGTGAGCTCTTAGCGATGCAAAAAGGTCTTGCTGATTGTAGTATGGTTTCGGAGTAACATATGAAAGCTCGATGAAACCTTTTGGCGAAAGATATGTCTTGCCGACCGTTCGGTGCTCGGTGAAACATAAAGATCTCAGAGTAAACTCTCAGCGAAGGACGATAGTATTGGCGACTACTGATGGTTTCGGTGTAACTTAATGATAGCTCGACGAAACCTCTTGGCGAGCGGTAAGTCTTGCCGATAGGGATGTTGAGATCATTGTGACTTTGAATATCATTATGTGGTCTCAATGAAGAGCGATAATCTTGCCGAATGGAAAACTCACGTCTATGTGACTTGTGGAGCTTCGGTATGATGTCTCAGCGAAAGCGATATGTCTCGGCGACATGGCGAAAGCTGAGCGATAGCTCTCAGGACTCGATGTAACATCTTGCCGATAGGTAAACTCTCGGAGATATCGAATATGAAGTCTTTGGGCATCGGGGAGACACTTCTTGTGTCTCACCGACATGCCGATACAGTGTGAAGCTGTTTGACCGAGTGAGACTATCCTATGTGGCTTGTTGTCAACCAATAGGAGAAGCCGAATGGGAACCGTTGGAAGGCAGTCCATTGTGACAGATATGTGAGGAATTTCAACAGATAGGGAACGCCATGAATATAGTTTGCAGTTACAGATGCTCTGAGGTTCAAAGGTTGGTTCGATCAACAAGTGTGTGAACAGTTTGAATTGTATCAGAGTGAATTCTATTATGTGTAGACTATAACGTGATGGTTCCTATACAAGATTGATCATAGTGAAGGCTGTTGTAATATGACATCAGAAAGATAAGTTAGAACATTTGTATGTAATCTCCATTACTGTAATACAAATTGATTTCTCTTGGTGTGGTGGGCTTTTCTCCCGTAAGGGTTTTCCCACGTAAATCTGGTGTTCATATGTGTTTGTCTAATTCTCTGTTTCTGATATTTAGTTCATAGTGCATCTTAATTGAACTATAATTAAAAATTAAAAATTGTATCTGCATTCTTCCCTGAGGTATTGACGTTAGGAGAGTTGTTTCCGCATCTAATTTTCCTTACAATTGGGAACTAGACGACCTCTTGGTCGATGAATTTCAAGGGGAGGCCTCTTCTTTACCTTTAGAATAGGTGTGTGTGTGTTGTGATTTGTTCCCCCATGCTTGCTTTATGTGTTCCTGGATGACCCTTGTCACCCTTGTAGGTGCTTGGATACAGGAGTGATTATGTGTCGTAAAACTTCCTCTATTTGTTCCATCATTCTTCCTCTGTTATGTGTTTTGATTTTTGGAAAATTGGGGGTGATGCAAAGTGTTGGGGGAATCTAGGCTTTCCTTCCATGTTGACCCAATTTTTTATTTTTACCTTGTCTTCTTGTACATTCTTCACATGGTCTGATATAGTAGGGGGTTGATGATAGTTTATTTATATACTATTGCTATACTTATATATATCTATGAGTAGCTCTGACTCTGAAATATCATATCACCCTTGTGTCCCTTGTTCGTGATGTTGCTATTTCTCTTTCACTCTTTTCTATTTCTCTCTTCTTTGCTTGAGTTGTCCCTCATATGTGTGACAACGTCACTTTCACAATGTTTCAATTTTCAGAAAACGTATTTGTTGCCAACAAATCTTTTCTTGAGAATCCTTGCAAACCTTTTTCAAAGATCACATTCCCAATTTGGACCCCTAACAAAACGTGTTTCCTTCATCTTGGATTCACAAAGAAATAACTTGAAGAACTTTCCTCTAAAGTGTGAGCAACTTTTCCTGTGGGAGAAGCCTCAATCTTCCCCTCGTGAGGGGGAATTTTCTTCCTTTCGAATTCCTTGATGAAGTGAACATCTTTCGAAAAGATTCCTTGATGTTGAATCAATTTTTGAAAAGCATTCTTGTACTTTCAAACAACACGTCCCTTGAGTGGACCCCTCTCCTTTTGAAGGGTTCCCAAGGGACCCCTTTGAAAGCCTTTCAATTTGTTAACTGTCTACGTGACTGTCTTCTTGTTTGTCTGTGTGAATTCTTTGTGTTTCCTAGCATGTTTTATCTGCAGATTAACATGTTGCTTTGTAGGTGCACCAGTAAAGCTGCTTTCTGGTTTGAATCTGTGGAGTCCCCTTACACTGGGTTTCCTTCATGAGAGAGTACTTTGGGGATGCCTTCTTGCAGGTCTACGGGCTTGTAAGACGCTTACTACACTAGGATTCCTTCATGAGATAGTACTTGGGGGAATGCCTTCTTGCAGGTTTGCGGGTCTGTAAGATGCTTACATCTTGCGGGATTTGTCCATCATTGGTCTGAGGGCCTTCAGTGTAGTTTGTGCAACTTCATAGTTCTAAAGGGCTATGGAGTCCTTTTGTTCGAAACTCCTCAGGAGAGAGTACCTGTGGATTCCTTTGCCTGCCCTCTACTTTTGAGCTCGCTAGATCGCATTTTCTTCCTTGACAGTTCAGGTATACATCTCTAACTCTTCAATCTACTTTATCGAACACTCATCGATACTCATGCTCACCAAAGTGGGGGCAAAATGTATAGGAGCGAATTTTCACCCCTTAAGAAAATTCCCCTTTCACATACCCTCACCTTAGAAAATCAAATCTGAGGGTGGAATTCCACATAACCCATCCATAATGCATCCACTTGGTGTTTTTCATGTGTGTCAGTGAGAGAATCTTTATTGGGGACACAAACGTGGCACACAGATGTTTGCATGGTACATTGTCATCCCTGACGGATTCTCACATTTGAAGTTGGAAGAAGCATTACACTCCTAATTGGGGATGAATTGTAATGTCCTTCTGTAGACCAGCCGACCTAAAAATGGCTTATTCCTTCTCATCCCACCTTCAAATCGATTCATCTCACTTTCACTTCATCCTTTTCACAATCTTCTTGGAATTCTTTCACAACTTCTTGACATTCTCAAGCATATTCACATTCACTCCAACATTCTAGCACTCCATTGTGAGCATTGCAACAGCTTGATACTCCATCAACACCACATTGCATGTGTGAGGCCACCACAGAAGTTGCAAGCTTGGAGTTTTGTGAGACCTCCCTTCACTACGGTTGTGGCAATGGTGATTTTCCAAGTTCATTGCTTGCATTCTCCCTTCATTAGCCTTGAGAGCCTTTGGGTGGAGGTGGTAACACTTCATTCCTCTCCTTTGTGATTTGATAGAGTAGTTTAGTCTTTTGTAGTGTTCATTGTAGTTCTTTCTATCTTCTTTATCACATATTCTACTTCATTGCTTTTTGGTTGTCTATGGAGGTGGAACCACCAAAACGGGGGTCTGACTGAGGCAAGCCCCTATACAGCCCCAACAATTTTCCCCTCTTGCTTGTGTGTAGGTGAACGTGTGTGTGGAGCTAGCTGGAAAATTGGCACTTTTGTAAGATCATATTCATCACCCTAGCTTTTATTTGCTTGTTTTATCATCTTTGTCTTTACTTTTTTGTACCTCATCATTATGTTTACTTTGTTAAAATCAACTAACTAGATTGTTTAGTAGGCTTCAGGTAGTTTTCCCATTGTATTTTACATTTTCTAGATGTACGCATGCCAAGGTGCCAGAGAGATGCCAATGCGTCATGTTGTCGTCCTAGACCCGCATTGCCATCCTAAGATAGAGAGATTTTTGAGGTATAGTTCATATTCCAGAAACTGGCTTGTCTAGCCCCAAACATAATTATGCATCTGTAGAGTGATAGAAGTACTTCATAGTGCTCTTTGTTGTTGATCCTCATCCCAAAATACCCTTTAGAGTGAGGTAAGTTAGGGCAGCCCTCTACCCTCGGATCTTTGTGACCTGGAGCCTTGACGTGGTTGGTCCCCCTCTCTTACAATTATAATATGTAACTAGTTAAACGATGTTTTTCTCTTCATGAAATGTGTGGTTGGAAGCAAAATTTTGTGGGTCAGTCATGTGTTGCAATCGAAATTTAAAATTTGTATTTTGTCTTAACTATATTTTATTGCAATTTTTTTGGGAATTACAGTAACTTTCTTGCTTAACAAGTGATATCTAATAGATATATGCTTGGTTCTAGCATGCATCACATGATTCTTTGAAATATTGATGGCGCTTGTGTTATCACACAGAATCAGAATGGGTTCATCATACATCACCTCAAGATGTCCTTCAAAGTTTGCTTCATCCACAACACTTGGGTGTAGAAAGATGTTGCAACAATATACTCTACTTTTGTTGTTAATAAGGACACTGAGTCCTACTTCTTACTAAACCAAGATACCAATCTATCTCCTAGAAAGAAAGTTCCACCACAGGTACTTCTTATGTTATCAACACTGCCAACCCAATCAACATTAGTATATGCATTCAAAGAAAAGTCATTACCTTTTTTATACCATAATCCATAGTCTAGAGTGCTCTTCGAATATCTAAAAATCCTTTTGACAAACTTTACATGAATTTCTTTTAGATCATCTTGAAAACTTGCAACCAAGAAAAATGCTTGCATAATATTAGGCCTTCAAGTAGTTAAGTACAGTAGGCCCCCAATCATAGACCTATACAGGGGTTGATCACCCTTAGGTGACACATCATCCTTACTCAAATGGAAACCAATTACCATTGGAGTACTTACTAGTTTACAGTCTTCCATACCATACTTCTTTAGCATTTCCTTAACATACTTTTCTTGAGAGATAAAGATACCATTATTTGACTATGCAATTTGAAGTCCAAGAAAGAATGACAACTCACCTCTTACACATTTCATCATTGCCACCAAAAATTATATCATCAACATACACCACAACAATTAGAATCTTTTCATCCTCTACTTTGATGCACAAATTATTGTTTGTACGGTACCTTTCTTGAAGCCTTGTTGAAATAGGTACTTATCCAACCTTGTGTACCAAGCCTTGGGGGCTTGTTTGAGACCATACAATGCCTTCGTAAGTCTGCATACCATTTTTGGATCTATTGATAACTGAAATCCATCAGGCTGTTCTATGTACACTTCTAATTCACCATTCAGAAAGGCGGATCTTACATCTATGTGATAAACTTTAAATTTCTTGTGACAACAAATGAAAGAAATAAAAGAAATGCATAAAGAAGCTTGGAAATGGTGTTGTATCTCAAAATGAAGGGAGATCTAATATTTAAAAAATGAAAATTTGGGGCTTAACACTTGTTGTAAAATGGATTCTAAAGTCTCTAAAAGGATGAAAACCTAGAAAGTTCTAGTGAGGAGCAATATTTGTTTAGTTATTCCTAAGAAATGAAAGTTAGAAAGGGTTACGTCCACACAAAATATTGTTTGGAATTTTTTTGTTAAACCTATTAGTTCTACTGTTTCCTTTAGTATATTAAGGGCTTGGGATATGTGAGATATTTATTGACTAGGAATAATAGATTTTTAAGAAAGATGAGACTTTTTGGCTTTAGATAAATTTGGAAAAACCTTGCTCATGACAATAAACCTCTTTCATTTATAAGATGTTTTTCTAAATTATTGCCATCCAAAGTGATAAGAATGTTTAGTGACCTCTTTGTAAATGGTAGGTTAATATCATGAGAAGAGAGTAAGATAAAGTTTTATACTCTTAATTCATAGAAAAGAACACATCCTTTGCTTGCTAGAGTTGTAAATCACATAAATTAAATCTTATCAACTTGTTGAGCTTAATATTGAGATACTTGGTAATATAAGATGGACAAATGGATCTCCTCTTACCAAAGTGGTGATAAAAACAATTTATTTAATTATATATGATACCTAATAGGTGGTTGATTCTTTAAACAATTTGTAATGTCTTAAGTTGTCTAGTAGAGATTTGATGTCTATTTTTTATCATCTATTTAAAACACAAAATCCAAGTTTTAGATGGTTGTTGCTTTGAAAGAAAATTGATGTAGGGCTTTTCTTTGAATAATGGTAGTCTTGCTATGTATACCTTTGTCCCTTTTGCAATATTGAGGATTATATTAAACATCATTTTTTATTGTCAATATGTAAAAATTATTTGAAATATATTTTTAATCGATATTTATGGGTGGGTGAATAAGTAGGGCATCTCTTGGCATGAAATTATTTTTTATTATATTACAAATTTCAATAAGGAATTATGAAAAACGGGGCTTTTGTATCAATTGAAATTTTGTGGTTTATGTAGAGAGCTAGAAATCATGAAGTATTTAAGAAAAAAATGAGGTATCTTACAAACACTTTTAGTAAATTCACCTTCCTTTCTATTATTTTGTAGGTTACAATGGTCATGTACATTCATAAAGACAAATTCTACATTCTTGAATCATGAAATTATAATCTTTATAAAATAAATATTCTAGATAAAAAGTGGTGGTTTGATATGTAAAGAAATGAAAGACAACTAGAAGATGAAAATAGAAGCAATGAAGATTCCTTGAATATGAACCAATTCATACACATAACAAACATTGATATTCATATTGTTAGTATTAGCTTTGCAATATTTAAAAAGATGATAGAGACAATGAGGCGTGTGAAATGAGAAAACCAAACAATGATGCATGTGAAGATTTATTGGCATCATATGCGAAGATTTGCCCAACCCCAATAGTAATCCTCCCTTTCTATGTTTACAAACTTTTCATTGGTCATAATGTCAAACTCTTCTCCAAAGCAAGGCTTTTTAGAAAAATGTTATATTTGTGAAGTCAAATGTATGAGTTGTTACACTTTGCTCCCAAATAAAACAAAAGAGTTGTTATCAATAATGGTCTGAGTTGATTTAAGCTTACAAGTGAGTTTGACCCCAAAAAATACTAAAATTTGTTCCACTTAATGTGCGCAGTTCAGTTGGTTAAAATATTTAAGAAGTGAAATGAAAGTAAGAGTTTCCCCATAATTCTTAAGTTTTGCTTGAAAAATATTCAGTAATTGTTGAATATAAACGAGTGCCTCGTGGAAGATTTAACGCTGGTCTTGATATAAATTTAAGTTAAGAAATATAATGACACGAGCTAGTATTTAAAAAGCATGTCTCCTTGTTCGAAAATTCAGTGAATTAAAGGCTGACAAGAAATAAAGATTTGTTTTTATTTAAGAGTTATATTTTGGAATGATACGGTTTGATGTTCATTAAATTGCATGTGGGTTTGTTAGAGGTGCACTTTAAGTTTTGGGATTCACATGGACTTTTATGTGCTATAGTGAAAAAAAAAATCAATCATGTGTGAAGTGAGGTGGATAGTTTAAAAAATTTGTTTCGAGGGATGTTTGACTTATCATACATGTGGAGGAGGTCGATAAGTAAACACTCTTATTTTTCCTCTCAAAATTATAGTTGATTAAAGGTGGTGCATATGGGATCCTTGTGTTAGCTCACTTGGTCTCGGTTGTCGTGTTAGGCAGTCCAAATCATGGATTTGACACCTATTCACAATGGTTTACTTGCAATGTGTGGTGATTATTAGGGGGCTCCACTACACATCACCTGAAAGGTTATAGAGGGGCTTGGCTTGTCAAAGAGCTAAGCTTTTGGTCGTTGGGCTAACTTATTGATTCCTCTTGATTAAAAAAAATGTGCACATGGACCACCAATTATAGATCATCATAAACTAACAACATGCTCTCACTAACGTGTTTGCTCCGTGCAAAATTACACATTTCAATCAAACACCAATGCATTTATCTGGGACCATTCCACACTCAACTCACACGCCTCTACATTTAGTAACTTTGCTTCCATGCATGTATGTATGGGATGGCATGCAAAAACAAAGTGATGTTGCCTTCAATGCTACAATATACAACATTCAACTATGCACAACAATTCACTTATAATTGTCTTCTCCCCCAAAACTTGTATTTTCCACCTGCAATTCTTCACTTCAACTCTCTTTTTCTCATGGCTTCAAAGGGATTTAGTGGAGATAATATGGAAATTTGAGTGAAAAGAATGCCAAGAGGATGTGAAAGTTTGATAGTTGGTCATGTTTGATGATCTCATCTATTTGGCTTGGAATGCCAGGTGAGGTCTTTGTACCTCACAAAGGCAATCGACCAACTAGTTGATGTGGGAGCATCCTAGGTGCAAGGGCAATCCTGCATCAACCAAGAAATAATTAATGTTTATTTATTTATTTTAATTTTGTTGTTTTCAAGTCTGGTGAATAAATTTACTATCCAGTTAAAAGTTTTACTTTTAGCAATGGTAAGGGAGAGGGGCCCATAATGGAACATGCTCCAATAGTGGGCATAGAAGTAGTCCTTAGTGGGCCCCATAGTGGAGCACTTTAATATCTAATTGCAAAAAAAATTTATCCATAAAGTACGCAAAGTGACAAATCATGTGATGCCACATCAGCGCACCAATAAAACATGACTTAGTGCACCACTATCGGTCTCACTTTTTTTTCGGGCCTTTTTGGATACCTCAACAAAAAGCATGTTGATGTGGCATCATATTTGATGGTGTGACCCTAAAACGAAATATAGAAGCACATGAGTTGTCAAATAAACTATTATACATAATTGAGAGTGATTTGAAATTTCCACGTAGAATTTTGAGAAATGTGAAGTTAGGGTGCTCCACTATGGGCCCCTCTCCCCTAACGTGGAGTCCATTTACCATTACCTTATGGGAAATAACTTCAATCTTATTATTATTTTCAAAAAAAACATGTTGGGGTGTTGAATTTCCGAAAGACCTCCAAGACATCCTAGGTGCTAGACAGATGCCAATTACAATTTACAATTTCTTGAATTTTCCAATTTTGGCGTGGGATTTGAAGTCACATTCCAAATTATCTTTGAGCATGGAAGGCATATTATTTCATCCTCCAAAATGTGAGAGAAAGCTCATGCAAGTATAGGAGGAATTTGGGAAAATAAGGTTGCAACTTGTGTGAGTTGAAGAAGGATTGGCAATTGGTTTTGAAGGGAAGCTGAAATTTGACACCATGGAAGTCATCTCCAACCATTGAAGACTAATTTTTAGAGCTTGTTGCAGCCCATGCTTCTGATATATGAATTATGTGTCCTTTTATTTCAATTGTTGTACATTTGTGTACTTGTTTCATTGATTTTGATAAAAGAGATTACAATTTAGATGCATAGTTTGGACATAGTTTTGTAAATTCAATTGTGAGTATTTTGAGTGAGTTTTTTATATCCTTTTCCTCTGTATGATTGGTCTTTGGACCCACATATCGTTTTAATAATAGATTTGAATGTTTTTATTGAATGAAAATGAGATTCAAATTGTTAGCCTATGTATGTTGAAATTGAGACTAATTTGATTCAACCTATAAGAGGGAGAGTATCCCTTGCTAGATGTCTTGTGATTTTCATTTCATCTTATTTTTTGATTCCTAATGGTATGTTGAGTAGAGGGGAGAACCCTCCTTGCATCACTAGTTTTTAAAAAAAAATTAAGTCATTTCTTCTCTTTTGTGTATTGTTCGGGCTAGTGTATATTTGTTGAGTTTGTCATACTTGACAAATTCAATGACACACTTGGTTTTTCTAGTTTTATGATTGTTTCTTCTTTGCCATGTATGAACATTATGCTAGTGATGATTAGTTGTTTAGTGTTCAAGAAGGAATTTCTTCATTTCACTTTATTTGGTTGTATATGGAAGGTGGGGTCATCATACCTCACATAGGTAATGAATCACCTGGTTTTTAATTTTATTACACATTTCTTCTTTGTCCTATATTATTTTAGCCACCATTTATTTGTTGTTTAGTGTTTGAGGAGGCATATATTTATTTCACTCCTTGTAGTTTTAAATGGATGGTGAGGTCATTATACCTCACTACTTGGTAATGACTCATTTGGTTTTATTTTGATTCCAAAGCCCTAATGGGTAATTGATTTTAACTATTTTTGAAATACATTGTGCAGTTAGGGTGGCAATTATTTATCTATTTCATTAGCCTACTTGAATCAAATGGTTTTTTTAATTTCTAGCTACCTAAATATGTGTCTAGTATGTCATATTTTCTTTTATGTTTGGCTAATTTCTTGTAATATTTGTAGAACATTCAATGTTTGGAAGAAAAATGTTTATATGAAATTTGTTGTGTCAGTTTTGTTGTGTTTATGAACACAACTATATGTGCTCTCTTTTTGTATTTTTTAACACTTTAATTACTTGTAAGAATTTAAATATTCATTCAAACATCAACAAGACCTCTTGAAGTTAAATTATTAATTTAAATATTCAGCTTTTTCATTTGGTAAATTATAATGACCCTTTTTGTTGATATGAGTAATCAAAATTTTGATTCTTTGGGGAAAATTATAAAATTAGATTCATTGTTGATTATCTTGAAAGCATAATAATTTTTACCAAATTGGATTGAAATGACTTACTTCAAATTATGCATTCATGGTGTTAGCATAGTTAGAAACCATTTTTTCTAACACCATTTCTAGTGTTGGAAAGGTTGGAAACCATTTCTCAAACCTAAAATTTTCTAAAATGATTATAGTTTCATAATAATTTATTTCCTTGTTACTTGTTATATTTGTGAGTGTGTGAGTGTGTGTGTGTGTGTGTGTGCAAATCTGTGTGGGTTTGTGTGCTGTGGTGTCTGTGTGTGTGTGTGAACCTAATTTTTCTTCCTCATTTTTGTTATTTGATATGTGTGCAAACATGTTTCTAATGAATGTGGTTTTTTGAAGAGATCTAACAAACACCTATGAACTACAATTCAAGCAATGGAAGCCTACACTCCATGTAGTTTTACTTATTAACACACTTATAATTACAATTTTTTATCTTCTATGGAACCATCACTCATGGATTGGTGATGATGATTTATTAGAGGATCATATTGATGACACATAATTAATTTTATGTGATGATAACCTTTTAGAGTTGTGGAGAATAGTGGTAAGATAATTGTGATGCAATGGTTTAGTGGGTAGGTTTACATATCATTGTGAATTTTCCATGGTACTACATAAAATTGTTGACATATGCTACACCCTTCTTCTAAGTGCTATTGGTGGATACTTGGATGCCTTGATTGATTTAATATTTGGTATTACCCATATAGTGGGAGTTTCTTATTCTATATGTGTCCTTTGCTAGACTCTCACATTATACTATAGTATTGTGGGTCTATATGACTTATTTATATAATACAATGTATATATAGGGACTTATGATTGTAAATTGGGTTAGATATGTTGATACATAAGGTCTACTTGTTATTATGAGTATACGTTGTTTTGAGGTATGGTTAGTTGGATATGTTAACAACTAGTTGTGGTTGATATTCTAACTATGGTAATTAATTATTGGTAGCTGCTTAGACCTATTTTTTCTATTAGATTTGGTCTTTATGTTTGGACATTAAGTTGAGGTAAATATTCATGCTTCTATGTTATATTTAGCGTGACATATCTTTAGATTGGATCTTATCTTTTAAACATTGTCATGATAGAGGATGAGAGGTTTCTTTTTTGAAATGATGGTCACCTTGGTTGTTATTACAAGTATCTTGATGGAGTACATGAAGCACTTGAAATTTTTATGATACATATTGGCTATAGGGATTTTTCCCTTGATGACTGTTTATTTTTTACCCCTTATGCAACGTATACAAGTGAGAGAATGTTAGGAAAATGTTTTTTATACACCTTGCATAATGCTTATAATATAAAATTAATATTTATTTATGGTGTAACTAGAGAATCTAGGGATGTGTCCATCACACAAATTAGACATTCTTTGGAACACTTTGTATGTTGTATGTAACATTGGGATAAGTATTTAATGTGGGTTTCACAATAGGAAAATAATATTGGAAAAAATAATACCAAAAGGGGAAACTTAGTACCAAAAAGTAAATGAGGAAAATATGGTTTTTTAGTTTTATGGTTTTAAGGCATGTGGTTTATGTAATACCATTTGGTGGTTTTGTGAAAGATTATTTCTATAGAAGAAAAAATGAGTGGTTGTTGAGGCTAGCTTGTATAACCTTTTTCTTTTTGGCTAAAGTGGGATCAAGAACCTCTTTTAATTTGCATATGTAAGGAGACGACTTGCGTGGATTGGGATGTGTGGTTACACTATTCTTATTTATTTGTTCATATGGAGTGAAATTAGGGAGATTGATGTTTCAAAAACCTTGTATGGAGACTCTACAAATGTATTAGAATCTTTGTTCATGAGATAATAAATTGAGTGTTTAAGTTCTTTTTGGAGGGTAGGATTTTCCTAGGGTACACTTGTTCTAATAAAATTCATATCTTGCATCATTCTCCCTCACAACGTTCATGATCTCGATCTCAATCTTCCTCTCATGAAAGGTCTAATTTGGGACACCTGTTAGTCTTTCAAACATATCAATTTGAAAATCAGTTCAATGATCTCTTGGTGGATGAGGAAACTCTCCCTGACTCCTCCTAATGAATTGTAATGGGGATTAACCATCCCCTCTCATAAATATCATGTTAAACAGTCTATTCAAACTAACCACTCATGTATATTATAATGCTGCAAGAAGTGAAAGTCAATGGTATCCGACTAAAAGCTACTCTTTCAACCATTTTACATGAAGCTATCTTTTTTTGACGCAATCACTTTGATGGTTGTGGAGGATTCATGCTATGTATTCCCCCTCGGCTTGCAAAGCATGTGGTTGCATCAGGGAGTGACCCTAATAACTACAACATTTGGGTTACCATGATCATCCTTGATACTTTATATGGGTTTTTTTAATCTATGCTCCCAACACTCCCTGAAAAAGACTCTTCTTTGGGAATGGATGCAAGTCACCTCCCTAATATGAACTAGGTGTTAGGGGGTGACTTCAATATGAAGGAGCACCCAATTGAAGTAGTAGTTGTTACTTCCTCTTTGGTTTCTTCTTGGTTCATTCCACCTTTTTTGAGGTCCCTTGTCCCCTCTTCTAAAAACTTTGCCCTTCATTGGGTCTTCTTGGAGCTTGATTAGCCTGTGCCAAGTTAAACTTCTTTTTATTCCTTTTCCAATATATTGAAATATACTTAAGCTTTTGTTCTTGCTTAATCACTTTTGCATGCACCAAATCCATGGTTGCAGGACCATGCATGTCTACTTCACCACATATTTGGGCATTAAAACCCATAATAAAATTCCTTATCTGAAATCACTCATCCTTTTGGTACATGGGTACGTACCTCAGGAGGTGGGTGAAATTTTACCAATATTCATTCACTAAAGAATATTCTTGCTTAAGATTCTAGAAATCAATGAGCTTTTGATCATAAAAGAGTTGTCGTACCATCATTTCTGAAAAATCTCTACAGACTCTCTCCATGTTAGCCTCAAGGAACTAAGTCCCAACTTTATTTTCTTATTCATCCACCAGTTGGATGCTTCACCTGCCAACTACAAAGCTCGCCATACGACTTTAGTTACTTCGAAGTAATTTATAATCTCAAAGTACTTTTCCATATCCATAAGACATGCTTTAGTTGCATCCCCAATAGCACTACCCTCAAATTTAGGAGGTGTGATCTTCTTCATGTCACGAGACAACTCATTGGCCAAACACTTCCTTTTAGTTCCTTCCAACTTTGAATGTGACCCCTCATCGTGTTTTTCACTAGAATGGGTGTGATCATGAGAATTCTCCCCTTCCCCTTCTCCCCTTCCCCTTCATTATGAGACACTTCATCATCATTATTTGGGACTTCTTGTTCCTCTCTTACTTTTCCTCTTACTTCTTGTTCAAGGTTTCCTATCCTTGCTCTTGTTTCATCGATTATAGAAAAAATGCGGTCCAACTTAGCTTCTGCATTCTTAGTACCTTGTCCTACTTCTTGAATTTCCCCAATGTTAGTTTGTGTCCTAACCATTTTTCCAAGGACAATTTACTTGGAGGTTTCATTTAATTAGATCTAAGAAATTTTACTTAATGTTCTACAAGCATTAAAGAACAATCATTCATATAAAGAATATCATAAAGAACTTTTACACAATTTTTTCCAAAAACATATTTTTATTTCAAATTGATGAAGGATTTCAATATCATTAAGTTTAAATAAAATGATTACTTTAGATAGTCTAAGGGAGAATATCACTTGGATTCACTTTTTGATCTACATAACTTCGTGGGGTATAACCCTTATATTTTTGCTCATTTCTATCTTCAAAAGGATAATATCCCTCTGATCTATCCTCAAACACATAATTTTGAAGAATATATTCCTTTGATTCACCACTTGAGGATATTACAATAATTTTAGCCATAGGTATAACATGAGGGTCCCTAAACAACATTGTTGGACTAACACTACATTATGAGGGCATATCCCTAAAAAGTGATAAAGTGTCCAAATTTGTTGGAGAGACAAGAGATAAGTAGTTGAAGTTGGCATCATCTTTCATCCTTCTCTTTTCTTGGCTAATTCATGAAGGGTGTGACTGATAGTCTCACTATCGCTCAGCCAAATGGCATTGTCATGATTGGTTCCCTCAATCGTACAAACAAGGGATTCTCTATCCTTCTTGGCTCATAGGTAGCACTCATTCCTAATTACTAACTTTCTTTAAGTCATCCTGAGATGCACCATCCTAGCATAAGAATTTCCAAACATTAGATTCTCATAATGTTCGATTGGAAACATAGTGAGCACATAGGTTCCAAAGCTAAACTTGGTAGCTCTAATACCATGTGTAACATTCCCATTGGTCTACACAGTAATTAACTCTATGTTTTACCCACAAGTGAATAGTTTATGCATCTAACCTTTAAGAGCAATAAAAAACTATTTTCCTTGAATAATTGTTACCAAAATTTCACCTACAACTCAATTTGGTAGAGTTGAAATAGTTGGTTGCATTTAAAAGTGAAGGGTACTCAAACATTGCTGCTAATTTAAATCATTGCATAACAAGGATGCTAGCCAAGGAAATTTAGTTTTATTATGCAATATTTTACAACAGAAGGAAATTATACAAATTGCATAATATTGCAGTCTTTTATTCATTTTGTAATGAAAATATTTACAAGATTGCATAAACATTATTGTTTCATACATTGAGATCAAAAGAATGTTTGAATATCCCACACAAGCCATGGGTATAACTGATTTAATACAACAAAAATAAAAGCTATACATTTGAAGATATGAATTAAAGAAAACACATGGAAAGAAGGTATATCCATCATTTCCCATGGCAGATTTTGGTGTTGATCTCTTGATCTTCAGCTCCTACTTGCTCCTGATCTTCAAATGTATTTGCATTATGATGAAAAGTTTTGTTATAGCTCTAGATATAAAATTTGACCATATATCCTACCAACAGAAATATAACTTTCATTCAGGATGCATTAAATCTGTTGTTAATTATCACATTATCAAGAGAGCCAGAGAGTCAAAATCATCAGGAAGAACATTGAGCTTCATTGTTTTATCTAATTTATTTGTTCACTATGCAGGTACAAGTTTATCATTTCATGATTCATCTTGTTTGACATCACAGTATGTGGAGAAAATGGGTTCCCATGAGGGTTGAGCCCAACATATTTTTCTTTTAGTGCAATCACTTTAAGGTAGCATACACATTGATTGAACCACTTGAAGAACAAGGTAGGACAATCAACAAGTTGACAAAGTTCCCATAGGTCACTAAGACAAGGTACAATCTACTATTAAATGAATGTTGTCATAGTAGGACTAGGTCACAGCTTAAGCCAAACAATGTAGTCAAATTAGAAACAAAGGGAAGAGCCATCTTTCTTTTCCACAACATAGCTTGACAAGAAGATTCAATGAAAATATAGTCACTAAGGGACAGTAAATTAGGAAATCACCATGGAAGACAATAACTTTGCAATTAAGGATAGCCACACAACCATCAACAATATGAACATCTTATCAATAAAAGGGAAGTCGCCAATGTGATCACCAAATTGTGCAATCAATAATGAAAGAAAAAGAGCGAATACAGTCTTAAGGAATCTCTCATAGTGGCAATCATGCTTGGTTGTAGGATTTTAAGGGGGCAACAATGATTAATCAATTAAGGACAGTCAACATGGAGCAGATTTCATAAAGGAAACAAGATTCCATTCATTTTTTTTGTAATTACAAATAGACCATTTACAGAGATACAAATACATCATTTTTATTTCTTTCATTTATAGAGAAAACAACAAAGTGAACCCTCGGCCTGCAAAGAAGATGAAGCTCACAACATGTAACAAAGTGAAACCCTCAGCCTCACAAGGTTTGAGACACCCAAAATATTTGTAGAGCCGCATAGCAAAGTGAAGTCCAGAGACCCAAAATCTTGAAGGGGTCATGAGTAAAAGGAGTTTTATTTTGAAACCTGAGAGACAAGGCTCATAATGGGAAATATACACAAGGAAATCAAAATAGATTCATTTTTTTTGCATAATAAGGAAGTATCGAGCATTGTTTTCGACAGATAATTGAAGGAAAGAGGAACAATTTACACAAACTCGAGGCTTACCTTTCTAGATCTCGCACATAAAAACTCTAGAAAAACCCCAGTTCATAACCCTAGCAGTGGCAGCACTCACAAAGGTGAATTCTCCAGAAGAAAGCAATGCAAATGAAAATGAAAATATATTGAGGCCGTGAGCTTTTGATTAGGGTTTCTTTACCCTACATTTGGCTGACGTGGTGCTTTTTTCATTTTTATTTAAACTTAACTTGCAACTAATACCCATTGTATTAGGTTTTCTTGATTTTGCATAATTTTGAAATAAAATGCATAATGTAAACAAATAATAAAGTAATAATTTATAAATTACTTTATTTATTTTTCATGAAATGCAAAAAAAAGAGCAAAATCCATAACACTTAATAAAGTAACTCATAACCGATTACTTTATTATTTGTTCAAATTAGTTACCTTCATCCCAAACTCATGCAAAATCAGGAGGTGTGGTTAATTAAAGTACCATTGTGAGTTTTGAACTCATGCAAAATCAGGAGGTAGAGACAACTGAAGTGCTTTTGAAGTCCTCAAATCATGCAGAATTAAATGTGGAGTTCAATAGGGGTTTTGAGTCTCATTTTCAGTAAGTGCAGTCTTTTTAGGAGCCTTTTTGGGTCAACCATCATGTAGATAGAGTTTACAACTGTTTGAGCCCAATTTATATTAGTTGTGGGCCCCCTTTTCATGGGTTTTCATCTTTCTCGCGGAGAGAGATATTTGGAGATGTAGACACTAAAAATTGTCCCAGGCTTGTGATTTATAAACTCTCCATCATTTCCCCTTTTGTCTTTGATAATTACATAATTTTAATTATTTAATTATTTTCTAAAGTCATAATTCTTCTATTAATTAAATGGTTTTAATTATTTAATTAATTAATTTTTTATCTTTATTCCTCCTTGATTAATTAAATAAATTTTATTTATTTAATTACGTCACTAATTAAGTCCTCTTCTTTCTAAAATTAAATAAATTCTTATTTATTTAATTTTATCCACTTTTCACTATAATTAAATAATTATTTTAATTATTTAATTATTAATTAGCCTCTTCTCTCATAAATTAAATAAATTTTATTTAATTATTAATTGGCCACCTAAATTAAATAACTTTTATTATTTAATTTCTCCTATCACCTCTTTATATATGCCAATCTTATCTTCCACGTCAAATCTTATCTCTTGACATCTCATTTAATCCCAGCCCTTGATTGAATTATCTCATAATTCAATCTCAACCCTTCATCCTTATCATTTTCCCTAATTTAGCCCTAACCCTATTTCATGCTACAAATTTCAAGCTCAACCATTGATTAAGACATCTTATTGGCATCCAATCTCAACCATTCATTCAAATTTGTCGTTTCTATAAAATACCTTACCCTTGTCATTTTCATTATCTACACATATTATGTAAGTACATGCTGCTAGTGTGAGACAACAATCTTCAATATTTTGCTAGTCACTTGTCATAGGCTTATTATTGCACACTCAAATCTGAGGGCAATTATCATATTCAAGAAAAATGGAGAAGTGCAAAGGAG
This sequence comes from Sequoia sempervirens, assembly GCA_007258455.2. Classification (NCBI taxonomy): domain Eukaryota; kingdom Viridiplantae; phylum Streptophyta; class Pinopsida; order Cupressales; family Cupressaceae; genus Sequoia; species Sequoia sempervirens. Next base: position 615,711,764 of record VDFB02281492.1, on the reverse strand, counting down.
GTGAATCAATGGTGGCATGAAGATTTGATAATATTGTTTTATGTTTATGTCTTTATGCTTATGTGTGCTTCATTGTTGATTAGGGTTTGATTTATATGCTTTATTACATTAACCTTAATATTTCATCCCTAATTACAGGAGATATTTTCACTTTCAGTTAGCTACTAGTGCCACCTCCTAGCTCTTTAGAGCCATCTATTGTATATATTGGAAAAAGTTTATCGTTTTTCTCAATTCTTGCCTTTTTGCTCTCTTGTGTATTGCAAAGATCCTAAGAAGTTTTTTGTAACTCAAATTGATCCACTTGTAGCAGAAAATTCCTTTCATTTTCAATAAGAAGCAACATTTCCTTCTTAATTATACTTTGTTCAAGTGTTGTTTGTGAGTAGTTTTGATAAGGATATTGTGGTTTACTTAAAACTCTTCATTTTTATCTTATTCCTTCAATGTTTGGAACAAGTACAATATCTTATAGTTGTTAAAAAATGAGGTGTTTTCTTAGCTTAATGCTCTGTAAAACTTTAATATTGCTGATCTAAGTAAGCTCTTTCTTTGTTACATATATTTTTTGTGGGTGATTATCTTGATTAATCCATTTTACTATTGTAGAATGTAGAGAGAAGTTGATAGAAGAACTAGACAGGATATTAGAAAGATTACACAAGATGTACCGTGGAGAAACCCTTTCGGGAAAAAACTCCACCAAGAATTATTCTATTATTCAAACTCTGAATTACAATAGCTTCAATTTTTGCTTGAGAATGCTTCTTCTATCTTTACCAATCTTCTTCACACCTGCAATAACAACTATCAAAACTCTATTCAACTTGAATGAGATATAGAGACAATATGCAACCTTGTAATCTCCAAATGGTGATAATTACAATGCACAAGCTCAATGCTAGGGAGTGGGGTTGGAGGAATCAATCACAGATTCCTGCTCTAGGCCTTTCCTTGTAAGACCTCTTTGGTGTATTGCTTTACCAATCTAACCTATAGGTCCCTACTCATGACTAGGTGCCCTTGGTTTGTCTGCCCAACCCATCTTCCATCAACAAGCTTCCTTTCTACCAAGCCAACCTTGGTGCTTCGCCATATGCTCTCCATTGGCCCTTACTCTCCCTTAAAGACCAAATTCTCTCCACATTCAACTTGATAACTTGCAAGGGTGTAACAAATTTAAAAAGCTTCAATGGACTCTATCTAGGGTCCTTGTACCCCCTCAAGACTCCCTTTAACCAACGCTTCCACAAAATGCATTCCTAGGGTTTGGAAAGGCTACAAGCCTAGAGCCCCAATTAGGCCTTTGAACAGTGATAAAATGCAATTTTCTTTTGAACCCACCAAAGGACCTAGGTTATTTATTTATGGCTTGTTTTTCTCATGCCTACACCTTAAATATTTTTAGGGTTTTAGCCTTGTACAACCCGTACTCTGTCCACACTCAAAATTGACCCAAAAGCTAAGGTTTTCAAACTTTGCAAGGTTGTTTCAGACTGTCATAAAGTTCTCACTCCATATGAATTGTTAGAACCTCCTCTTGAATACCTTGCACTTCCAAGACCCTCAAGAAAATTCACAAAAGATAATTTCTCAAAAATTTCATTTCCCCTGCAAGTTATGTGACTTTTTGTCACTGTCTTCCATAGCCAGACCTGCACTGGCTCGCCTACGACATCATTTTGATAGCAACTCCTGCAACCACACAACTCCTAATTTCTACCATATGTACAAGCATGGAGTCTAGGAACATTTCCCAAAAGGCCGTACAATTTTTATGGTGGGAAGGTGCTCTAAACCTCCATTTTCTCCAGGCTGCTTGGTTCAGACCAGCAACAGGTTGAGTTTAAACTATTTACAAATAACAAAGAAAAATGAATAGAAAAAGATAAAAAATGATGCAAAAATATTTTACACAACCTATACTACATCCTACAACAAGAGAAGTAGCATATATAATCCATTTAAGCACTGTTAATGAACAAAACTAGAAAAATAATGGCAAAAACGTTGTTTTTCTTCAACTTCCAAAAACACAGTCCATACAATGAACTTCCAACCTTCCATAAAGGTTAAGGAAACCTTTAAATATGCTTCTAAAATAGTTGAGCTTCTTGGGTCGAGCCTTTAGATGACCTAAAGATGCAAATTATAAAACCCACTGTGTTTTCTAAACTTTGGCAATTTTTGACAACTTAGCCAAAATGAAGTTCTAAAACTATTTAACTCTTGTCAACTTCTTTCCAAAAGATAAAAAACATCCCAAAACACCCAAAACAATGGTCAACATGACCTTATGATAACACAACAAAAATTTGAACTTCCTTCTAGACTTTAGGAAAACCCAATGTTTCCCAGGTGCTCCTGCACCACTCAAGCCCTTGAAAAGGTACACCATATTCCTTCAAGTTGATTTATACCATGAAGACCAAAGCTTAGAACATGTGATTTACCCATTTGGGTGTCCCAAACTAAAGCTACAACTCATCCTTCACTTCGGTGATAATTACAAAGCTCTTCCTCAAAGATGGTGCCCCCAAAAGAGGGTCCCACTTAACAGAGCTTTCAAAAATATCTTATCATGCATTGGAGTTAATTCCAAGAAATAATCTCGAGTTCCCAAGTTAGCTCCAAGTGATTTCTTGTTAACTGAAACATTTACTCAACACCATTCCCAAAGAATGGTCATCCCTTGTTAACTGGAGGTAGTCCCTGTTATCTATCATACAACTCAATGTTATTAGCCATGCATTAAAATTTAACTTAAGCTAAATACATGCAACTCAAAATAACCAACATGCATGCAACATGCACTTGCATGCAACTGAAGATAACTGAACTAAACTGAACTGAATGGAACTGAACTAAACTAAACTAAACTAATTCTGAACTGAACTGAACTGAATAGAACTGATCTGAACTAAAATTAACTGAACTTAATTGAACTTTAAGCATGCAAACATCAAATCCTAACTCCTAGGATCTTTACATGCATTCAGAAGTGTTAACTGTTACTCCGTATAGTTAACTGAACACAAGGTGAGTTTCACCTTACCATGTGAGTGTCCCATGTGTCCCTATTATTTAGGAACTCACTATGGATTCCCTCACATGCTTCTTACATTTAGAATTAATTACAAATGTCAATAATCATGATTATTTCATCAAATATTAATCTCATCCTAATCTTAGTGTTATTGAACACATTCGAAGAATCTAGGAGATACATGAAATAATTAATGTTTAGGATTTGCAATTAAATGGCAACCTATTTCCAACAATAGTGCAGGTATGTGATTGTGTATCTCATTTGTTGAATGTGAGTTATGAGAACAAGATTTTTTTCTTTAAAAAAAATTCAAATATTGAAACCTTTCACATGAAACACTTTTGCAAAACATGTCAATCTGAGTTGTGAATAAACAAGGCTTCATGTTTGGAATAGATTTTGAATTTGACTAGCAAGTAGATCTAGAATGTCTAGTGCATCACCTTCTAGGATAGGTGTAAATTCCAAGTTTCTTTCTATCCCTTTTCCTCTCAAAATAGGAGGTATCACAGGGAACCAACCCCTTATCTAGAGATTCAACTTCACTATGAGCAACCCACAAGCTCGAAGGTGTTTCCATGTTTCACGAGATTGTTGAGCATTTAAACTTAACATCCAGGTGCAATCTCCATGACGAAATAATAAATGCAAATTTGAACATAATCCAAACTTTCCCATTGCATACAAAATATTTCCTTAATTGATTCAAATAATAATGATACATAATTTTCCATATGAAATTTCATATTTACAACTTCAGTGGAGATGGATACAAATTACAAACTAAGCTTAAACAAGCCTACATAATATATAAAATACAATGGTCCAGGAGTTCCCCCTCAAATCTTGGCTTCCAACTGAATAGGAGAAGCATTACTCAAGCGCTTTTCCACCAACCTTGGACTTACTGCAGTCCCACACACATCTACCTAACTGGTAAGATGACCCTACCCTTTAACGAAGATTTTGGTTTGGTAATCTCATAACAATAGCCTATTCTAAGCTTGGTGTTGGGTCCTATACATTTCTAGACTAACATACAATGGTTACAAATTACATGTATGAACATCCCATGCCTAGTAGGTAATCTTGAATCATAGTGAAATCAATAGTGTAAAAAGTGGCTACTTACACTACTTTGGCTAGAGTTTCTATTAACCTTAACTTAGAGTAGATGTCACATGTTCACCCACCTTCCTAGCTCGATTTGGTTTAAAATGAACATTATACTCTATAACTAGGTTATCCCAATCCCACGGATTTGACCAATCCTAGGAATAACCCACATAACATCACATAACTATATAACTATACTACCAAAGTGATTTAAGGAACTTCTTGCATAATGCTACATATGTCTAAAATAGTCTTCCTACATATAGCGATGATAAGTACACATAGTATAAATACGTTTCACTCAAATAAACTCCCATATATAGGGTACATAAAGACATAACCAATAAGATAGGTTCTACAACATATTGAATAACCATGAATCAAGCAATATCAAACAAACACCATAAGTTATTCAAAAACACTCTTTTCCCAACATAGTAAATAAACTAATTTATCCTTTCCAACATAAAGACAAAGGTATAGAAACTAGCATTCCTATTTAATGCTCCAATTGATTAAACTCCTTCCTAGTATGAATCCTTGAGATCAATTGATTCCTCCTCCAAGATCCACTTGACTACCCTCTTCTAACTTCTCACTAAATCTCACAATAATCATAAATATGATATACCAAAATAACTCTCAACTCACAACAAAATAGCATCAATATAATAAGAATGATAAGTGTAGCATTTGGTAGAATGGGCGCCTCTATTTATACTAATTTGTGAGCAATCGTTCAAGCTACACAAAAGTAAGTATTTTTTCCACCTTTCTTCCTCATGCAACGACTCACTCATAGGTTTACAACACATGACAGTCCTATAGTTGAGTCAACTTCGTAATTGGGACAACAAACTCAATACAACTTTCCTAATTTGAATTTCATTGCAAAATATTGCCAAGTTTGCACTTGATTGAGTCTAAACACTTATCTACAAGTTAATATGAATTTAAAGAATTCTTTTACATTCCAACTTGTACTAAATATGGTGCCACCTCTTATTCCTTGGCGCCACCTTCACAGGCACGACCTTTGACATATTCTCATGTTTCAAACAACATTTATTTCCTTGCTAAAATGTTTTACATAGCTGCAAGCTTTCCTATGTGTTATGCTTAACGTTTGACTTGGTCATATTTACTTTATGCATTGGACTTTATCCCTCTTAAAGTTGCACTTTAAGCTGCATGCGCACTATGCAATAATATATGCCTTGCTACATATTATTAACAATAATGATCAACACTATCTTATGCACTTTGAGGTTTATATTAATAACTTCTTGATTTACATATATATATATATATATATATATATATACACACACACATATATACATATATATATGTATATATATGTATGTATATATACATATATACATAATATATATACATGTACATATATATATACATACATATATGTTTATATAATATGTAAATATATATATTTACATATTATATATACATATATGTATATATATATGTATGTATATATATATATGTATATGTATTATATATACATATATGTATTATATCAATATATATATATATATATATTGATTTCATAAGGTTTACCAAATACATTATCAAAAATATTTATATAATATGTAAATATAAAGAATAATATTACGTATATACATATATGTATGATTATATATAAATATATATGTTACTATAACATTACACACACACACACATATATATATATTAATATATATGTGTGTGTGTGTATACCACATATACATGTATACATAATTCTATTTTATTATCTTTATAAAACACTTGAATACATACAATCCCATCGATCAACATACATACATGGGATGCATATTGTAAGAGAGGGGGACCACCACGTGCAAGGCCCCAGGTCATGTAGGGCCAAGATGCGGTAGGCTGCCCTAAATTACCTCAGCTAGAGGGGTGTTAGGATATGCAGGATGAGAATAGTGAGGACTATGAGGTCCTCCAACCACTTTATAGACCTGAAATGAAAAATGGGGCTAGGTGAGCCAGTCTTTAGGTTCAACACTACACCTTAGGAAGCTCTCTACCCAAGGATGAAAGCACAGTCCTTGGACAACAGAGCAACGCACTGGCATCTCTAAAGTGTGTTGGTGTCTGTACAACTAGACAACAATAGAGACAAGGTCAAACCTAAGAAAATGACTAACGACCCAACTAACTACCACTAAAGGGAGAAAATAACATATCTAAATAAACTAAGTACTCCCTAATGTGATAAAGAAAAAATGCAAGAGTAAAGGTGGCAAGAAGGATCTCACAAAGAAAATTGTTCATCATCTAGCTCCTCGAAAGCACGTTCACCTACACACAAAAAGGAAAGGAAAATGTTTGGTGGATATATAGGGGCCTACCTCAGTCAAACCCATGTTTAGGTGTTTCCACCTCCACAAATAACCAAGAAAGTGAGATAAAGAATGTACTATAATGAAGAGCACCAAAAACACTACAAAATAGTAAGTGTGCTAACTCAACCAAGTCATAGAAGGGAGGAAAGGGAAGCTTACCACCTCCACCAAGAGCACTCAAGGCTACTTGTGGGAGAAAATGAGAGTACTCGAGCCTCTCCTACAATGTTGTTTGTCCCCAACTTTCTCTATCGAAGTGATGGAGTGAATCTTGTGTTGCAATTGAATGCTTGAAATGTTGCTTGAAATCTTGAGAGTGAGCTTGTGAATGACGTGAAGAGGTTCAACTAAATTCTTAGAGGATGGAAGAAGATGAAATGATTATTGAAGGGATGAACTTGAAGGAGTGGAGAAAAACAACCATATTCAGGTCAATCGGCTGAAGGGGGCGTTACAACTTGACTCCCAATGAAAAGCGTAACGCCTCTGCAAGTTCAACCATAGGAATCTGCAAAGGATGTAAGCATGTTGTGCAGATGTTTGTGCACCATGTGGGTGTCCCTGATAGAAAAACCTTCACCAATGCTCAAGATAGGTTCCAAGTGTGATGAAAGTAGCAGGCTTTGTTGGAATTAAGCCTCCGAACTTGGTTTTCTAAGGTGGATAAAGGGAAAAGGGGATTTGCACATGGGGTGCAAATTTACTCCTATACATTTTCCCCCCACTTTAGCGAGCAAAAATACTCATGAGTGCTTAGTAAAGTAGATAAAGAAAGAGGTAAGGTTTAGAAATGTATACCTGAATTGTCGAGGAAGCATACCACGATTTGGTGAACTTGAAGGTGTTGGGAAAGCAAATGATTCCATAGCTGCTCAAAACTATGAAGTTGGAAAATAAAAGCATCTTACAGGCCCACAGACCTACAAGGAGGTGACCCCCAAGATCTCTCGCATGAAGGAAGTCTCGTTAAGTAATTATCTTACAGGCCCATAGACTTGCAAGGAAGGTATCCCCCAAAAAATCTAGCATGGAGGAGACCCAAAGGAAGCAAACTCTGCAAAGTCAAGAAGTAGCCATGTAGGCAAGTAAGCGGAAAATCACACAGATCGTTGATGATTTGGAACTCTTTCAAAGGGGTCCCTTGGGAACCCTTCAAAAGGAGAGGGGATCCACTCAAGGGATGTGTTGTTTGAAAGGCGAGGTCTAGTCAGGTTGCCCCTAGGCTAGACATGAAGAAAATAAAATAGGTCTAGTCGAGCTGCCCCCAAGCTAGACATGAAGAAAATGAAATAGGTCTAGTCGAGCTGCCCCCAAGCTCAACACGAAGAAAATGAAATAGGTCTAGTTGGGTTACCCCCAAGCTAGACATGAGATAATCCATTTGAGGTAAGGACTTTCAAAAGGGGGGTCCCTCGGGAACCCGCCATGAAGAAAAGGAGGGTCCACTCAAGGGACACACAGTTTGAAAGTAGATGTTCCTTCTCAGAGTGATTCATCATCAAGGGATCTCCTTATGAAGGAGGAGAATGCCCACATGCGAGGGGAAGATTATAGTTGTTCCACCTTGGGGGGAAAAACACTTGAGTTCTTTCAAAAGGATCCCTAATTCTAAATGTTATTCTCAGAAAGGAATGTTTGCAAGGATTTTCGAGAAAAGATTCATTGGAAATGAATGCTTTTTCTGAAAATTGAAATGTTGAAGAAAAGCGTTGTCACACATGAGAGGGACAACTCAAGCAAATAAGAGAAAAAGGTAAAGGTAAAGCAAAAGGGAGAAGAACATAAATAAAGGACATAGGGGGATCTGGTTTGGCGGGGTTAGATCTGTCTGAGCTCATATAAATAATAGATAACCGTGGTGCAAGGCGAAATATCATCAATCCCCAACCAGATTAGGAAGAATGAATGATAAGACAAAGTAAAAATAAAAAATTGGGTCAACATGGAAGGGAATCCTAAACGCTCCCAACTCTTTGCATCGTCTCCTATTTATCAAAAATCAAGCACACACATGGAAGAATGATGATACAAATAGAAGAAGGTTTATGACACAAAAATCACACCTATATCCAAGCACCAATAGGGGTGATGAGGGTCATCTAGGCACACATAGCACAAGCATGGGGGAACACATCACATAACACACACTCACACATACACACACAAGATCAAGAAGGGGTCTCCTCTTAACATTGATCGACCAAGAGGTCATCCGCTTCCCAATCTAAATCCTCATAAGGGGAAGGAGGACGAGCTTGCAATGGTGGGATGTTAAGAGGAGGAGCGTCTGACCCTCTTGCAATAAGGGCCAAGGAAGAAGCCCCCACATGGTATTCTTCACCAAACTCTTATGGAGCTAAGGTCAGCAATTTCATGAAGATTTCTAACAAGGCTAAAAAAATTTCCACAGAGTTAAACATGCACCCCATAGGAGCGTCGTGTCTAACTTCAGCGAACAGGATAGGTTGCACCTGAGATCCACTGCTAGGCTTGCCGAATGATTCAAGAACAATGACCAACTCAGGGGAAGCTAGGACTGGTTCCATCACCAAGACATAACAAGTCAACATGGGGCCACCTTGCAGAGAAGGCAGACTCCTCTTTTGTCCTTCATTTTCGAAAGGACCACACTCCATCCCTTGCTTCGTTAGAGGGGATGAACTCCCCACAGACAAGGCTAGAGGCACAGAGGAAGAGGAAGCAAGAACCACAATGGATACAACCAAAGTATTAATCATATCCACAAGCTTCAAGAAATGTTGGATATTCAGAACAGACATCAACAAAGGTGGCTCCACTGAAGGTACGATGAACACTTGTACCCGCTTAGGGTTAGGTGCATTCATACTCGTTATGAAAGCCGGCAGCAGTATGGGACCAAATTGAAGAGAAGAGGAGGAATGGGGGAAGAAGACATTGTGGGAGGCCCTGAAGCAGGGGCGATCATTTCTTCCTCCTTCCTTTGTGAGGTGGCTCGCCTGGCCATAAGAGATTTTTGCCGGAGCTTGCGCTCGCACGCAAGGCGGTTTCTACGACTCTTGCAACCAGAGGCTAGAGGTTGTGAAGGAACAAAAGGTTCCTGCTCAACCATGGGGATGTCCACCATAGTCATTTCTAGTGGAGGGACAGGTTCCTGGACTAGAGCAGGAGGAACATACTGAGGAGTGGCAGGAGGAGTCAACCTGAGAGCCTTGGCAGGGGGCCTCTTCCCGTTCACTACCTTAGGAAGAGTGGTAGGAGGTCACAGATCAAATTCTCTTCGATAACCTTTATTTCTATTTTATAAATAGTACCACGGTCTGGGGTATTCATTAGGGAGGTCTGTGATCCTGAGCTTGGTCCTACGCCAAGGAGGAATCATCAGACTCAGCAGATAGCCACCGGGCTAGTTCATCCAATACTCTTCCCAAGAAGGGGGAGAGGACGAGGAAATCCGAGAGGAGGTACCCTTCTCCTTACCTTTACGAGAAGGAGAGGGAGCCAACATGGAATTCTCCTTCCCTTTCTGGGAAGGGATAGTAGTCGGTGCAGGCTTCTCCTTCTCCTCTTGAGAAGAGGAGGCAACCGATTGTTCTATCACGAGAAGGGTCAGCTTTTGCTCCCCCTTTCCCCCAGTTTTATACTTTACATAATTCTTGTAAAGTAGGTCCATTCTTAGAGGAAGTGGGCCAACTGAGGAGGGCCAAAAGTGATCCAACAGATATCCACCTCAGGACACCAAGGGCTGATATCCAGTGTCATGCACTACATGCATGACACCTTCATGAGAGAATTTTAAACATTTGTGAATAACAAAGGAGATTCAATTCATGGAGGTGAGCTAGGGTATGCCTAGCTTCAGCCTAAACACATCTGACTCTAGGATAACGTCAAAAACTATGTCAATAGCCCTAGGTCCAACCAGGACAGACAAAGTTATCAAGTCTTAAGGTTTGAGACACATACCATCGTGTGTACATATGGTAGATTTTGTTTCTTCATTATTTTCCTTTTGTAATGAATTTAATACTATTTTTTCCTCAGTGATAACATTCACGTGACTTGCGGGGTCTATCAAGACTCCTATCACAATGTTACCATTGACGTGATCAGGAATGTAGAGAGGTGAGGGTTTATTGTTTAAGGGAAAATCTTGTGATGTGAATGTAATGTCTGGCGAACTGGGTGTAGGTGGAGCAGTAGAAGTCACCATGACCATATTGACATAGGCCTCGAGTTGAGTAAAAAAATTAGTGGGATCGATAATCATGTTAGCAAAGTGTGACAGAAACAGGTTTGTGTATATCTGCAGTTCACTATTAGCTTTCACCACTAATTTGTTAGCATTTTTCTTACTCCCATCGAGACGAATGGTACCGTCCTTGATGCGGTCCTATATCTCATAACGCAACTGCATACAATGTTCAGTATCATGTCCATTAACTCCATGGTACTAACAATAAGTGCTCCCATCATACCAATTAGGGTAAGGCTCTTTAACAGGCTTAGAACTTGGCAAAGTTATGATCTTATCCTTCAACAACTTTTATAGGATGGAAGTATTAGATTTTGATAACTTTGTGAACTTTCAGTTACATTTGAGGCCATTGTCATCAACAGCAGCTACTACATTCGTAACGACCTTACCTTTTCCAGAGATTGATACAATGGACTTTCCCTCAGAATGGGAGCGCGAGGAGGATCCCCCAAACTGAACATCTGTCTGCTAGTACTCTCGTAAGGCTACACACAACTGTGTGAAAGAAGGATATTTCATAAGGGTGAACTTCTCTTGCCAAGGCCTTTGTAAGTTCCCTATGAACACCTTCTGTACGTCAAAATCAGGAAGCTGATACGAGATTTGTGAAAGGAGCGCTTGGTAGCGCGCTATGAAATCAATGATTTTTTCATTATCTCCTTGTTTACACCAGACAAGATCCGAAAAGGTCATCTTCGGCCTGATGTTTGCTTGAAACTGTCTAGGGAATTGATTTACAAGTTGGTCAAATGAGAAAATAGAGTTGTCAGGCAAGAAACAATACCACTCGAGTGTTGTGTCCTTGAGAGATCGGGGAAACAATTTAGCCATCAATGCATTGTGATGGAAGAATTATGTGCATAGGGTGGCGTTAAAGGTAGATACACGTGTTTGTGGATCTCCCTTACTGCCATAATTTTTGAATTTAGGTATCTCCATTCCTTGGGGGAAGGGAGTCTTTAAGATTACAATTGAAAATGGGCTATGTCAGAAGAAGGGATGGAAGATAGGCTAGGTAGAGGCTTGGGAAAGGTTTTCCAACTGGCTCTGCATCTTACCCATATTTTGAAGAAGGGTGTTCAAAATAGGGTCATTAGAAGAGAGAGGTCCAGAGGAACCTCCTCCAGAGCCACCACCACCAATAGGGCTTCTGCCAGAACCACCACTGTGACCTTCGTTGAAGTTGCCTATGCCAGCACCGCCTCTACTACCGAATCCTCCACCACTAACAAATCCTCCACTACTCATATCGCCAAAGCCCCCACTACTAGAGGTGATAGGAGGGTTGAAGCTAAAGCCCAAGGGGACCCTATTTACTTTGATAGTTTTAGGTTGTTTAGAGAAAAAAGGGATACTGATAGAAGGGACCACATCGGCCATGTAGACGAAGATGGGAGGCATCGATACTCCTAATTGTCTTTCACGTTCTTCAAAAGTGAATCCTTGTGTGAAGCTAGGGTTGTTAAAAGGAGTGCATGCTTCAGCGAGACGGAGAAGGATAGTTAGAAGTTATATGCATGTTTGATCTTTACTCATCATATGCTTCAACTCACTAACAACCTAAGTGGCTCTAGCCATCTTTGGATTTCTTTCCAAGCAATTCTCTAAGTTGCTCAATCCTTTAGTGAGAGTGGCAACGCATTCTGTAGGGATTTGAATAGCCTCATACTCATCCACTGATGATAGCGTAGGAGACACAGGGGGAGTGGGAACGTGATTGGTTTCATCTTTGAAAGCATGTTCACCTACACACAAAAAGGAGAGGAAAATTTTGGGTGGCTATATAGGGGCCTGCCTCAATCAAAGCCCCATTTAGGTGTTTCAACCTCCACGAACATCCAAGAAAGCGAGATAAAGAAATTACTATAATGAAGAGCACCAAAAACACTACAAAATAGTAAGTATGCTAACTCAACCAAGTGATAGAGGAGAGGAAAGGGAAGCTTACCACTTCCACTAAGAGCACTCAAGGTTGCTTGGGGGAGAAAATGAGAGTACTCAAGCCTTTGCTGCAATTGTGTTTGTCCCTAACTTGCTCTACCAAAGTGATCGAGTAAAGCTTTGTTGCAATGGAATGCTTGAAATGCTGGTTGAAAGCTTGAGAGTGAGCTTGTGAATGAGGTGAAGAGGTTCAACTAAATGCTTAGAGGATGGAAGCAGATGAAATGCTTGTTGAAGAAGAAGTGGAGAAAAATGACCATATTCAAGTCGGTCAGCTGAAGGGGGTGTTACAACTTGACTCCCAATGAGAAGTGTAACACCTCTATAGGTTCAGCTACAAGATTTTTCTAGGGACATAAGCGCATTGTGCGGGCGTCCCTGGCATAAATTCCTCCACCGCTGCTCAAAACAGGGACCAAGTGTGATGAAAGTAGCAAGCTTAGTTGGAATTAAGCCTCTGAACTTGGGTTTTCTAAGGTGGATAAAGGAAAAAAGGGGATTTGCACATGGGGTGCAAATTTACTCCTATACACACACACACACACACACACATATATATATATGTCAATTTAGTCCAATCGGTATTCTCATGCATATGGGTGATCTATCTATGAGCATGTGTATGTAAGTCTACCTACATATACTCATGTATGTATTCTCTCATACATATGAGTCTATTATAGACATGTACACATATACATATATATACATCTTATGCACATATCTCATCGATACCACAATAAGCATACAAGGAAAGACTGACATGTGCATGACATCAAGACTTAATCACAATTCTCAATCACAACATTCACAACTAAGATTACTTACCTTTTCCCAAAACTGAATTTACTCTCTATGACCAACTAAGACTTGTGAATGCTTAGTTAGGCTCATTAAGGGTTACCAAACCAAGTTCTTCTCCCGAGTGATACTTCCACTCTCTTCTGGAGGATCGAACCTATTCCTGCACTCAACTTGGCACATCATAACTGTTGTTAGCCGAACACAACATAATCATATGCATCATATATAATTTCATAGTTAGAAACATTATAAAATATCAAATTGCATCAATCATTCATTCTTCATATTTCCATTCAAGATACATTAAACATATTCATATAAAGATTCACAAAACACATTCATGTAAAGATCCATAAAACACATTCATTTATTCAAGCAATTTAGCAAAACAAGGTAATATAAAATAGGTAGTATTGCTCGGGGTGTAACAAAATTTAATTGCAATACCATAGTATCTGAGATCTCTCTAAAGGAAAATTGGTCATTGTAGTTAACACCATAAGAATACCTACAAATCATAGCAATACTCTCATTGCATAATCAACGTAGACTCTAGGAATATGCTTATGGCACCATGATCTTTAGCTCTATAAAGGAAGATAATTTATTATAATTGGAATATCTACTTAAAAGCATATATATCATGCCAATACTCCTACATACCATCCAAATTCCACCATGGCACAATAATACATTAGTGTTAAATCTCCAAAGGTAATCAAAGTATTGTGATGAACATCTCCAAGTTCTAAAAATAACATTTATCTACAAATAATAGAGTCGACTTAGTTAAAATAAATGTGATAGGTCCACTTCCTAAAAATATTATATAGGATTGTTACATGTTGATGCAGAGCAGGGGTAGACCTTAACAAAACATGACTATTCCAATACAATTCCTTAAGGGTTTCATGGGCAAAAATACATAAGGCATCTTAGTACACCTTGTCACCATTGATGACTTAGCCTATAATGTATTCATGGAAGGAAAACACACCAACACAAAAATAGGGCAGCATGGAACAATGGGGAAACAATGTTTCAATCCTTTCCAATACATTTGAAGACTTTGAAGCATTCTTGACTCAAACAATTTCACTATGAATAGTCACCTAGGCATTTGGTGATTCTTGACAACATTGGCCACATAGTCACATAGCCAATAGCACAAAAAAGGATGGAACAACATAAGTACAAACTTGGGGTTGTCTCAGGTCACAGAGGGTCAAGAGCGGAAGGCTAGCCTAACTTACCTCAGCTTAATAGGATGTTAGGAAATGCGGGACAAGAATAATGAGGACTATAAGGTCTTTAAATCACTTTGCAGACTCGAAACATAGAATGGGGCTAGGTGAGCCAGTTTTTGGGTTTAACTCTACACCTCAGGAAGTTCTCTGCCCAAGGAAAAAAGCACAGTTTTGGGATGAAAGTGCGGCATGCTAGCATCTCTCAAGTGCACTGGCATCTGTACAACCAGAGGACTAAAGAAGCAAGGTTAAACACTAGAAAACATACTAACAACCTAGCTAACTACTTCCAAAGGGCCAAAATGAGACTATGAAATAGGCAAGATATGTACGAATATGATAAAGCAAATAAACAAGAGTTAGGATGATGAGAATAACCTCACAAAGATACTCGTTCACCAGCTAACTCCAAGCCACACGTCCACCTACACACAATGAAGAGGAAAATTGTTGGGTGGCTATATAGGGGCTCGCCTTAGTTAGAACCTCATTTAGGTGTTTCCACCTCCACGAACAACCAAGATAGCGATAATGGAGAAATAATATGATAAAGAAAGCAATGGAGTAAAGAACACTAAAACACTACAAACAATAATGTGCTACTCAACCAAATAATAGAGGAGAGGAGTAGAAAGCTTACCACCTCCACCAAGAGCACTCAAGGCTAATGAAGGAGAAAATGAGAGGAAATCAAGCCTCTATTGCAATGGTGTTCTTCCACACTTGCTCTATTGAGTTGATGGAGTGATGTTGTTGCTGCTATGGAGTGCAAGAGTGTTTCTTGAATGCTTGGAAAGTGTGCTAAAGGATGCAAAGAGATGAAGTTGAATGCTAGAAGGATGCAAAAAGAGTTATGAAGAAGTTGAAATGCATGTAGAAGGAGGGAATTTGAAGGAAAGATGAAGAAAATGGCCATATTCGGATCAGTTAGCTGAAGGGGGCATTACAAGTCGACTCCCAATGAGAAGTGTAATGCCTCTATAGGCTCCAGAAGTAGGAATCTGCCAAGGACATAAGTGCACCGCGCGGGCGTCCCCGACAGTTATTCCTCTGTCGACACACAAAACAACTGCCAAGTGGAATGAAGGTAGGGAGATTAGGTGGAATTTAGACTTTGAGTTTGGTTTTCTAAAGTGAAGAAGGGAAAAAGGGGAATTTGCATAAGGGGTGCAAATTCTCTCCTATACAACCACATTCGAAGACACAAATCAACATTATGGTTTATTGACACAAGGCATAAATGATGCACTACTACTCAACTGACATAAGAAAAATTAATCCAATGGAGCCTTTGGTCTACACCAGATCTAAATAACATGGAATAATGCTTTATACCTAGACAACATCAAGCAATGCATGGATTTATCAAACCCTAGGCTGGAGGGGTGTGTTATGATTGTTTCACCACAAATCTGAAATTTTTGCCAAAGAGATCTCCTTCACATGCACATGAAATGAACCCAAAACTTGTAGGGATGTAGATGGTGCCAAGACAGAATTTCCCACCAATTTGTAGCATTTTCCCTTGGTGGAAACTCGAGTTATAGCATTTTTTGCAAGTTTGAAACCCTGGGTAGGGTTTAGAGCAGTTTTCAAAAAAATGCTTGTATCTCCCTCAAAAATCAATGGATTTGAGTAAAACAAAAAGCATTGCAAAGGTGATGAACCCCTAAAACTTTTCCAATCAAATTCTAGTTCATAACAAGTACAAATTCGTATAATGTGAAAGAACTGTCAGATTTTGTAAGAAAATATAGTTTTGAATGTGCAAACTTGAGATTTTCTTCATTCCAACTCCAACCAACCTTCTCCAACCCTAGATTTCATGTTTACAAGGAATAATTTTATTTCCATGCCTCCAACCGACCCACAACTGATTCTTAACAATATGCAAAAAGTTGTCATTACAACCTTGACAACAATTAGCAACTTTTACATCTTTTTGCATCTTTTTACAACATTACACCTAGTGACTCAAAATGGACCTAGATTGACCTATAATGGTCTCAGAGGACCTTATTTACATAAATCAAGCTAAAACAAAGAAAAAACCAAAGTTTCACAATATAACCCAAAATTGCATCAAAGGTGCTCTTGCACCACATGTTCATAAAATAGGTCTATTATAAGAAGAGCACAAGTCTAGTATAGGTCCACATAAATATTACTGGAAATCTACAAGAAAGCTACAAGTGCATTGCAAGTTCTTCATACAAAAGCATAAAAAGTGTCCCACCATATTAAGAAAACTCAATATTGTCTATCTCTAACTGGAGTTTCCATATTACTACCAAAAAATACCACTAAAAGTGATCTAGATCTTCCCAAATCATTATGATAAATATTTCCATAGATTCTCAAACTCAATTAGGCCATGTTAAAACTCTAATTACATGCTAAGGATGTTTTCATGGCATCATGGTTAACATCTTCAAACCAAAATATAATACATCATTATCAAGCATGCTCTTTCTATTGAATTGCTTGTTGCTAAATATCTCAAATATTATCAAAGTGGTTGTTTTCTATCAAAGACCAATTTTTTTTAAGATCAATATAGCACCATCAAGCTATGAAACATATCTATTGTTTAATTTTGGTACTACAAAATCATCTATTGTGGAACTTATCTATTATTAAATTTTATTACTATAAAGTTATCTAGTATGGATACATCTATTGCTAAATTTTGCCATTACAAAACCACCTATTATGGAACACATTGCTACTAATTTTTACTGTTATAGAATTAATTTTTATAGAACACATTTGTTGATAAATTTCAAAACTATATAGCCATAAGCATCCACTGCAAGAACCTCCTTACTACAAAACTATTACAATACACTACGAGAACCCAACAAGAATAATTATGAGACCATTGAGGGACTTATCTTGTTTCAAAATTCCTACACTAAGAAACTTTCTAGTGGCTTCCTCTAACCATACTCAAAATCATGCATGCAAATATATACTTATATCTCATTTGAACAACCTTAAGAAACTATGACCCAACAAACAATCTTCCACAATCTATAAAATACATAGATTTTAAACAAAAACCTACAAAACATGCATTCATTAACAAAATTTCTTGCATGCAATAGCCAAAAAAAACACAACCTTGTAACAAGTAAAGCTAAATCCATTGAAGTGCATCTGAAATGCCCACAAATCTCTAACCATCATATCCACATTCTAAATGTCAGATTCACAAATTTAGAACATTTAAGTATACACAAACTTAAAGTTGCATGATCCACAATATATATTTACATGCAAACTTTAAAAACTATGAATATGCAACATGCAAGTATATGCAAAATCAAATCTCTTTGAATTTGTAACATGCATTTACGTGCAAACTCAAAACTATGAATCTACAACATGTTAAACCACCAAAGAGTTATGAGGCTAAAAATGTCTACTATCTTTTCATGTGATGAGGAGTTAAATTCAATCACCCCAAATAAGACTTCTAAACCATAGTTAATACAACTATAGCCCATGCGACTAGGGGCTAAGAACAAGCACCCAACATAAGCACTTTTCAGTAGTATATGACTACAATTTAAAATCTTTGTGTGTTTTCCATATGACTAGGAATGCATCCCATATAGCCAAATAGGAGATCTAGATCATCATATGACTAACTCCAAAATTTTACATATTGAGCTTCCATAGCTTAGAATTAGTTTTCTTGAATGTAGACCTATCTTTGTCCTTTATATGCCCATAATCTTTAACATGAAATATGATCATCATAAGCTAAAAGAATCCAAATCAAGACACAAACTAACTATGGGCATGTAAGTACCCAAATCAAGAGACAAAATATAATGCCCACAAATCATGGTGAGCCAACAACCTTCAAATAAGCCTTGCATGCTCCATTTTGGACTTATCTTGCCTTTAGAAAGATGTTGTCATATGTAGGCTAAAAGCTCCTCCTAAATTTCTAGTTCATAGTTTATTCCATGTTTACATGTAATTGTGCATCATAATCATATTACATGTGGCATAAAGGACCACCTCAAGTGGGACACCCTTTTACATATGGACACAATACAAAGTAATTGATGAAATTGAATATTAAAAGTTGCAAAGTGCATGACACCTAATACAAACACCATTATAACATAATTGTCATTATCATTTTATTGATGTTATATTCAATCATTTTCATTTCAAATCCATAATATAACTATGAAATCATTTTGTTTTTAAAACCATATAATTTTTTTAATGACACATAGTTTTGAGAGATGATTCCACAATATTAATTTATTTTTTGTATTGAACAACAAATTGACCTGATTCCATTTTGTTTATTTTTTTGAAGACAAAGTTGTTAAAAGTATAGTATTCTCTGTTTTATTGAAAAAAACAGCACAGTTACACTAGCATTAGGATGAGTTAACTATGGTGGAGTAGTTGGATGTACAGAAGCCGCCCATATGGACTGTTAAGATTGGAAGTCATTTGAAATACACCAAAATTTGCTGTCGTCATCCTCTGCTCAGAGTTTCATCATTAGATGCTCAACTCAATCATTGCATTGAACACAGACAATGAGATATTCAAACAATCATTTACCCAGATGAGAGCAAGTCTAAAATATCAAGAGAAAAAAATTGCTGACGTCATGTGCAAAGACTTACAGTAGCCGACACCAATCCTCCATTTTCTAAGTGTGCAAATTAAAACAAGGATTTTTAGATTACTCCACTGTCTACATTTTCCATTTGTGGAGTCAAATCTATGAGTTGTTACTAATAATGACTTGTTACAACTTTCTTCCCAAATATCTCAGAAAAAAGAACTGAGTTGTCACTGATAATGCAGTTGATTTCACTAAGTTCCACAAAAGGTTGTTTTCATACACTTTGTTCATTTCAACTGGTTGGAGAGTTTAAAATATTAGTAAAGTGAAATGAGAGTAAGTGTCCCACCATAATTTTTCAGACTTGCTTGAAAAAGATGTAAACAGTTGTTAAATAAAAGTGTGCGTCTTCTAGAAGATCTAATGTTGGTTTTGTTATAGATTTTAGTTCATAGATAGAAAACCATGTCTCGTTGCTGAAAATTCAGGTAAATTAATGACCGACATGAAATAAAGATCTATTTATTTAAAAAAGTTGTATTTTGGAACAATACAATTTGGACGTTCATCGATCTACATATTCAAGAACTATTTTCTATATTTAGAATGCTCTTTGAATATTGAAATCCAAAGCAATTATACCTCTTGAATGTAAAAAAGCGAGGATGGAAACTTTTTTAGTGATAATGATAATCATCATAATTATCATAGTGGCATCACTCCAATTGTATATGATAAAAAACAGAAAAACAAACACAGTGATTAGCCCAATCATTGCTGCAGCACACACATTTGATTTTATTACTTGCTTACAAAAAGCTTTACATCGATCCTCTTTTATAGAGGAATATGGAAAATGAAATAAGGTTCCAGACAGTAGGAACCGACATAGAGAGAACTCTAGAACATTCATCCACTGTTGATTGCATTTAATATTTTCACCTGTTCCTTATTGGTTAGGTGAATGACTTTGCAAGAAATCTCCAGAAGGTGCGTAGGTTGTAGAGATCACTAGAACATTCGTTAGGTGGGAGAAATTATTACTCCAACACCTCCCCTTAATTTCGACCACACATACTTTTATCATTTTTAATTTTGTCTTCCAATTTTTTAGACTTACTAAATCATTTTTTAGAAGGATGGGTCCCAGCCTAAAGCCTTGTTAGGTACCCATTTACAATCACTTTTTTAGTGATGACCATCAAACATTCAAATTTTTGTTTTTGAAATTCCTTGTTTGCAAATTCTTTGCTTGCTCACTGATCTTCTAATTTGCAATCTAATTTCTTCCTTTCTGGAAGTAATTTCCTTCATGCTACTGCACTTTGCTGCAAGAATCTAGTTCCATCATTTTGTCAATCAAACTTGGTGTTTTCATGCACCTTCACTTCCATTTGATTTTCAGATCACCTCAATCTTAGATGCACCCTTTTTGAAAACTATAATCTCCCAAATCAAGTTATCTCACTTTTCTCAAATGTTCAAACTATTGATTTTTAAAAAATCATTCCAAAAGTACACTCACTATTTGCATAATTTATTACAACACAATGATCAAACTTTTCTTGTTTTCTATCTTTGATGACACATGAATTCCTATACATAAACAATCTTTTGATCATACCTGTGATCTTCTTCCAACTTGATCCATAGACCCATCCACAATCCATTTTCATGGACTCTTTCATATATTCATTATTCCAACTTGTATTCCAGCACATTTTTTTAGAATGGTTTTTTAAACCACACACACTGCAAGGGTGTAAGTCCCAACACTTGTCCTTGGTATGCCCTTTCCTATGGCAATGCATACACTCAACACTTTTCATTTCTTGAATAAATTTTCTTGAACTTGTAGTATTATTCACCTTACCTGTGACATACCCAAGACCTTCATACTTTGGCCTCATTGTTGGCTCAATTGGATCTTTTATTCCATGTTCATTCTTTCCCAAACCTTCACCGTTATAACCCATTTTCTTCATTATTTTTAATCCAACATTGTTTTCATTACAAATTTTCTCATCACACCTTACAAGATTTGTAGATTCAAACACACTTTTATCTTCATCTTTACATTCTTTATCTTTTCTTGTAAATCTTCATTATTTTTCTTAACCTCATCAAACAATTTCAATTTTTCTTCTAACTCTTCATTCTTCTTACTAACTTCCCACAAAATTTCTAAAACTTCATCAACCACCTTTAACTTTTCTTCTAATATTTTATTCTTCTCCTCAACTTGACACAAATCTTTCAAAAGTTCACTATTTTTTTCCTTTAAAAAGTCATTTTCACAAATTAAACTTTCATTTTCTTTTAACACTCTTTTACCAAGTTTTCCCATTGATTCAATCAATTTAAACTCACCTTGATTTTATTTTGATTCTGATTTCTTTCCGATAACCTCAATGCTAACACTCCACCAAAAAATATTCTTGCTCGGGGCTTCAGATTCTTTTTACCCACATTTTTGCTCCTTCCTGCAACTGTATAACCAATTTGTAGTTCACAGAATAATAAACTATTCAAACACAAGTCTTATCAGATGCAACCATTTTTATTTATCCCAGAAAATTATATTCGTCTCTATCCATAATGGCACTGCCAATTCACATTTCAGAATATTCATAAAATAGAACATTTTCTAAAAAATCAGTTGCATTATGACATTAAACAGATTCAAATCATAAAACATGAAATTACACTGTGGTGTCCCTGAACAATTCAGTATCTACTTTCTCTCTGTAGACACAACAATCTTCCTTTTGCCAACAAACAACAATTACTCACTTTTAATCTGGTGCTTTTCTCCCTTGACAGCGACTTGATCTCCTTCCAAGCAATGAACTCTATCAACGATCTTTTTGCATCTTCAAAACAACTATCTTCACTGAGGGATGGCTTTCTTCACTAGGAAACGACAGCCTCTTTCAGCTTGGAGCTGGCTTCAGACCTTACTCAGCCTCATACAAAAATACTTTGCCTTCGATTTATTGATAGTGACTAACTCTTTCTTGAACACCGAGATGGAGCTCTTGATTGCTTCGATCATGGCTTCCTCCTCAGACTTCTGCAACTTTTTCCTCTACCCATTTCCTTGTCCTTCCATACATCTCTTAACTTTGATTGCAATTTCTTCACACAGATTCACCATCGATTCACAACTTTCATAGCTGACACATGCCACCCACAACCCAAGATTTGAAGGGCTCTGATACCATGATAAAAAATAGAAAAAAAAACACAGTGATTAGCCCAATCGTTGCTGCAGCACACACATTTGATTTTATTACTTGCTTACAAAAAGCTTTACATCGATCCTCTTTTATAGAGGAGTATGGAAAATGAAATAAGGTTCCAGACAGTAGGAACTGACATAGAGAGAACTCTAGAACATTCATCCACTGTTGTTTGCATTTAATATTTTCACTTGTTCCTTATTGGTTAGGTGAATGACTTTGCAAGAAATCTCCAGAAGGTGCGTAGGTTGTACAGATCACTAGAACATTTGTTAGGTGGGAGAAATTATTACTCCAATAGTATATATAGATAATCTAGAGAATCATCAAAGCATGTGTAAAGGGTTGTGAATAAAACAAGGATAGCTCTAAATGTTAGATAAGAATTATTTAAGCACATCAAGCATGTAGTAAATATAAATGATTAGCATCATATACTAATCGAGGGGATATATGAAAAGGTAAAATTGTAAGCACACATAAGTAGGATATAAACATGATTTAGTGTGTGTATAAGGTTGCTTCAAATATAGGAATATGATAAGACATGGATAAACATAGATGTAATATAAGAATAATGTAGGGGAGAGGACCTAGTAGTTGAGAACCCTAACTTCATGCTTCTCAAAATCCTACGTGGAATTTTCAAATCACTCCCAATTTTTTACAGCAGCTTACTTGGCAAGTCCCCTACTTATAACTAAGGTTTTAGGCCCACCTCATCAAATATGATGCCACATCAACATGCCTTTTGTCAAGGTGTCCAAAAAGGCCCCAAAAAAGTGAGACTAATACTTGTGCATCTACATCATGTTTAATTGGGCGTTGATGTGGTATCACATGATTGGTTGTTGTTTAGATCTAAGGAATACATTTCATTTAATCATGGGTAGTCATCATCAACACTAACAACTTTAAAGTCACAACTATTGGTCCATTATTGTTAAAAATATTAGGCATTTTATAAACAAATTCTATCACAACTATTGGAACATGCTCAAGCACTGGGTCCTTTCCCCTAAATAGGAAATAAGTATCAATCATGCATGTGTAATAAGCTTGCCCCTAATTTAGTCAAAATATGACATAATAATGGACCTAAAGGCTAGGTAAGGAACATGTATAGGCACAAAGAGGACATAAATTGTAAAATAGATAAATATATATGGACATGACAAGGGTCATAACATGTAAGCATATGAGCTAATCACGATAAGGATCATAGATGATAAGCATCATAAACATGGAATCAAAGCATGATAAACATCATAAACATGGGATGATAAGATGCAAACATGATAAGCACTACCAATATGAAAACATAATTACATATAATCACAATAAGGATCATAAACATGCAGCCATAAGATATGGGCATAATAGGATGTAAGTAACATAGGTTGTAAATGTAATAAAATTACATGCACAAGTTAAGCATATAATAGAAAATAAGATGAAAATATTTGATAATAACTAGCTACTTCAAGGGGCAACCTCTAAAAGTATTCAACAAAAATATAATTTGCAATATGATGCTTAATGACTATAGAATACCTCATATATATAGGTATCATTAGGGAATATTAGTACTCTAATCCTAATAAGGCTGACCTACGTTACAATGATTATAATTAGAGGGTCATAAATGAATTAATAAGGATTATGTGAGCTATAATTCACTATAAAATATCCAAACATAGACAATAGTTTAAGGTTATAGCACACACCCCTTCAAACAAGAAGTATCATCAATATTGATTGATTGTGGATACTTCTACACAAAACTTTATTTTCCCATGTAACTTCTTCGAGATGAAAATTCTTCCACTTAATAAGGTATTATATGATTGTCTTAGTCATCGAATTCTTTGTACATGTATGGATTTAATTAATTTAGGATCCATGATGATTCTCCCCCCTTCATTGAACTTGAGCAACGTTGTATGTCCTAGAATATGTTGTTAAGTAAAGAGACATGAAAAATTGGATGTATTTATGTTGTTGGAGGTAATTTAGAATTGTATTCGATGCTGCCACTTTTTTATAAAATATAATGTAGACCATAATATTTAGGTGAGAACTTGTAATTCTTTTTATGATGTTTCAAGAATATTTCCTTATGGTTGTAAAATTAGAAAAAAAAAATCTCTTACTTCGAAATTCCTTTCACTATAATGTTGGTTAGCCTGCTATTTCATTTGGTTTTATGCCATGACTAGATTCTCCTTGAGACTAAAATCTACCTATTGTTAAGATTTTATGTGATCCTCCATATTGTAAACTCTAGAGCTGTAATGTTCAAAGATGATATGATCGATGGAGGATGGTATCAATATAACTCCATACATGGGGGCATTTTTGAAATACTATAGAAGGAAGAGTTATATCTCACCATTCTTCTAGTGGTAGCCAAGCCAACCATTGAAATTTCTTCTCTAAAGTAAAACAAAATAGATACCCCTCTATGCACTTGTTGACTACTTGAATATGTCCATCCAATTGGGTATGATATAAAGAGCAATGGGCTAGTTGAGTACCCAAACAAGGGAATAAATATATCCAAAATTACAAGTAAATATAAGATCACAATCACTTATGATAATATTTGGGCTACCATGTAACTTCTATATATTTTTCATAAATATTTTGGTCATTATATTTATTGCAAAAGGATGCAATAGTGTACAATAATGGTCATATTTGTTGATTCTATCTACCACTACTATGATGTCATTGTTCCCTTCAAACTTTGGCATGTCTATGATAAAATGGACAAGAACACTTCTTCGCACTGATGGCTAGGAATATCCAAAGGTTACAAAATATTTGGTTTCTTAATTGTATCACCTTTATTTCTTTGACATATTGAACATTTTTCTACAACCTTATAGCATTAAGCCCTCTAAAAAAAATCTTCCTCAATTTTTAATGTCTTCAAAAATCCTAAAAATACTAAAAATAACCTCAAATATGGATTGTAGCTACTTTAATGTGTCCTTGATCAACATTTTTTTAAAAGACAAAAAATTAATAGAGATATATGCTCTACAACCTAACCTCCTAGGTCAAAAAATTTCCTTTCTTCTTACTTTTTGGATGCTAAGATCATGCTTTAATACCACTCATAATGAAATTACTTGCACATAATTTATAATACTCCATTCATATAGGAATCATTAAGTAATATTAGTACTTTAATACCAATGAGGCCAACCTAGCATACAATAATTATACTTAGGGGTTCATAAATGAATCAATTAAGGCTTATATGAACTATAGTTATTTACCATCTAGGTACATGTGTAGGGAGATGTGAGACTAAAAGGTCTTAAGTGGCGACTTTTTCTAGAATCAAGAAAGACTGATCTTGGATGAGAAATTGAAGATAGTTACACTCAAAATTTGAAGATGCAACAAGAACAACAGTTGTAGTGCTCCAAATCTAATTTCTAAAGTACTAATTTCTTTTTGAAAATGGTAGATATTAAGGGGTTCAAAAAGGGGGAGCACACGAAGTGCTCTTATTTTTTTCAAAAAACATAGCATACCATCTAGTGTGCTCCCACTAAAATGTTAATTTTTATTAGTATTTAAAAAATTGCTTTAGTGAGAAAATAGCTAACACCATGTAGTTTATGCCTAATTTTTCTACTATTTTTTAATAAATATATGTTTTTTAATAATTTTCAAAGTGGACACATCTTGAAAAATAAAAAATTGAGCATGCTTCCCCCAAATTTTATAGGAAACTAATGGAAGATCATTTTTTTGACTATGTATAGAATAGAGTCTAGTTTCTTAAAATGTAATTTATTTGAAATTTCAACAAATGTCTAAAAATGAAGCCAAAAATGCCATACATAGGTTTTTCACAAAAAATAGAGACACTACGAAAATAAATTAAAGATCAAAACCTTAACATATTCGAAACATGAAAAATAATTACATGGCTAGAAAGCTAAGAGAGCTCAATATTATTATGTCATTTTTTTTACTTCCATTGAAACACATGCAAACCTAATGGAGAACACACTTGAGAAATTGTGTCAATTTTTTTATAATTTAAAAAAACACATCTTTGTGTATTGAAATGTCAGTCCAATCCTTTAGGTTGGACTCCCAAGGAAAATCCAATCCTAAGGGTTAGAAATTACCAAGATAGAAAATAATGTGAGAGTGCTATAACACACTCACTAGAGTGTTATTGTTTGTCTTAGGTTTCAATAATGCTCTCACATTCTTGTAAAGAAAAAATTCTCCTCTCTCCCACTCTTTGGCCTCTCCCTCCTTCCCTCTCTCCCTCCCCCAAGCTCTAGACCTATCTTTCTACCTCTCCTTCCATCTCTCTATTTCCCTCTTTAGATATCCATCTCTCTCTGGACCTAAGTCTCTACCTCTCCCTCGATACATCCTTCCCTCTATATTTCTCTCTATGTCACCTCTCTCTTTCTCTCTCCCTATGTTATTCTTTGTCGCACATCTCTCCCCTCGCTACCTCTCCCTCCCTCTCTCACCCTAGCTCCCTTGCTCCCCCTTGCTCCCCCCTCTCTCTCCACCTCTCCCTCCATCCCTCTTGTCTCTCTCTTTACCTCCCTCACCTCTTTACCTCCTCTCTCTCTCTGCCCCTCCCACCATCCTTCTCTCTTTGACCTCTCCACCTCCCTCCCCTCTCTATCAATCCCTCGAACCCTCCTCTTTTTCTATCTCTAACTCTTTGTATTTATGTAGATATCTATCTATTTCTCTCTCTCTCTCTATGTGTGTATGTGTCTCTTTGTTTATCCCCCTCTCACCTCTCTAACTCCCTCACCTCTCTACCTCCTTCCCCTCTCTACCTCTCCCTCCCACCCTCCCCTTTGTCTCACTATCTCTTTATCTCTCTATCTTTTTGTCTCTCTATCTCTATCTCTTTCTCCATCTCTATCTCTCTATCTTTGTGTCTATCTTTGTCTCTCTATTTGTGACTCTATATCTCTATCATTTTCTTTGTCTCTTTGTGTCTCTCTATATGCCTTTGTCTTTGTCTCTATCTTTGTCTCTATCTTTGTATCTATCTTTGTCTATGTCTTTGTCTTTGTCTTTGTCTGTCTTTGTCTTTGTCTTTGTCTTTGTCTTTGTCTTTGTCTTTGTCTTTGTCTTTGTCTTTGTTTGTCTCTATCTCTATTTGTCTTTGTCTTTGTCTCTATCTTTGTCTCTATCTTTGTCTCTATCTCTGTCTTTGTCTTTATCTCTCTCTCCATCCCTACTTCCCTCTTACCCTCCCGCTCTCTATGTCTCACTCCCTCCATCTCTCCCTCTCTTCCTCTCTATCTCACCTCTCTATCTCCATCTCTCTCTAAAGTATAGTAAAATAAATGTTCATATATAAACTTCACTTATACTTAAATTTTTATTTCATGTATATAGTCTAAGGTAGAGATAGATGGGAAGAGAAAGAGAGAGAGGTATTTTTTCTTCTTGTAAATGTGATTCTTTATGTTATAATGTGCTCGTGTTATGTCTTTTGTGGGACCAAAAAGTGGTGTGGCCACTTTTCGGCACCCCATCTTTTTGAACTTACCTATATGTTGGTAGGTATTATAGGTACCACATATAACACAATGCTAACTTATATGACACTATCCTATACCACAAAATATTTATGGTACCACACAAAGAGATTTAGATAATGTGATGTTGCACAACACGCTAAAAGCCTTGCTATATTATATACAAGCATTAGACACTTCTTTGAGGGATACAAAAGGTTTTATGGCACTACAAAACCTTCATACATGTCATTTGGACCCATTTGTGGGTCATATAGCCCTTAAGTATCCTTAAACAAACATAAATATCCCTAATAAGCTATAATATAGATAAATATCATAAAGGGAAAGGTGAATTCATGGGAGGAAGATAATTAAGAGTGGTTATAAAATGATATAAGGAAAAGGAAATATTAAGATGCATAAAGAGGCTATATAATGAAGATAAAATGAGAGGGAATACATGGGTAAGGAAAAGGATGAGTAAGAGGATTATATATAGAGATAGAACATAATAGAATAGAGAATAAAGGGTGAAGCTTCCCAAGCATATGTGATGCATTTATCTATGTTGGTGGTAAAGACTATATAAGATGAATATATAAGTATACCTATCTTATGATTTCAATGAATGTATAAAATTGTCTTACTTTATGTATATGTTATATACCACACAATTTTTTATTTCTTTCTTTTGTACTATCTTAGGGTTAACTTCTCTAACATAAATAATGTAAACCTTAGGCCTACATTTTATCATCAACATTTGACCTAATGTTTCTTGGACCCCATTTTGTGGTGTAGGGAGGAATTACATAAATATGGGAAAAAATTAGCAGTAAAGATTACTATGAAAGGAAGTAATATTAATAGCAGTTATTACAATAAAAGAGGTTCAATAACACACTCTAGGTCCTATCCTATGAGAGAGGCTAGGAACTTAGGGGTGATAAATGGAATGAGGGGATCCTAAAAGTATGAAAAAAATAATATAGGTCTAATGGAACCATTAAGGGTTAATAAATACCAAGCAAAAAATATCTATGATAAAGGGGGACAACAAAAGATTAAGAGATTTTCTTAAAGAAATTGATATAGCTTACAAAATATAAATGTAAGAAGAAATGAGCTTGAGACAAACTTAGGAAAGATGCCACAAAAGGATGGATGAGGCTGGAGAAACTTCTATAGAGCATGCTAAGAGGGATACTACCAAGGTAAGGTGATTCCACCAATAGATGGATAGATAGTTAAGTACTAGACTACCAAATAATGATGAAACATCTTAGCAACTAACTATCTACATAAGAAAAGTAGAAAAAAATATAATTGAATTAGTATTTAGATAAAATGGATTATATGATGAATTTAAATTCAATTAGGAAAGTACTTAGAATAAATAGTGCTCAACCAAAGCATAGAAGCAGGGGTGCTTTACCATTAGAAATTTTAACTCAAGAACCATATTTTGAATAGGATTTATCTAACCCAAGGGTTACAATTAATGAAGGGATTGAGGGTTTTCTAACCCTAATTTCAAAACTTAAACTTCTAAATTTAAATGAATACTACTTACACAAATTAGTAAGTGGAAATGTACACTTGCTGAAATAGACGATGCTAATAAGTTTAGAATTTCAAGATAAACAAAAGAATATGAAAGAAAATGACAAAAAGAAAACACACAAGGTATTATTCATGGATAAAATTAAAATATTGAAAGAAGGATTGGATAATCACACATCAATTAATGATATTTCTTTAAAAAATGAAAAATAACCAAAAGTTGCATTACCCCAAAGAGGAAAAGACACCTCAGTGAAGAGGTGAACTTCTCAAACCAAGAGTCACCCCCATACCAAATAAGACAAGGAGAGTTTATGAAGAAGGGATAAGTGTTGAATCCTTATTTAATCTAGAAGGATAAAGACCAAGAATATAATGTATAAAAAAATTTGAGGAGAGACTAATTAATAAATACTTTGAAATCCAACTGCCTAGAGATAAAGGTAGAAGAGAAAGATAAGTGAAACAACAAAGGAAAAGGATATGAAGAAGACTTGATAAAAAATTGAACTAAGGATAGAATACGCATCAAAAGGAAGGAAAAACATAATCCATAAAAGGAAAAAGTAAAAACAACTTCAAGGATGCCCACAAATAGAACAAAGCTTCCTATTGTAGCGTAAAAAAATGTCACTCTTGACAATTTCACACTACCCTGACACCCTATTTTTCCCATAACTTTAAAATTATATAATGACAATTACCAATTTTGTAATTGAATTAATAAAGTATATTTAATTCCTCATCATCCCTATAAATTTGGGCTAAAAATTAGGTCTCAGACACTTATGCCATTTGGGACTCATTCGCCATTCAATGGTGTCACTATCCTCGAGGCAAAATTTTGAATGTTTGAAATTTCAATTGGTGGGATTTTATGATTTGAAATGACCCTAGGTTGACCCCAACCCAATAGGATTACTTAAAATGCATATAAAATCAAGTTTTCCTCTCATTTTGAGCAATTAGAAAGCAGTTTTATGATGAAGGAAGCGATTCATGAAAGGAGAGCAAATTGAAGATCCTAAGATCAATCAAGGGAAATCAAGGGAAAATTTGTGAATATTATTGCAACAATTCAAGATCCAAGCATCATGTCAAAGTGTATGTGAGTTCATGTTTTCATTTTTTCATGTTTGTGAAGGCTAACCCTTGTTACAAGTCTTCAAACAATTCAAGCAATAAAGCAGGAAAGATCCAAGACCTTGAAGTGATGTGCATGACTTTAGTCCTTCAAGGAATCCATTGAAGGGTGGTGAGTTGAAACAATTTATGGATTCATCATTCCTTCCTATCATTCATCATTTTATCATTGACATGGTCATTATGGAAGTGGAAACACTAACATGAGGTCTAACTAAGGAAAGCCCCTAAATGGCACAACCCTTCCTCTCTCTTTGAATGTGTAGGTTTCAGGTTTGGAGAGGATTGAATGAAGTTTGAAGATCAATCATTCATTGTTTCATTCAATTCCCTACACCTTGAAAACTCACAAAAACTCACCTATAGAACTATCTAACAGTGATCTGACAAATTTGCAGGTGGGAATCGAAAGCTCATATTCGA
Organism: Sequoia sempervirens; assembly: GCA_007258455.2. Lineage (NCBI taxonomy): Eukaryota > Viridiplantae > Streptophyta > Pinopsida > Cupressales > Cupressaceae > Sequoia > Sequoia sempervirens. The sequence goes on along the minus strand of VDFB02281492.1, from coordinate 615,680,493 downwards.
CATCAAAGGATTGAAAAAATAGATTTGGGACACCCGTACAAGGACTCAAACGCCCTTGGGTGCCTATGTCCTCCTACTTTGACTGATCTCAAATTTATATGACAGGTACACAACACTTTGTCCTTCCTAATTTTCCTACAAATCCTTGTTACGGTCTGTCAATTGTCAAAATCTTGCAATTTTCATATTAGGGTACATAGTCTAATTAGGTCAATCAAAGAAAACCAATTACAATCCATTCCAAGACTCAATAAGATGCAAATCTAGGTTTTATTGGCTCACCTTCATGGTTTAAATTCAATCTAATCACCTTGTTGATCGCCATCTTAATGAAACCCTAGAAAAAGGCCATAATTGATCCTAGATTCTTTGCATTAGACTTAGGATCACCTTTTCTTAATTTCACCTATGTTCAAAAAATATGATAAGAATGTAACTAATCATCTATTCATTTTAGAATCCCATTGGGGAAATAGAATATTGGTGATTATAAGACTAGATTGCATGAATTTGTGGAGACACTAAGATCTGAAGCTCTAAAATGCTATATTAAAATATTCCTAAAACATAACAAGACATGGGATGAGATAAGTGAATCAATTTTAACAAATATGTATTCCCCTAATAACACTACCAAAAGTGTTAGTAAAATGAGGGAGATGGTACACAAGACGAATATGTTAGTGGAGCAATATGATCAAAGATTCAAAAGTATAGTCTAAATTTAAAAATTGGAGAAGCCACTAAATGAGAAACAAAAAATATAATGGTTTACATCCAATTTGAAACTAAAAATTAGAGCTATTGTAGATGGAAAATAATCCAATACCTATAATAAAGTAGTTGAGCTATTGACCTAAATATAAGCTCAACGTTGGAGAAAGGAATTGGGTGAAAGTGAAGAAGTAGAGAAGTTGAAGTTATAATTATAAAAATTTAAAATGCAATAAGAGATGATAATAAAATGCTAGAGAAAAGAGACTTCACCCCCACCAAGAAGGAATAATATTTGATGTACCTATTGTAGTAGAGAAGGAAACCTAATAAATGAATGTATAATGGATCAAGGTATAAAACAAGCTACTACAATAATAAAATAATTTTAGAAAGCCCTCATAAGAATAATCAGTTTCTATTGTAGTATATGCAAAACATGGGATAACATCTAATTGATTATTTCACTATAATATTTGAAGAAGATAGTGAACCACTAGTTAGGGGAATGGATAGAAAATAATCCCACATGGATAGATGCATGTACAAGGAACAAGGATTTTTCATAGATACTATAAATAAATATTTGGCACATGGTTAGTAGGAATTGGCATGAAGAAGAAATTAAAAAAAATCAACAATGTGAACCATGTGGTGCCTCAAATATAAAATGAGGATCCTTTTATTAGCTATAACAATAACTATTCTCAAGTTTATAAGAGATGTGACTATCACAACAAAATTTATAAGAATGGTCTAGGTAGAGGAAGATAGAAACTAATTTACTGTTATGATGGTGAGTTGGGTAATTATGAAAATGTGTGTAAAACTAGAAAAAGGGAAGAAAAATATGGTTGGGGATTTTTAATGAAGATTCACACAATCTATTTCACTGACCTAAGGTTGTATAGTTTTATAAGAATGGATTGGAACAAGGGACTAGAAGCAAAAAATTGTTAGGTCCTAATGCACCACATAATGACAAGGTGGTAATGAAAATACCAAAAAATGAAGGAAAAAGTGTTAGGAGATGGATATAGAATCCAAATATGAGGTGCAAGAACCTTCCAAAATAAAATAAGAGAAAATAAAAAATAAAATAAAGAAAGAAAATAATAACTCAAATGAAAGCTATTCAAGAATTTAGAAAGAAAGAGAATAGAGTAGTAGTGATAACTTGTGGAGGGATTGACACTAATAAAGGAAAATCTATCCAGGATGATTCTAATGATGAGGAAGAAAACTATCTCACAAGGATAAACATGGTCTTATAGAGAATAGATCTAAGAAGACCAAAAGAGAAGAGCAAGGGAAGGAGGATTACCATAAAGCATGTTTTTATAAAAAATAAATACAAAAATTAAAATATTTAGTAAACCTCGTATAAGACTAAGAAGATATATTGGAAAAACTAAGATTACCAGATATTGTCCAATAAATGTAGAGAAGATGGGTGATCCCACAAAGCTAGTTTACAATTTCTGGGAGATTCTGATTTTTGCTAAAATCACATATTTTTAGAAAATATAATGATTTAAGCCTTAAAAAGTTCCATTTAAAGCATTCCAATTGAACAGGGTTTGATCAAACTACCTTAGATTAAACCCCCTTGGATAGAACCCTGCTAGTTTTAAACCATACCTATAACGGAGTCTCCTTTACACCTATCAAAATGCTAATAAAAAACCACTTTTGATTTACTTTTTGGGGGATCAAATGAATTCATTTAAATTTATTTTTTGTAAGTATGTAGTCCTTATTATAAGCTTCCCAAAAAGTATAATTAAAAATAAATTTAATTTTATTATTATATTTATTTTTTATTTCTTGTGAATGTAGGTTTTTCACCGAAAATCAAGCTCTCTATTATGCACATGTGGAAAGATAGCAGAATATCAATTTTTTTTTTGAAAAATATGAGTGCACCAGATATTGAAGTCCTTGATCCAACAAAAAATTGAATTTGATACATACAAAAAAGTTAAGTGTTATCTGATCATGTCTAAATTGTAATTGGTTTGACTTCAAAACTTGATTAAAGAAAAAATATTCAATAAAACTATCTAACCAAGTGGAAGCACTATATATCGGAGTTACAAATCTAAATTCGAAAGAATAAGAATTTTAGCCTTTATGGAAAAAAAAATTTATGAGTTATACGGTGAGCGTCACTTTTTTAAAATGTTGTTTTACGAAAAAAACTAGTTTTCGAGGGAGATGGGAAAAGAAGTGCAATTTGATTCCAATTTTTTTGAAAAGAATATATTTAGAATCTAAAGACAAAATTTCATGAAACTCTAGTTTGCTTCATCTTCAAATTCCTCACGGTTTAGCCGCTATAGGTGTCCGAAAGTGAAGATTTAGTTAAAAATAATAATTTCAATGTCTAGTTTGGCCAAAAATTGTAAACCACTATTGTGGGATCACCCAGATGATAGAAGAAGATAGCATAAAGTTATAGAAAAAATAGTACATATGCCAATATATATAATTATAAATGGAGCCTACATTAAGGAGGTGATGTAAGAGAAAAACTTAGATAAAAAAGATGCATATAAAGGATTGTACTCAATGGGGAGGATCCTCGGGGTGAAAATAGATGAAGGATCAATTTTAGAAGGTAAATAAGTAGGAAAAAATGATGGATCCATCACAAATAGTGATGATGTGATGAAATCTTAGAAGTTAGATGAGTTAGAGAGAAAGATGAGGAAAGCCTTAAGTATGGGAAATATACCTAGAATGGTGCTAGAGAACATTGTAGAGGAGGAAACCCACTATAGATAAAAAGAGGACACCACATAAATAAAATGCTTCTAATTATAAAGAGGATTGAGGGAAAAGTAATGGAAGATAAAGTAAAGATTGTTGCATTTGGTACTTGATCAAAATGAATGAAGAGAGCCCACTACAAAGTTGAAATACTACAGCATTGAGTGTAAGGATTCAAAAAGAGTAATGGAAGATACCACAAAGATATTTGTGACAAATATTAAGACCAAAAAGTGTATTGTAATTGAAGAGAGAAAATCATACAAAGTAGAAGGTACATGGAAAATGATGGAATTGATAGACAAAACAAGTGTGGTATCCAAAAAATAAATATTCAAGATCGAAAAGAAGGCAAGGACCTAGAGCATGAAGAAGAACATCCAATAAATTAGAATATGCAAGTCAACAAGGAGGATAAACTTATAAGAGTCGAAAGAGAACTGATGGCAATGGGTTCTATAGGGTTGTCTTGAGGATGAGATAATATTTTAGGCCTTAGGAGTATGTTGGAAGGTACTAGAGGTACCACATATAACATAATACTACCTAATATGAGACTATCCTATATACAAAAGGGTTGTGGTGCCAAAAAAAGAGAGATAGGTAATATAAAGAAGGTCATGTGATAATACATAATACACTAGAATCTTGTGGTATTGTATACAAGAATTAGATTATCCTTAAAGGGATATAAGAGGTTGTGTGGCATCAAATAACCTTCACACATGACATTTGAACCCACATATGGGTCATATAGTCCTTCAATAGCATTAAACACGCGTAAAAATATCTAAATAAACTCTAACAATGATACATATCATACAAGGAAAGGTGAATTCATGGGAAGAAGATAATTAAGTGTGGTTATGAAAGGATATAAATAAAAGGAAAGATGAAGAGGCATAAATAGGCTATAAAAGGAAGAGAAAGTGAGAGGGAATGTATGCTAAGGACATGGATGGGTAAGAGTAAGATACATAAGGATATAATATATAGAAGGATATAATAGAATAGATAATAAAGGGAAAATATACCAAAGCATGTGTGATGTATATATTATGCTTGTGGTAAATATTGTATAATGTATAAAGAATATATAAAAAACTTATCTTATGGTTTCAATGAATGTATAAAATTGTTTGACTTCTTACTTTATGTATATGTTATCTACTAAATTATTTCTTGTTTCTTTCTATTTGCACTACATTGGGGTTAACTTCTCTAACATAAATAATATAAACCTTAGGTGTTATCTACTACACCATTTTTATTTCTTCCTAATTCACTACCTTGGGATTAATTTCTCTAACATAAATATACAAAAATGAGGCCTACATTTTATCATCATCACATGTCACAATGCAATCAATAAGTTAATGGCCCAATAGTAAGCATGAGAAGTATATATGTAACACCCCTCCTTTTTCGTGCTATGTTAATCAAGCAATGTTTTCCTATGTTATGCTTCGATCATGTTAACCTGTGAATTAATGATGTTTTATGCTTTGATTATGTTAATAATGTTAGCTTTGTCAGTTGTGATATTGTATTGGTGAAGGGGACGGGGTTGTATCACTCGCTTGCGAGTGCCCTACGATTCTGAGATTTCCTCTTCATGGTGTGTCTAACCATATTATGTATATATGCACGTTCGACATGCTCTTTGTTGCAGGTTGGCAGGTACATGACATCGACTCCACCTGGTTTCCAGGTCTGAGCGTGTCCATTGACCAACGAAAAATAATTGGGAGATAGTAGCTAGGTTTTCTGAACCAAGTCGTCACCCTAGTCGTAGCATGTTGTTGGGTCGTCATTGGGGTCAGTTGTTTTATCTTGGTCAGTTCCCTTTGAGTGTTTATTTAATTTCAAGCTAAAGTTATTTAAATGTCTTGCGTAGTCACATTAATGATTAAATGGGTTTAGTTGCAAGCTAAAAGTGATTAAATAGCTTTTGGAAATTATAAATAATGAATGTTTTGTCTTTTGGAGATGTTGGAAAATTAGTGTTTAGTTAATTAATTTAATTGAATTAATAAAATAATCTGATTTCGAATTAAACTTATTTTATTGATAATTTGAATTAATTGTGTGAATTAATTAAATTATCCCTATGAATTAAAAGTGTAAGAGGTTTAATTCTTTTGTTGAAAATAAAGTGCTAAAGTAATTTTGAATTCAAATTGGAAATAGAAAATGGGATAAAGTTATTAAAAATTCAAATATTTCTTATGCAAGACTTTGGGGTAAAAAGGATATTTTCTGGATTAGTTGACTATTTTGGGAAAGATATTTGTGAAAGGTTGAATATGAATTTGAAATGGAATTCAATTTGAAATTTAATTTAGTTTGAATTTGAATGAGAGTTGCATTTGTATTTGAATGTAATTAGAATTTGAATTTGAATTAGAGGTTGAGTTTGAATTTGAATTTGGAAAGTTTGGAAAAAGGATATATGTTTAGTTAGGGTTTGTCTTTCAATCCTCCATGGATTCTTGGTTGGAGTTGTGTGTGGAGAGGCTTGAAGGAGTGCTTGGAAAATCTTCATGGTGGAGGCTTGCAAATTTTGGAGAAAACATAAGGTTCTACCTTTTCTCCCTTCCTCTTCTTGCTCCTTTGAATGATTAAAACATAGTGTTAGTTTCAATAGAAATTCATGGAAAAGCTTATCAATTTGCAAAGTTGTAAATGAGATTTGAAACCAAAAAGAAAACCCAATGTTAAATCTAGATTTTGGAAAACCTATTTTGTTGTTTGGAAATAAGTTTTAGTTTCTTGAATTAGATTTAGTTTAGTTTTGCAATATGTGCTTGGAATCAAAATTTGGGTATGTATATTTGTGAATATACCCATATATATTCATATATGGAAATACCCACAAAGATATATACCATATATTTGTTTTTTTTGAAAATTTTAGGATGTGGGTTAACCCAGAAAATAAGACCTGCTGGTTTTTTTTTTTTAAAAAAGCAGGTATTTTGTTTTTATATATTAAAATTTTGTTTTGGGTGGCTGGGGAGGCCAACCCCCACCACCGCCGCCGAGGGAGGCGAGCTGTGCGCTTGGCGCACAGACCGCCGCCCGCAGGGGGGGAGCTGCGCGCTTGGCACACAGACCGCCGCCCGCAGGGAGGCGGGCTGTGTGCTAAGCACACAGGCCACCGCCCATGGCGGTGGCGACCTGTGTGTTTGGCACACAGGCCGCCGCCGACGGCCGTGCCTGCGTGCCCTAAAAGGTATTCATGGTTTTTCTTTAAAATGTATTTTAAATTGTTTTTTTTTCTTCTTTATATTATTTAATATTTAAATAATATTATTATATATTAATATATATATATATGTTATATATATAATATATAATATATTATTTATATATTTAAATAATATCAATGTAAATAATAAATTGTAGAGTGTAATTAAATTGTTTGATCAAGTGGATTGAAATAATTGATTAAATAGTTATTTTAATAGAATTTATATATATTTTAATGAATAAGGAATTTTATTGTGAAATAGGCTTTTATTGAATAAGATAAATGCCTTGAATTATTTAAATGTTTTGAATATGAAAATAATAGGAAAATTAGAGTAAGCAAATTGATTTAAATGTTAGATGAATGACTTTATTATTTAAATGATTCAATTATAATTATAGTTGTGAAATTGTGAATCAATGAAAGAGTTACTTTAATCAAATGATGTTAGTCAATAAATTGTTGGATTATGATTCGGTTGTGGTACTAAGGATGAAGGAACAACTTGATTTATTGCAATGATGTGGAATGAAATTTAGAGTTTTGATTAGATGAATGCAAGGAAGGAATACTGGGATTGACTGGGTTTAGGAAACCCGAATTTTAGTTTATTTAATTGCTAGAATTACTTTTAATGTTTATTCTTCCTTGCTGGATGTTGGGAGTATGGGGTCATTGTTTGAAGTCTTCCTGATAGGGGATTTGTATCCTGTTGTGGGTTGTCTTTATGAAAGTCAACTTTTGGTGTGTCGTAGAAAATGTGTATAGCTATACCTTGTGGATCACCCAGTTTTCACGAACGGGGATTTGTGCCTCCTTGGGTGTAGGAGAGGGTAATGTGGTTTGGTTTCCTCCATTGTTGGAGTGGGTTTTGTACGTTGTTTCCTCCAATGTTGGAGTAAGTTCCTTGTTCTGTTCCCTCCTTGGTTTGGAGAGGTCATGTTATCTAGTTCTTTTGTGGTTGTGTTGTCGTTAGGAGAGTGGTTCTTGGTGGGGGTCCGGCACACAAAGGTGCGCCAGGGTAACTCACCTAGAGTTTAACTAAGTGATAATTTAAATGAATTAATGGGGATCTTTCAAACTAATAAGATAATGAATGCCTCTCTCGTGAAGCAAGTGAATGATAAGGCTCGAGATGAGATGGGACGCATAGTTTTGCATGAGGGTCCGGCGCCGGTAGAGGCAAGCCAGGGTAACCCAAGATGGGGGTTCGGTAGCCTAGGAAGGTTGAGCTAGGGTAACTCATGGCAATTTATGTATGACACTTTTCCTATGTCGATAGTTAATCAGTTATTGTGTGATGTACATGATCATTGTTCTCTGAAAGCATTGTAACTTCGTGTTAAGTGATTTTGTGACTGTTGTGGCTAAGTGGCATTGTGGTTATAGATGTTAAGTGGCTTTTTGATTGTAGTTGCTTCATTTCAGTTTTGGTGTAAGCCCGTGTCTAGTGGTAGATGGTCTTGGTAGGAATTCCTGGTTACTATCTCCTAGCACGGAGGGAGTGGGGCCTTTGGGTTCCACGTGGTCGGGTGGCGTGCATCTTTCCGTTGGTTCTTCTTCATGTTCGTGTGTTCGTGATTTCCAGCTGGAGAGCTCGTGGGAATCAGTTTCTTCTCTTGCCTTGTTCCCTCAGTTCTTATTGTATCTTATTACCCCTCATTTGTTTCGAGGTGGAATTTGTAATTGTAATTATGAGTATTGGATTTACCTCATTCGGGGAATGAGTAATGTAACCTTTTTGTTTAAATGTTAAATTGGAATCTTGAGGTATTTATTTATCCTTGTTGTAATTTACCTTGCATGGAATGTATGTTGTATCTTTTCTTTAAGTGCGTAATGTTTCAGTTTATGTTAATGTTATTTGATGTTGGGTTTTTATGTAATCTTTGTCTCGTGGCCTTAGAGGTTGTTGGCAAAATGAATTCACCTTACATGTTATTGTACTTAAACAAAAAAAAAAATTGGTACGTTTAAGTAGTGAATTGCAACTTCCTCTAAGGTTGCGTGGCGGGGCATTACAATATAACCTAAAAAATACATAAGTAAAAGATAAAAATGGTAAGCATGATATAACATCATGTAGTAACATAATGTGCATGTATCATATAAACATACAAGGTAGCACATAAACTTGTGGAAAATAAGGTGGTAAATGTAATATATAAGAACTATATGCAATCATATGAGAAAAAAATCTGGGCATGGGGTGTAAAAAAATAGAAGCCAACAAGGAAGAACGGGATCGAGAACTTTAGCTAAGAATAGAATAATTAAAAGGAAATATGCACCTAAGTGGAGGAAACACAGCATAAAGAATAATATAGGTGGTGAAATAACAATAGGAGAGATTGTGCAAAAAATATGGTATAAACCTGTCAAAGTAAAAATAATATAAAACAAAAAGGAAGAAGTGACATAAAAAACACACACACATATTCAAAGCTGCTTGTGTCAACATGCACTACTTAAAGTGTATTTGTATCATCTACATGTTAAATAGGAACATGGAATCATAAATAGGAAACCTTGGAAGGATATATAATTTCTAAAATATGGCTAGTACCAAGAACATTAGGTGAGGATATATAAGTAATAAACTCATCCCCTTTGGTTGTGTCTCTAATATTGTGCATTAAAAAATGTATCATTTGATATAAATTCCCCCAAGGGATTATTTGTGTCATCATAAGGTGTATTATGATTCATATGCTCATCAATAGAAGAATCTTCTTCATGCAATAATAAATTATTAGCCTCAACATGTATCATATTTGCATCTATAAGGTCTTGAATATGATATAATTTAAAAGTTTGATGTTTTTATCCATATAATGTCCATGTATACAATGATAAGAACAAAAAAATTTATCCATGTGTGGTGGAAGCTTACACATATCTATTAGGTTAGCTAGAGGTGATAATATGTTGTTCCTAATGTTGTTCCAATACAACATGTGAAGGATCCTTTAATGTAGTGAATTCTCAAAATATCTCTATTTTGAATTTTGCATGATGATGATCATTATAAGAAATAATAGACAAATCCTCATTGCTCCATTATCTAAATGTGACAATGAAGTTAACTCACAAGGATGAGAAAAAGTGATACAAGTGCAATGATAGGGAGAAGAATCGTTATTTAAAACATATTCACATTTGCACACAATATTACATAAATCTAAAGGTAAACGATGAGACTTGAAATATACTTAAATTTTAAAGAGAGGAAATAAACCATCAATAAATTATATGGTTTGAAGTTCATCATCTCCTAAGGTGAAGCTCATGATTGTAGCCAAAACTTGAATTCATAATATAATATATTTATTTAGCTCTTATTATTATTTCTTACATTGAATTAATTGTTTATAAATATATTAGGCTCATTTTTTTAATGAATGTGTTTTATAAAAGAAGTATCCAAATCCACAAATAAAGTGATAGAAACATGTGATAATGAATGAGTCCATGTGAATGGATGACAATTCAAACTTGAGGAAAATAATTTAGCAAGAAATATATCCTCATGTAAATAATATGATAACATAGCTTGAAAAGGTACATATATGAAGCCATGTATCACCTTTACCATCATATTTTGTAAAAAAATACCATTATAAATCTACGTGGTATGAGTCAAAGTGTCATATGCAAGAGGATTGTGTAATATCACTTTGATGAGATCTTTCTATTATAATGTTTGTGTATAATCATCAATGCACTTTTTTTGATGTCCGATCTCACTAACAAGGTAGTTCATATAACTTGAAATATCATTCTCAACATATCTCCCATCTATATCACTTGTTTGCATATCAAATGTAAGAGTGGAGGAAGGTGGGTGGTACACATTATCAAATAAGGGTACATTATCCTCATGTATGTTTAAACCATGTATTTATTTAATAGAAGGTGTCTAATAATGTATTCCATAATTACTCAAATATACAACATATTAATAAATTACTATAGTACAAAAAAGTGGTATATCATTTTTAAAAATGTATTAAAATTTCATGGAACCTATTAAGGAATGGCCGCTTGAAGGGGAATAATGAGAATCATGAGTAAAACATGGTCTGAGACCAATAATAAAGTAATATATGTTCAAGCATATGATAAATCATAAAAGGATGTTTAATAAGTATGACATGAGTCAAACCATTATTTAGCTTTGTCAAGAAAGCTATCACTAAATGCATGCATTAAATTACTATCATCATATATACAAGAATAATATGAAGATTGGAATGATCTAACATGTAAATTTGAATCCCCGCTAAATGACTCTATTATCTAGAAGTATCAAAAGTATGTGTATCATAAACTAAATAATCACAAAATGAATAATCATCAACAACCTAATAAGAAGATTAAGAGCAATCACTTTTTTATCACTAAACATATCATCAATAGAACATGAATCGCAATATAGAGAATAACAATTATCATGAGCTACATGGGAGGCAATAATCTCATGTTGAAGGTGAACATAAACAAGGTGTATCTTGTATATATATATATATATACACACACAATTAGGATCCTCAAGGAAGGATTGATCAAGAGGGGTACATGCATGACAAATTATTATGAGCTATATGGGAGATAACATTATCATGTGTAGGTAAACATAAACAAAGTGTATCTTATATAGGTATATCACTAAGATCCTTAAGGAAGGATGGATCAAGAGAGGTACATAAATGAGAGATATCACGTGATGTATGAAGAATATTCTCACAAGACATGTCATCATCACATGGAGTAGTATTACCACAAAGGGTAACAACATTATTCATATCCATCAAAAAAGGTATATTACCAACATAAGGTTAAGCCTCTCTAGGTGCATGCCAATAAATATCATAAGCCACAAAAGAGATATGATCAGTATACAAATATGTTTTAAAGAAAAATATAGGTTCTAAAAACATTTTTGAAAGAAAAAAAGTAAGTACATGATAAAATAAGAACTCCAAATGATATAAAATAGGTCCCCAACCATATCATAGAAATTTTGAGTATATTAAGTAGGGAAGGATCACAAGCCAAAAATTATAGGAACATATCAACATTAGAAACATATGTATATAAAATAATTAAATAAAATGACCCATAAAGATCCATGGAGATGAAATGTTTAAGGGTAGGTGGGTTGGATCAAATAGATGCATCATTGAGTATGCTCAAATCCTCATCAAGTTATGATAAGTGGATACAAATAAGGATGGATAAAACTCTAATCAAATTTGATACGAATGATATGTAATCAACAAAACTAGATTTGATAACCCCAATGGAATAATGAGAAACCCTAAGGTTAAACCCTTAAGGAATTTACACTCAACCATATTTTTTTGTCAAGATTAGGGCATCAACATAATTGGGGGGTTGGGGTGAGTAGCCCTTCAAAAAAAATGAGCTCTTTTTCAAGGTAGTTAACCAACCCATAATTTTATAATATCACTTAGTATAAATTTCTATTGTGATGTGCCTATAAAAAAGTGTACATGGAACATATTTATTATGGGTGAGGAGCATCTTATTATATAGTGAGTTTAGATCAAGGTTAAATTGTTAGATTGAATCCAAAAGATAGAATTTAAGATTTATTGTATCTCTTGTTGAGGGTATTGGTACTTTGAATTGTATTATAATCATGTCATTGAGATTAATACATAAGATGTGATTTAGAGGAAGGTTTTTAGGGTATATCTTTTGTTGTCTCTTAGTGCTTACTCTATTGAAATTTGCATAAATTTATTCTTACTTACATTGTTTCTCTTATGGGATTAGTGTGGATATAGTTTAGTTTGCTTTCAACTTTCCAATCAAGTGTCGATGTAAGCAATCACAACATTCCAACTTTTGAACTATCTATCAACTATTGGAGCATGTGGCTCAAGGTTCCACACCCACACAATGAGATGGATAACTTCTTTGTGAGAGCAATGATGTATTCAAAAAAAATGCACACTCAAGATTTTCAAAGGCTTATTATATGACACAAGTCAAAAAGTGATGGTACTATATCTAGAAAAATGATCTCTAGATGGATTACCAATTTCTCATCATGAGAAATAATATGACACACATTTGGCCTAGAAATCATGAAAAGGTCTAGGCACTTAACCACCTTGTTGAACCATATTAAAGGTAAGATCATATTAACCAAAGGTTTGACATGAAAAATCATTAATAAAAAGCTACGTCTAACAACCCCTAATAGTTTATAATGTAATCCAACCCCATTTTTGGTACAAGACACCAACACATCAACAAAGGTCCATCTTTATCCAAGTTAGACAACTTAATCATGTTAAATTCATTATGAATGAGCTAATTAGAAAAATGCAAGATGTTGTCCAATAAACTACATAATTCCATTATTTCTAGGCCATCATTTAACATATAATTTTTACTAATTCCAACAAATCTATCATCAATGTTAAGTTTAATTAAGACAACATGATGGTTGGGATCTTCTTGTAAAAAAATAATGGATGAAATTTAGCATGAGGGAAAAAAATGTACATGCCACCAAAATCATCCTCATTTGAGGTGATACTTTGCGTGGCATGGGGATAATTTTTTTATAGATATTTGTGAATAAGAAATGAGTGACTTTAACTTCTTTAAAACAACTAACATTAAATTGACCAAGCTTCAAATATTGGGACAAAAAAAAAGACTTGTTAGAGTTTTTTTATGTCTTTTCACATTCCATGAGATGATATTCATATGGAGAGATCCTCCATATAAATATTTGGATATTCATTTTCATATGTCAAAATGATAAACTTATTACCTAGAAGTGAGTGATGGTTTGGTAAAAGTAATCACCAAGTGAGATAGAGCAATATTTTTCCCCATTATTTCCCTTCAATGAGTAATCAAATCACTAAGAAATAAGGTTCAAGAATTCTTGGAGGATGAAAATGTTGGAGTGATCAAAGTTATTCCCTAACCGATTTCCCTCTTGGGTCCTATTCACACCTAGTTAGTTTACTTGGGGCACTTTTAGGTCATTTAATTTTTGTTTTATATCCTATGATTATGAAACTTGTCATACTCCTAAGTTTCCTATCTTTCACCTTCCCTATATATACAAGGTTCCTCTTGTACATTATGTATGCCATTGTATCTTACATGTATTATATAATGTAGTATTAATTTCTTTCTACTTTCTTGTGGAAGGTTGTTTTTAGTTTTGTTGGTGATCCTAGTTGCTTGAGTCTATAGTGTCTCTTATAGGGAGCTCATGATTATATGAAAAATCTAAGCCAACATATTTTTATTTTAGAGAGGGACTAATCCCTTAGTGGGAAGAATATGACCATTTTTATTAACAATGTTCAATGGACTTAATAATTTTTGTGGTAAATCTTTTCTTCCTTCCCATAGTATTCCATCCCTCATCTTTGGACCAAGGAGTTGGTATGTCAACTAAAGTCTTAGGAGTCACATGACGCATAGGAGGACAATCCTTGATTATTCTTATAGTAAGGGGACTAACATCTAATGTAGGTTACCTTCTACATAAAATGTATGGAACTTGCTTGATTATCTAAAGATTCCTTGAGGTCAATGGTGAGATCCACTTCAATTCAAATCTACAAAATAATTATTTTATTAGCTTGTGAATTATAAATCACCTTAGAGGTTTAATGATTTTCTCTAGAAAAGGCCAAAGAGAATCTAGGAGATCTAGGAGCTCCACTCAAATGAGTTCTTGAGTGATGCCTTTTTAGAAACTTTAAAATCATGTTTCCAAAAAGAGAACACCAAAATAGTGAACTCAATGTCATAAGGCTTCCAAGTTTGCTTAATTTAGGTGGTCAAAGATTGCTATAAAGTGTAACAACCAATATAATATGCAATCAAACTATAATTTACATACTATTGATAAACAACGTTATAAAATCTCAAAAGATGAACATCTATTGACGTCATTACCTCATCATAGACCCTAAAATATTTTTTTGAGCTATCATAAGTGCTATATTTGCCACCTTGCACAATAATCATTATAAAATGTATGTCAAGAGCCATAGTAATAGCTCTAATCCATCCTTAAAACATGATCAAAGACAAAATTAATACATAAACATCTACATCATCTTACACAAACAACATATAAAAATAAAAATACCTAAAGTAAAAATCTTTAATTCTACCAAAGTTCAACAATAAATTTACACAAACTAAACTAAAAGTATAATAATCTTTAAATTTATAAATACTATCTCAATTATTGAAATGTGCTCAAATATCAAATCATATTCTCTACATAACTAGACAATTTATCAACACTTTTACTTATTGAAGACTAATTCCCATAACACATGGGTGAAGATGATACCTCCCACAACTCATGGATGAAAAAAGACAAAAGAAAAAAAACTTCAAATAAATATGACAAAGTATGTACACTGATAAGACAATGCCACATTGTCATGAACTTAGTAATGACATCCTATGTACCTAACAAGCTTGACATTGTAGAGAGGACTTCTTAACAATGCTTTATACAATAAAGACCTTTCAACAACAAAAAACACTATTACTAAAACTCAAGCCCCCTATCCTTGTTCACATTTGAAACATGATCAAAATTATTTTCAATCTTTCAAAATATTAATAAAATTTATCAATATGTTTACTTGCTAGTAACTACTAACCCAAATAAGGCGAATCACTGACCATAGTATTCCATCCCTCATCTTTGGACCAAGGAGTTGGTGTGTTAGCTAAAGTCTTATGAGTCACATGATGCATTGGAGGACAATCCTTGATCATTCTTACAACAAGGGGACTAACATAAAAAACAATTTTATGTGAGATTAATGTAGGTTACCTTCTGTAGAAAATGTATGGAACTTGCTTGATTATCTAAAGATTACTCGAGGTCAATGGTGAGGTCCATTTCAATTCAAATCTACAAAATAATTATTTTATTAGCTTGTGAATTATAAATCACCTTAGAGGCTCAATGGTTTTCTCTAGAAAAGGCCAAAGAGAATCTAGGAGATATAGGAGCTCCACTCAAATAAGTTGTTGAGTGATGCTTTTTTAGAAACTTTAAAATCATGTGTTCAAAAAGAGAACACCAAAATAGTGAATTCAATGTCATAAAGCTTATGAGTTTGCTTAATTTAGGTGGTCAAAGATTGCTCTAAAGTGTAACAACCAACATAATAGGAAATCAAACTATAATTTGCATACTATTGACAAACAACTCTATAACATCCAAGCCTGGAATTTGACGGCCACCCTTGCCTGTCATATGAAAATTTTGTGATGGTTTGTTCATTTAAATACCTGTCATTTTACGTTTTATGAAAAATTTTAACTGACAAAAAAAAATTTAAGTACCTAAAAAATCAATATATTAGCAATTTGTGAAATATTATTTTATAAAATACTTATGTTAGAAAATTTACAAATTTTAGAAACTATGCATGCACTCAATTAGTAAATCCAATTGCATATAATAAATTTTATTGATAATTAAATAATTATATATATGTAATTTACATTTTGACAATGCATAGAGTATTAGATTAAGAATAATTATATTGCACAATATGATTGTTTTTTCCATATATTTATTCTCTAATTTGTAAAATTGTATTACTATTTTGACTATAAATTAATTTATTGATTTCATATGTGTAAATATCATAAAAACACATTTAAATATCAATTTCAAACCTACCAAGAAATTGTTAAATAAAATTAAAATTAATTTAATTTTTGAATTGGTCTATCTAAAAACACATTTAAATATCAATTTCAAATCAAATCTAGCAAGAAATAATTATATAAAATTAAAAATAGTTCAATCCGCAAATTGATCTATCTAAAATCATATTTAAAACCTATCCAAAATAATTATATAAAATTAAAAATAGTTTAATCCTTATTCCACTCATTATCTAAAATTTCAACATGCTCACCAATAAAACACAACTACTGCTTGAAAAAAATCAAAGCCGAATCACCTGTAAAATAAATGTTGTTGAAAAAATAATGCTATAAAGTGAAATTAGCTGCTATTGTTTAAATTTTTTTATAGTTTAATCTTAAATTCATCTATCTAAAAACATAAATTATTTGTAAAAGGAAAACAAAATTTCAACATGCTCACCAATAAAACCAAATGCTCTATTGAAGAAAATCAAAGCTAAGAGTCACTGTACACAAAATGCTATAAAATAAATGTTGTTATTCATAAGAATATCCTATATATATATATATATATATTAAAAAACTTAAAATTAGAAAATATTGATAATTAGAAATAAATCTAAAATCTAAAATTTATTGTTAATTGTAACAAGAAGTTTCTAAATTATGTAGAAAATAAATCTTGTTAAAATATTCAAAAAGTTAAAAATCAATTATATTCTATTTTGAAAAGATTTTGAATTAATATATATGTTTATAATAAATATTATAAATCATATATATTAATATAAGCAATGATAACTATTAGTAAAAATGTCAAAATCTTTAAAAAATTAGAAAGAACTATATTTAATCTTGAAAAGATTCTATTCTCAATAGATTTTGAATTAATAAATATATTTATAATAAATCATATATATTAATATAAAGTGAAATTAGAAAGAATTATTCCAATTTCCAATTATAAACTTTTTTATATTTTTATCATAAACATTATTTTATATATATATATGCCTACAATAAATTTTTACAGTTTAATAATAATTTGAAGTGTCATATTTACAGTTATATAAAAATATAGCAAGTCAAATGATACGGTCTAATAAATTTTTAGGTTGTAATATATGGTCCAAAATGCAAAAAACGGTCAAATAGACCATCAAATTCAGGCCTGATAACATCTATCAAAAGATGAACATCTATTGAGGTCATTACGTCATCATAGACCCTAAAAATATTTTTTGAACTATCTTAAGTGCTATATTTGTCACCTTTCACAATAATCATTATAAAATGTATGTCAAGAGCCATAGTAATAGCCCTAATCCATCCTTAAGACATGATCAAAGATAAAATTAATACATAAACATCTACATCATTTTACACAAACAACATATAAAATTGAAAATATCTAAAATAAAAATCTCCAATTCTACCAAAATTAAACCATAAATTTACACAAATTAAACTAAAACTATAATAATCTTTAAATTTACAAATACTATCTCAATTATTGAAATGTGGTCAAATATCAAATCATATTCTCTACATAACTAGACAATTTGTCAGCACTTTTACTTATTGACGACTAATTCCCATAACTCATGGGTGAAGATGACACCTCCCACAACCCATGCATGAAAAAAGACAAGAACAAAAAGATCAAAGAAATATGACAAAATATGTACATTGATAAGACAATGCCACATTGTCATAAACTTAGTAATGACATCCTATGTACGTAACAAGCTTGACATTGTAGAGAAGACTTCTTAACACTATGCCCTGTACAATAAAGACCTTTCAACAACAACAACAACAACAACAAAAAAACAAAAACAAAAACAAAAAAAACACTATTACTCAATCTCAAGCTCCCCATCCTTGTTCTCATTTGAACCATGATCAAAATTCTTTCCAATCATCCAAAATATTATTAAAATATGTCAATATATCTAGGGGAGAAGAGCCAGTAGCTACCACCCATTGAATAACCGCCACCTCTAGGTTCACTCCACCCCCCAAAAAAAATTTAACTCTGATCCACTAAAAAACTTTATGTTATTGAATAACTAATTACAAAAACACCAATAGCCGCTCATTAAGTGCTAAAGTGACTGATTTAAGTGGGATTTAAGTGCTAAAACAGCTCTAATTGACTGAAATTAGAGTGAGCGGCTACTGGGACAGCGCTCTAAAAGGTGACTTTTTTACCTCCGCGCGCATATCCAATGCTCCCTCATTCAATCGAATTGCCCAGAAGCTGAAACCTTAGTTATAAGCACTTAACTCATGTGCGAAAAAAACCCATAAATTTTTTTTCCGATTCGACATACGGTTTGAATTCTACGATTGCGCGAAGTTAGCCCTGGTGGCTACAGGGTCTTCTCCCTTACTTGCTAGTAACTATTAACCCAAGTAAGACTTGCTTGTAACTATTACCCGAGATAAGGCGTAGCACTTACCACCCTAAAAATTAGGGTTGATAATACTGAAAGGAAATAAAAAAGAGCAATGGAAAGTACTAATAAAGAGCAATTGTTTGAAGGAAAGAGATTACCAAATAAATTGAAGTAGCCAAACCAAGCACCACCAAAGCAAGAGAGACATAAGAATTTGTTAAGGGGAAAAAACAAGAAAAAACCCCAATATTATGAATGGAGGCAAAATGCCTAAAGAATAATACAAAGAGAGAGAGCTTCAGCCTTAGCTTGCTTGCATGAGCCTTGAAGAATGAGAGGAGAGGCACCTCAATAAATAGAGGTGAGAATGAGGAGTTAGAGTGTAACTCCCAACTCAATGAATGCCACCATTCATCTCTGTGTGTGCAAAGTGTCACCTCTTAAGGAGGTGGTTACAAATATTCCTTAATAAAGGAATTAAAAAATAAGCCATCCTCACACATGTGTGAGATGACAAAAAGACAAAAGACTTGTAGGGATTCCTTTGGAATATTCCTACAAGTTAATAAAAAAATTACAATTAAAGAATAACCTTTACCAAGTAAAGATTAATCTTCTAACATCCCCCCTTAAGCTTTACTTGGGGAGGTTACATCAAACTCTTCAATGGGTTGTAATCCAAGATTTTTACAATGGAAGAGAAATTTATCTTTACAAAGAGCTTTGGTGAGAATATTTGCAACTTGATCTTCACCTTTACAATACAAAAGAGAAATTTGCTTGTCTTCAATTTTCTCTCTAATGAAATGATGTTGAAGAGCAATGTGCTTGGTCCTTGCATGAAAAATTGGATGCTTTGACAAAGCAATAGCACTTTGATTATCACAATATAAAGGAGTAGGATCCTTTGAGGTAGACCCAAGTCTTCAAGCAATCTTCTTAACCATAGTGCTTCTTTAGATGCATTTGTACAACCTTTATATTCAGCTTCTGTAGAACAAAGAGAAGTAGATTGTTGTTTCTTACTATTCGATGAGATTGCACCTAATCCAACAAAGAAACAATAACCACAAGTGGATCTCCCATCATTGGGATCAGCTCCTAAATCTAAATCAGTATAACCTTTTATAGAAAAATCACAATTTGAATCGTAAAAGAGACCAAGATTAAGAGTGCCTTTAACATATCTTAAAATTCTTTTTGCAACTTTAAAATGAGTTTGTTGTGGTTTAGACATAAATCTAGAAACCAATCCAACACTTTAGGTGTTTTCCAATTTTGCATAAAAATAATAATGTAATAGGCCCAAATCACTCATTTGAAATTGTTGATTGAGTTGAGACTTAACATCACTAAGCAAAATGTTAGAACTAGAAGTGACAATTAAATCATCAACATATAAAATAATAATCACAATATCATTTTCACTATGCTTAATATATAAATTTGGATCATTTTTACTTTTAATGAAACCATGAGATAGAAAGAAAGGATAACCCAAATTATAAAATGTCAATATATCTAGACATTGCAATAATAGTTCTAGGTTTCCTCTCACTACATCATTTGTTGTATTGTAAAGGGAAATTGTATCAAGATTAATAATAAAGGACTTTGAAAATTAGTCCTAAAGATGGTTTTAAAAACCATATTGCCTTCAATAAAATAATGAAACATAAGAGTTTCAAGAACTTGATCCCCATCAATTAAGAAAATAGATCTAAGTTCATCATAAATAAGTAAGTGCATACCATCAAAGTGGATGGAAATATTTTCCATGGGTCCCAAAACTCCAATGAGACTTGATAAAATATAAGATTCATTATAGATAGGGCTCCCTATGCAACAATACTGCAAATGCGTCTAGCACATAAAATAAATATATAAAGGCTCCATTGAGACTTGATAAAGTGATTAATTTGCAAAACATATATAGATGGAATAAATCCATCAAGAAGGAAAATACTCCAATGAGCTTTTAATTGGCAAAAATATAGATGAAATAAATCCATCAAAAAGCCAAATTTACCAATAAGGCATAATATCATATTAATGAGACACAATAAAATATCAAATTCCCTTTATCAAAACAACATAATTGTAGTTGAGAAGGAAACACTAGGTTTGTTTTAAATATTGTAATAGATCAAGACTTAGGTAGAGAGAATGATAATTTCTCAAGCCACAAATCAATCCACCTTAAGTTATAAATAATAATGATAATAATATTAAAAAAAAATTGTGATGGAATAATGGGAAATGCATACTATGAAGAGAATAATTATTAAGTATAAATAAGTCATTTAAGACGATATTCATGCATTCATGACTACATGAATATCCCCTTTTCATATTCCAAATATAATTGAGTAAAACAAGTACACTATTATTGGGTTGATCAAGTCCAATAATAAAGTACTTGTGAAGTTATTTAAAAAACAAACTTTTTATGTGAAGTAACATGTTGAGATGCACCTGAATCATTAACCCATTCAAAAGGTTTAGAAACATTAAAACTACATGTAAAAGCATGTCTAGATTGATTACCATTGTTATGAAACTGTTGATTATTTTGATTCATAGGCTTTTTCTCATTTTTCTTTTTAAAACAAGTATTTTTCCAATGACCATCCTTATTGCAATAAGTGCAATGTGGTCTCTTAGAAGAGTTAAACTCTCTAGGATCATTGCCATTATTATAATGAGGTTTGGAATTATAATGTTGTTGTTTAGATTGAGGTTTAAAATTTTGCTTATGATTAGACAAGAAAGCATGTTCATTAGACTTAAGAGTACCAAACTGAATTAACTTAGCCTCTTCTTGTCTTAATAAATCACGAAAAATATCATAAGTTAATTGAGTAGCTAAAGAAGGAATAGCTAATTGAGCATGAATATTAGTAATGAATTGTTGAAATTGTCTAGGAAGACACTTTTTAAGAATAAGATGAATTAATCTAAGATTATCTAATTTAACTCCTAAACCATCCAATTGACTATTTAAAGCATCAAATTTCAATAAAAATTCATCCATAGATTTAAAATCACAATACCTCAAATCTTAAAGTTGATCTTGAATTTGAATTTTTCTTGATTCATTTGTACTATCATAAATTGTTTTGAGTTTGTCCCATGCTTCATAGGCAGTTGTACATGTCCCAATGTGAACATAAAGTTCAGGGGACATGGAGATACCTATGAGGCCAAGGGCTTCTTCATTTTTGAGATTCCATTTTTCGATTTCATCTTTGGATGCAGATGAACCTGGTTTAGATTTAAGATCTGTAGCTACATCTAAAAGATGTTTAAACCGAAAAATAAAGCATATGAGTTTTCCAAGAATGATAGTTAGAAGAATTTAATTTAATTTCAGGAATTAAAGTTGACATGATTGCCAAAAATAAAAAATCACAACTTTATGAGAAAAATAATAAGTATTGTAAATATTTGCTTAAAAAAAAAATACCACTTTTGATTAAAAACAATCTCCTTTTAGTTAGAGAAAAAATAAATATCTTATATTTGTAAAATAATCAATCTAAAAAGATATATAATTAAATAATATCAATATAAATTAGATTTTTAAAAAAATTAATTGATTTAAATATAAAATTAAATTAAGAATATAAATTATGAAAAATTACTAAAGTTATATAATATTGATTTAAAACTAATAAATAAAACTACATTAAAGTTTTAAAGTTATAAACTAATAAATATGAAATGAAAGATTTAAAAGATTAAACTTTTTTTTTAAAACCTTAAAAATAGGAAGATTCTTTAAAAAGAGGAAAAACACATTTTTCATAAAAAGAAACTTTTACCTCCTACGTGGGAGGGAAAGATTTTTCATTTAAAATGAAATCTTTTTTAAAACAAAAGAGATTTTACCTCTTTTCCCTCTGCTTTTTTGAAAGGAAATAGAAAAGAGGCAAGTAAGAGGTGAAGTGTGAGGAGAAGCAACAGCAAGGGTTTTGAGAGACGAAGCAGCAGGCCAGAGGGGTTATTTAACAGCTTTTTCGAAGCAGCAGGCCAGAGGGGATATTTAGCAGCTTTTTCAAGGGCGAAGATTACAACAAAAAGCCATGGTTCGAGCAACAGAGGGGCAAGGGCTGCAAAAAATTTTTTATTTGAATTTATTATTTACTGTATGAATAAAAATTTGGGTTTTAGATATTTATTTATTATTTAAAAAAAAAACTTCTGTAAGAAGTCAAGTTTGAAAAAGAAAGATTTATTTGATTTATTTGAAAAGATTTCTAAACTAGGGTTAGAGCTTAAAAAAAATTAATTTTTTTACAGAAATTCGAACATGCAAAGATGCAAATATGTAGAATATAGAGATTTTTTTTTTAGAGATTTGCAAAAAGCAGATTAGTCTTTTTTTAAAAAAAATAAAATAAAATTGGAACTAGGGTTAGATCCGTAAAAAAAAAAAAAATTATTTACAGAAATTGATTTTTTTTACAGAAATTTGAACATGCAAATTATGACATACAGAAATTAAAAAAAAAAAATTTAAAAAGACTGAACTATAATCCTTTATTTGAGGGTTTCTAAAAATCTGCAAAAAAATAAACATGCATGCAAATTATAATGGATTTTTTTTACAGATCTAATATACAGATTTGCAAAAAAAATAGATTAGCTTTTTTCTAAAAAGAATTTTTGAACTAGAGTTACAGCCCCTAAAAAAATTGATTTTTTACAAAAATTTTAATATGCAAAAAATGGATTTTTAAATTTTTCTACAAAAATAAATAAATAAATCATGCATGCAAAATATATTGCACAAATTTGAAATTTGAAAAACTTAGAAATATTTAGATAAGAAATCCTGCACAATGGTTAGAAAAATATATCAAACAAAAAACAAGATTAGACTTTTGGCTCTTCTCTTTTTCTCTTTGAGTGCCTCCAATGGTGTGTTGAAAAATTTGGTAAACCTTCAACAATGTAGCTCACAAAATATTAGTAATACCAAGCTCTGATACCATGAAAGGAAATAAAAAAGAGCAATGGAAAGTACTAATAAAGAGCAATTGTTTGAAGGAAAGAGATTACCAAATAAGTTGAAGTAGCCAAACCAAGCACCACCAAAGCAAGAGAGACATAAGAATTTGTTAAGGGGAAAAAACAAGAAAAAACCCCAATATTATGAATGGAGGCAAAATGCCTAAAGAATAATACAAAGAGAGAGAGCTTCAGCCTTAGCTTGCTTGCATGAGTCTTGAAGAATGAGAGGAGAGGCACCTCAATAAGTAGAGGTGAGAATGAGGAGTTAGAATGTAACTCCCAACTCAATGAATGCCACCATTCATCTATGTGTGTGCAAAGTGTCACCTCTTAAGGAGGTGGTTACAAATATTCCTTAATAAAGGAATTAAAAAATAAGCCATCCTCACACATGTGTGAGATGACAAAAAGACAAAAGACTTGTAGGGATTCCTTTGGAATATTCCTACAAGTTAATAAAAAAATTACAATTAAAGAATAACCTTTACCAAGTAAAGATTAATCTTCTAACAAATACATACATAATCAATAGTAGTGTGATATAGATGTTTTCCATTATGGAATTAAGATAAAGCTTGCACTCCCTATCAAATAGTTGTCACACGAGGAGGAAAAAACAAATATCTTCATCATCATGAGTTCACACTTATACCAAGCTAAATTCTCTTTAATTTGAATTCAATTAAAAATCCCCCCCCCCCCCAGTAGTCCAAGCCGCCCCACATAATAAGGGTACATTAGTTGGCTCCATATTTTTTTTTTAAGGCCAAAGGTACACGTAGCAACTTAGGTTAGGCGTATGTTGCATCTCAGACTTGAGACAATTTATTTTGTCCACTATTGAAAATAAAATAAAATAAAAATAACCTAAAAAGCATCCTAAGATTTTGGGCCATATAATAATAGAAATACCTGCAAACATTTTATTCTCCTTTGTTTTCAGCAATTAATATTTTTATTAAATAAAAATATATTGTACGATCTTAGAAATTTGAAAACAAAGAACAAAATAGTTTCGCTCAGGAGTTGACAAACGTAAGCGGAGCGGCTCCCACCACGTTGTAATGCCTTCCCAAGACGTAACAGTTTTCAAAGCCAGCTAAGTAGCCAAATCAACGGCGTTAACGGCGTTTGCAGTGGGTCCCACGTGCACTATCGTCACTTGCATGCGCGACAGCTCACTACCGACGTTCCGCGAAGCCGGCTACCTGGTCCACGTAAGCAAAAAACACGATAATTTTTTTTCTACCCGTGGGCGGCTGTCGCTGTCAGTAGTATGCCAGCGTGGCGCTATCTAACAACACGCGCTTTAGTTACATGCGTTTGGAGCGATATAGCTGTACAGGTTGCAAAGTACCAAATCTTAGGAAAGATGGGGAGCTTTTTCCTAGTGTTAAAATAACTGGATTCTAAATCTTTTTCAAAACATGGTTGACCAATCGTGTTCAACCAATGCAAGGGCCCGGAATCGTCGAAACTTAAATCCGCGTTGTTCAGCTGAACACAAGGCAGTAAAGGATTTTATAGTCTATTTATTTACTCGTCTTTAGCATATCTTGCCGTGGCAGAGACTGCATAAATGGCTTAAGGAGATAAGCTTTATGAGCACTGTGCACCAGCATTTTCTTGTGATGAGCTGCATTTGTTGAGCAGGATTTGTTTGGTATGTCAGCTTTCTGCATCCTTTTCATGTGATGAGCTTTAAAACAGAGTATTGCTCTGGTTTTTTAAGGGATTAAACAAGTACATTTTTTGTTTTGTTTCATATTTATAGTCTATGGCAATGGCCTGTTTGGGGTCTTTTGGGTATTGGATCTGCTGGTTTCGTCCATGTCCTAGAGCTTTTGGGGGAGCTGTGAGTGTAGAATGTGAGTGCTCACCTAAGTTTTGGTTTACAGGTTTTTGGTGTTTTGTTTCTCCTGAAGAACAATCAGTTTTTCAGCGACAGCGATCGTTTGGTCTCAGTAATGTGGGTTAAAGTGTTTAGGATTGCTTTTGTAAACGCAAGTGAGGATTGAGATTAAATTATTGGGCATTTTTCTGTAATTTGGATGATGACTGAACTTTTTCAAGTGATTGAGATTAAGTTATTAATGGGGCGTGGGTTGCAATTAATGCATTTTTCCTTTTTCTTTCTTGTGGAAAAGTCACCTTTTAAATGACCCACTTGAAATATATCTGGTCTCAACTATGCGGGTTTAAGTGATTAGGATCAAAGCTGTGAATTACATGATCCAGTTGTAGTGAAGTATATTTGGTCTCAACAATGTGGATTTAAGTGATTAGAATCAAAGCTTGGGCGTTTTGCCCCAATTTGGACGTGGGTCGGAGTTTAACTGAGTTGGATGGATTGGTCATTGGATATGTGTTACGATTTGTGCTTTTCTCTCAAGATAACTCAAAATTTTAATGACTTTTTGAAATGTATCTGGTCTCAGCAATGCGGGTTGAAGTGATTAGGATCAATCCTATGAATTAATGTTTTGGGCATTTTTCTGCATTTTTGGATGTGGATTTAGCCTTTAACTGATTGAGACTGGTAGGACGAGAGTGTTAAATTTGAAGTGTTCGGGACTTATTGGATATGGATTTAAATTTGTCATGATTGGGATTTATTGGATATGAGTGCAAGTTTTAAAGTTAGTGGAAATGGTTGGATATGGGTACAAGTGATTTGAATTAATCGGATGTGTGTTTTTAGGTGATTAGGAATCAGGATTACAATTGCTTTTGATGTCCTGTGGTAGGTGGTGGGTTTTGATTTGAGTTGATTGGATGTTTAAGCCATTCACACCAACGTTGTTATCCGATCAGTATTGACAACTCAAAATAAAATGCTGAACCTCTTTTTGGAACTGGAAATCATTTTAACTGACTAGGTTCAGTGCTGTAAATCTAAATAACCTGCCGGGCATTTTTGCAGTAATTGTATGCGTATTAGGTGATTAGGATTTAAACTCAAAATAAAATGCTGAACCTCTTTTTGGAACTGGAAATTATTTTAACTGACTAGGTTCAGTGCTGTATCTAAATAACCTGCCGGGCATTTTTGCAGCAATTGTATGCGTATTAAGTGATTAGGATCAATGCTTAAAACTTAAGTAATTTGCTGCTTTTTTTCTTTCTCAATTGGATATTGGAATTATTGATTAAACTCATTGCTTTTGAAAACAGGTATATTTTCTGCCGTTGGATGTGGGCCTAAGTGATCAGTACCAGAACAGCAAATTCGAATAATTTTCTGGGATTCTGCAATTGGATGTGATTTCAAGTGACTGAGACTAGTTGGACTCGAGTTTAAATGATCCGGTTGACTTGATTTGCGTTTAAATGACCAATGTTATAAACTCAAAGTATCTTGCTGAGCATTTTCTGCAATTGGATGTGGATTTAACTGATTAGGGTCGGCATAGTTAATCAAATAATTTGCTTGGAATATTTCTGGAATTGAATGTGAGCTTAGCCATTGGGATCCATGCTTTAAACCCAAGTATATGCTAGACACTTTTCTGCAACTTGGATTTGGGTTTAAATGATTCAGATTAATTGGATATGAGCTGAAGAGATTAGGATCATTAATTTGTTGGACATTTTTTTTCTTTTGGTAGTTGGCAGAGTGGTTTAAGTAAAAGATACCAGTTTATTCCATGGCTCCCAATTTTGCTTTTGTGCACTGGTGGGGCAAAGAGAATCGCAAGGGTAGCTCTGTTGTTTTGAAAATGGAGAATACCAAATTTTCAATGGTTGAATTGCAGATCCCCGAGGATGACAATTTTCAGGTTGATAAGGGTAAGGGTAAAAATGTCAAACAGTTCTCATGGGCCCTTTTTCTGAAAGCTCACAAGGCTGCAGGATGTGTAGCTTGGCTTGCCAGTGGCATTTGGACGGTTTTAGCTGCAATCAGAAAACGGCTCACTCAGGACACTGATGACAGAGACAAGTTTTCTCATAAGAGCAAGCTATACAGAATTATCAAGGGTTTCCTTGCCTTTTCAGTTTTGATGTTAGGTTTGGAAATGATGGCTTATTCACAGGGCTGGCATTTCACTCGGCCAAGTCTGCACCTTCCATCCTCTATGGGTATAGAAAATTTGCACCTTCCATCGTATGTAGGCATAGAGGGCCTTTTCCATTCGATATACATGTCATGGGTTTACACCAGGGCAAACTATCTAGCCCCCCCGCTTCAGTTCATGGCCAATGCATGCATCATCTTGTTCCTTATCCAATCAATTGATCGACTGTTACTATGCCTGGGTTATTTGTGGATAAAGCTGAAGAAGATCAAACCGGTACCCAAATATGAGTTGGAAGCTGGAACTGATTTGGAGCAGGGCAACAATGGGGCTTATCCAATGGTTCTCATCCAGATCCCAATGTGCAACGAGAAAGAGGTATGTTCAGATTTTTTGTCGAAGTATATATAACCTTGGTGGGATGATGCAGGCATTCACTAGATTCTTTGGTCTTAATTGTTAGCAACAGTGATAATGATTTTTCTACTCTCCAATTTCTAAATTTCTATCCTCATTCTTTGTCCAGATCCCCCAACCATTTGAAGGTCTTTATGGCCCTCTTTCTTGATTTATTGTATCTTTTTGTATTCATTCGGCTTTTTCCTTTAAGCTCTGTGAGAATCCAATCAACCATTCAGTGGTTGGTACTAAATGTATCCATTTCATTTCAGAGTTTGTTTAATTTTAATATGATTCGAACTGTTCAGGATGTAAGTGGTGTTCATATTGAAGTACTAAGTGATG
Source organism: Sequoia sempervirens (assembly GCA_007258455.2). Taxonomy (NCBI): domain Eukaryota; kingdom Viridiplantae; phylum Streptophyta; class Pinopsida; order Cupressales; family Cupressaceae; genus Sequoia; species Sequoia sempervirens. The sequence continues at coordinate 615,651,880 of VDFB02281492.1, read as the reverse complement.
ATTTTTGCCTTTCCGCTTAGCAAATTTTTGCAGCAGCTGTTTGTCAGATTTCAGTTAGATTCTAAGAAGTCAGGTGTCGTTTCCTAGACCTGGTTTCTTTGAGTGTGACGGGTTGAATTCTTACATACTTGAAAGCTCTAGATGGTGTATAATTCTTCTTCTTCTTTTTTTTGTGTGGAAGTAAGTTGCTTAGGGATAGGTTCTATTTCTGTTCTCTTGATGGGTTCGAAAGACAGATTTATTGTTTTATAAATATTGTTTTAGGGGAATTATTACTTTAATTTTTGCTGAGTTGCCTAATGTATTCTTTGTTCAAGGTTATAAATAGTTTCTGGATAAGTTTTACCATTTTCAATCCAGTTTGTGAGCTATTGGGTGGTGTTATATTATTTGTGTATTGTCATGCAGGTTTATCAACAATCTATTGCTGCAGTCTGCAATCTAGACTGGCCAAAAGACAGAATGCTTGTGCAAGTTCTTGATGATTCAGATGATGTGGAGGTGCAGAAATTGATTGCAGCACAGGTTCAAAAATGGAAGCGCATGGATATTTCTATAGTGTATCGACATAGAATAGTACGCACTGGCTATAAGGCTGGGAATCTTAAATCAGCAATGGAATGTGACTATGTGAAGGACTACGAGTTTGTTGCCATTTTTGATGCAGATTTTCAACCTAATCCAGATTTCTTAAAGAGAACCATTCCACATTTTAAGGTCTGTCCATTGAAAAATATAAATCTATTTTTCTTTGAAGGGATCAAATCTGACGTTTTTGCATACTAGGTTGTTACTTATTCTGGAATTATGTTGTTTGTAGGGCAATGATGAGCTAGCACTGGTGCAGGCAAGATGGGTCTTTGTTAACAAGGATGAAAATGTACTGACAAGATTCCAGAATATTAACCTGGCATTCCATTTTGAAGTGGAGCAGCAAGTCAATGGGATGTTCATTAACTTTTTTGGCTTTAATGGGACTGCCGGTGTCTGGAGAATCAAAGCTCTTGAGGAATCAGGAGGTTGGCTAGAGAGAACTACCGTGGAGGACATGGATATTGCAGTGCGTGCTCACCTTAATGGATGGAAATTTATATACCTTAATGATGTTCAGGTATTGCCTTTGCCCATACCTTTACCTTTTCAAACCCAATGCATCCTTTCAGTGTTCTTCCATGGCCCCTATAACTGATATGCCATATTGGCAAATGATATCCTTATCTATTATGTATGTTTCTTTGTTCAGTGTCTCTGTGAGCTTCCAGAGTCATACGAAGCATATAAAAAGCAGCAGCACCGATGGCATTCTGGTCCAATGCAATTGTTTCGCTTATGTCTTCCAGATATTGTCCGTTCAAAGGTTGGTTCTTTAGTTCAAACTTCAAAGTCATTTTCTCTTAAAGCTACAATAGTTGATAGTTATTCCAATTTTTGATATTAAGGTTTGCATGCATTATCAGTTACTCATTACCAATTTACCACTATCTATTTTTGTGCAGATTGGCTTTTGGAAGAAAGCAAACTTGATAGTCCTGTTCTTTCTGCTCAGGAAGCTTATCCTACCTTTCTATTCATTCAGTCTCTTCTGCATTATCCTTCCAATGACAATGTTCCTACCAGAAGCTCAACTGCCTTCTTGGGTTGTTTGCTATGTACCTGCTATCGTGTCATTCTTGACCATTCTTCCTTCACTAGGGTCTGCTGCTTTTGCTGGCCCTTATCTGATGTTTGAAAACACAATGTCTGTTACCAAATTTAATGCTATGATCTCTGGTCTGTTTCAACTTGGTAGTGCTTATGAATGGGTTGTAACAAAAAAGTTAGGCCGTTCATCAGAAGCTGATTTACTTGCATTGGTAGAAAGTGAGACAGATCCTCAGTTAGAACACCGAAAGCATCATCGTGGTGTTTCAGACTCAGACCTGCAACTCCTCAACAAGTTGAATGTACATCAGCAACAACAAACTCCAAAGAAGAAACGTAATCGGACATACAAAAAAGAGTTGGCTCTCGCTTTTCTCCTCCTAACTGCCTCTGCTAGGAGCTTTATGGCTTCTCAAGGGATTCATTTCTATTTTTTACTCTTTCAAGGGTTTTCTTTTCTTGCAGTTGGCCTAGATCTGATTGGGGAACAAGTGTAGTTTGTCTAGACTTCATTGACCAACAAGCTAGGTGAATGTTTACTTGGGAACTCGGGCAATTGTATAAATAGAATGTTGCCATTCTATGTCAGCTTCTGTAAGCTATACTCGAAGGCACACTTTTGCTTGACTCTAGCTGACTCTTTGTCAGAACAGGCATCGAACAAGATCAGCTGCAAACCTGGACATGCCAGAGCATCACTTAATAGGGTGGAAGATAAAAATATAGCTTCTGCTTGATTCTTTTGCTAGTGTAAGAACAGTCAATAAATGGCCGCTTGGATTCAGGCTCTTGCACCAGGCAAAGGAGTTTTATTTTCTCATAAACATGATAGTCTAGCAACATTGTCACTGCTGCTCAGAATATCTTTATTTGCTGGAAGTTGCAGTGGAGATCTCATCCACAACTTTTATGGCTTTCCTCCTATATAATTCTTTATTTTTTAATTGAAGTCAATTCTTGTAAGAACCATTTTCATGGGTGCAATTCACCTTGAAATGCATCGGAGAACAAATTCATAGTTACAAATGATAAAAACTAATTCTTCCCTCTCGCATATGGGTGTAGCCAATATGATTTATCATCAGAAGATGTAAGTCATTCTTTTATACCTGTTTGAATCCATTGAACAGATCCTTTGTCAATATCTATTTGAATCAACTGAGCCAAGCAAATTTTCTGTAGTCCAGTCAAACTTTTGTGTTATTTTCAATTTAAACGTTCGTGTATGATCTCCTATCGCAAATTTACGGGCATAAAATGGAAACTAATCAAGTCAATTTGCAATAATATCTTTATAATTTACAAAATCTTATTAAAATTTAAAAACCATTTTTGTATCTGTTGAAATGTTGTAGAACAAATTTACAGGCATAAAATGGAAACTAATCAAGTCAATTTGTAATAATTTACAAAATCATGTTAAAATTTAAAAACCATTTTTGTTTCTGTTGAAATGCTGTAGAATAAAGTTGAGATTAAAAATTACAGAGCAACTCATAAAAAGTAGAAGTTAGAAACGTTCATTGCAATTTTGGCAATATAAAAGATGTGAACTGGTGAGCATGAGTTTGAATGCTCGGTAAATGGATATAAATCTTTCTCCAGCCAAATAGTCATAGAATACAAGCCACTTTTATTTCATCAAAATTCATCTTAAAATTATACCTCTGTTTGGCAAAGGTCAGCTGAGCATCTTGGCCTTATCAGGGCATGTATACAACTGGAAGCATGATTGCTCATAACATACCACAATCCTAAAATCAATGGGAAAATGTAACAAATGAGGAGTGTTTTCTATTAACATAATGATTGGTTGTGGATGAATATGTTTATTTGTTCAACTGTTTTATCTAATTGAGAAGATGTTACAAATTAAAGTGTTTTCTATTAACATAATGATTGGTTGAGGATGAGTATGTTTATTTGTTCAACCTTCTTATGTCAATGGAAAGGTGGTATAAATGAAAGTGTTTTCTATTAGCATAAATATTAGTTACAGATAAGTACGCTTATTTGCTCAACCTTCTTATGTCAATGGAAAGATGTTTACAAATGAAAGTGTTTTCTATTAACATAATGATTGGTTGCGGATGAATATGTCTATTTGCTCAACCTCCCCTCATCTCTTCTGACGTAAAAATCTAAAAACAATTTACTTCTTAGAAGCTTTTTAAAAATACCTGCCCCCACGGGTTAGAGTAGTTGGTCTTAAGTCTCGGGTTTGCTCCCCAGGGTCTTGGGTTCGACTCTCTGGCTCGTCATTACCCCGCCATAGACACTTGGGGGAAGTGCTGGTTATCCCGTGGCCGAAGGGATTAGTCTCGCCTCCAGCTCGCACCCCCCTGAAGCAGTGTAAGGGGGGGCGCTAGGCTGGGGTCGCGGGGATACCCTCCCAGAACCAAAAAAATTACCTTTCCTCTCAAATCGAATATGCTAAAAATATATGTTTTGTTTATTTGCAAGCTCAACCTCCCCTCTCCTCCTCTAATCTACTTCTGACAACATGCTTCTAAAAAATGTCTTTTTTCTCAAATTGAATATACCTAAAGTATACTCTTCTACAACTAAAATAATTTCAATCCTCATAAGTGAACTACCGTAGTATTTTTCTCAAAGTAGTTTTTATGAGAGCGGCAAATCCTTTTGTATCAAACACTATGCAAAAACCCAGACAATATCTCTTTTGAAGCAATTGAAGACTCTATAGCAGCTCATTGCAAAGTGTGTTAAGTTAACCAAAGATAGCTGGCAGCTGATCAGATGACAGTTGTCCTATACCTTTAAAAATTGAGATTAAATGTCCCTAGCGCACTAGTAGGATTCGATGATGTATACGCGAATCTTTTTGATTGAGACAGCCTTTTTCTATTGCATATGATAAAGAGATTTACCCGTTCAAACCTTTACATGACCATGTTTTGAGATACTTGGCTTTCTCCTGTTCAAACCTTTCAAACCTCTGAGAATTTGTTTTCTCCCTTTAGCTGTTATCTGTTTAATTTTCTTTGTTCATAGTCTTGTGTTGAAAGTTCTTATGATTTCTACTGTTAAAGAAAAGTTTTTAATATAATGTTAACTTGTGCATTTTGACTATAATCATTGATTTTCCGGGCTGGATTTTAGTGGAAAGCGGCTCTTTAGCTGATGCTTGTGCCGGCTCTAAACGTTCATTGTTGAGGCCAAATGTCACGTGAAGATCTACTGAAATAATACTGATGACCGGGCCTTAATTTTCATAGTATGGTCGTAGGTAGTTTTGTCCTAAAATCCAATCAAAATTTTATAAAGATGGTAACATAGGAAAAGGGATATTATTATTTTTTAAATAAAAGATATCTTATTATTATGTGGAGAGGCGTCTACAGTGGCAGCCAACAATCTGTGTAAATTTTTTAAAGCTGCATTTAAAATGACACGCAGGCAGAAGTCATGTGCAACTACAGTAGATTTGATGAAACAAAAAAATCAAATAAAAGAGATTTAATGAAACAAAAAGAACAAATAAATAAATAAATAATAAAAATAATTCAAATATTTGCATAAACTAAAAGAACAAATAAATAAATAAATAATATTTTTGATAACTCTCAACGTATTTTATATGTATGCTAGTTTGAAAGGCAACGTGGAATAAATAACTGACACATTAATTGCTTAAGCCTTGCTAACTACCTTGAAGGGAAATCTGGGCAGGCTTCGGATGAAGAATATTTAGCAGCATTATACACTTGTAATGTGACAAATTAGAGACAATTCTTAAATAAAAGCAGACATGAAGGTGATAGATAAAAGGGAACATCAATAAAATTCATTATCGGTAGCTAACTTGTGTAGTGTAATTGGTGTTTATGGTGTGGCAATGTGATTAATGTATTGCAAATTGCCCGAGTGGACCCTTGTGTGTTTTTTTTTCAAATTTTATTAATACAATGATTTATAAAACAAAGAAAGAAGGCCTTTGTGTTGGTGCCTTTCATTGGACAAGAAAAAAAGTGAACCTTACTATTAAGGGAGATGCCATAGGTTGGAGTTAAGTGTAAACCTTTTTGTTGGATTCTAGTGCCAAGGTGTGATGTTGGTTGTATAAGTGTCGAAGGCCCTTGTGTTAAGGCGAGATGGTGGTTTATGTCAATTAGAGTCCAGAGTGAACCTTTGTGTTGGGATGTATATAATACTTTACACAAGAAAAGAGTGTGAACCCTAGCATCCAAGGGAGACATTGTTTGATGTCAACTGGAGCCACATTTGAATATTTGTGTTTGAGTTGTTAGGATTAAGATGTAATTTACCTTGAACTTCCTGTATATTATTCATGTATCTTCAACACTCTTGGAAAGTGTCATTGGATACCTAAAATGGAATTGAAATTATTTTGTAATTTAGATTTATCTCATAATCTTGATATTAGTTGTTATATACATTCATGAAGGAGGTGGAGTTGACAATGGTGGTTACAAAACTATATTTAGCAAATATCTCGATTTGGAGAGATGAATTGAGTAGTGGAGCCTCAAATGTTGTTGGCGGGTCCCATATGAAATGGGTGATGATTTTGGATGCCTACCTTGGGACATGAGCCATTATTATAAGAGTCCTAAGTCAAATATATCATCTATTATTAGTATGGAGGTTATTTTTTCTATTCATCACTCATTGGGACTATTCTCACAAGAGCCTCTTCATTTTGGATGTGAGAGTTTTTGCATTTTACTATGGGTTGATGGTTCATTGTTTTGGAAAACCATTTGTGATATTCCTCTCATTTTTTCTATATATTGAAGACATGAGATAGTATTCTTATAAGATTGTTTATAGCTACATAGGTACTGCAAGAGTGTTAGAGATTAAAGTGTTAGTGTGTGGATATCTCTTTTCTTTGAAGATTAATACTATCAATCCTTTTTTCATGTGCTTTTTTTTTAGAAAGGGCTTCTCCATATGGATGTCCAAGGTACCAAAATCCATTTTAAACACATTTCAATGGCCTATTAATTATGAACTGTATCAATGTAGAACAAAACAAAGGAATGAATTTCTTGTATCCAAATAGATAGAGTTGAAAATTTTATAATTTAATTAGTCCTTTTATATTTATAAATATACCTTAAGTTCAACTCAACTCATAAAACATTTCAACTCAAATATTGACTCTTTGTTACTTCTAGCTTCTAGCCCTTTGTATGGTCACATTGTATTCATTGAGAGATTGTATTATTAAGCTACATGTTGGTAGCTTTTATTTTTTGTATTTTTGCTTTGTCACACACACATGCGCGCGCGCATGCGTAGAGATTTAAGAGTCTTACTGTTTATAAGGGACATTATTGGATCATGTGGGATCCATTATATTATTGTAAAAAGTTATTAATAATTTAAATTTAAATTTAATTATTTAATTAGTTAAATATTTTTTTAATTTTATAGGAAATTATGTTTTAAGGGATTACTTTTGTATATTAAAATTAATAAAAAGATGTATATATTTTGTACATATCAATGAAATATGAAAATGGTGTGAAAAAGGTCACTATCACTTACTTTCGTATTTGTTGATAAATATTTTTATCTATATTACATTTAACATACAAAATTCATGTTTTGAAATGGTCTAGTTAAACATGACCTACATACAACAAACAACATCCATGTCAACAAATAATCACCCATTGTGAAACTGCAATCAATCATCCCCCTCTCAAGAAGGCCAAAACTTTCATAGCCTTCTTCTTGTGAGTTGCCTACAAGTGTTCCTCTTCGATTTGAAAGACAATGTGTCATTACAATTGCATCATTAACTAAAAGCAAACTAGTTGGTAGAGGAAAATTGCATCTTAGGCCTACATGAACCAAAACATATTTCAACCCTAAAAAAAGAATCTCTTGAAGGACTATGTTAAAATGTATACCACCTCCTTCTCTTCCTCCAGATCCAACAAAACTCCCACAAACATTGAATCTATATCAATGTTCACCTAGTAGATCTATGATCAAGAGCTAAAAATTATTCTCCTAAGACCCATTGAATTCTAAAAGTGATGATCCAAGTCTTTGACTCAAGAAATTTCTTCATCGAACTCTTTATAACTAGCTTGAGAAAAGTTGTCTATCTCTTTTTCAAAATGAGCCTCATCCACATATCCATGGCTTTACAAAGAAACGAGGAAAATGAAGAGAATTATACTAATGTAGAATCCTAATTGTTTTGTTAATGCTACCCTTGATTTTAGAGATATGATATGATCCACTCATGCCAACTAATTGCAAGATGGAAAGTTGAGTATCAATATGCATGAGATAAAATGATAGCTTGCTTATAGTCTATTTCAATTACCAACTTTGCATCATAATTGTCATATAGTTATTATCACATGATATTTCCTTTGCAAATTGGCCTTGTGTGTACACAAAATATTTGATCTCAATTAGAGATTAAAAGTGTTGAATGAATCCCAAGCATTGACTTTATTACTTATGATTGACTCATATTTTTAATCTACCACAAAGTTAGCAAGGAAGTTAACTTCCTTATTCACCTCTCTATATGCCTATTGAATAAAATATGTTGCAAATGATTTGAGTAGTGAGCATACCTCTTGAAAAATGTTGTTGATTTTTGAATATGGGGATCCTTTTCTTCTTGTTGCATTAATGATTACCATAGAAGCACTTTCACTTTGTATTTTATCTATTTTACTCACCTTGCAAATCTTTAAACCCAACATAAGGGCTTGAGTATTCTCTTTGTTTTTTATTAGATAAGCAAGGAAAGGGCCCTGATCCCGTGGTTACAAAGCTAGAATAGCAAACAGAGAAATAGGTTGGGAAGAACAACACCAACCCCCACTAGAAAACAACATCAAATTGGCACGCAAGCCAAGTAACCAAAAATGCAACCATAGAATCATCATTAGCATAATAAAAAACAAAATCCTCAAATTAATCCCCAAAATAGTGCGCAGACCATTTATGAGGTCAACCAAAGTCCAGCAGGTATGAAACCATAACATAGCTATCATGAAATAGGAATCCGAAATGATAAAACTAAGCACCAATAGATTCAAAGCAACCATATAACCAAAGCATAAAGATAAGTCCCGAGGTCGCACCCAACATGGCACGACTCATGAGTCCATTAGTTACCTTCATAATCTTCCACCACATGATTCCACCTCGTAGCTAACAAAACAGGCCAAACAATCATCCACAACGCAACAACACAACACCCAATCAACATAACCTCCCTAAGGGAGGACAAAACAACCTGAAATTCGAACCCATTGTTGCAGATTTCAAAATGAGTATTCTCTTTGTTATTGATGCATTCTTTCAACTTTTTTAAAAATGCATAAAAGAGATCCTTTGTGTCCCTAATGATATTTTCTACACGTAACAAGCCAATATTGCCTCTGACAACCCTTTCAAAGTTCGATTTCCACTAACCTTGGTGAGCTTTCCACTAGATAGCCTCCTTTAAATTAATGAAAGAAGTAATTCTTCCACCCCATAGACAAGGAAGTTAAAATAAATTTTAATTAAAATATTATTTTTTCTATTTTAGTTAAAATTACAATCAATTATTTAATTAAAAAATAATATTTATCTTATTATTTCTCAAATAAATGATAAAATATAGTGTACTTATTTTATTCTTTTAAATTAATTAAAAACTTATTTTGAAATAAATTAAAATTTCTATATTAATAAAAAATATATATTTTTTAAATTATTTAGAATCCTTCTTATTTTTAAATAAATAAATAAATTATAATTGTATTATTTTTTCTATTTTAGTTAAAATTACAATCAATTATTTAATTAAAAAATAATATTTATCTTATTATTTCTCAAATAAATGATAAAATATAGTGTACTTATTTTATTCTTTTAAATTAATTAAAAACTTATTTTGAAATAAATTAAAATTTCTATATTAATAATATATATATTTTAAATTATTTAGAATCCTTCTTATTTTTAAATAAATAAAAAAATTATAATTGAATTACTTTATAATGTTAATAAATGCTTTATTTCAAAGACAAAATTCTGTGAGAGCTTATTGTGATGGCAAAGTTTTGGCCTAAGTTCACTTGAACTTGGTTAAAAAGTCCTAAACTTGTAAAACACAATAATTGTGAAGGTTTCCAGCGGGTTAGAACATACACCATTTTTTTATATTGAACAAAGCAAGGTTGCAAAGAATGACAGCTACCAGCGAGTCGCTGAAGGAGAAAAACAAGGAGCCAACATATGACCATATCCGAAACAAGAAACTAATACTTGACCTCAGGCCTGGAATTTGACGGCCACCCTTGCCTGTCATATGAAAATTTTGTGACGATTTGTTCATTTAAATACCTATCATTTTACGTTTTATGAAAAAAATTAATGTCAAAAAAAATATTTAAAGTATCTAAAAAAATCAATATATTAGTAATTTATGAAATATTATTTTATAAAATAATTATGTTAGAAAATTTACAAATTTTAGAAACTATGCATGCACTCAATTAGTAAATCTAATTGCATATAATAAATTTTATTGATAATTAAATAATTATATATATGTAATTTACATTTTGACAATGTATAGAGTATTAGATTAAGAATAATTATATTACACAATATGATTGTAAGAAATAATTATATAAAATTAAAAATAGTTCAATCCGCAAATTGATCCATCTAAAATCATATTTAAATATCAATTTCAAACCTATCCAGAAATAATTATATAAAATTAAAAATAGTTTAATCCTTATTCAACTCATTATCTAAAATTTCAACATGCTCACCAATAAAACACAAGTAAAATAAATCAAAACTGAATCACCTGTAAAATTAGAAAATATTGATAATTAGAAATAAATCTTAAATCTTAAATTTATTGTTAATTGTAACAAGAAGTTTCTAAATTATGTAGAATCACAAGTAAAATTAGAAAATATTGATATTTAGAAATAAATCTTAAATCTTAAATTTATTGTTAATTGTAACAAGAAGTTTCTAAATTATGTAGAAAATAAATCTTGTTAAAATATTCAAAAAGTTAAAAATCAATTATATTCTATTTTGAAAAGATTTTGAATTAATATATATTTTTATAATAAATATTATAAATCATATATATTAATATAAAACAATGATAACTATTAGTAAAAATGTCAAAATCTTTAAAAAATTAGAAAAAACTATATTTAATCTTGAAAATATTTTATTCTCAAGAGAGTTTGAATTAATAAATATATTTATAATAAATCATATATATTAATATAAAGTGAAATTAGAAAGAATTATTCCAATTTCTAATTATAAACTAATTTATATTTTTATCATAAACATTATTTTATATATATATATATACCTACAATATTTTTTTACGGTTTAATTTGAAGTGTCATATTTACGGTTATATAAAAATATAGCAAGTCAAATGATACGGTCTAATAAATTTTTAAGTTGTAATATATGATCCAAAATGCAAAAAAGGTCAAATAGACCATCAAATTCCAGCCTGCTTGACCTGAAACACTCTAGTATTAGTTACTATAGATTGTGAAAATTTGATGTCCAAACAATACAATAATAATTGTTGATTTTTTGAACATCAGATTTTCACAATCTATAATAACTAGCAGTTGCACAATATTCAATGAGCAACGGAATAGCCATAGGCACCTACCGATTTTGTTTTGCCTTTCTCCGGTCTCCCCACCGACGTCGACATCAGACTAGAGGAGATCTTGGTGGGGTACAGCCTGAGTTGGCCTAATGTACAGCCTAGTTGGCCTAATGGTGGAGAACTTGTACTCTTGAAAGAGAAGTCACAAGTTCAAATCCTGCAGGGGGTAAGGTATGTACACCTCATATTGTGGAGCATGAGGAGTCCCATATATACTGTACGTCTGTCTGTAGACCCAAAAACAGATTGCCTGGTATTCGTGGACTATAAAATAATAATAATCCAAAAATTGGTTCAGTCCAAAATTTCACGCTTTCAAATTCGGTACGATAAGATGATTTTTTAACAGTTGGCCTGACAACATTAATAGCAATTGGAAATATATATAGGTATCTAGGTACCTAGGCCGAAGGCAAATTCCTTAGTATAGAATACAGTATAAAATCGACAGGTCCCACGTGAAGGACATTATTTTTTGGAATTCGAAAACTATGAAGTTCAGTCGAAGAATAGGCAAACTCGAAATTTGCGTACTGACAGAAATTTGATCGGACATGTTCAGACATTTAACAGAAACCTAACATGCCTAACCTGGGTTTTCCTGCCACAACACCTATCTAGTAATACATTGCTATCACAACATTCTGGAATACTCTCAACCTAATTCTCTTAATTTGACGCGGAAAAATACCTCGTACTTATCAACTTGATAATTGTTTCGGTTTGGAGATTCAAAATATCTGCTTAATATAAAGTTTGTATTAATCTGCCCTAAATCTCATCCCGTTTGAGTTTACTATATATTTACCAATGATTTTCAGTTTTTATGTTATTTTAAAAAAAAAAACTCTTGTATTGGAAGGCACCGATATGTTCAGAAATAAATAGTTAGCATGCTATTTATTACTTTATTTTAATTATTTTTTGAATTTGCAATTTTTTAATAAAATTTATTTTAATTGAATTTTTTATCTGTAAGAAAATAGGAGCGTATTTGGATATTGCCATTTAAAAAATATTTATGGTTATGAGGGTATAATTATAGTGTAAATATAATTTAATTAAAGACATTTAAATGATTTTTAATGTATATTTTCTAAATTAAATGTTATTATAATTTTATGAGTGTAATTTTAGATATATAATAAATGTGGAAGTGTCTATTTACAAAGAAAAGATGAGAAGAAACAAGCAAGTCATTGACAAATGATGATAAGCAAGATATATTTATAGTGATTTGAACAACATTTAATTAATCAATTAAATTGAATATGTGTGAAAGGAATTTGTGCATACAATGAACAATTTAAAGGTTAAATTGAGCTACACAAAAAGCCAATCAAACATTCAATTAGAACATAAGATATCTAAACAAAACACAAGATAAAAGAAATTAATCCTATGTTAGACTTCTTGTTGCACAATGGAGTGGTTTTGTTCAATTTGATTGGATGTGTTTTCAAATTTCTCCAACATAATATTGCATTGTTGATTGATATATACATACACATAGATATATATACACATATACATATACATATATGTGTGTGTATGTATATATACATATACAAAAAAATACATTTAAACTACAACTGAAATGATATTTTAACAATTAAAAAAAATTAAAACACTAAAGAAAATGTTTATACTATTTTTTCACAATAAAGTATTAACAACATATTTTTCAAGAAAGCTAAAATAATTTCATTGAGTATAAATATCTAATAAAAAAATAAAATTAGGCAATCATCTTAAGCAACTATTCACATAATATCACTATTTTATATAGTTGCTTCCTTTCTTGAAAACTTAAATATTATTGTTAAATAATTTCATGCTACTCATTTCAGTCTATTATAATGATAGGATAATGGCCATGTATGCAATCTTTTTAATGCTAATTATTTATTCCCAATATTTTAAACCACTCTAGGAAAATTCACCGCCAACAATTCACCTCCAACAATTCATCACGGTGGAAAATTCACCACTAACAATTCATTGACATGGAAAATTCACCACCAACAATTCATCGCAGTAGATAATTCATCGCATATACAATTAGGAAATTGTTGGTGGTGAATTTTCTATGGTGATGAATTGTTGGTGGTGAATTTTCTTAGAGATGAATTTGTCATGGCAATGAATTGTTGGAGGTGAATTAATGGTGGTGAATTTGGCTGAAGCCATTCTAAACAATGATTTTTGCATAATTTATTTCTAGAAAATAATAGATACATAATAGAGTTTATTTTCAACAAGTCTTTTCATACACAACAAAGGAATAAACAATTAATTGTTATACAATACTTTTATTAAAAAAATTGACACAACACCACAAAAATGTTTCCATCGCTTTTAAAATAATAGTATTAAAATAAATTGAGGCTAAGCATATACATTTAAGTTCACAACCTTTATTGCGAGTTCATCCAAAGTAAATCATTGAGAGGAGACCCAAGAAAAATAAACTACCATAATAGGAAATGTTACACACAATGGTTATACTTGCACACATTCATTCAAGGAAAAACTTATTTATAAGGCCAATGGGATCTCACCTCCCAACCATAGGATTGTATGACAATCCACCGTACCCCCAAGCTAAGGGTCACATAGTAAATCAGGTTTAACAAAAAACATATTGCAACACATCATTTCAACATACATTTACAACCACAATAACATAATCAAACCCATGAATATACACAAAACAAGAATTCTCCATGAGAATCACATTTGGGGGGGAGTGAAGACTCATTCATAAGAAAGATTTAATAATGTGGATCATATTGTATGATTCTCCACAACCTCGATATCACATAGATCTCATACACAACTCCTCTTCACCAAAACTCCCAAACATCCATTGCCAATCATAATACTCATCCCAAAATCTCTCTAAGAGGAACCACACCCACTCAAATCCCCTCACATCATGGAGGACCCTCTACCATTTGAGAGAGTCTACCCCATCACATTTTCTTAAACTCGCATAACACGACAATTACCAAATCAAATCACATAACATTTCATCAATAACATCTCATAACACAACATTTATCTCATAACACACATATGAAAAAAAATTAACATAAACGCTAATAACAAATCCATTACACAATTTTCTCAAAGAAAAACAAAAATCAATATTCATGGCACTTTCACATTTATCCAAAATTTTACCAATTGATATTATTACAAGAGATTAGACCCTACCTTGCCAATTTTTTCCCCAATAGACTTGAGGTAGTTATTTGATGAAGATCTCCTCCAAGTCCTTCCAACTCTCCTATCAAGCCTTCTACCTGGAACTCTCTCACAATTTCTCAATTTAACTAAGGATAATGATCGCAAAAACAAAGCCAAAAGTTATTGCTCAATTTGAGATGAATGCATAAATATAAAGGAAATACTCTTCATATTTAGTTGTGGAGATGACAAGTGTCATATCCACATTAAGTCCTACAAAAAACCTAGAGTCTCACGTCTTGAGACACTTAGCTCTTTTGAGAACCTCCAAGTGTCTCCACTTAGAAAATTATCTTACAAGGAATGCCTTAATGTGTACCAACCCTTCGTGAGTCATGAAGGATATTATCCTCTCTCAAGCACCCTAAAATCAACTTTGAGGATGGGATGAGATGACACCACCTCTCCCAACCTCATCCAAACTACCTCAAAAAGTCGTCACCAATTAAAATGGTGATTTTAGGATGTTAGAAAATGATTTGAACTAAATATCTACACTCTAAAATACATGTTACCCATAGTACTAACACCAAGGGAAATCTTCAAGAGAGGGTGTAGCTTGGAAGGCACCACCGGATGGTTGGGTTAAGATCAACTTTGATGGTGCTGCTAAAGGTAATCCGAGACCTATTGGATGTGGGGGAGTGATTAGAAATTCTAATGGTAGGCTCATCTCTGTTGTGGCACTCCCTTTGGGAAACCAGACAAACCACTTGCGAAGGCGACAACCACCTATCATAGTCTTGCTTTGGCTTAGAGAAGAGGGTATAGAAAGATTTGGTTAGAAGGTGATTCTCTGAACATTATTACTAATTTGAAGAATTTATCTCCTTCGTCTTGCACAATTGAGGCCTTGATCAAGGATTCCATTGAAATTATTAAATCCTTTGATAATGTTTATATTTCCCATATTTTGAGAGAGGGGAATAAGTTAGCTGATTTCTTCGCTAACTTTGGTGTTAGAGATAGTAAGGTTTGGGATTTAAATGATCCCATCCCTTATGAGGCTACATCTATTGTTATAAATGAAAGTTAATTTATTCTTCAAGGTGTGCACATCCTTGCTCACGTGGTGGCATATCATTAGGAGGGAGGGTATGGTTATGATTTTGAGGAAAGGCTGTCATATGGTGTGGATTTCAAATTCATTATGGTATGTATGTCCTGTGGTTGCCTTCGCATAGATTGTGGGTGTTATCCGCATAAGCTTCCAGAGTCTTCTGTTGGATTATTTGATTCTGAGTGGTGTCTACTGCTTCCTTTTGAGTTCCCTATTGAGTTCTTGGTCTCTATTTTCCATCGTCATGGGTGGGGACAAAAACCGTGTTGAGCCCAAATCCTATGATACCGTGAAGCAGAGAAAGGAAGTATGGGTGATTTTAGAGAAGGGTGGCCTAACTCCCTTCATGGAGAAACTACATGGAAATAATACTCAGGTTACTGCATTGGTTGAGAAAGGGTGGAAAGGGAGAACCCTGGAATTGGGTGGTAGGGAAATTGAGGTGGATGAGGAGTTCATAGCCCAAATTACTGGCCTTTCGATTAAGGGTATGAAGGTGTATAGGGATAAGAAAGAGTCACTGGCCGTGATGTCTCTTTTCTTTAAGGAGAATGAGAGTGATGACTTGAAGCCTGCGAAGAGTGGAGGGTATCTGAGGAATTCCTTGAAGGTTCTCTGGTGGGATGTTGTCTAAAAAATCATGAGGTATGTAACCCTGGAAGGAAGGTACACCACCATTAACAATTACCATTTTCTGTTGCTTAATCATTTTAGGCACAAAAAATGGGTGTCATTTCCCTATTATTTGCTAGTGTCGATGGACTGTGGGATTAAAGAGCATAGGAAGAATCCCAAAAACCATGTCCTGCATGCGAGGTTGATTCTTTTGATATATGAACATGTTAAAGCTCATGATGTCCAGAAAACTCTGGTTACTTTGAAGGCTAAAGCTAGGGAGGGTTATGAAACTGAGTTGGGTGTGAGGAAAGGGCTTCTAAGAAACCAAGGAAGAGGAGGCTTATGTTAAATAAATATTTTGAGTTAGATATGGATGATGATGTTGATTATGTCCCTAACTCATATGCCTCTTTGGAGGAGGGTCCCATATCCCCTATTCAGGGTAAATCTAGGAAAAGGAAATTGAATGAGGAAGCGGGTTATACGACCTGCAGTGATGATGTGGAGGTGATTGTCCCTTCTAAGGGGGACAAAGAAAAAAATGATCTTTATGGGGAAGCTTCCTCTCCTCCCCCTGCATCTAGACTTGTGTAGGATCCTGAGGAGGGAAGTCGGAAGAGAAGGGTTTTGATTCTTGGTCAACATTTGGAGAAGAATGCCCCTTTCTCTGTGGCTGGTGGCTTCCATGGTCAGAATGTTTTGAGCATTTTCATTGGGTTGCCTAAGCAGAAGGATAGAGCTATGGGTGGTGAACATGCTACAGGAGCTAAGAAAGCATACATTGAGAGGATTTAGAAGAGGTTGGCTGTTGTGGAGCAAATTGCCAATTCCATTCATAGGATAAAGTCTCCTGTCACTGCTGGTAAAGGTAAGGATGCCTCTGAGGATAAGGTCCATGAGAGTTATTTTGAAGAGGATGTTGTTGTGGGAAATCACATTGAAAACTTTGATAGGGAGGATATTTCTGATGGGTTGGGTTCGGCCCATGATAGTGCCAATGTGCTTTTTAAACTTTTTAAATGGTTTTTTCAAGAGATTAATAGGACTAATGTTCACATTAGAAGCATTAATTGCAAGGCTAAGGACCCTACAATCCAAAGCCAAATTGATAATTTAATGGCTGGTCTCAATACTGTTGCTAATATTGTGGCGAAGGAAACTGTCAATATGAAACAGAGTATGGAGGCAAGAATGTTCTCCATTGAGGAGAAAATTGAAAAAATTTGGAATATGGTTATGAAGAGTGGAGAAGCTCCTAAAGTCCTAACTAGGTTGGACTCTGTGAAGGCTTTTCCCCCTAATAAGAGAAAGGAAATTTTGTCTAATGATGTTATGGCTGCTAAGGGTAAGCTAACTAGGGAGGATTATGTTGCTAATAAGGGTGTTACTAAAGGTTATGTTTTGAGTTGTGAGGTAAAAAATGGTGGGCTTGGGGTTAGGACTAGAAATAGATAGAAAAATTAGGCTAGGGCCTCGGGTATGGAGGTTTCTGATACTGGGGTTAAGGGATAGAAGCTTGCTGCTAGTGAGATGGAAGCTGTTGAAATTTTGAACAATATGTAGTGGTGTGTGTCATTTTTTGGCTGCTTTTTGGCTAGTGGTTTGCTGTCGTTAGGCTGATGGTTGTTTTTTGATGTTTCCTTTTTGCTTTAGCTGTTCCTTTTTGTAAAGGGTTCTGGGCCCCTTCAAAACCTTTTTTTTTTTACCTCTAATCAAAACACCAAGGGAATTAAATTTAGTAAAAAGACTTAAAAATACTCACTTATAACCCATTTAAATCTACCAAGAAAATGACCACCACAACAAAATCAATTAATAAAATAAACACACCTTCTACACAAGATTCCTTAATGTACAACAATAATTTCATATAACAATGTATAGTAAATTTATATTACACAAAAATTATATTCACTTTACAACTTAGTCCACATTACACATGACCTTAGTCCTTCGATATGGACTAAGCTTAGCTTAACTAGTTGAACACAATTAGGTTTACTATGTGACCCAGATTCCCATTGGCACTAAACTTACACACTTCAACTTAATTGTTAGTTTTTCATATACAATAACCATAGCCGAAGCATCAACAAAATAATATATTCAATTTTCACATATATTTAATTAAACATTTCTAAACAGACATTCTAATGTATTCACATTTTACATAAATTTCATTTATCAACTAAGTCACATTAGCTAATGAATAATTCATGACTCTTCCAATATAAAATCTAATCATAAAAAAATCCACATGAGCAAGTCACATAGAAATGAAATCGTCTGATATCTCATTAGTCATAGGGGTTACATCACTCATAATCAAAATCAACAATGTCCAACCAACATGACTAAGGTCAATTATAGTAAAGGAAATAGTCCACAATGTAATATTGTTTGTAACATCCATTGTCTACTCAATAGCATAAAGATGACAAGAAATTTGGTATTTGTATAAGGGGTCTCACATCCTCCACCCTAGGGTTGGAATTCAATCCCTCAAAAGGGAGAAAAAAAGAACCCAGTGTTAGGCCAAGAAAAAAATATTCTTAATCCAAAAAAGGGAACTTTAAAATTATGAAACACTATAAAAAAATAAGACTTGGTGTTTGTTCTACTATGGAATACATAACAAACATCAAATTATGTTTATCCAAAATTTCATCACTACACATACTATGCTACCAAGACAGGGGTGTCCAAAAATTTAATCAAGATTATGGAAAACCACATGGGTGACAAAGAGGGAAGGTTATAACATGTACTAAAATTCAATAAGTTAAAATACTATTCTAAAGCTTATCAAAATGTATAATTTCTTAGTTCTCATGCATAATGACAACTAAATTTTGAGCACCACAACTTAGAATGATCTCCACGCATTCAATCAACAAACACAATTGTCTCTGAAGACCACAATAAAACTTAACTTCTCTAATATTTAGCTTAAAATTTACTTATTTTATCTTACAAATATTGAGTGTAAACATTGAGATGTTTTTACATATCATAGAACATTACTCAAACAGGGAGTTTATTAGAAGGTTTTAGCACTCAAACACATATAAAGAACTCTAAGATTCATGAAGTTATATGACTAGAAATTGATTCAACTTACAATCATAGAATCATTCTTTAAGTTCTTATAGTACTAAGCAATTCTTATCTCCTTAAGGGATGATATGACACCCTAGCATCATACAACAAAAATGGGATAGACCTTTAATACTTTAAAGTAAAGGAGACATAACTCTCTTCTAGCCGAATGTTACAACTCATTAAGGAAACCTCCAAACCACCTTCTCCCCCCATCCTTCGAGGGGCCTGTTTTAAGATACCAAATATTAATACAAATAAAACTTTGTATGTACCGACAATAGTAATAAAAAGTAAGCCTCAAAACAATATAATTCTCAAATGATAAAATAATATTAATAAAGTTCACATAAAGTTTTTAAAAATAAAATAAAATTTAAGTGTGGCCACCAATAAAAGAAATCTTTAAATTTTAATCCAAAAAGTTCAATCAATGAATCCTTGGGGCAAAGGACCATATGAAAATTAACTTGTTTGGTAGACCAAGGTACCAAAATTTTATACTATTGGTAAATTTGAAAAATCCAAATTCAAATTTAAATAAATAAATGAATAAAATTAAATCATATTTTTTTTTTAATAATTAACTAATCCAACAATCTCAAAGAAATTGTACATAAAAATCACATCATGGCTTAATCAATCTGCTCAAAAGGGGAGAAGAGAATTATTCAAATAAACACTTGCCACTTACAACCTAGAATGAGTGTCATAATTAAAAGAAATAAATCTAGTTTTGACACATAAATTGCATAAGATTATCAAATAAATATCAATTTCTAAGTATAATGTAGCCCAAACACTCATTATGGTTTGCGTATTGCTACTAGTAAACCAAAAATTACCACTACATTAAGAGTCGCTCTAGAAATGGTTTTACAACATTGGTATCAAATGAATGAAATCAAGATTCAATGAAGCTTGAAGATTAACTTTAAATACTTAATGTGTTGGGGATCATTCATAATATGTTCAATATCTCAACACGAATAATATTTTTCTCTATATACTGATGAGTGTGATTCAACAAGAGGGAAAAAAAATATGGGTGAACCAACATGAATAGCC
Source organism: Sequoia sempervirens (assembly GCA_007258455.2). Classification (NCBI taxonomy): domain Eukaryota; kingdom Viridiplantae; phylum Streptophyta; class Pinopsida; order Cupressales; family Cupressaceae; genus Sequoia; species Sequoia sempervirens. Next base: position 615,631,460 of record VDFB02281492.1, on the reverse strand, counting down.
ACTTCTACTTCTAATTGCACTTGTATCCTTATTAAACTAAATGAGAAAACACTAAATAAGAAAAAGCATGACAACTTATTGGAACAAGAAAATTGACCCATAATCTATTCAAGAAAATACCACACCTATATTATATTTCATACTTTCTAGCTACAATATAGTTCTCAGTAAATATAATTATCTCAATTAGCTAGAGATTTTCTAATATCCTAGTTTGAGACATCCTACTTATGAAACTATAAAGAATTAAATAATCAACGCAACTACATGACTCTCTTGAAAGAATGACCTGAACTACCTTATAATTAGAAACTGTGTAATTGTTAGACTAAAGGAATAACTCCTTTATCTTTGCAAAGAATCTTAGTTAAAATGTAATAACAACATTCATATCTATTGGTTAGAAAATAGATGATGTATATAGAAAAATATGGCTTAGGTAGGATATAGTTTTTTTTAGTGTTGTTGAATAGAGAAGAGAAAACCAAAACTTTGTTATTTTTAAACAAGCATTTAATTTTTATTCAAGTTATGAAATAAAAAGGAAGAAGTTCATATACTTGTTGAGTATTGAAAGTTGAGTGGTCTCTCTTTGGAGGTGGAGAAAGAGCCCACTCCAACCAATAGATATGCATTAGTATTTCTTAAGTATTATATTCTTTATCCAAATTGATTTTCTATTGTCATTTCTAATTTCATTAGATTTTTTTTTTTAAAAAAAATTGCATTTGTAATTTATGGTTTCATTAGATTATTTTATGTTCAAATAATAGTTAGATTGAATGAATACACATTTAGTCAATTATAGTTAATCCATTTCCTCTCAAGTAAGTAGGAGTAGAATATATTTTGATAATAAAGATTGAAGTTTGTTAGGAGAGCTACTAGTTGAAATATTTTTAAAAATATTCATAGAAACACCTCAAATTTCACAATTAGACACATAAATCTATTCAAATGCAAGGTGTAAAATGAGCCTTGTCATTTTTCCTCTATATTGAATAAAAAATTGAAGAGTTGTGTTCTTGAGTTTGATATGTATGTACAATCCTCCTTCATCAAGGTCTCAATATCCTGCAAGAGAAGATGGAGCATAATGTCCACAAATGAAAATACGAGGGAACTAGTCTCACCAAGGAACCTAAGGCGGTTCTTTAGAAAATTTAGGACTATTTCTCAAATAATAGAAAAATATAAGGTGAATTGGATTGAGATGAGATTCAGGCGTCCCCTAATTATTGAATCAATGCTTATGTGAGAAGATCCAATGGAAGAATCTAATTTTCGAGTATGGTTAGAACATGTAGATGGGTATTTGGGGAATGTAGATACCATAAGAAGGAATTGGGAAGCATATAATGATTAGTACAATTGCATAATGAGATTGTACCAAATGAAGAAACAAAGGCTCTAGAATGATGCAAGATGACCTACAAAACCTTAAGTTGGAGGGAATGATGAGCTCTAGAGAGGACAAATTCAATTTTGTAAGTGTACCTTCCTTTCCTTTCCTAAAACCGCTTTGCCTAAAATTTATGCATGTTATTGAGAAATATTACTTAGTTATGTTAAGATATAAGTATAATGCTTAAAGAAATTTCTAGGATAAATATTTTTAATTAGTAGGTTTGAACTAAAATTTGACTATGCAAAACTAAATTTTTTTAGCATGACAGGGTTACGAAGATACCTACAATAGAGCTCATAAAACTTTGAAGATATTTTGAAAAGTTGCAAAAGATTCTTTCAGCCTATCAATGTGCACTTTAGGATTCTTAAAGAAAAAAACTATCATTTACTCCTGAATTGATGAATCCACCAAAGATGAAGGGAAACACCAAGTGGAAGTTCCATGTAAAAGCTTCTCCAAAGATACCTTTCCACATTTTATTTCACATTGCCTATCCTCCATTAAAGTCAACTCTCATTACCATTCAATTGTAGATGATACCTAAAGATGTAGTTCATTATAAAGAATTCCATAATCAATGTCACTATATGTCTCTCTTGAGAGAATCACATGAACTACCTTATAATTAGAAAATGTGTAGTTGTTAAACTGAAGGAATCACCCCTTTATCTTTGCAAAGAATCTTAGCTAAAATGTAATAACTGTTGGTGGAAACCACCAAGCCCAAGATCACCATCTAAGATATAAATCTTCACAATGCAAGAGAAGCAACATGTTATTTCACCATGAGTGAATGAATAAATTGAGATTGAGAATAATGTAGAAAACCTTCTTTATAAAGGAAAGATGCAAAAGAAATAATCGATAATAACTAATAAAACCATATGCACCTAAATAATTAATATCTAATAATATTTTCCTAAGTAAAACTTAAGCATGGTAAATGGTAAAAACCATTTACTCCTACACCCCCCTTAAGTGCAACTTAGGGAGATTATTATGCAATATCAAGATGCAATATGGGTCTCGACTACACAGTCATGTTAGGTTCCCATTTACAATGTAAAATGCAATGCAATCTCTCACAACCGGAGAAAAGGAGAAAAACCCTGTGGGAGAAAACTCCTCTCCAAAAGAGAAAAGAAAAACAAGATGAATGGATGGAGGACTCAATAACATGCCCCAAGGACTAAATACATCATGTACATATACAATCAATTATCCTCCCATAGGAAGGAAAGAAGGAGACTGCATAGCCCCCCATAATGAATAATGTCCTACAAAAATGGTAAGTGCTTAAAGGAAAAACAAAGTCCAATGTCTACAAATAGCATTTATCTCCTTGGGAAGAAGATAAACCAAGTACAAATGTAGGAATGCTTCCCATTCTGGATAGGAATTAGCAAGTGAAATCCAAATGTAGGATGATAATGTCTCTAAAATCTGCTCATGTGTTGCCAAGACCTTGGAAGATGATGCCACAAACCAATCAAAAACATGCCCAATCATAATAGAAAGTGGCAAATAAGGTACCATTGGAAACTGATTTTGAACATTCTTTAAGGACAAAGATGGAGTGACAACAGTTGTACCACAACTATCATCAAATAGGAAAATTAATCCTTCAAATGTGTTTTCCAATTCTAAAATGTGCGATTCCACGAACAATGAACCAATGTACGACAAATAGGAATCCCAATCAGGAAGACAATGATAATCCTATTGCTCGGGAATGATGGAAGTACTTAATGAAGGTGGATCAACTATCTCTAAGAAATAATCAAGAACCTCTAAAGCAACTACAACCTCATCTAAAGTCTCAAAAACCTCCAAAGGATCACAAGCATGGTTTATCTTCTCTAAATAATAAAGAGGTGCATTGAAATTGGAAAGAGGATCATCGAGAGATGGTGGAGTATCATGATCTCCATATGATTCTCGAATGTAAGTCCAAAGAGCACAAGGGAACTCAAAATGAATAAGTGATTCCAAAAGGTCATCATTTATATGCTCAAAAATAACTCTAAAGACTTTAGCCCTATATCCTTTCCAAATAATATACCCACAATTTGTGTTTGGAATAGGAACTTCATTATAAAAATATAGCAATAGATTAAGCTCACTAAGATGAGTGAGAATAAAATCACTCCATTGCCTAAAGTTCCCTTTCTCCAAAGAAACCATTATACTGATAATTCTTCAAAATTTTCAAAGATAGTTATAAAAACCTCCAAAAAATAATTATAAGGTTAAAAAACCTAATTTGGTGCAAAAATTGGTGGGGCCCATTGCTTGATCTCCATGCCAACACCAAGCAAACTCCACTGAGCCAAGGGCTGAAAATTCAATGTTGTAGCCTTCAATTCCCAAATCACACAACCTCAAGAAAATTTGCTATAAAATCACATCCTCCTCTTGATGATTCATGGGTTAGGGGTTTTATTGCAGCCTCCAATGGAAGATTGCAGGCCTACAAATTTGAATAAAGCCAAACCATAAAATTTCAATTGCAAATAATATTTTTTCGGATGGGAGAATAGAAGGCGTCGGATGGCCAAAAAAAATGCAAACTGACTAATGTGACCAATGAAATAATGAATCGGGCCTTCAGATGTGACAAGGATTAGTCATGAAGGGACTAGTCGACAAAGAAATGAATACCGACGAATGGTAATGAATGTAGGCCAACAATTTTGAAAGGACACCGAAGAATCTCTAGTGATTGGTAGAGAAGAACAACAACAGGGAGAAGACCCACAAGCATTGGTATTTTATCTTTGATTGGTTGTGAGCTTGTCCAATGTGTAGTGCCGCCAACAAAAGGAAATTTGTTCCTTGCATGGGAAAATCATGTGCTTAGTAGAGATATTTATCGACCTCAAACAAACAAGTTGTCATTGCACATAGAGAAAAAAAAACACCTCATAAGGTCAAAATCATGGCATCTTCGACAGAAAAAATTGACCCTCTCCACACAAAAAATCACCCCTTTCAACAAAGAAAATCGCCAATAATGGAAACTTTAAAATTTAACAAATTTCAAATGCCAAATAATCTTCGCGAATAAATGATCTTAGGCCCGATGAAAATTCTCGTGGAAGGTTGCGGTCGACTTTGATACTTTGCTTAAAAATGGTCGCATCATATTGTTAGTAATTAATTAAATATTTTTAATATTTTAAAATCTTCCTATACAGTATAAATAGAATTTAAATAATTTATTTATATTTCTTCATCTTTTATTTTGATTAAATAAATAAGTTTATTTAATCATCTTTTCGTATTCATTTCTTAATTAATTAAATAAATATTATGATTTATTTATATTAATTATCATATAATCTTAGTTTGAATATTTTATTCAAATAAAGATTAAAATATTCTTCTTTTCTTCTAAATATCATTTATAATTAAATATTCCAAAATATTTAATTAATTCTTCTAATTTGATTCTAATATTCATTCATAATTAAATATTCTAAAATATTTAATTAATTCCTCTAATTCGATAACCATTTATAATTAAATATTCTAAAATATTTAATTAATTCTTCTAAAATTTTTATATTCTTCTAAAGTCACATCATGATTAAATATTCTAAAATATTTAATTAATCTTCCATAGTTTAAAAAATCAAAAATCAAAAATCATTAAATCAAATTAAATAAATTTATTTATTTAATTAATTTTAGGATTTATCTTCAACACCCGTGAAACAAACTGCTAAAATAGAAAATTAAATTTTCTCTGTTTCTGTGCAGGCTTGTTCCCATGGGTTGAAGACAGGAATCCATCCTTCTCTCCAACCTCTCAACCTCTCCCATTTTCTTCTCAACTTCTTCATCTTTCACCATTCAAACCTACAAGACAATCTCATAGCCGTAGATTCTTGCCAGCCGGGATTGTGCCTGCAAAAATCTATAAATACGACTGCCGGGAGCTCCAAATGATATAGAAGTTTTTAGCAAATAAATTATAGGCAAATTTCATAGCATTCATAGCATTCATAGTATTCATAGCATTTTCATTTTATAGCAATAGAATCATGACATATTTTCAATCCATAGCATCTTTCATTTACAGCCCCTGTGCATAATTCACAGCCCCTGTCTATATCCGTTAGCAGTTTCATTCCACCAGCATATAGAATAGAGGTTTTCATTTGCATACTCATTCTACAGCAGCCATTTGGAGAAGCTTACATCAAATCTGAGAGCAGCAACTTCAAATTCCTGGAGATAGAGGAAGATGAAACGGCTCTGAAGAATTCTTGTTTATTTAATTTTATTTCAACTTCTTTAGTTTAATGTTTCATTAGAGTGTTTTGTTTTCATTTAGATTACAAATTAAACAAAACACATTTTTGGCGCCGTGGGGCTCTTGCCCCTATTTTAACATCTTTTTGCAGGTTTTTCTGACAGGGTACGACTAAAAACAGCAGATTAGCGCAAGAAACACGCTTCAACAATATTCATACACAGTGCAGCACCCTTGAAGCATATTGCAACGCATATAACTCATCTTGTAGCGCATATAATCCATCTTGCAGCGCATATAATCCATCTTGCAGTGCATATAACTCATCTTGCAGCGCATATAACTCATCCTGCAGCGCATACAATTCATCCTGCAGCGCATACAAACAACATTTTCATAGGAAATCTTAAAATGGCCTTATCTTGGTCATTTTTTGGTCTTTTTCAGAACTTTTTTTTTTGAAATAGGGTAGAATTTCATAAGCTATCTAATGGTGTAAGTTTTTATTAGATTTTACATAGTTAAAACTTTAAAAATTGCATATTGTATACACTTAAAAATGGTTACATCACATTGTCTGGTAATTAATTAAATATTTTTAATATTTAATTAAATCTTCTGATTCTATCTACGTATAAATAAATTTAAATAATTTATTTATATTGTTCATGATTTTATTTCGATTAAATATTTAATCACCTCTTCATTTCTTAATTAATTAAATAAATATTATAATTTATTTATATTAATTATCATATAATCTTCATTTGAATATTTTATTCAAATAAAGATTAAATTATTATTCTTCTTCTAAATATCATTTATAATTAAATATTCCAAAATATTTAATTATTTCCTCTAATTCAATTATTCATTCTTAAAATCATTTCTAAATTCTTCATATATCTATCACAATTAAATATTCCAAAAATATTTAATTAAATCTTCTAAATATTTCATATTCTTCTAAAGTCATATCACAATTAAATATTCCAAAAATATTTAATTAATTCTTCCATAGTTTTCAAAAATCAAAAATCAAAATGCAATAAATTAAATTAAATAAATTTTATTTATTTAATTTGGGGATTTATCTTCAACTCCCGGGAAACAAACTGCCAAAACAGAAAATTAAATTTCTCTGTTTCTGTGCAGGCCTTTGTGGGTTGAAGACAGGAATCCATCCTTCTCTCCAACCTCTCAACCTCCCCCATTTTCTTCTCAACCTCTCAATCTCTCACCATTCAAACTTACCAGACAATCTCACAGCCGTAGATTCTTGCCAGCCGGGATTGAGCCTGCAAAAAATCTATAAATACAGCTGCCGGAGCTCCAAAATCATATAGAATTTTAAGCAAGTAAACTATAGGCAAATACATAGCATTTCATAGAGTATTTTCATAGCAATAGCATAAAATCATAGCATAGTAGCAATAGAATCATGTTATCTTTCATTCACAGCCCCTGTGCATAATCACAGCCCCTGTTCATATCCGTTAACAGTTTTACTCCACCAGCATATAGAATAGATTTTCATCTTCATTTGCATTCTCATTCTGCAGCAGCCATTTGGAGAAGCTAAGCTTACACAATCTGAGAGCCACAAGCTTCAAAAGAATCTCTGTAGATAGAGAAAAATGGGACAGCTCTGAAGGAATTTTGTTTGTTCAAATTTTATTTAAATTTCTTTAGATTAAGGTTTCATTTAGTGTTTTATGTTTTCATTTAGATTAACAATTAAGCATATACACATTTTGGCGCCCACCGTGGGGCTCTTGCCCCGTTTTTAACATCTTTTTGTAGCTTCTTTTGACCGATTACAGGAAAAATAGCGGAATAGCGCAGACGACACGTTTCGGAAGAATATTTCCAGTTTAGCGCATTTAAAGTCTTTTGCAGCGCCTGTGACTACTGTTGCAGCGCCCGTGACGACTTTTGCAGTGTCCGTGACGGTTATTGCAGCGCTCGTGACGACTTTTGCAGCGCCCTTAAGTTCTTTTGCAGCGCCCTTAAGTTCTTTTGCAACGCCCTTAAGTTGTTTTGCAGTGCCTTTAAGATATTTTGCAGCGCCCATGATGTATTTTGCAGCGCAAATTTTAGATTGTAATCTGTAATCTGTAACTGTAGTTTAGTCTAACTGATTCCGACGCAGCCGCAGACAGTTATTAATTTCTAAAAAAAAAAAGAAAAAAAACCAATCCTAGGGTAGACATCTAAAGGATAAAATAAACCAATCCTAGGGTAGTCATTTTTAAGGAAAAAAAAAAAACCAATCCTAGGGTAGTCATATAAGGTCAAAATGAAGCAATCCTAGGATAGACACTTCATTTTTCAATTTAGGTTTAAAATTGAATTTTCTTGTTATGTGAAGCAACATCTTCACTTAGTTAGAAAATTTTTATTTTGGTGCTTAATAATTGAACCCTTGTTTGCTTTGTTCTCGGTGATAGGCCTATGCTCTCCCCTTAATTGGGTGATCAAAATGCCAAACTCATCAATTTTCTTTTATGCAATTTACTGTTTTATTAATACCTTGTAGAGAGCCTGCTCTTGTGGGAAAAAGTACTCACCCAAGAGGAACGACTCAAGTGGGTTCAAGCCAAAGCCAGGCTATTCCACCCCACTCTAAAATTTAAAGCAAAATTGGGGAAACCCTCTTTGACGGGTGTGCATTGATAACCATCCCCAAAGCCTTTGTTCTAAAGGTAGGGAGGTCTCTCGAGGGAGTCTATCATTTGCCGCACCGAACGGAAACCCTTATTTAACCTAGTGTAGTATCTCCCGAGTCAGTATCCAAACATCATCTCAATCACAGTGCAGGGGAGGGAAGAATCTACCCCCAAGATACTCACCATATAACTGCCAAGGATTGTTTGCTCAGGGGATCCGGTATCCACTTCTGTCACTCTGAGTACGCACCTAGAAAAGACAAAAACACGGGCGCCCTTTCGGGGGTGACACGGCTGTGTGAGTCGACGCAGTTCTAAGATGAGGGTTGTTGATTGCTATGATGACCTACTTGAGAATTAAGAGTGAGTCTGTTTGAAGTGCTTGTCATGTGTAAAACCCGTTAAAACACTTTTTGAAAAACATTTTGGTTATACACTTGATGTTTAGCATAGGACTTAAAACAACTGTTTTAAACTTGTTTGATGTGTTTTCATTACATTAATTTAGATAAGATCATCCAAAACACTTATTATCACATTGATCAATCTCATGTTACGAGATTGGAAATCTACAAAGTTTGTAAAGAAATCCGTTTCTAAAAGGATTAAGAAGCCAAAGAAACCTATAAATCACAAGAAGTTATTGAAGAAACAACGATTCTTATATCAAAGTCGAAAGGTTTTACTCAAATATAGAACTTTTCTTCATAGGTATCATGATTGTGTTAGAGGTCTTTCAGATGATTATACTATAGAGCCCTTGTATTCACAAGCTTACTTTCAAAGAAGAGCCCTTTCTCAACGGCATAACCATAGTCAACGCATCCGTTTTAGTTATATTCCCCAACCAACAATCGAATATTCTACTCGTCCAAATCAAATTTTACAATAGAGAACTTAGAATACATTAGGCATCTATTATACAATCCATCCTTTTACAAAATCATGATCAAAACTTCATAAAGTGCAAAAATCATCATTTTCTTGATCTTTTGCTTATATTCCCGCTAACAAGATTTTCATCCTTTCACTTAGGGAACAACATAAGCTACAAGATTAGAAAATTTTGTGTAAGTCATAGAATTGTCATTCTATCCTGACTTTCATACATACCACATCAATTGCACTATTTCACTCTTTTGATCAAAAGTAAGTAAAATTTGGAGTAAAATCTATGCTTGTTCTCACAAGATCTCAAAAACAAATGGAAAAAGACGAGGGAGAAACTACAACCAGCAAAATGGGTGACCGAAATGAAAAAGAAGAGGAAACATTTAATCTTGATGAGTTAACGGAAGAAAAGCTTCAAGAAGCAGAACAAGATCCCCAATTCCATACTCTTATGGAAAGAATCCTAGAACGTAACAAAGAAAAATACTTCCTTTCATTAGCTAATCAAGGAGCTAAATTACCTCACACCTTTGACATAGAGGGGATTAAACAAAATCCTGAAAATCTTCCTAATGACTTTAGTGCTCTTAACCAACAGATAAAAGAATTACAAGGGCAAATAAAGGAAATGCAAGGAGGTACAACAAAGAAATATGTTTTGGAAGACATATCTCCTTATCCATTTGATAGGAGTCTTCAAATGATCCCATTTCCAAAACATTGTGAAATTCCTAAGTATGATAGGTATAATGGGAAAACTGATCCCATAGACCATGTTAGGGATTTCCGAAACATGAGTCTTGAATTTGCCTATGATGATACTTACTTGATGCGATTATTTCCACGAAGTCTAGGTGTACAATCCATGGAGTGGCTTTCAAAAATTACTCCACCTATCAAAACTTTTGAGGAGTTGATAAATCAGTTTATTTCACAATACTCCTACAACATTCAACATCAAATAACAATGCTTGATCTTTGTAAAGTAAAACAAAAAGTAGTAGAACCCTTTACTACGTTTTTACAAAGGTGGAGAAGGTTATTTGCACGATATTCTCGTCCTATTCCTGAAAAGGAAAAGATGGATATTTTTATCAATAGCCTTGATCCAGAATTAAGCTATAGGCTTAACCTTCATTGTCCTCATAACTTTGAAAAACTGATTGAAAACGCAATCACCATTGAAGGGGCCTTGGTTAAAAGGGGAGTGATAAAACTTGATAATCCAAGTACATCAAATCAAAACAACGATAAAACAAGGTTTTGGAATAGAAACAAAAATGTTGTTAATAATGGTATAGTGGATGCAAATAATTTACGAACAAGACCATCCGTTTTCAATCTATCAAGTGCTCCAAGAAACAATCCACAAGGAAATACAATTCAACAAGGAAACAACAATCAACAAGGACAAATTTCCAAGCAAGAGAACATGATCAATCAAAATACCAATCAAAATCGTGGTAATTTGAATAATAATCTTGGCAATGCCCAAATATCAAATCCGTCTAGACCTTCATTTTTTTCCAACCGACGGACTTTTACTGCTTTGGGTCAATCTCTTGAATCTGCTCTCAAGGAACTTCTTGATAATAAGGTTATCACCTTACCACCACAAAGAGATTATGAGCCACGAGTTAAACCACCATCATGGAATGACTCGTATTATTGCAATTATCATCGATGTAAAGGTCATAGAACAAACAATTGTCAAGCTTTGAAAAATCTAGTACAAGATTTAATTGACAATGGTACTATTACAATTGAGGGACATCATACCAATGATGATCATCAAGCATTCAAAGATCCTTTGCCAAACTACCAAAAGGGGGAAACATCGGATATCAAAGCCAAAAGCATACATAATGTTGAAGACAATATAATCCGTCACATTCACATAGATGATAGTCGGATTAATGTTATCAAAATCAAAGGAAAACAAGAATATCAACAGGTTAATGTAACAACAAGAGGTCAAGCAAAGGTTGTTTTAAAAGGAAGTTCATCTAAAACAACTATTTCTTCTCCAATTCAGTATAATCTGGTTGATCAATTGAGAAAAACATCAGCTCAAATATCCATTCTTGAACTTCTCAAAATATCCCCCATACACAAGAATATTTTAGAAGAAGCTCTTGTAAACACAACTGTTGATACTGATCTAGATGCAAACAGATTTCAAGCCATGGTGGGACATTTATCTTCTCCCACTTGTCTTTCATTTTCCGATAAAGATGATGCCTCTATGACACATCCACATAATTCCTCGCTCTATCTTGAAGTCATGATCCATAAACATCGAATTAGACGTGTCTTAATAGATGGAGGAGCTGGTTTGAATATTTGTACCTTAAAATTAATAAATGCCTTAGGAATTTCAGAAAATGAAATTGACTCACGGAGGAAAATAACCATTAAGGCATATGATGATGAAGAAAGAGCTTCTAAGGGATTAATATTGCTACCTATTAGAGTGGGACCTATTGTGAAGAATACATTTTGTCAGGTTCTAGATCGAGATTTGTCTTATAACATACTTTTGGGTCATCCGTGGATCCATGATATGCAAGCTGTACCATCAACATATCATCAATGTATCAAGTTTCCATATGATGGACAAGAAATAACTATACAAGCTGATTATAATAGTACCCAAACTTGTTCAAATCTTAGAGTAACTCCAGATGTCTTTGTGCCACACAATAGAGAAGCTCTTGTTGTTTCTTCTTCCAATCTACAAGTTCAATTGCAAGAATTGACAAAGAATCTTGATACTAAGTTGAAATTTAAAGACAAAGGGGTAGGTGAATATTCACTATCTCTTTCTACTTTACCTCCTTCTCCAAGGTCACATGGTTTGCCAACTTTATCGAATCAAAAGATTGCGACTGCTTCTACATCTCAAGCTTCCGTGCCAATCACAAAGTTTGATGGAAAATTCATTAGAGCTAATACCACTGAAGAAGAAGCTGAAGATAGGGACATCCTAAATTGGCTATACAAAGATGAAGATGAATCTCTCTTGCACATTAAGTTGCCTAAAGAACAATATGGTAAAGGGTACGCTATCATGCAAAAGATGGGTTATGAAGGGAATGGTCCTATAGGTAAACGAAGAGAAGGAATTGTAGAACCAATTCAACCTATTTCAAAGCATTCAAGTGATAAAACAGGACTTGGATATGGTAAAGATAAAGAAGAACTTACTTCACAGCAGACATCATTAGTTCATGAAGGAGAATCCGTGTCAGATAAATCTCATGAATCAGTTTTCCAATTGCAAAATAGTTTAGATACTGATTCTAATGAATATGAATGGGACACCATTTATAATGATGAATTCTGGAGGGATAAACAAGTTGATACTATACACAAATATGCACCTGTTCTTATACATGGAGAAGGCTCAAGGTCTCCACTCAATTATGTTTTACAAAGCAATCATGACTCAAGTGAGGAAGAATCAGATTCTAATGAGATTGATAATCAACAGGAAAATACCATCATAGACCTTGTCTACCATGAGGATGATAACCATATCATGACTTTGACAATTCAAGACCTTACCCAACCTAATGATCCTATGCCCTTAGTTTATCCAGAACTTATAGATTGGGACATTGACACACCTATCCATATTCCTACATTCAGTAATGATGAAGATGTTGTAACTTTCCTTTGTTCCTCAAATGAAGAAAACAATTGTTTCATTCAAGAATCTTATACTAATGATTTTGATAAGGAGAGTGTCAAGTCTCTTAGCTGCAAAATAAATGAAATAAAAGATGGATCTATTGATGAAAACCAAAAAATGGCAGTAATAGATCAAAACAAGAGAAAAATAAAGAGCGAATCTGACAGTGAAAACCTTTCTAAGGCACTAAAGGATGAGAAACTTGACACTCTTCCCAAGTATTATCATGAAAGATCTTCTATTTTGATTGAACCAACGGAATCAATCAACATAAGTACAACAGAGCAGCCAAAAGTTTTGCAAATTGCAGCATCATTAACAGTTGAAGAAGTCCAAAAATTCATGCAATTCTTGAAGGATAATCAAATTAACTTTGCTTGGTCATATGCTGATATGCCAGGGTTAGATCCTAATCTGATAATGCATCATTTATCTATCAAATCTGGGACAAAGCCTGTGAAACAAAAGCTCAGAAAGATGCATCCACATGTTGCATTATTGGTCAAAGAAGAATTAAAGAAGCTTCTGGATGTTGGATTCATTCGAACTATTGATTATGCAGAATGGATTTCCAATATTGTACCTGTTTCAAAACCAGATGGAAGGATCAGAGTTTGTATAGATTTCAGGGATTTAAATAAAGCTTGTCCCAAAGATGATTTTCCTTTACCTAACATAGATCTGATTGTTGACTTAACCGCTGGCCATGCAATGTATTCCTTAATGGATGGATTTTCAGGATACAATCAGATAAAAATTGCACCAGAAGATCAAGATAAAACAGCGTTCACATGTCCTTGGGGTACCTATTGCTGGAATGTAATGCCATTTGGGTTAAAGAATGCTGGAGCTACTTATCAAAGAGCAATGACAACTATTTTTCATGATATGATGCATACATTCATGGAAGATTATGTTGATGATTTACTTGCCAAATCTCATACACGAGATGAACATCTGGAAATATTGTCAAAAATATTTATTAGAATGGAGAAGTTCAATGTTCGACTAAATCCAAAGAAATGTGTCTTTGGTGTTACATCTAGAAAACTCCTAGGGTACATTATTTCAGAAAAGGGTATAGAAATTGATCCAGAAAAAGTACGAGCTATAATGGACATGTCTCCACCATGAAATATCAGTCAATTAAGATCCTTGCAAGGAAGATTACAGTCCATCAGAAGGTTTATAGCTCAACTGGCAGACAAAAGCTTGCCATTTACACATTTATTACATAAAAATGTTCCATTTAAATGGGATGACAAATGTGAAGCAGCATTCAATCAGATTAAGCAATATCTTACACATCCACCAGTTCTAATTCCGCCTATTCCAAGAGAGCCACTTATACTCTATATTTCAGCAACAAAAGTATCTTTGGGTGCATTGCTAGCACAAGAAGACTCTACAGGTAAAGAAAGGGCTATATATTATATCAGCAGAACCTTAACAAGACATGAGTTAAACTACAGTTTCATTGAAAAAGCTTGTCTTGTAGTAGTGTTTGCTTCTCAAAAGTGGCGACATTATATGTTGACTCATACAGTTAAACTGATAACAAAGATAGACCCATTGAAATACCTATTAAGCAGAGCTACTTTAACAGGAAGACTTGCAAAATGGGTAATGATCTTAAGTGAGTTTGATATTCACTATGTAGATCGAAAAGCAATTAAAGGACAGGTCATTGCAGATCAGTTGGCTGAAGCACCTTTACAAGAAGCCAATCCAATGCACATTGAGTTTCCTGATGCAGATATCTTTACAGCAACAATTCAGAAACCCTGGGCATTATATTTTGATGGATCTTATACACAATATGGCTCGGGGGCAGGGATTCTTTTTGTTACACCTAAAGGACATACCATCTCACGATCATATCGGTTGATGTTTCCTTGCAATAAGGGTGCTGTCATAATAGTGGTTTACAATTCTAAGAGGAACAATTTTAGCTGAAATCACATATTTTTAGAAAAAATATAATGATTTAAGCCTAAAAGTTTCATTTTAAGGATCTCCATTCGAAGAAGCTCGACCAACCATCTGTGATCAAACCCCTTGATAAAACCTTACAGTTTTAAAAACCATAACCTATAAATGCATCTCCTCTTTACACCTATCAAAATGCCGATAAAAAAATAACTTTTGATTTAGATTTTGGGGATCAAATGAATTCATTTAAAATTTATTTCAAATGATTATGATATTCCTCGTAATGCTTTCATCCAATGAATATAATTTTAATATGTTTTGGTTTTGTTATGTATTTATTTTTTAAGTTTTATTAAACATATAGGTTTTTCTATCTAAAATGAATTTATTTGTTCTTCACATGTGGAAAAATAGAAGATTATCAAAAAAAAAATTTGAAAAATATGAGTGCACTAGGATATTGAAGTCCTTGATCCAACAAAAATTAAATTAAATTTTGACATATACAAAAAATAGTTAAGCATGTTATACACAAGGCTTATGTCTAAATTATTATAATTGCTGGATTTAAAACTTGATTAAGGAAAAAAATATTCAATAAAAAAAATATCTAACCAAGTGGAAGCACTAGATATCAGAGTTAAAAATCTAAATTTGAAAGAATTAGAATTGTATCCTTCATGGAAAAAAAGTTATGTGTTATACGGTGTGCCTCACTTTTTTAAAATGTTGTTTTCTGAAAAAAATCTATTTTCATGGGAGATGGGAAAAGAAGTGCAATTTGATTCCAAAAATTTTGAAAAAAATATTTTTAGAATATACAGACAAAATTTGATGAGACTCTATTTTGCACCATCTTCAAATTCTTCACAGTTTAGCCGCTATAGGTGCCCGAATGTGAAGATTTAGTTAAAAATAATAATTTCAGTGTCCAGTTTGGCCAAAAATTGTAAACCACTATTATGGGATCACCCACAAATAACATAGTAGAATATGAGGCATTACTCATAGGATTGAAAATAGCTTTGGAATGGCAGATTACAGAGCTGGAAGTTTATGGTGATTCACAACTTGTCATTAATCAAATTAATGATGATTATCAAACTAAAGATGATAAGTTGCTACCATACAAAAACATGGTGGATGATTATAAGAAATATTTTGTGTCAATTAAGTTTTCACAAATATCAAGGATTGATAATAAAGCTGCAGATGCAATGGCTACCATTGCTTCCTTATTACAAATATCAGAAGATCAAACCAAGTATGAATTCTTGGTGGAACAATTGTTTTCTCCTGCATATGATAATCCCAAAAATCAAGTTATATGTCATTTGACTGGTTCTGATTCAACTTTATATGGCAAAACTTATACCTATTTGAAAGATAACATCTTGCCTTTAGATTTATCCCGCAACCAAAAACGGAATTTCATACGCCAATCATCCCGTTATACCTTAATTACCAATATCCTTTATAGACGTGGTCTTGATGGTACACTCCTTAGATGTCTTGAACGCGACGAATTTGAAAAAGCCTTACAAGAGGTTCACGGTGGTATTTGTGGAACTCATTCGAGTGGTTTGACCTTAGCGAAGAAACTTGTCAGAATGGGATACTATTGGCCTACCATGGAGCAAGATTCTTTTATTTTTGTTAAGAAGTGTTCTAAATGCCAGATCCATGGAAATCTTATTCATGCACCTGCACAAGAATTGCAGCCTTTTATTTCAACATGGCCTTTTTCTCAGTGGGGATTAGATCTTGTTGGTAAAATACATCCTTCATCGTCAAATGGTCATAAATTTATCATTACAGCTACTGAGTATTTTACAAAATGGATTGAAGTTGTTCCTCTAACAACAGTGACTGGTAAACAAATATCTTCATTTATCCTGAATTACATTATTTGTAGATATGGAATTCCTAATTCTATTGTTACTGATAATGGAAGACCTTTTAAGAATCAGGATGTTGATGAACTTTGTGAAAGATTTCATATCCAACATAGGTACTCTACACCTTATTATCCACAGGGTAATGGTCAAGCAGAAGCTTCTAACAAAACCATTTTGAAGATATTGAAGAAGACAGTAAATGATGCTGGACGTGATTGGCATGTTCAACTCAACCCAGCTTTGTGGGCATATAGAACTAGTATTCGCACACCAACAGGAGCTACACCATATGCTTTAGTCTATGGAGCATAAGCGATCTTACCATTGGAAGTTGAAATACCTTCGCTTAGGGTTTCACTTAAGGGATTGATAAGTGATGAAGACTACCGAGTTTCTCGCCTTCAAGAACTCGAACTGTTAGATGAAAGACGCCAACATGCAGCTGATCACTTGAAAGGTTATCAACAAGTCCTGTCTCGTAGTTATAACCACAGAGTTAAACCACGGGCATTTCAAGTGGGTGACTTAGTTTTGAGGGAAAATCCACGTAATCAGCAAGACAGAGAAAAGAAAGGTAAATTTGAATCTAACTGGCTTGGTCCATGTGTTATTGTAGCAACATACGGTTCTGGAGCATATCAGTTATCCACATCAGAGGGGGACCTGTTTGAAGAGCCAATCAATAGTATTCATCTCAAGAAGTTCTATGCATAAAAAGTCCTGAAAAAATCATAAAAAAATCATAAAAAGTCTTGAAAAAATCAAAAAAAAATCAGAAAAAGTCCTGAAAAAATCCATAAAAATCAGAAAAGTTTTGAAAAAGTGCAATAAAAACAAGTAGTGAAAACTTGGCAAACAAGCGCTACTTGTGATCGAAATGGGTTCCTCCATTTATTAGTTTATGTCTCATTTTCACTTTCAACATCATTCATCCACGTCTATCATATGTCTATATTTTTCATTATCCATACCATATAGTGGGAATCTTTAGGTTTCACCGTGGCTTGATGAAATTTGTACATATCTTTTATCTTTAGGTTGTGTTTACATTGGGGGCAAAACGCAGAAACATACAAGAGAGGGGTAACAAGTTTTCAGAATATCACAAACAGTCAAATAACAGTTTGACAAAACGCAACCTCGTCATATCAAATCAATTACAAACATATTCATGTCAATCGAAATCGAAACAAAATGATCCAAACAACTATCGACATGCAGAATATCAATGATGGTGACCAAATTGGATGATCTTAATCTGAATAAATGTTTGAAATACTTTAAGCAGGAATTTGAATCGTTGTTTGATTTTTTATCATATCTCTAGAGCGATTCGATGATGTATTGAACTAGAAAAGCAAGGAAGGAGTATGATTTTTCTTTGTCTGCTGTTTGCGAGGAAATCATTAGTACTATGCAAATTGGTTGCAGACATGCTCTACTATGTATCATGGATGACATTTCATAATTTGCATGGGAAACGGGTTAACTCTTGTCTGTTTATGCAAGCAATACTCAGGTCATCTCGGTTCAATTATACCTAGATGCTTGTATTAACTTGCTATATAAAAATCATGAAAGCAATACTCAGGTCATCACTGGTGCTAACATACCCTTTGATGCTTGTATTAACTTTCAACATTTCAAAGCTCTATGATGATACAAAAAGCATGTATAAGCTCTCCAAATGGCAATATTGTATGAATGTCCTGCATGGTTAGTATAGATTGCATTCATGTTAGAATCTACATTTTGCATTTATAAATTTCTAAAAAGCTGGCAAAGAATCAAATGTTTATATCTTTTCAAATACATGACTGAGTATATTTTGACATTCATAAAAACATCATTTCATACATTTTTGCATTAGAAAATAATAAAAAGCATACATTGCATACATTGTTACCATATACATTCATTCATCAAATAAATTTCATCTCATACAATCATGTATATAAATATTATAAATAACATGCATCATGAAACCATCATATAGTACACATCATATGGATACACATCATATATCATGTAAAATCATCACTGCATTTCATATATCTCAAAAATGAATGTCAAAATGTACAAGGATGTCAAACTATAAGAGATATAATATCATAAAAAATGTGATCATCTCATGGTGTATACAAAATGTCTCAAAATAATATCATGAAAGAGATCATATGCAATGCACTAGGCAGAGCTATCCTGTGATGGAGCTGGCCTAGGACCTGTATCACCAGCCCCTGATGGACCTGCTCCGCCTGTCCCTGGTGGCCCTCTAGGAGGTAATTGCTGTGTCACACCCCTGCTAGTAGTACGAGAGCGACCATGAGTAGATCGTGACTGAGTGTAGCTCTCTCTCTGCTCAGGTGGAACTGAATCATGATATCTAGTCTGATAGAACTCTGCCTCTCGTGTGGCTCTGGTAACCTCCCTCATCATGTCACCTGGCAAAGTGCTACCTTCTACTCTTTGTAGGCTATCTGCTAAGGCAATGGCCTGCTCACCCCGCTGTCTAGCTGCGTCTCTCTCAGCAGTAATCGAAGTCACCTGACCGTGCAACTAAGAAATCAAGGCCTGTGCCTGTGATAGCTGAGCCTGCAAGCTCTGTACTATGCCCTACAGAGATGATATCTGACTCACTACTGTCGGATCCACTGACAAGGATGGGTCAGTATGCCTCATCCGTGGTCCACCTCTGCCTGCCCCACCTCCTCTGCCACCTCTCCTGCCGCCTCTTCTGCCACCCCTACCATCACCACCATCATCTCCATCTGAGTCATCATCTCCACTACCCTCCTCGTCATCACTATCCACTGAATCATCATCTCCTGACTCTGAGTCTCTCTGTCGACATCTCTGAGCAATGATAGGAGCAACAGCCTCATCAGGATCAAACATGCGTGGAGGTGGATGCTGTAGAACATACTGTACATACTCTGGTGTTGCCCCTGCATCAAGAACATCCACCCGGTAGTCCCACATCTGTGCACCTAAACTGGTAAACTCTGCCACTGCTACATCATAAGAGATCCGTGGACCCCACACTGCAAGCTCTGGCTATCACCGCGCATAAATAGTTGAACCAACAGGCATACCCTGAATCCAACCAAACTGTCGCAATACACGTCCAGCAAGAAATCTCTCGAGGATCCATGTCGTCCGCCCAATCAAAAATCTAGAAGTGCATACAAAAGGCATCTCTCTGGCATCCTCTGGCCATGGCTCACAATCTAAATATGGTCTCCAGCATACTGTATCCAAACTATCCAATAACCGCTGCCAATATACTAGTTTGCCCAGTCTAGGCTGAGCAATAATATGTGCATATCTCCATCTGTATGCTCGACCAGCTGGTCGCTCTCCTCGAGTCAATGGACGTAAAACTGCAAAATGCTCCCATGCCCATATCTGTAATAATGAACACCCTACAGCAAAACTCCGGCCTCTACCATATACGATATGATGTAACTCGTCATATAGGTGGGCTAGCATACAAGTACCCCATGCATACCGTGTCCCCTGCATCACCATGCTCTCTAA
The DNA here is from genome assembly GCA_007258455.2 of Sequoia sempervirens. Taxonomy (NCBI): domain Eukaryota; kingdom Viridiplantae; phylum Streptophyta; class Pinopsida; order Cupressales; family Cupressaceae; genus Sequoia; species Sequoia sempervirens. Next base: position 615,611,167 of record VDFB02281492.1, on the reverse strand, counting down.
GACACGACCCCATCCGATCGCGAACCCCTTCGACCTATGGTCGGGGCATAACACACCTCCAATGAATCCTGCAAGCACAGCTAGTAAAGGTGGATAGGTATCTGTAATCTCACCCCATGGGATGAAGTACCCAGCAATCTGATCATCTCTGAATATCCATCTCAAAGCAAGAGTACCTCCAGCCTCTCGTCTGTCAAAAACAACTATCTCTCCCATCACTGGGATCCGTAAGATGCGATATACGTCCTCGGGAGTCACTGTAATCTCGCCTGTCGGTAAATGAAAAGTGTTGGTGTCGCTATGCCACCTCTCTGCAAGTGTTGTCAATAGGGCCCTATTGAGGCGAACCTCGGGCATATCAAGTAATGAGCTCAAACCACATGCATCAATCACATCTCTATCTGACTGTAATAAATGTGGAATCAATGTCCATGTGCTCGGAAATGTCTCTCGTAACTGTAAGACACCTAGTCTCTCCTGTTCAAATACATCATCAAAACAACATCAATATCAAATCATCTTAGCATGTCAATCCACAAACAAATCAATCAAACTATTTGTTTTTCATTATCATTATGAAATGCAAATAATATCAAAATCATGTTTGTTTTTAAGCAAACAAATCAATCAAACTATTTGTTTTTCATCATCATGGAACGCAAATAATCAATATCAAGTTTCTTTCTAACAACTTTAGAAAAAAAACTTATCCGTCCTATTTGTTTTTAACAACTTTAAAAGCAAATTTATCAGCTACTATTTGTTCTCCAACAACTTGGGAAACAAATTTATCATTTGGAACAAAAAGCGCTACAGAACTAGTTATGGGCGCTACAAAAAATTTTATCGACGCTAAGTAACTTTTTGCGCTATAGAATCAATTAATAGCGCTATGATTTTTATCAACAGCGCTATGGAATATTTTTCACTACAAGATTTGTTAAGAGCACTGCAATACATCTCAGGTGCGCTACGATATCATATGCGCTATGAAAATCATTAAATGCGCTATGAAATCTATCACGGGCGCTACGATATCAATTGCGCTATGAAAATAATCATATGCGCTACAATATTTATTAAGGGCGCTACAATATTAAACGCGCTACGAAAAATGTTGAATGCGCTACGAAACACTTTAAGAGCGCTAAAACTCAAAATTTTCAACAACAAACATTGAAACACGTGTGCAAAAACAAAATTTTCAAGAGACAGGGATTTACGAGACACATACCGGAGGTCCGTAGTGCGCTGGTCGCTGATGTCGTCGGATACGCTCAAAATGGTGCAGGTGAACTGGAAGTGCCATGATTATCAACTCAGAGCTCAATATTTGCAAATTTTACTAGGTTAAAATTGAAAATGACATGGAAAATGACATTTTTAACCTATATAATGGTAAAATTGGGGCATTTTATCATATTTTCACATAGCAGGGGCAATTTCTTCATCAAATTTTCATTTTTATATATTTTCAAGACAAATTCTTCAAATCATAAGTTTCGAACGATGAATCGATATCTTTAAAATCATAAAAATCCATAAAAATTAAAAATTCATAAAAATTCAAAATTCAAAAATTCAAAAACATTAAAAAATCAATTCATCCTTCGCGGGGGCATATATCTATCAATATTTCAACAGTTAATATTTGGGGCAAAAATTTTAAAATTCTTTGAAGTAATGCGTAAAACACATCACTTCAAAGAGGGGCAAAATGTATACACTTAAAAATGGTTACATCACATTGTCTGGTAATTAATTAAATATTTTTAATATTTAATTAAATCTTCTGATTCTATCTACGTATAAATAAATTTAAATAATTTATTTATATTGTTCATGATTTTATTTCGATTAAATATTTAATCACCTCTTCATTTCTTAATTAATTAAATAAATATTATAATTTATTTATATTAATTATCATATAATCTTCATTTGAATATTTTATTCAAATAAAGATTAAATTATTATTCTTCTTCTAAATATCATTTATAATTAAATATTCCAAAATATTTAATTATTTCCTCTAATTCAATTATTCATTCTTAAAATCATTTCTAAATTCTTCATATATCTATCACAATTAAATATTCCAAAAATATTTAATTAAATCTTCTAAATATTTCATATTCTTCTAAAGTCATATCACAATTAAATATTCCAAAAATATTTAATTAATTCTTCCATAGTTTTCAAAAATCAAAAATCAAAATGCAATAAATTAAATTAAATAAATTTTATTTATTTAATTTGGGGATTTATCTTCAACTCCCGGGAAACAAACTGCCAAAACAGAAAATTAAATTTCTTTGTTTCTGTGCAGGCCTGTTCCCGTGGGTTGAAGACAGGAATCCATCCTTCTCTCCAACCTCTCAACCTCCCCCATTTTATTCTCAACCTCTCAATCTCTCACCATTCAAACTTACCAGACAATCTCACAGCCGTAGATTCTTGCCAGCCGGGATTGAGCCTGCAAAAAATCTATAAATACAGCTGCCGGGAGCTCCAAAATCATATAGAATTTTAAGCAAGTAAACTATAGGAAAATTGCATAGTATTCCCAGCATTCATAGAGTATTTTCATAGCAATAGCATAAAATCATAGCATAGTAGCAATAGAATCATGTTATCTTTCATTCACAGCCCCTGTGCATAATCACAGCCCCTGTTCATATCCGTTAATAGTTTTACTCCACCAGCATATAGAATAGATTTTCATCTTCATTTGCATTCTCATTTTGCAGCAGCCATTTGGAGAAGCTAAGCTTACACAATCTGAGAGCCAGCCACAAGCTTCAAAAGAATCTCTGTAGATAGAGAAAAATGGGACAGCTCTGAAGGAATTTTGTTTGTTCAAATTTTATTTAAATTTCTTTAGATTAAGGTTTCATTTAGTGTTTTATGTTTTCATTTAGATTAACAATTAAGCATATACACAGTTGCAATAGTCAGCATGGTCATATTCTTCACTATCAAAATGAAAATCACCATTTGTTTCTTCATTACAACTGCTAACATATGACCCCTCCAACTGAAACTCATTGCACACTTTGTCATTTGCATCTAATATACTACCATTTTCAAGAGTATTCCACAAATCAGCAGGCCTCTTTTATCTCATCACCATGAAGACTTGCATCAATGCTACACTCAACACACATAGAAATCACATGTCCAAGTGTATCATAGCATTTCTTATTACATATATCCTCTTCAAAAAGTATGTTCAATTCATATCCCTCATCATGCCCTTGTCTAAGGGAATTTGGAGTCCCATTGTTCTTAACAACATCACATTCATTGCTTGAAGAGAAAATATTCAATTCACATTGGTTTTCAACATCTAACCTTTCCATACAAGGCTTAGAAAACCTTATACCATTAGCACAATGTGAACTGAGATGATCATTCAAGAAGTTATCAACATAGTCATAGATTTTCATAATATCATCATGCAATTGTGAGATTTGAAAAATATTTTCATCATCTTTATTGAAACACTTTTCACTTAGGGAGATCAATTCCACCTCCTCTTCTTGAGATGATTCACAGTCACTAGGGCTGCAAACAGAATTGTAATCATCTTGATCGCTTGGATAGGAAATCTTCTCATCTGGTTGCATATTTATGTCTGCAACACTAATGTTGTCACCATGAAGACTTGAAAGTTCAAATCAACACACACTTCTACTGCATTTTCATAGTCAATAGATGAGAAAATACTTTCAGTATCATATGCATCATTTTAGCCTTCATCTAATACAAAAGATTGGCTCTCTATTTCTGCATTTTCAAAGAAAATAGGAGTGGCTTCACATGTTTCATTCATCTCATCATGTCTTACATATTGACTATTATGGCTGCAATATTCATCTGCACATATTTTCTCTATAGTTTGCTCATAAACAAAATCCTCACCACTATAAGATGCATTATCATTGTCTTCTACTATACCATCCAGATCTATTTGATGAAGTTTGGAAAAGGTACCATCACATAGTCTAGTCAGGAAATGACTTCCATATTTCTCTATCTTTTCTTCAATCTCCGAAAGCCATTGATATATGCACTTAAGGTTAGGGGCTTCCAATCAACTGGCATGGTACTTAGACTTAGCTCAATCCCTTCATAAAAAAACACCAACACACACTGATTTATTAGGTCTATTTAATAGTGGTATAGTAAACAAAATTTGCATGAATTTATCATGAAAATCATAGAAGGATTCATCCTCAAATCTTCTAGTATCATACAATGCATCAATAGGTAATTCTTGTTCAACTATAGGCTCATATTCTTCTTCAAAATATTCTTTAATGTGTAGAAATCTCTTGTTAGATAAGCATTCATTATTCAATTCACCAAACTGATCCATGAATTATATCTTAAGATCTTGACATAAACATATGGAATGCATTGGTAAACTATAAAACCAATATTTTGCATTATTTTTTAAAGTTCTCACAAAAAACTTCGTGATAGCATCCTCTTCTACTATTTGATAGTCCATCAAATCAATGAAATTCCATAAATGTTGCGATGTTGACTCTTTGAGATCTCCTCCAAACTTAGGAAAATATTCATTAATTCTTCTTGGGACAAAGTGTGGATAACCTTGGATTTTACTGAAGTGCAAAGGGTTATATCTTTCACTAGTGAACACCTTTCTTTGAGGACATGAATTTTTTTTAGGCATGACATTAAAGCTTGTAGAGGGAAATTTAGAATAGCCATACATATTTATAAATAAAACTTATTCCCTCTACAACTATTTAATTCTTAATATCCCTTTTAGAATATCCTGTTTTCTCATTTCCCTTTTCTACTAGTACCTCAAAATACTGGATAAGGGACAATATTTACTAGAAAATCTGTTGCAAACCTTCATACAAAAATGTTGCAATAGAAACATACTTGAGAACTGTTGCAACCAACTCTTTTGATGATGTAGAATATTAGGTAGAGTCGCCACCTCTTTGAAAGAGGAAAATATCTTCAAGTAGTATAAAGCTTCTTACAAGATCTAAGAATTTATGAGTTCTCTCCACCAGCAGAGCATTAGACTTCAAGAATACACTAGAAATGTTGCAACAATCCCCTTCTTCATGTATGTAGGTCCTTGGATCATCTAACCCAAAACTACAGATCAACAAACCGATTGAATCTTTTCAAATGGATAATACTAGAGCTTTCCCTAGTAGAGTCACCAATCTGTTGGTTTTTTTTCAAGTAGAACCTTGAAAATCCTCTAAAGGTGTGCCAAGCCTTATGCTTAAGAACTTCAAGATTAGTGGCCAATGAATGGGAGATTTATATGAAACCTTTCTCCCCTACATTTCGAACTTTGTGAAACCTAGGAGGGTGATCTCTATAGTGTAATTCTCAACACTCTTGTGCCAAAGTATCAAATACACTATGATTAACAAATAATTCTCCTTTAATTGTTTAATAGACACAATACCCCAAAGATCTGGCTCACCTTCATGGTAGTATCTAACTTAAATATGAGAAATATTATACATTAAGCTCAATGTACAATCACATTGAGATAGGATGTTAAAGTTGATTTTAAATGTGGATGCCATAAAAGATCTCATGAGACTGCAACATTAAAAGACAAGTGCCTTATCCTATGGTGGAGTCATTTAAATCATGTAATTGAAAAAACATCACAACATTCACCCTGCCATAACTATTCCTACCAAATGATGCCTTACACCACCAATACCAGAAACTTAATCAATAATACTTAGTGATCCTAATACATAGTTGCATAAACCTTCATTCATGTTAATATAGTTTTACTCATTCTTTAATTTGAATGAGAGTAAGAACATTGAACAAACATTCAGGGAAAGACAAGAAGATGAATATCATAAACCCTTGATTACTTCTATTCAAAATCTATGCAATGTCTACAGTGGAGAAAATTGACTTAGAATATCTTGTCATTTATTATTTCAAAGATGACAGTTCTGTGAAAACATCCACCATTACATGACTCAAAGTATTCCAGAACCTATAATAGACTCAAGTTAATTATTCAGACCTGTTACAAAGTGTCTCCATGAGACTAAACTGTGAGCAACCACTTGGAAACAAAAATTACATTTAAAGAAATGAGGAAACCCTCAGATGGAAAATCTATTTGACATCTCACACTAGTTGATCTCCTAGATCAGTAACAATATTGCACTTGAAGAATGCCTTCTCCCACTCATTATTTTCTTGCCTCTGTTATTTGTCGTCACTTGAAAATTTTGTGCAAACATTTTACCCTGCATGTAAAAACCATTTTCTGGCCTCATTTTCACTTTGCAAGTAAAAATTATTAACTCTGGGTCAAAATCTATTTACCCATCTTCCCTTTTACTCTATAGGTAAAAAATTTATTTATTGCCCATATGCTAGATTTAATTTTTTGGGTCATGAGAAATGGTTTCTAGGCATTTTTCACCTCACAGGTAGCCAAAAAATGTATAAAAATTCACCCAAATTGCTTCCCAGGCAATAGAAAGGGTTCAAACAACTTTTTGGAGCATGAAAGAGCACTTCCCAGCATGTGCATGTGTTTAAATTTTTTCCTAAAGACAAAAAACGTGATTACATTTTGTTTCTTGCTCCTAGCACAGTGAAAACTTGCTTCAAATGCATTTCCATGTAAAAAATAATCTGATTTCAGTACACACAATCCCTACATTGAACACTCACATTACATTTCTCAACTCCAATCTGCAATGTGCAATAGACATTTATTTTGCACATGATAGAACTTGGCTGCTGATGAAATCCATCGCTAAATAAATGCCATCGTTGATGTGCTCTTACTTCCCCCACTCAAAACAAAGATGAGTGATACAAATCTTGCCGTAAAAAATGAATGAGTTTTTAAAAGTTTTTTGCATCCAATAAGAAACAAGAATTATTCTTGTTTAATAAAAATATTTGAAAATGTTTTTATATTTTCCCTTTATGTTTGCCCACAACCATCGCATGATTTACATTATTATTGCTCTGCAAGAAAAAAGAAACTTAAATTAGCTATGGGCGATGGAATGTGAGCCATCACTCATTGCTATTTGCCTCCTCCCTCTCCACATGCAACTACCATGAAAAATTGTTGTGACCCTCTTCAGCCAATCAGAAACATGGATTAAACTTACCCTTTTTATAATGAACATTTGATAATATATTTATATTGAAACTTGTTGCTCACGTGTCATTTGCAAAACCATTTCTTGAAAAAGGCCATCGCTACTTTGTTTGGAATGAAAGGTTACCAATTAGCAATGGGCGATGGACACTGGAGTCATTGCTCATGGTTGTTTAAACATGACACTTCTCATGAAAAGAGAGATGTGCGATGGAGCACTCTTTTAATGATTTTTATAAAGTTTAAAGTTGCCTCAAACTCATACAATGCAAACCATTGGGCATCGTTGATTTGAATCAACTCAATCATTTTCAAAGGGAGATGGGCGATGGAGTTCTGTTTTGCCTAAGTGTCGTGAGTGTCATGTCTCAACTAATCAAAAGCAATAATTAAACTTGCTTTTGCTCATAATCATTTGAAATTGTGTTTTATATTTTCCTGAAATACCTTTTCACTTTTTCCCAATATTTAAAATATTCACAATATTTAAAATATTAACATTTGAAAATATTATAAAATGGGAAAATTTTAATTTCGCTTGTAGGTCAAATGGAGAAAATTCACTGCGCATAAATGGTGACCCCTGGAGCCAAGATTTTTTGTGTGTGACCATAATCAATTATTTAAAACATGTGTTTTAAATCAATTTTTTCCCAACCTTAAAAATTTTGGTACCTCCTTTGTAAACTGGCCTTCGAGATGTGTTCGCCGCAATTGAAATACATTAAAATAATGCATCAAATGGCCTTCTTTTTTTATGAAATCAAAACTGGAGATTTTTTAGACCAAAAAAAGAAATGGGTTTCCTTTGTAATTTTGAAATTTGAAACTTTTTGGAAAACCAAATTTGGCCCGGTCACAGTCAATAACGCATTAATTAACCCATCAAAACTTGTTCAGGAGGCGTAGAATTGAATAGGCATACTCCCATATGCAACAAAAAACACTCCACCAAAGGAATTTGCAAGATTACTTCGGAGTTGCAAAATTTTAATTGGCAAAGAGGGCCTTTGGGGCATATTTGACAAGATGCAGGCCTAGACTCTATCCACACTGAAAAGATATAGGCACTTCAAATTTGCAAAACTTGAAGGTGCCATAAGAACTTATATGTATGTGTGATAGCATATGAAAATAGTTGACCATGAGTGTGTCCTAACTATTTATGGACTTTACTAACCTTAAGGTGGAAACTAATCAACCCTATTAATCACACAAAATAAACTCTATAAATGTTTTGATGAAAAGGGATCCTAGGTCCAACACACAAAACACTAGGATCAAATCCTTTTTCAAAAGAATAGTAGAATGAAAATCAAGGTATTTAGATTAAATTTCAACCAATAAGGTTAGCCAATCAAACCTTGATTTGATTCCTTTAGGGACTTGGAAATGAATTGGAATTAAAAATGCTTTTATTAATCTAATTAAACTACATGCCCTAATCTAAAAATGTAAGATTAACTGTAACAAAAATTTTGACACCAGATCTGGGTTGAGGAGGACATTGTGCACCTATGATATAAATCTTAGTTGAATTTGTTAGGATGTTGGTGTTGGGGGTGCCACTGTACTGCTAGGTATTTTTCAAATCTGTTTTCACAGTCCTCTCATGTCGGATCTGCACCTTCGTTTCCCATCTACAAATTTGTCAGATCAGTGTCAGATATTTCTGTAATTGAATTTCCCTGAGTCACCAAGGCCTAGGGTTTCAAATGCAACAATGAATAAAGTTTCTTCAAGCTTCCTTTGATCCTCTTCAACCTGAGATCTGCACATTCACAAAGAATTGAAATGTTAGGCCATTTTAGGGGCTTGCCTTAGTCAAACCCCATGTAAGGGTTTCCACTTCCACAATGACAATGTCAATGATAAATGGATAAATGATATGAAGGAATGTTCAAATCACAAAGTGCTACAACTCACCACCCTTCAATGGCTTCCTTAAAGGACTGAAGTCATACACATCATGTCAAGGTCTTGGATCTTGCTTGGTTTATCTTGCTTTAATGCTTGAAAGATTTGGAGACTTGTAACAAGGGTTAGCCTTCAAAAAACAATGATAACATAAATGCACATGAACTCACATACACTTTTACATGATTTTGGATGTTGAATTGTTTTTGATAAATGATAAACATGTTTTGAAGGGTTCCTGAAACCTTGTACAAAAAAGAACAATGGTAGTGAAGATAAAGCATTAGACTGCCCACCCAAAAAAACCAAAAACAAGCTGATTACCAGACATCAAAAAACCATCAGTGAAACCAATAGCAAAAAAAAAGACAATAGAGCAAAGAGAATGACCATTAGATAAGTTCTTTGAGCATCCTTGCCACTTTTGGGTCCTTTGATGCCATTCTATTGTGCATCTCCATGATGTCTTCCACATCCTGCCTAGGGACCGTTTTGCATTTCTTATTTTTACTCCGAGTACACACACTCAGTCCAACACCCAAGTCCATGGCCTACATCTCCATGATGGAACTCTCCCCCCTTTCCTTGCTCACCTGATCACCAAAGAGTCCTCTGCCCATCCATTCTTTTTCCTTCTCATTGAGGAAAACCAGACCTTCAACTGAAGCCTCCAACTTTCCCTACTAAGATTAATGATCATGTCCATGTCCTTATGAAGCCTCCTGTTATTCTTTTCTAGCAACGCCAACCTCAACCCATAGTATTTTTTCAGGTTATCCAGCTCATCCACCACATAGTCGACACTAGAATTTAACGATTTGGCCAAACCGAAGACGGAGTCCTCCTTAAGACTGCGAAGAGTGGAAATATTGCATCGAACAATAGTGTCATGCTTATTGTGGAGGTCCTACACCTCTTGCACTAGCCACATCATTAAATTAAAAGAAATGTCTGCCCTTATTTCACCATACCTGATGCCTGCAAAAAGTCCATAGCCCCCCAAAACAAACTCCTGCCCTGATGTGAACTAGTAGGAGGATCCTTATCTTGAGACACATTAGGGATAAACTTGGCCTTGCCCTTGTCCTTGGATGATGAAACTTGAGCAGAGTCATCAACATTAACAATATAATTCACCTTACAAGTAGGAGGGGACCCACCATCACCATCATAAGTTGGGTTCAAATTTCCTAGATTCACCATCCCGCCATCCTAAATATCCTCTGCCACCTCCTGAAGTTTAACCCCCATATCCATAGAGCAGCCCTTGGTCTTCCTACCACTACAAAGCTCCTCCTCTTCACCCTCCACAAAAACCTCCTTAAGTTGGCACTTAACACACGAGAGGGAACATTTGGCCTTAGAAGTAGAGGGTTTCTTCCCTCGAGATGAAGGCGTATAATCAAGGTCTGTATTGTACCCATCAGACCATCCCTCCGAGTCCTCTTCAATTTCTATTCCCTCACTCTCCCAAATCTCCTCAACCCAGTATTTCTCACTCCCTTTCTTCTTCTTTTTTGAAACAGGGGAATGAGGAGTATCAACTATATAGTTGGCTTTAATAAAATCAACTATGAGCAACATCAAACCCTCATGCAAAAAAGGGTTTCTAGGGTTCTTCCTGAAATTCAAAATTCCTTCCTCCAAAGATGACAAGAAGTAAAATGAGAATGAAATGAGCTTATTGTGCTGAAAGTGATTGAACAAAATAAAATGGTGACCATACAACATTGTGTACCTGTCGTCCAAGGTAAAGTACTACATCAACGCCAATGACACATCCTACTAGATATTTTTAATCTTGGACCTATCATTATTGCCACAATCCAGTCTAACCATTTTAGCCTGTTCCCTATCTCAAAGAAAATTTTTCCTAGCCAACTGTGAGAGGTTCTTGTCCCTATAGAATTTCCTTCCTTCCGTCAACATACCTATCACTTCCGCAATAAAATATTCATTAATCATCGTATCCCTTCCAAACATGTTGAGAACATGGCCATGCCAAACATCAATGAAATTTTTGGAAATACTAGCCTTAAAGCCATGCAACCTTTCCATAAAAGGGGTCACCCCACCCTTCTACAGGATAGCCCAAACATCGGTGTTGGCCTTGAAGTCATCATAGGAAAGTGGTTCTATTCTACATCTATCCCTACCCATCATCTAAAGCTTTGCACTTGCAAAAAGAAACCACACACAAAGACAAAAAAATAATAGGGTGAAAGGGAAATGAACACCCAGAAAGTGTGTGTATCTATCAGGAATGGTACCAGGAGCAATAATGAAAAGGAAGCTCATGCAATATGGATTTTAATGCCCACAACTTCCCATAAACATCACTTGTACAGAGTGTCTGATCATCCAAAAAACTCCATAATATCCACGCATTCCAAAAGATGAGGAGGTGGCCAATGCCAACGTGCTAAGATATGTCATTATGGATTAGATTGCTTAATGCAATGGGTAGTATGTCATTCGCCTCCCAAAACCTTGTAGATGTCACCCCAAGATTTTCCACCCAATCTACCACATGATTTGCCACTCTAAAAGCATGAGAAATATATATTTCATCAAATTACTGAATCAAAGAAAGGGCATCCAAAATGAAATTTTCAATAGTCTAAGAGGGGGGAACCCTTTGCTTAGACAATTAACAATATTTAGGGAATCCCCTTCGATCTAGAGCTTTGAGATCCCCTTGTCTCTAGCCAACTTAATGCTATGATAGGCTGCAGTAGCTTTAGCGAAGTGGTTTGTCTAGATTCCCAAAGGGAGTGCTACCACTAAGACTAACCTACCATTGTGATCTCTTAACACTCCCCCACAACCAGTAGGACCCAAATTTCCTTTAAACGAACCATCAAAGTTGATTTTATGCCAACCAGGAGGAGGAGAAAACCAAACAACCCCCTCCCTATCCAAATTATCCTTCTTCAAGGGTTTAGCAATATCACAAGAAATTTTCCAATGGGTAGACACCATAGCATCATAATCGGAAACCCTCACCCTACCTAGAATATCAATTTTCTCAACCACCAGCAAAAAATTCTCCCTGATTGATGACACAAATTTGAAAAAAAGGGAAAGAGGGGTAAGGGAGGCATCCCTGAAAATTATGTTGTTCCTCTCCTTCCATAAGCCCCAAATAATATGAGGAAGCATAAGAGACCAAAGCAACCTCAAGGAAGAATTAGAAGAAGGAACATGCCATTCAAGCCAAAGCTCCCAAACTAAAGAAGGGAAAATCCATTCCACTTGCCACAAGTTGAGAAAGAGACACTAGACTTTCTGAGCATAGCTACACGCAATAAACAAGTGAGAAATGTCCTCCACATCCATCTTGCATAGGTAGCATCTGTTAGGCATGGAGAAACTCCTTTTCCATAAATTGTTAATGGTTAAGATCTTGTCTTACACCATTAACCATAAAAAACATGTTGATTTTGGGAATCAACTTTGAAGAAAAAAACCCAACCCCATAGTGGCCTAGGTCCCACAATATCATTGAGGAAATTAATCATAAACGCCAACGAATACAACCCATGTGAAATACTTCTCCAAATCACCTTGTCCCTCTAGAGGGCAACATGGATATGAATTTTAGACACCTCACTATACAAATCCACCAACTTTGGAAACACCTCACGGATCCTTCTCCGCTCCCCATTCACAATATAATCAACAACATAACTCCCAAATTCTCTAATACACAAGTCCTTTCAGGGAGCTTCCCAATCAGAATCTCGTAGCAGACCATGCCCGAACCACCAATCATCCCAAAATAGGATATCTCTACCATTCCCAACCGACCATTGGATGCTAACAGAAATAACACCCCTAGATCTGATGAGGGAATTCCAAAAGAAAGAACCTAAGGGAGGAGAGAAATTCTCTCTCAGAAACTCCCAAAATTTATCCACCTGAGCAAGATATTTGGTAGCCAGGATCTTCAATGAATCCTTCTCACCACAAAGGAAGTTCCATAGTTGTTTGGCCACAAGAGCCGTATTGAAAGATTTTATCCTACATAGGCCCAATCCACCTTGGCGCTTCAAACAAAAAACCTCCTCCCATGACACCAAACTCAATCTATTCTTGTCCTCCACACCAGACCAAAAAATCCTTTTTTTAATACTCTCAATCTTTTCCCAAAATTTTCAAGGCATTTCAAAAAGGTTAAGAGCATACACAAAGAGATTCTGCAATGTGGATTTAATCAGCACTAATTTTCCAACCTGACAGAGCAGAGAACCTTTCCAAACAACTAGCTTAGAATTGCACTTATTAATCAAACTATTCCAAAAGGATTCATGAGCAGAATTAGCTTTGAGAGGAAAACCAAGATAGGTCGAAGGAAGAGATCCCACCGAACATTGAAGAATACTAGCAATTCTTTGCATTCTTCTTTCTAGAGTGTTGAGGAAGAAGATCATGCTCTTAGGGAGACTCACCAACTACCTCAATGCCACCTCATACTTCTAGAGAGTCAATTTGATAGTCTTGGCTTCTATGATAGATGCCTCACCCAAGATCAAAGTATCATCAACAAAATGTTGATGTGAATAGGGGGACAAGGAAGAAGAGGGTCTCAAACCCTTTAGAGAACCCGAAGAAAGCTTTAGCTGCAATGTCCTACCCAAAGTTTCAGCCAGAATAATGAAGAGGAAGGGTGAAATTGGATCACCCTATCTCACCCGCTGAGAGCTCTTAAAGAGATCCGAGGGAGAGACATTAACCAACATGGAAAAGGAAACTGTTGAAGTGAGGCTCTAAATCAACTTAACAAAGTTATCAGAAAAACCAAAAGCATAGAGGAATTTAAACAAGAAAGATGAATTAACCCAGTCATAAGCTTTAACCAAATACAGTTTTAACAAGAAACTATCCCTTTTGTTAACCATCAGCGAATGAATTTTTTCATGCATAGTAATAATAGGGTCAAAAATTTTCTTGCCCGCAACAAAGCCACTTTGGTGTGGAAAAATAATCAGAGGAAGAACCCTCTGCAACCTAACTGCCAAAACCTTGGAGAAAATCTTGTAAATTTATTTGCACAAGCTAATAGGTATAAACTCATTAAAGGTTGAGGCACTAGGGATTTTTGGAATCAACTCCAAAAAAATAGTATTTAATTCCTTGAGCAGGTTACGACTGCCAAAAAAATATTTAGTTGCATCCACCACATCCTTGGAGACAATGGTCCATAATTCTTGGAAGATGAACAAGGGGAACCCATCAGGGCCAGGGGCCTTGTTCCCAACAAAGGAGAAAACCACATTCTTGATTTCCTCCATAGAAGGGATACCATAGAGCATGGGATTAATATCATCCGTCACAACCCAAGGAATAACTTCCAACAACTGATTCTGGGCATCAAAGGATGGGGAAAATCATCCATAAGGAGATTAGAAAAAAAAGAAATAGCCACTCGCTTGATCTCCTCATCATTCTCAATCACCCTATCATCCTGATGAATACTCTTGATACAATTGGAGGTAGGATGCTTTAGAGTGGTGAGATGAAAGAATTTAGTATTCATGTTGCCACAGTTAAGACACACCGCATGCAACCTCTGATTCCAAAATTCCTCCTCCCTAGCCACAATATTATGGAGATGAGACAAGAGCACACTCTCCTCATTCACCATATTAGCATTATAGCCCCTAGCTTGAATATTCTATTGAACGAGATCAAAATCCACCTTGATACAAGCTTTCTCTTGGAAGATGTGACCAAAGGAAGCCTTATTCCAATTCCTTACATTGGCCTTAACCACAACAAGCTTCTTGGCCACTTTGTACATGGAAAATCCATCCACCTAAATATCCCACCAAGAAGTAAGCTTGACTTTAAACTCTGGGTGAGACGTCCACATTTTTTCAAATGTGAAGGGGAAAAAATGCCTATGACCGACCACCTCAGTTGATAAGGAAATAGGAAAATGGTCCGACCCCAACCTTGTAAGAGATGAAAGGGAGCAAGCAAAACAAGCCATCCACTCATACGAAAGGAGGGCCCGATCAAGCTTAACCTGAATCAGCACATCACCAATCTTGCAATTCGACCAAGTATACAAATCCCCACACAGATCAATGCCAAACAAGGTGTTGTCATTAACAAAAAACCTCAGGTCGAATCTGCTCTCATCGTCAACTTGAGAGCCACCCAACTTGTCACCACAACTCAACAGAGTATTAAAATCTCCCATAACCAACTAGTGGTTCAAAGGGGAAATTGGCTCTAAAGGAACTTAGGTTCCCCTAGAAATGCTTCTGAGCACTTTTGACATTAGGAGCATAAATATTCAAAGTGACCCAGGAAAAATCGCTCCTACTACGATAAAAGAATGTAGCAATATGGTTAGGGACCCCAAAGATGGCCTTACCAATGACAACTTTCATGTTCTAGAAAGCGACCACACCCCCCGACATGCCATCCGCATCAAAACCATGGAGGCCACATTCCTTAAAGAATCTTTTCTTAATACACTCTAGCCTTTCAACATGCATTTTCATTTTTTGAATCAAGATCACATTTGGTTTATGATCCCTCACTAAATTAGCAAGGAGATCCTACTTGTGAGGGTTATTCAACCCTCAGATATTCCATGATAGAATCTTCATGGAGGATTCTAAGATGCTCCCTTATGACACATCTCAAATAACATTTTCTTGGAGCCATCAATAATATCAACTTTACTTTCCTTCTCCCCGCTCTGCAGTAGAGTGGGTCTCCCTTTGCCCCTTGGTTCTGAGTCATAGTCAGCCTTTGAGTGATTCTTGGTAGCAACCCCCTGAGGGGAAGAATTCTTCTTTCTATTTCCAATCTTAACTGGGGAAAAGGGAGGTTCCTTGACCTGTAACAAGCTTGCCAGCTCACAACCATTGACATAAGAGGTGAGCACCAGATTTGAAATAGCCCCAGGGGGCTCCTACAAGAATGTCTCCTTACCTTCCAACACCATATTAGAAGATATGGGAGAAACCACCACTGTCGATGGCTCATTCAACGCCAAAGACACCAAATCCTTGTCCACAACCTCTACATTTTTAGGAGCCTCCATTTCAGAAGAGGGAAGAACCTCCTCAATAAAAACAAATTCCCCTTCTTCCACCACCTAATTATCCCCTAATGGGATTCAACCATCATGAGGAGACCCCACATCAACATTCTACCCTCCTGGGATACCCACCTCCTTATAGGAGGTATCCTTAACTAACTCACCTAGAGTCAAACAATGCTTGGCAACAACATCCCCTCCACCTCACAAGCCTCCAAAGATTTATGTTTCTCCTTCCATTACATAAGAGGCTTAGACTAGATTAGTTTAACCTTGGAAGGGCATTTCTTGGCCCAGTGACTGACCTTTTTGTAGTGAAAACAAGAAAGAGGAATAGATTCATAGTCAATTGCTTGGTTCCAACCCCCTAGCTTGGAGTTAATCAACACCTTCTCAGGAAAATCAGCTGATTGGTCCACAATCACACAAAAATGTGCATAAACCAACCTCTTCTGAGAAGCAGTCATCTGATCAATGAAATAAGTTTTCCAAACATATTAGAAATTCTAGCAGAAACTTGTTCATCCCAAAACTCCAAGGGAGAAGAAGGGAGCCTTACCCAAACCAAGGTAGAGGAGAAGGAACAAGATCTAGGGTGAAAACCAACCTCCCATTTTTTAAGGACTAGCGAGGACTTACCAATCATCCACGACCCACTAGTAAGAAAACTAACCATATCCTCATTGCAGGTGAAAGAGAATGAGAAAAAACCTTTAGCCATTGCCACAACCTCCACCTGGCCTTTTTTCCTCCAACATTTAGAAACTAGATTGTGGGCCAGCTCAACATTTGGGCAAGGACCCATAAACTTTCCAACTACGGTAAGGTCCATAGAAACCAAACGATTCTTAATAATGTAGTCAAGAATAGACACTGAGTATTCTCCAATAACCGGATTCATCTAAAAGATGACCGACATCGAGGAGCTCTTCCCTTTAGGTTTAGCACCCAAAAGGCTAGACCAAATTTTTCTATTTGAAAAGACTTTTGCATCTTGAATTGTTGTCTTGAATTGCTGCAATAAATACTTTAGAGACTGCTCTTGACTTGTATTCTCCAGTAATGGTTCTTGAATTGTTGTCTTGAATTGCTACAATAAATAGTTTAGAGACTACTCTTGACTTGCTAGATAATGCTCTTGACTCTCATTTTTTTCACTTAATGTTCAAATGATGTAATAACTAGGTATTTATAGGCATTTTTTCTAATTTCCTAAAAATTAGATCCTAATAGTTGACTTTAGATATTTGAATTTTAAATAATAAAATGTAGCCTTTGACATATTTGAATTTGAAGACAAAATAGGGGGAAATAGGTGCCTAAGGCGCCATTGTCTCAACCCTATTTTGTAAATTTTAAAGTTTCAAGGACAAAGTATTAAATGAGATCATTTGTTTCATACTTGCAAATTGCTAGAAATTGTTTTAAATGAGGCCACATAATGCATAATTTAGGAAATTAAGTGATTAATTAGGTCCAATAAATTAAGGGGGAAAAACATAGAGTGACATTGCCAAGGGTGACAATTTATGATACTACAAATGTGAACATAAAATATGTCTAAGATCTTCCAATGATAGAATGTTGAGTTTCGGATTGTAGATGTTACTCAAGATCAAGAAATAATTCTATAGGTAGTCTGAATGGCTAGAAAAACTAGCTTTTATTAATGTAAATTCATAGGTATGAGATATTGTTGTAGATTGAAAGGTAGGTGAGATAATGGAAGATGTATAATGATGAAAAATATTGACAAATGAAAGAGGAATGGATGAATTTCATAAAAATTCTAAACTTGGTATTTTGGATATTGTAATAATTTGGAGTCGGTTAGGATATTTAGACTTCAAACTAAATAAGTGAAGTGGAAGATGGAAGCCTACAAACTTTCATAATAAAAATGCTCAAACAAAAGGGACTAAAAAAGAAAGGGACCAAGGTTACAAGAATTTGAAGGATGTTAATACTTTGGGCTATAAGTTAGAAATCTAAAATTCTTTGAAAATTCTGCAATCCCACCAAATATTTGGAAAAAATAAAATTTCATATTGAAAGAAATTTTGCAAAGACTTAATGTATGCGATAAATTTTACAAGACATCTCCATGAACCATTTCAAATTTTAATTGGCATAAATGAGTGTGTGATAATGCCTACATAAATGAATCAATCAAAGCATAAATAGAAAATAAAAAGAGTGGGTTCATATTTTACTTAAGGTAAAAGGGATACATGTGCAAGGAATTTTTTTTTCCTCAAGATCAATTCCAATTAGCTCACTACCACATTTGAAAAACTTTAGTGAGTGTTGCATCTTATGAATCATTCATTATAGATCTTTTTAGCTCATCCATTGACAAGTAGGCTTGATCTTGGGGGAAATATCATGGTTAAGTTCTCTTGAGTCAAAGTATTAAATGAATGGTTGACCTCACAAGAAGTTACAATGGTTCATCCTTGTTAGCATCATCTAGATACAATGGTAACAAATGGACCATTTATTATCATGAGAGATTGGCTCATGTGAACCAATACTCATGAAATATAGGTTAATGTGTTTAACTCAAAAATTATTTAGTTGAATCATAATATAAACATCATAATATACCTTTTGCTATTTTTTGCAAGTATGTGCAATGTGTTTTTTCATTGATGTCAATAGAACCATGTTGTTGTTGCATTGATGTCAATCTTGGTGATGCTTTGATTAGTTGCATTATGTTGTCATTAGTAGTATCAATAATGTCAACCTCTAGTGTTTCTTTGATGAGCATGCTTGTGGTTGAGTTGAAGGTGTTCTAGATGGTGAGAAACTGTTTTTGGTGCTTGGTTTCCAAGTGATTTTGAGAAGATTTGAAGAAAAGAGAAAACAATGTGGTTGAGAGTGTAGCAAAGTAGTGTTCTTGTCTTGATCTGCATTTCTTCATGGTTGAGTATTTGCTTATATAGTTCTAATATGTTGATTAGAGGTGTTCAATGGTGTTATATCCAGAGTTTTAGGTTATGGATCATTGTGCAAAAAAAGTTGTGTTCACCAGTATGTGAACTATGTATTGTAATGGTGTCTAGGAGAAATGTTTTTTCTTTGTATTTCTCTATAGTATGGTTTCTAGTCTTGTGGATCTGAAGGTGTGCTTATATTGATCATATATATCTTTATTCTTAGTTGTTCAAAGTTTGGTGCTCCGCAAGGTTGGATTCATGTGTTACAATATGTGGAAAGTTAACTGGGTGCACAAGATGAGTATGTTCTTCAAGAGAAAGTTGTTGCAAAGGAATTTGTTGGATTCCAAGGTGTTTATGGAATATTCTTTTAGACACGTAAAATGTACCATTTGGCATTACATACTCGATCCTAATTACTAACACCATTTCATCCTAAATCACCTTCTCAGCTTATCATCACTCTTCATCCCTTAATTAAATAAATAATCATTTATCTGATTAAGTCATTCTCTCTTGTTAATTAAATCAATCAATTTGATCTAATTAACCCTATATCTCTATTTAATTAAATAATTCATTTTATTTGATTAAATCTCTAAATTCACTCTATTAAATTAAATAAATTAAAACCTTAGTTGATTTAATCTAACCATCATCCCCTTTAGTTAAATAAATCAAATCCTTTATTTAATTAAATCTAAATCACATTCTTCTCATCTTTTGATTTAAATCAACCCATAAATCTAAATCAAATAGTCACATCATCTAATCCCTCATTAAATTAATTAAACCTTGATTAATTTAATCCTAATCTCCAAGTTCTCTAGATTTTGCCACTTGTAGATGAAAACACATTTAATTCATTTATTAAATCTCTATTTTCTCTCAACTTGGCATCTTTAGAGAATATTCCTCCAAGTTTGAAATCCTTCCAAGTGGACTTTGTCCTTCCAACAAGACATTTATTTCATCTTACAAGTCCTTTTGAATTGAGCCAAGTGGCATTTAGGTCATTCCTTTTTCCCTCTTACATGTCATTTCATTATTTTAAAATTTCACCTAATTGCATTTATGGTCACAATCATCAAAATGTGTACATCCTTTTCCCATTCACATCTTGACAAGTGGCATTTGGCCATTGGTTGAAATTTAGTCCCACATTGTTCCATTTTGGGCATTTCTCCATCTTTTCTTTCTATAAATAAGAGGTTTCTCTCCTCATTTGATCATCCACAATTTGAGAAAACTTATTATACTCAATTTCATCTTCAAGCCTCTCTATTTTCATCCATTTCATCAAATTCTTCACTAGGTTATGCAGGTTTTTCATCATGGAGCTCAATTGAATCTTCAACAAAGTGGATCAATCTTCATCACTCATCAAGATTACATCATTGAAGTTGGGAAAGGGCCAATTTTCACATCAAATTGGCACCAATTCCCCCATGGGATCAAGAGTTTGCTTGCTTAATTAGGATTTCATTACCTTTTCATTGTGTTGTTCATTCTTGTTTCCTATTTTGAGCATTGGTAATGGATTTCATGGGGAATCTTAATTATTACTTGCATTTGATCTAACTATGTGTTTGTTTATTGTGTTTTCCAGGTAATAGGATTAGGGTTCTACATTTGGCGCTAGAAGGAGGGCACTCTTGAAGTTTAAATCACATTTTTTTATCAAATTCTATGCTTTTTTTTTTGTGTATATAGGAAACTACGCTGCTCATAGTCCAGTGGCACCATACAGAGCCGCTACCAGTCCGATGAACCATACAATGCCATTCCAAACTACAAACTGCATCGCTTGGCCTTTTCCTGCCCAGAAATTCAAATTTCAAACTGCGTCGCGGGGTCAATTTCAGATCGCTGAATTTTACAAATTTCAAACTACACCATTGGGTAAAAGGTGTTGTAATCGTGCTCTCTATCTTTACTACAAAATTCCGTTGACTGATAAGCGACGCCAAACAATGCCGCTGACCTCTCTCCAACTGCGTCGCTGTGGTGAAGGGAAAAGCTCAAAATAGTTAAATTTTGACATGTGCTATTTAGTTTTTGTTACTTTGAGCTACTAATTGCTTTTCCCAATCTCTATTTTGCAGCTTTAATTGGTTTTTTGAAGGTTGAGGTGAAGGAGGAAACAAAGGCGAAGATTCGTTACGAAGACATTTTCCTATTTCATCAAGTGTTTTTTTTCAACACTTTTAGAGAATTTCTAATCTCTTGTAAGGATTTGTCACTCTTCATGCTTTTAGGACATATAAATTTCTTTTGGGCTCTAAAAAGAGCAATACAAAAAGTTTCAATTTTTTCTACAAAGGGCTTAAAAAGAACTTTAGGACAAACTCACTAGATTTGGTTTGAGGATTAACTATTGAACAAGGAAATTTCCATATTTCATTTTGGTGCACTAAAAAAAATCAAATCATTGCTTTGTGGATTTAAAATGAACATGTGCTAGTTTGTCTTGTAATCACTTACCCAAAGTAATACCATCGAAAAGACATATGCACTTCTCTTGCATCTCATGATGATCTTGAGAATCAAAAGGCTTTTTGGTGATCTTAAGTTGGGTAAAGTGATTTCCTCCACATTTCATTTTGGGATTAAAAAATTGAACAAAACATATTGCGAAAGTGGAACATATTGTGCGTGTCCTCTCTTTGTTTCTCAACAAAGATCAATTGAACTACGGATATGTTTACTTGCTTTTGTTTATCTTAGAGGGCCTGCCTTGTGGGAAAAAGTAATCACCCAAGGGAATGACCCAACCAGAAACATGCTAAAGCCAAATGACTTCCAACTGGTATAAAAGTGTGGGTTCTTGTTGAAAGACAAGAATCACGATAGTCATTCTGACGAGAAGGGAAACAATGGTCTCTCACCAAATGGATGATCCCCCATGAATGGAAAGTCCATATTAAAACCCTTGTTTAGAAAAGGCCAAAATCCTTGATCTATTTGTTGGTGCAAGAACTGTCATTCTAAAGCTGCCCCACACTCTTACAACTTTTATTGGAAATGGAAAGTATGCCATGGGAGTTTCATGGGTACTAATGCTTGGATGCCTCGTATAAGTGAGTGTCATGGAGGGAGCCAGTGAGGTCAAGCATCTAACCATTCACTAAAAGTAAGTGTAGCTAGACTTGTCCAAGTGGGGATTGAAAAAATATAGTCTTTCATATCCATAGGGTTGTACTTGTTCTTGGAATCAAAAAACTTTGCTTGTTCATAAACATTTGGAAACAAACATTCCATATTATCATAAAAAATTCAAACCCTTTAGGAGGAAAATATCTTTGAAAAGATTCATGTGTTATTGCTTGCCCTTGGGATTTTATCCTTAGAGGTTTCTAAACACTTGAGTTTATATCTCAATTTTCTTACTAAAGTCAACAATAGGTAACTTTTTCCTTGATTTCATCAAAGTTCCACATAATATACTTTGTGGGATGAGAAGAAGTTAAGACATTGGACATCTAGTTTCAAAAGATAATCAAGAATTGTTTGTGGTAAAAAGAAGTAACTAGGCAAAGCTAACAACAATTGAACCCCACAAATGTGTCTCAAATGATTTCACGCAAGATCAAAATCCGGAAACCAAAATCAAAAGCTCTTAGTCCAAAAGAACATCAAAAGTGTCTCTCAACGCTCTAGGAATTCAGACGAAGATTACTTTTCAACTTTTACAGAAGAGCTTCAAGAAACAATCCCGGATTATACTCATTCTATTATTGTCAAAATCCAAATCTTTTTGGGAATTTGAGCATCTTGTTTAGAGTAAATCATGTTCTTCAAAACTGAGTTCTTGTAAACAAGAGTATTTTTAGGTACACATAGGATCAAATCAAAATCTTCATCCATCTTTCAAACATCAAACCAAAATCATCTTACCAACAACTCTTGAAAATCTTGAAATCATCCTTCATGCTATACTTTTTGGAAAATCAAATCCATGAATCAAAATCCTTGAATAAAACATCAAATCAATCATGTTTAGCTAGGTATATGTATATGCATCCTTCTTCATATGCTTAGTTAAATTGTCATCAGATAATCTTGTTCAGCTAGTTATATGTAGATGCATCCTTCTCTATATGCTTAGTTGAATTATCATCTTGTTTGGTTAGGTGTGGGTAGATACATCCTTCCCCCTACATAGTCAAATTATCATCTTGTGCACAAGTTTATCCCATAGATAACATCCAACATCTTGGGATCCATTTTTTCATTATCCAAAATCAAAGCAATCCAAAACCAAGTCAAGGTCGAATCCAAAAATCCAAGAATCCAAAAAGTCCCAAAATTCTAGCATCCAATCAAGATCTTCTAAGAGTTCAATCATCCATATCATCCATCTTTCACACATTTTCATCATCACACCCTTTGATCCTTAATCATCCTAAATTTTCTCTTTTGTACCTAAAATTAGATCAATCCAAAGAATTAGAGATTCATCTCCCACATTCTTAAAAATTGATCCTTATTTTATGGTGCAAACTAGATCTCAACACAAGAGGAACATGGAAGCCAACAAAGAAACATCCACTTCAAGTGACCTAAATCAAACCAATTGCAAAATGAATCTTGTTGAATCAAGCAATCCTCTAACTAACTTTCCTTCATCATAAAAAAATTCTCAAGAGGAAGGCCAAGTGGAGGACCTTACCAATAATCCCTTTGGGATGTCACAAGATGAAATCATAGAAATGGTCCAAAATCTCGAGAATCATTGAATTATCAACATCATGATGAAACTCAATCCCTCACAATCTTTACTTGAGTTAGCAAAGCAAGGGGCTAAACTCCCTTCCAATTTCGATGTGATCGCTATTGTGGAATCACCTTTTGGGATCATGCCCCCAATATCAACCACACTCCCTATTTCATCCACACACCCAATTCAAAATATCACTCAAACCATCCCCTAAATTACATCATCCATTGCTCCAACTCAACCCATTGTTAACAAGGGGAGCGCATTTCTCAATGCATTACGAACACACCCCCTCGTGAACAATCAAGATTTGGATGGAAACACCATTTTGGGGTAGTCCATCCCCTAAAATCCATCACATCCATATGTCCCCCTCACCTTTCATGATACTAATAACCCATCATCACCATTTCATGCAACACCTCAAACCTCTCTCCCCATAACATCACAAGGAGAAGGTGACTTATTTGGAATGGGGGGCATCTTTGACCCTACATCTTCATCATTTCCTCAAGGGAGTATGTCACTCACTTTTCTACCACTTCCACCCTTTCCATCAATATCCACATCACCTCTCGGTTTAGGGCTTCCCCCTTTACCAAATATCAATCAACAAAATCAAATCAACCCCCAATCATCTATCAAAACATCATACCAAATCCGCCCATCTTACCATCGATATCGCAACAATAGATGGAAAGCATCCTAGTAACAAAATCCACCATCACATCATCAACCATCCCCCAAATATCTCAAAACATGTTCTCTCAAGGACCAAGCATATCGATCACACCATCCACCACTGAAATCCCAATCATCAACACGACAGTGCCTCTCATCACCACAAGGACCATTTTAAATCTGCCACCACCCCCACCACCACCACCACCACCATGAAATTCGAACACATCAAATCAATATAGCATTGTTTTACAAGCTTCTCAATAGGATGCCTCTCAAAAGGCACTCCAACAAATCCAAAACTGACAAGCTACACTACTAGCTGCTTAGCAAGTTGCTGAAGCCACTCAAGCTGCCCAAGCTGCACTACAAGCACAACAAGCACAACAAGCACAACAGGATGCACAAGCCCAAGCCTTATTGCAACAACAACAACAAGTTGCTAAAGCTTCTCAAGTTTCCCAAGCCACACAAATTACACAAGCTGACCAACAATCACAAGCCTAGGCTCATGCACAAGCACAAGCTCGAGCCCAAAGCCAAGTTGAATAGGCACAAGCATAAGTGCAAGCACAAGCACAAGCACAGACACAAGCACAATACCTCGCACAACAAAAAGAATCCCAACAACAAGCATATTAGCAAACATTGAAGCAATACCAAGAGCAGCAAGAAGTAGCCCAATTAGCAAGCCAACAACAAGTGTTGTTAGCACAACAACAACAACAAGCAGCTCAACAACATGCAATATTAGCATAGTAGCAATAAGACCAACAACAAGCATTGTTGGTACAACAACTGCAAGCCTACTTGGCACAACAAAATGTGTAAGCACCAACCAACCCACCCATCCTGCCAACAATTGATCCACCGCAAAACACCTTCACTCCACCCCTTGATCCAAAAATGATGTGACAACACAAATCAGGTTGCTCTCACAACAAGTGCTTGATCTTCAGTCAAGGAAAACCATGAAGACACCTAGAAACTTTTTTCCTTATCCATTTAACATGAGTCTTGTAATGAAACCATTCCCAAAGGGATTTTAAATCCTCTAATTTGATAAATACCATGGGATGAGAAACCTTGAAGATCACATCAGGGAATTCTAGGTGCATTGCATGGAAGTCGCATATGATGATACATATCTGATGTGACTATTTCCTAGAAGTTTGGCTGGCCAAGCCATGGAGTGGTTCTCTTGCCTTCCTCTTGGCATCAAAAAATTCCAAGAGATAGTAGACGCATTCATCAAAAATTACACATTCAATATCGGTATGGATGTTAGTCTAGAGGAACTATCAGCTCTGAAACAAGGAAAGAATGAATCATTTGCTTCCTTCTTACAACAATGGTGATCCAAGGCCAATCAGAGCAAATGGGCCATGCCAGAAGAACAACAAGTTTGCACTATCATCTCTAATCTGGAAGGAACCTTGGAATTTCACCTCAAAGTGCAAGGAATCACCACATACGACCAATTGATCTCCAAGGTGCTTAACATTGAACAAGCCCTTATTGCACAAGGAGATTCACCCACATATCTTGAACAACAAAACAATCGCCCATCCACCAGCTATAATGATAAACCTCACACATGGGTGAAGAACAAAAACATTACCAATGATGGTGTTGTCGATGCCAAAGTTGTCATCAGTGCCCCTCGATAAAACACACCTGCACCCCAAAAATAACCCCAAAACAATAATCAGAATAACCATAAAAAAAACATAGTGACACAACAACCAAATAATCAAATGATCAACAATGTAAATGATCAAAGAGGGCCACCCCAGCGAAACAAAAACTCCCCCAAGTGGAAGTACACAACCCTTGGGGAATTAGCTGAATCCATCATGAAGAGGCTGGTGACAGAAAAAATCATCACAATCCCCACCTATGAAAATTATCAGGAACCCTTGGTAAAACCACTGTGGTATTACAAAAAATCACCTTTGTGATTTCCACAAGATCAAGGGACACACAACTTCTAGTTGTATGAGGTTAAAAAACCTGATTGAAGACCTTATTGATGATAGAATAATAAATGTGGAACAACCGGCAAGAAATCAAAACCTCAAGATCTACATGAACCCAATGCCCAATCATAACAACAAAGGGAACAATAACAATGATAAGTGGAAGGGTACCTTCAAGAGGGTGAATCATGTATATGACCATGTCATCGCATCCCTAGATGAGTATTGCTCTACCATCACCATCAAAGGAGCCCAAGCTGATTGTGGAGCCACCACAAGTGGTGGGAAAATTACCATCATAGGACCATCTAAGCCAAGCAAAGCATCCACCTCCAATCCAAGGTTCTTCCCCAATGGCTATAATGTCCTTGATCAACTAAAAAGAACCCCAACACAAATCTCCATCATGGATTTTTTGAAAATTTCATCCACCCACAAGAAGATTCTAGAAGAATCCTTGGCCTCATCTTTTGTCCCCACTGATCTTGATGCAGATCAATTCCAAGCTATGGTGGCACACCTCACTACACCTCATCTCCCGACATTTTTTAGAATAAGATCTTCCAACAAAACCATCCGACAATTGTGTGCTTCATCTAAAGGCTTACGTCCATAAAAACAAGGTCAAGAGAGTCCTAGTAGATGGAGGTGCATGGTTGAACATATGCACCCTCAAATTAATAAAGATCTTGGGCTTCTCTGAAGATGTCATTGAAAAAGGAAAAGGCATAACTATTAGAGCCTATGATGATCAAGAAAGAGTGTCTCAGGGCACTGTCCAACTCCCTATTCAAGTAGGGCCGACCATCATGGAAATGGCATGTCAGGTTCTTGACCTAGAATTGCCTTATAATATCCTCCTGGGGCATCCTTGGATTCACGAGATGCAAGGTGTTGCTTCCACCTTCCACCAGTGTGTAAAATTTCCATACCAAAGCCAAGAGGTCATTGTCCATGGGGATTCCAAACTCTTCTCCTACTACAAAAGCCTAGAGGAAAAATATTACAAAATCCCCCAAGTGCCTAAAAATGATGAAGGCCCATCAACTCCATAGATTGATCTAGCTACTCTCACCTCCACTTTTGTGACAGAGACACCCACCATCCCCGCCATCTCTGATATCAAGGTCATTATCCAAGACAACGGATGTGGGACATATAAAATGAAGAAAGGTTCTTTCATGGTAGGAGAGTTACCACAATCTCCTAGGTCCCATGGGCAACCACAACCAGTTAGAACATCATCCCAAACTAACAGAGTTGACCCCTCTAGATTCAGGAGTTGGGGAGATCTCAGCTGGGAAGTAAAAGAAGAGGACCCATCAAGCCTTCTATACCAAGACAACAGACCAACAACTAAACTACTTATGGATGATAGCAGTAAAGGCTTACAAATGATGCTCACCATGGGCTATGACAGAAACCAAAGGATTGGACAAAATGACAATGGGATTCTAATACCCATCATTCCTAAGACATGAATGAGAAATATTGGCCTCCGATGTACCCCTCTGAGTATAACCATACGTGGCCAGAATCCCCTGGTTAAGAAGGTAAAAAATCCTCAACTAACAGCAGCTGAACTTCGCTTACCCGCATCTACTGGCCGAGTCATAGACAACTTCACATTTGACATAACCGACGTTTATAGCAGTAGTGATGATGAAGATCCCGTAACCAACCTACCTATGCTTTTCGAGGACACCACCCTTCTCATGATTAGCACTGTATCATTCGAGTCAACCATTCAAAACCATGAGATAAAGCTAGTCTACCCCCAACTCATTGATCACGACCAACGAGGACCACCAATTCTTAACACATTCAAAATGATGAGGCACTCTCAGAATTCATGGGACTGCGGGATGGTATTCCATGTGGGGATAAAAAGGTAGGATTTATCATTGAATTGGACACACATGCATACTATGGAGAAATGATTGAATACCTCAGTCGCAAAAGAAAAAAATTGAGAATAATCTCTAGGTCCTTGAGTGAAAACCACACTGTGGCACTCTCTAACCTAAAAATAGTAAAAAGAAAGGATGCATCCAATGGTGAAAACCTCTTTGAGGCACCCAAGGATGGGGGATTCAATCTTCCTCTCATAGCTCTACATCAGGAAAAATCAGCGGTTCTAGCTGAAAAATGCAACCCAGTCAGCTTGGGAATAGAGGAGACATCGCACATCACATTCTATGTAGAGTCATTACTATCAGAAGAATAGGAGCTCCTAGTCACCTTTTTGAGAGAACAAAAATTTAAATTTGCATGGATCTATGCCGACATGCCCGGGCTTGATCCGGAGATAGTGGTCCACCATCTAGTAGTCTACCCTGAAGCAAATCCTGTCAGATAGAAGCTCAGGAAAATGCATCCCAAAATAGCCTTGTTGGTTAAAATGGAATTGAAGAAGCTACTTGATGCAGGGTTCATATGACCAATTGACTATCCAGAGTGGGTATCAATTCTAGTTCTTGTTTCAAAACCCAATGGGGGCATCCGTAGTTGCACAAATTTCAGAGACCTAAACAAATCATGCCCAAAGGATGATTTCCCATTACCTAACATTGACATGATTGTAGACATGACAACAAGACATGAAATGCTTTCTCTAATGGATAGTTTCTCTGGGTACAACCAAATAATGATTGCCAAAGAAGACCAACACAAAATGGCCTTCACTTGTCCATGGGTGACCTACTGCTGGAACATGATGCCATTTAGCCTAATGAATGCTAGGGCCACCTACCAAAGGGCCATGATGTTAATCTTCCATGACATGATCCATAAAATTGTCGAAGATTACGTTGATGACATACTAGAAAAATCCAGAAAGAGGAGAGATCACATAACAACCTTGAGTGCTATTTTCGATAGGCTGGAGGAATACAAGGTCCATTTAAATCGAAAGAAGTGCATATTCAACATACAATCAGGGAAACTATTGGGATACATTGTGTCAATGAAGGGTATTTAAATAGATCCCACCAAGGTAAAAGAAATCCTTGAGATGGAGGAACCCAAAACTTTGAAATAGTTGAGAGGCCTCTAAGGAAAGCTTCAGTCCATCCGCAGATTCATAGCACAATTGGCAGACAAGGAAATAACTTATTGTCACCTACTCCACAAGGGGGTAACATACAAGTGGGATGACAATTGTAATGAAGCCTTCAAAAAAATCAAAGAATATCTGCTCACACCTCCAGTCCTCATGCCACCAATTCCAAGAAAGCCTCTCATCTTCTACATATCATCAACAACAAGACCCCTCGATGCTCTCCTAGCTCAACACCATGAAAATGGGACAGAGAGAGCCATCTATTACATCATCCACACAATGGTTGGGCATGAGTTAAACTACTCATTCATCGAAAAAGCCTCTCTAGCAGTAGTGTTTTCTTCACAAAAGTTCAGACACTACATGTTGGCACACAAAATAAAACTCATCACCAAGATCAACCCCCTAAAGTACCTATTGTCAAAGGAAATGCTCACAGGAAGGATGGCCAAGTGGGTCATGATTCTATCTGAATACGACATCGAGTACGTGTAACGTAAAGTAATCAAAGGCCAAGTGATCTCGCATATCAGCTTGCAGAAGCACCCATGTATTCAGAGAATCCACTCATATTAGAGTTTCTGGATGAATCCATCTTCAATCTTAGCATAGCAGACCACTGGAAACTCTACTTTGATGGTTCCTACACATAGCATAGATCAAGAGTTGGTGTCTTCTTCATCACTCCACAAGGAGACTACATACCAAGGTCCTACAAGTTGGCATTTCCCTGCACAAACAATATCATAGAATATGAGGCTTTAACCATAAGACTCAGAATAGCAGTGTAGTGGCATATCATGGCTCTCAAGGTATATGGAGATTCACAACTAATAATCAATTAAGTGAATGATGAATACTAGACTAATGATGACAAATTAACTCCATGCAAGAAACTGGTGGAAATTTTCAAAGAGTCCTTCATTGAGATCATATTTGAATAGATACCTAGAGAAAACAACAGAGTAGCAGACGCCGTGGAAACAATTGGATCCCTATTGGATATCCCTCATAATTTCCCAAAGCATGAATTCCTAGTGGAGCAGCTTCTCGTGTCTGCATTCAAGGTATTGGAGTCAAAATTCATTTGTGAAATCATTGGTCCTAATGATCCTTGGTACCACGACATATACACTTAGCTAAGAATAGGAGTCCTCCCAAGTGACATAACCTCAAACCTTAAGAAAACCTTTGTCAAAAAAGTATCCTAATTTGTCATCCTAGGAAATACCCTTTACCGTAGGAGCATAGAAAGAACCTTGTTACGTTGCTCAAACACTGAGGAGGCATTGACTGCCTTAATTGAGGTACATAATGGTATTTGTGGTTCACACTTGAGCGGAATGAACTTGGCCAAGAAATTGTTGAGGACATGGTATTATTGGCCTACTATGGAAAGAGAAGCACATGACTATGTCAGAAGGTGTCTACAATGTCAATAACATGGGGACCTCATCCATGCTCCATCTCAAGAGCTCCATCTGATTGTCACACCATGGCTCTTTTCATAGTGGGGGCTCAATCTCATTGGAAAAATCACCCCCACCTCATCCAGTGGCCACAAGTTTATCATAACCACCACTGAGTACTTCACCAAGTGGGTGGAAGCCATCCCTATGATATACATCACTAGAAAGCAGATATCAAAGTTCATCCTAAACTATTTAATATGTCGATATGGTGTTCTCGAAGCTATCATTTTAGATAATGGGACACCATTCAAAAATCAGGATGTCGAAGACCTATGCAAAAAATTCAAAATCCAACATCGCTTTTCCACTCCATATTATCCCCAAGGCAATGGCTAAGCAGAAGCCACCAATAAAACCATTCTAAAAAACCTCAAAAAGATAGTTAATGATGCAGGTCATGACTAACATCTGCAGCTAAATCCCACCCTCTGGGCCTATCGAACCAACATCCACACACCAATACGTGCCACCCCATTTTTGCTGGTCTATAGATCACAAGCCATATTTCCCATCGAGATCGAGCTCCCTTCACTGAGAATATCATTGTAGAACCTCATCACAGATGAAGAATACTGAGTATCAAGACTAAATGAGGTAGAGCTACTGGATGAGCGATGTATGGATTCCTTAAATCATTTACAAGTCTATCAAAACCGACTCAAGCGGAGCTATAACAAGAAGATCAGGAGTCAGACATTCTAGGTAGGAGAACTTGTCCTAAAGGAAAATCAGAAGAATATTCCAAATCCAAATGGCAAAGGAAAATTTGAACCCAATTGGTTGGGACTATTCATCATCATAGTGAGCTACAAGTCAAGTACATACCAGTTATCAACACTTGAAGGGGAGCCTCTATAGGAGCCCATGAATAACTCCCATCTCAAAATTTTTTTTGCCTAAATCTTTAAGGGTATAAAACCAAAAAATAAAAAAAATCATAAAATGTCCTTAAAAAATGGTTACCCTAATGAAAACCTGGCAAACAAGAGTCTTGGTGACAACAAAAAAAATTAAAAAAGCAAAAAATCCAAAAAAATCAGAACAAGGGTCAAAAACAGTAAAGAGAAAAATCGTCCTCTAGTGAAAACCACTTCGGTGGCACTTTGGGCAAGTACCTTGGTGAAAACATGGTAAACAGGTGCCTTGTGTAAATAAGCACTTTACATCCACTAGGATCTTCACAACTCATTCTGCATCATCCATCCATCCCATTCCATATCTCCATCCATCATCCATCCACATTTGCATCATAGCTTGGTCCTATGTTCATGTCATGATTCCTCCTAGTACTACTTAGCCCATTCTTAAGGTCAGTTTGTCCTGCCTTTATCAGAGTAGTCTATTGCATCATGCTGAGGGTATGTTCTCATCGGATCGGATTCATTTATGTTCTTGAAATCCCAAAATTAGAAAAGCCAAAAAACATCAGAAAATCATATCAAAATCCAAAAACATCAAAAAATCAGAAAATCTCAAAAACATTCAAAACATATCAAAAATACAAAAATAGGTCAAAAATTCAGTCAAAAATTGAAAAAATAGAGTTGTCTTGTCGAACTATGGGTCTCTAAGCCTTGAACATAGGCAAGGTTGATCTTGATCATCCCCCGAGTCACTTAGGTCAGTCCTTTAGGAGTTCATCATAATAAACCGGCAGTCCATTTGTTCGTATCTCATCAATAATCAAGTTTGTGTCAGTCAAACTATGTGGTCTCTGCATGTATAATGTAGGTAAGGCTAATCTATGGATCAGCCCCTAAGGCCCCTAGGATAGGTCTTTAGGTTAGGTCTTGCTCAAAATCTCATAAAACCCCAAAACATTGGAAAATTTGAAAAATAAAAAAATTTACAAAACCTTGAAAATACCAAAAAAAACCTCAAAACATTTCAAAAAGATCAAAAACATTCAAAAAACCCAAAAAATCCATCTATCCCCATCTCACTTTCACCCACAATAAACGTCACTCATAATAAACAATCACCATCCTCTACCTTTGGTAAAACAGTCAGAAACAAGAATAGCAGATTGAAAGTGAAATCCAAAGTGTCAAAGTCTCAAGTCTAAGTTAGTAAGTAAACAAGTTAGCCAACTCTTTATGTCAATAGCTTATCATCCAATCAATCCCATATCAATCATCTGATATTGTCATGTCCTAGGATGCATCCTTCCTACAATGGACATCAACATCAGGCATCATCGTAGTTTAGTCTCGGCTAGCGGTATTGAAGAACATTAGCTTGTTTGTTTACTTTATCTTTGTCCTTTTTTACTTATCTTATTGTGCTCATTTTGATGACCTCTCAATGATGTACCAAATGAAGGGTTTTAGAGAGATAGGAATGGTGCAACGATCATTATCTTTTTATCTGTTGTGTTTGTTGGATATTCTTGTAATATAACTTGGTCATGCATGCTTTCTTTAGGTGTAGGGAGGATGTTTTAGGTATCTTGTTGACCACATAGGAAGGCTTTCTTTTCTATGTTTTGGTTTGGGATGTCTAAAATATCCGAACTACACTCTGAATAAGGTTCTGTATTCCAGGTGTGAACAGGAATACTCCTATCTGATTGTTGAGTCAAAGTCCTTCACACTAGGTACAATTCAATCCTGGTTCTTAATACCTTGATGCATCGTGCCTATGTGTGTAATCAAACATAAGGTAATTGGACCTTTGGAAATCCCAACTCCTTGGTATGCATCATCATCATCATCTTGGGTCTTTTTGGAATCTCTTACTTTCTTCTATCCTCTCGTGCTAACATGGTACCATGGTAATTAATCACAAATCATTATCGTTATTGCATTTCATCCTGCATCCACAAAAAACTGTTAGCATATTGCATAATGCATATCATATCACATATAAAACATTAATCATTACACATTCATTGAATTTATGTCCATGTATAATATAGATTGGTTATTCTAAGCATCACATAAATCATACATATGCATCCATTATATAAACATAAAAGCAATCATCCCATAACATTATAAACATCATACACCATTACCCTAACATTTACATCATCATAACATTGCATAATCATCCCATTTCACATATAAGCATCCATTACACCATCATACTTCATATATCAAAAGCATCCATTTGCATATCATAAACATCATATCATAAGACATACATATATCGTTTTATAAAAACATATCGTCGTCATCGTAACATCATAAGTGCATATCATCCATCATTTAATAAAAATATAGATTTGTTAGTCTAAGCATTTTCATACCATAACATCATGAAAAGTGCATAAGGTACGAAAAAAAAGAAATGCATCCATACATCATTCAACATATCATATCATCATCATAATCCACACCACCATATAATGCATCAAATGAGAAAAATATTGCATTTGCATCATAGCATCATAGAACATCATTGCATCAGATTGCACAACATATAGAAATAAGATCCATCCATAAAGCATAAAGTAAAAATAGGACATATCACATCATATCAGATAATTATCATCTCATATAGCATCAAAATAATTATATTGTCATGGTACAAAATCACATCAAAGTATACATGTATATGTCAAAAGGTAAAACTTCCCATGGGGGATATAAAAAATGAGCCCATAAAGAATAAAAGAATCCTGACTTGATAAAAAATGGGGCTAGCCCTATTGATTGCTACCCTCGCCACCTGCTCTCTCACCACCTATTCTCTCACCATGATCCTCTACTGGCCTATGCCCTATCCTCTAAGAAAAATTTGGGATTTAGGCTGCTCTCGACATGGCTTGGTAGTAGTGCAACCTATAATAGTCAGCCTCCTAGATGGCCTCTCTGTAGGCCCGTAGTGAAATAGTGCTCCTCAACAAGGAGGCAGCCATGTTCTCTAGCTGCTACCATCTACCCATCTCAGTAGTTGCTTGCAGTTCTGTGGCTTGTCTTTTCAAAATGGCCTAGTCTCACTCTGCTCTAGCCTGATCCCTCTCAGTTGTAAGTGTCTGTACTTGGGCCTGCAGTAGAAAAATCTACCCATCTCTTGCATTTGGCTGGAGGGGTGGCTGCATGAGTGGTTGATTGTGATCCCCATCCCTTGGTGGTGTTTGTACTTTTTCCTAGTCCCTGTCCTAGTCACCGTCTTGGGGTGGTGTCGGCACCCTGTCATCTTGGTCCTGGTGACCGTCATCTCCATCCTACCTATCCTGCCTCAGGGGCCCATCTACGTGATCTCCATCCCTGGGAGGTGGTTCACCATCTGGTCTTGGATCCCTAGTTGTCGCCTCCTCTGCCTCCCTACCCTTGCTTTCCTACCTAGCCCTTAGGTTTCCATTATGCCACTACTAATCATAGTAATGTAAATCTAAGTGGAGCCCCGTACCAATCCCTGTATCCCTACGTGGTCCCTGCATCAGCTAGCCCCTATGCATATGCCCATGATTGTGCCACTAATTATCTGAAGCTCTACACAACCTCATCTACTGGGATGGTCCACCCCTAGGATGTCTCCCTCATGGTACACACAAAAATAGCCATGTACCCGTCATTGAGTATGTCCTCTACCTCTCTGAACTGCGAGCCACCCTATCAGGAAGGTATAGCTCAATCATAGTATGCTCTATCCCCTACATGAGTCGCTCCTAGCGAGTGAAGAACTGCTGGTCATCATCATACTAGGCTGGTAATTTGAGGTAAGGCCTCCATCTAAACTCCCACATATCATCCAGGACCCTCCTCCAGTAGGGGATGCCATGCTCTCCAGTATGCACAAAAGACACTCTGCCGCTATATCACCAGACTACTAGGTCATATGGATCCATCGCTACTGGTACCACTATGAACGAATGGAGCATGGAGATGTGCTTCCATGCCCAATTATGTAACAAGGTGATGCTGGCTCCAATCGACCTGCCATCCAAATAGGCCACCTCATGTAAGTCTTTTTATAAGGAAGCCAAAAGCACTAGACCCCAGAAAAAGCATGTCCTGAATCAGACCATCCTTTCCCAGGCTAGCCCCCACCTGAAGCTAAAATATTAACCTTGTCAATCTGGTGCCATGCACCCTGAGATGATAGCTGCTATAACCAATTTGAAGGGTGAAACAGTGCAGTAGTATCACTCCAGGTCAATTTGGCCCTCTAAGAAAACCATAGACTCAAGACCCATAACCTCATAGCAGACCTCTCTGTCGGCCTCTATGTCGTAAATCACATGCTCTCCATGAATGGGTAGTTGAAGAATACACTAGACATCCTCCACTGTGATGGTCACCTCATCAGTGAGAAGATGAAACAATGATGTCTCGCTGTGCCATCTCTCGGCCAGTGCAGTCTTCATACCCAAGTGTGTACAAACTGGGTGTGTGTATGCAATGTACCACAACCCTAGGGCCCTCAGATGCTCCTGTAGATGCTCATGCATGTCATCTAGAATGCCGAATAGAATTGAAATCTTGTGCTCACAGGAATGTAGTATCCCAAGCTCCTCTTGCATTAGCAAGGTCACAGCGTCAAGTTTCCTAAAAAAAATCTTGTTCTCGGTCGAGCAATTCACCTTTAAAACAACATATGTGTCGTTGTTTGCAAAGGTGGTGTAGTTTGAAAATTTCAAACTACGTCGATAGAGGAGTTTGACCTCTCAAACTCTGCCACGATGGTGCAGTTTTCCCATGATTCATTAACCTAAACCTAAGCTTGACCGCTGCAACGCTCTATGCATACACGACCCTATTTGTCCCTAAACCCTAGTTTAAAAAATCTTCCATTGCTGCACCCGATTAATATGTCGCACACTTTGGGGCCGTGTGACACCGAAACTTAGTTTGAAGCGGCGCAATATTGTGCTGCTAACCCTAAAAAAAAAATCCTAGCCCTATTAAATGCACTTAAATTCTTGCAAAATAAAAAATGAGATAAGGTTAGGGTCACTCACTAGAGGTCCTACGCTTGGCTGTTGTTGGTACACTCATACTCGGTCATAAATGTGTCATGGGAGCACACATTGGGCCATCTCGATCAATGCTCTGGGATCAAAATGTTAGGATATGTATAGGATGAATGTACAAATGAATTAGAAGTGGCCCCTCAAGGCCTATTTAAGCCTAAAAATTAGGATTTTTTTGACCTGGTTTAGCTATCTTGCTAGGGTTTTGGTCCCCTAATGTTTTTTTCGCCCAACCAAGGGCCCTCTCACACAGTTTTTTGCTTTTTATCTCATCTTTTGGCATCCTAGAGCCTTTCTAGACTTGTCAGGCACCCTGTCCTCTTCTTTCATGAGATCACCCAAAAATATGAATTTTCGTCTGATCTCTCGAGGGCCAGTATATCACCATGTTCTCTCTCGCCAGGGCAACAATGGGGCGAATTTTGAAAGCAATTTTTTTGTGGCTTTTGAACAAGACATTTATTCTTTGAAGCAACGCAACAAGTACATCATTTCAAAGAGGGGCAAAATGTAGACACGTAAAGTGTACCATTTGGCATTACATACTTGATCCTGATTACTAACACCATTTCATCCTGAATCACCTTCTCAGCTTATCATCACTTTTCATCCCTTAATTAAATAAATAATCATTTATCTGATTAAGTCATTCTCTCTTGTTAATTAAATCAATCAGTCTGATCTAATTAACCCTATATCTCTATTTAATTAAATAATTCATTTTATTTGATTAAATCTCTAAATTCACTCTATTAAATTAAATAAATTAAAACCTTAGTTGATTTAATCTAACCATCATCCCCTTTAGTTAAATAAATCAAATCCTTTATTTAATTAAATCTAAATCACATTCTTCTCATCTTTTGATTTAAATCAACCCATAAATCTAGATCAACTAGTCACATCATCTAATCCCTCATTAAATTAATAAAACCTTGATTAATTTAATCCTAATCTCCAAGTTCTCTAGATTTTTCCACTTGCAGATGAAAATACATTTAATTCATTTATTAAATCTCTATTTTCTCTCAACTTGGCATCTTTAGAGAATATTCCTCCAAGTTTGAAATCCTTCCAAGTGGAATTTGTCCTTCCAACAAGACATTTATTTCATCTTACAAGTCCTTTTGAATTGAGCCAAGTGGTATTTAGGTCATTTCTTTTTCCCTCTTACATGTCATTTCATTATTTTTAAATTTGACCTAATTTCATTTATGGGCACAATCATCAAAATGTGTACATCCTTTTCCCATTCACATCTTGACAAGTGGCATTTGGCCATTGGTTGAAAGTTAGTCCCACATTGTTCCATTTTGGGCATTTCTCCATCTTGTCTTTCTATAAATAAGAGGTTTCTATCCTCATTTGATCATCCACAATTTGAGAAAACTTATTATACTCAATTTCATCTTCAAGCCTCTCTATTTTCATCCATTTCATCAAATTCTTAGCTAGGTTATGCAGGTTTTTCATCATGGAGCTCAATTGAATCTTCAACAAAGTGGATCAATCTTCATCACTCATCAACATTGCATCATTAGAGTTGGGAAAGGGCCAATTTTCACATCAAATTGGCACCAATTCCCCCATGGGATCAAAAGTTTTCTTGCTTAATTATGATTTCATTACCTTTTCATTGTGTTCTTCATTCTTGTTTCCTATTTTGAGCATTGCTAATGGATTTCATGGGGAATCTTAATTCTTACTTGCATTTTATCTAACTATGTGTTTGTTTATTGTGTTTTGCAGGTAATAGGATTGGGGTTCTACATTTGGCGCTAGAAGGAGGGCACTCTTGAAGTTTAAATCACTTAATGTTAAAGAGGGTTTTAATGTTTTAAGGTACAATTGATTAACCCTTCCCTCTTAGTTGTCGTGTGCATTCAACAATTGTTATTATAGAAAGGTTCCTTTGAAGAAAGCTTAACTGCTTATGGAAGATTTGGGATGGTGCACAAGAAGGAGGCTCCTATGTTTGATGGATATGATTATGCATTCTAGAAGACTAGGATGAAAGGTTTTCTTGTTTCACTAGGGTTTGGAGTTTGGAAGTCAGTTGAATCTAAATATACTATGCCTACAAATGGTCTAAGCATAGATGATGAGATCAAGGCCTATGAAAATAATGGTAGAACAAGGTATTCTCTTTTCAATAGTATTTCTAATACTGAACTTGTGAAATTTATGAATTTTAAAAGTGCTAGTGAGATTTGGAAAAAGTTGGAATGTATTCATGAAGGAGATGAGAAAGTCAAGAAACCTAAGATGTAGAACCTAAAGATCAAGTTTGAAAACCTATGGATGTTAGAGGATGAAGATATTACTGGCTGCATGTAGAAAATGGATGAAGTTTTCAATTCCATTAGAGGTCTTGGTGGAACTATTGAAGATGATGAGGTGGTAAAGAAGGTATTGAGAACTCTTCCTAAATCCTAAAGTCATAAGGTTTCTGCTATTGAAGAATTTCAGAATCTAAAGAACTCTTGTAGAGATCAATTTCTTGGTACTTTAAATGCTTTTGAATTAAGAGAGTTTGGTTCAAGTGATTCAAAGAAAGAGATTGCTTTTAAAGTTGGAAAAGTAGAGAAGAATGAGGAATCTAATCCAAATGAATTTGATGAGTTGGACGCAAAATTTGTGAGGAAATTGAAAAAGGGTACTGGAAAATAAAGAGGTAAGTTACCTTTCAAATGCTTTAACTGTGGAAAGATTGGTCATTATGCTTTAAAATGTCCAGTCAAGGATTCAAAAGATAGAACTGAGGAGAATAAAGGTAAATCATATAAGAAAAGCCATTACGTTAGGGAAGATGCCAGTATATCTAATAAAGAATTTGATTACCCTGATGATTTAGATAATGAATGCTTGTTCATGGTTCTAAATACTGAAACTAATTCTGATAACTTTGAGAGATGTATGAAGGAAAGTACTTTAAGAATAGGAGCAATGGTGACTTCTCTTCATGCTAGGGAAGAGAAGAACAACTGGATCATTGATAGTGGATGCCCAAATCACATGACATGTGATAAGAGTAAGTTTGTTAAGCTTGAAAAATTTGAAGGTGGTTTAGCTAAGTTTGGTGATGATACATTTTCCAAGATTTGTGGAAAAGGTTCAATTAGTTTTGATGGAAAGCATAATACAAATAATGTTCTTTATGTTAAGGGTCTGCAACATAACGTTTTGAGTGTAGAACATATGTGTAGCAAAGGATATAATCTTGTGTTTCAAGACAATGCATGTGAGATCAGAAAAGTCTCCAGTACTATGATTGTTGTGGGAAGGACATATGAATTTTTTTATCAACTTAAAGGTACTAATGGTATGTGTTTTATGACTCAAATTAGTGAAATTTGGCTATGACATAGAAGAATGTGTCACATCAATTTTGATAGCCTAGTAAGGATAAGTTCAATTCAAGCTATAAGAGGTCTACCAAGGATTACAAAGCCTATCAATGTTATTTGGAAGGATTGCAAAGCAAGCTAGAAGGAGTTTCAAAGTGAAAGAACAATCTTCTACCAGTCCTTTGGAGTTGGTGCATATAGATCTTTGTGGACCTACAAGAACAATTTTTTTTAAAGGTGACAGGTATTTCATACTATTAATTGATGATTATTCTAAAATGACTTGGGTTACTTTTCTCAAAGAAAAATCAGAAGCTCTAGATAAGTTTAAGGCATTCAAAGCTATGGTTGAGAATGAAATGGATATGAAGATCAAATTTTTGAGATCTAACAAAGGTGGAGAGTTAACCTCCAATGAGTTTAACACTTTTTGTGAAGATCAAGAAATAAAGAGGCATTTGTCAACCCCTAGAAATCCTCAGCAGAATGGAGTGGTTGAAAGGAAGAATACAACTATTTAGGAAGCAATGAGAACTATGATGAAAAAGCTAACCTACTAGAAGTCTATTAGAGAGAAGCAATTCATACTATAGTCTAGATACTTAATAAAGTATAGGCCAAAGTAAATTGTTCAAAGACTCCTTATGAGCTATGGTATGGAAGGATTCCTACTATTAAATATTTTAGTTTTTGGAAGGAAATGCTATATCAAGAGAGATGAAGAGAGCTTAGGAAGGTTTGGCGAAATATTTGATGAAGGTATCTTCCTTGGATACTCTACAAAAAGTAAAGCTTGCTAGTGCTACAATAGGAGGCTGAGAAGGATTGTTGAAAGTGCAAGTATCAAAGTGGATGAATATTTACATAAAATTTTAGTGATGATAGATGGATATGAATCAGATGAGTCCTCTTGTAGAGAAGAATAAAAGGATAAAGGTAAGGATAATGAAGTACAAATTGTAGAAGAAGAAACTCAGGAAAGGATTCCTAAGACTCCTAAGTATGTGCAAAAGAATCATTCTGAAGATCAGATCATTGGTGACAAAA
The DNA here is from genome assembly GCA_007258455.2 of Sequoia sempervirens. Lineage (NCBI taxonomy): Eukaryota > Viridiplantae > Streptophyta > Pinopsida > Cupressales > Cupressaceae > Sequoia > Sequoia sempervirens. The sequence goes on along the minus strand of VDFB02281492.1, from coordinate 615,569,862 downwards.
GAAAAGGTGTGTTGATAAGAAGAAAGGTTGCTATGATAGAAGAACAAGTAAAATTATGTTTATTTTGAAAAAATGAACCTAAAACAGTGATTGAGGCATGCAACTTGATGAGTATTGGATCAAGGCTATGGAAGAAGAATTGATGCAAATTGAAAAGAATCAGACTTGGGAACTTGTCCCAAGAACAACAAACAAGAATGTGATTGGAACTAAGTGGGTGTTCCAGAATAAACTAAGTGAGAGTGGAGAAGTTGTTAGGAATAAGGAAAGGCTTGTGTGTAAAGGCTACTCACAAGTGGAAGGAATAGATTTTGAGGAGACTTTTGCTTTGATGGTAAGGATGGAAGCTATAAGGATGCTTTTGGATTTTGCAACACACAAAGATTTCAAAGTGTATAAGATAGATGTCAAGTCTGCATTCTTGAATGGTGAATTGGAAGAAGTCCATATTGAACAACTAAAAGGCTTTCAGTTATCGCATAATCCTGATATGGTCTGCAGATTAAAGAAGGAATTATATGGAATCAAGCAAGCTTCTAGAGATTGGTATGGAAGATTGGATAGGTACTTGTTGCAATAAGGATTCAATAAAGGTACCAAAAATAGTAATCTTTAATTTAAGGTGGAGAAAGATCAAATCTTGATTGTGGTTGTGTATGTTGATGGCATAATCCTTGGAGGTATTGAAGCAATGTGCAAGAAATTTGTAGAAGAGATGTAGAAAGATTTTGATATGTCTATGTTTGGGGAGATGAATTTTTTCCTTGGACTTTAAGTCAATCAGACAAAGAAAGGGATATTCATTTCACAATCAAAGTGTGCCAAGGAAATGTTAAAGAAGTTTGGAATGGAAGACTCTAAACTTGGATGTCCCCCTATGGTTACTGGTTGCAAGCTAAGTAAGAATGATGAATCTCCTAAGGCTGATCAAAGCAAGTACAAATCAATGATTGGAGGACTATTGTATCTAGCTGCTACTAGACCTAAAATCATGCATGCAGTTTTTCTTGTGGCTAGATTTCAAGAAGATCCCAAGGAGTCACATGTGGCAGCAATAAAGAGAATATTTAGATAATTGAAGGGCATTCCGGAACATGACTTGTGGTATCCAAAGGATATTGATTTATGTTTGAGTGCTTATGCAAATGTAGATTGGGTAGGTTGTGTGGATGATATGAAAATTATAAGTGGTGGTGCATTCTTTCTTGGAAATAGATTGGTGTCTTGGCTAAGCAAGAATCAGGATTCAGTTTCATTATCTATTGCAGAGGCATAATATATTGTTACAACATCATGCTGGACACATGTGTTATGGATGAAGCAAACCTTGAAGGATATTAAAGTGGTATATGATGAACCTATTTCTATCTTATGTGATAATACAAGTGCTATCAATATTTCAAAGAATTCGATAGTGCATTCAAGGACAAAACATATTTCAATTTGATATCACTTTTTGAGGGAGAAGGTTGCAGAGAATGAGGTGAAGTTGGAGTTTGTGCCTACTAATGATCAAGTTACAAATATTTTCACAAAGGATCTTCCTAAGGATACTTTTGAGTATCTTTGAGAGAAGTTAGGGGTTATTTCCCCTCTTTCTTTGAACTACATACATAACCTGATATGCATTAGTCCTGTGGATCTCAAGATTTATTGCTTGTTCTAGACTAATGTTGGTGTCTACCTCTTAGGGTGAGTAGGTAGTGGCATTATTGGTTGTTGTAGTTAGGGGGAGTAAGTGTTGTCATTGTATGGTATGCAGGTGTCTTTCCTTTGTTAGTTGTGTCAAAGGATTTGTGCAGTAGTTGTTGGTTGATGTAGTATGGTGTGTACTGCTAAGGGGGAGTGTGTAGAATCTTTTTGAATAAAATAGAGTGGAGTAAAAAGGAAATGTAGTTGTAGAGAAGATGTTGTCCCTTATAGGTGTTTCCTTTGAGGAGAGAAAAAGTAAGTGTGATTGATATCAAAGGGGGAGAGAGTGTGTCACCCTTTGCCATTGATGTTAAAGGGGGAGAGAGTAAAGTAAATAAGGAGAAAGTAAGCTAAAAGGGGGAGAGAAAGTTTTGGAGAAAGTATTGGTATGGAGTAGTATGTTTGTGATCAGAGCTGTTGTGTTTATTGTTGATGGTTTTTCACATCATGTGTTGCCATCAATGACAAAGGGGTAGATTGTTGCAAGTATGTGCAGTGTGTGTTTTCATTGATGTCAACAAATCCATGTTGTATTATGTTGTCATTAGTAGTATCACTGATGTCAACCTCTAGTATTTCTTTTATGAGCATGTGTGTTGTTGAGTTGAAGGTGTTATAGATGGTGAGAATGTGTTTTTGGTTCTTGGTTTCTAAGTGATTTTAAGATAATTTGAAGAAAAGAGAAAACAGTGTGGTTGAGAGGTGTTTAGTGTAGTAGAGTAGTGTTCTTTTCTTGCTCAACATTTCTTCATGGTTGAAGATCTACTTGTGCGGTTCTGATATGTTGATCAAAGGTGTTCAGAGGTGTTATATCCAAAGTTTTAGGTTCTGGATCATTGTGCAAAAAATGTTTTGTTTACCAGTATGTGAACAGTGTATTGTAGTGGTGTCTGGGAGAAATGGTTTTGATCCACATTTCTCTGTAGTATGGTTTTTGGTCTTGCAGATCTAAGGGTGTGTTTATATTGATCATATCTATCTTCAGTCTGCATTGTTCAAAGTTTGGTACTCTGCAAGGTTGGATTCATGTGTTACAATATGTGGAAGGTTAACTAGGTGCACATGATGAGTATGTTCTTCAGGAGAAAGTTGTTGTGAAGGAATTTGTTGGATTTTAGGGTGTTTATGGAATATTCCAAATTGTGTTCAATTGATGTATTATCCACAAGTCATCTTTGGATCAAAGGAAGCATGCACTTAAATGTTCAATGGTGTTTGCATAGGTTCGACCAACCTTGGGTGTTTACACTAATTATAGAAATGCTTTAGTATTTTTGGAAGTGTGGCATGGTGTATATGTATGATCTAGGTCTGAGCTAAGGTGTGGTGTGGTCTTCTTTCATTCCTTTCCACTGTGGGAATGCTTAGTTTTGATCTAATTTGAATTTGCATGGTTGAGGTGCATAGCCAACCTTGTTAATTATTTTCAAGGTTGAGGATGGTATAAATAAGTGTTGAGTTGATGGAAAATTGAGTGGTGAAGTGTGTGATGTGAAATGCAGTGCGAGCTTTAATGTGTTAGACTATTGGAAGTAGTGAGCAAAAGGTGTCGACATTCTTTAGAGAGGCTACGAATGTACTGGTGATGTTGTAGTGGATCTTTATGTTTCTTTGAGATGGATTTCTCATTGTAACTTCCTTCTTTCTTCTTCTTTCTAATCTGGCAGTGAACCTTTGGTAGTGAGAACTTCTTTTCTTTTAGGCAGTGATCCCTCTGATAGTGAGCCTATTGTATTTGGTGTTGTAATTACTTTATATTGTGAGCTAATCCTCATAGTGGTTTTTCACTTGGGTTTTCCACACAAATCTAGTGTTTTCATGTGTTTTGATATGTTTGCATTATTGTTTCTCATGTTTACATTATGCTAATGCAAGTGATAAGGATTTAAGTGGTTGTTAAGGGTTTAAGGACTAATGCAGACCTGAATGTTAAAGAGGGTTTTAATGTTTTAAGGTACAACTAATTCACCCCCCTCTCAGTTGTCTTGTGCATTCAACACTATCAACTCATTAATCTCATTGAAGCCAACTATTCTAGACACTTTAGATAATTGTTAATCCATAACTACATCTATTATAATAGAATCATACAATTCAACTTGCAAACTTATCTTGATTTTTACAATTAGTAATTTGTTTTACAATATGTTTTATATTACCCAATGGTTTCAAGGTTATATTATATATCCTTAAGTTTACTAGTCTCATTTGCGAGTTTCATAAATATACGTTCTTTTATTATTCAATATAATTATTAAAATGAACTCTAAAAAAACTAGTATAAAATTAATTATAAATTATTAAAACTATAAATTAACTTAAGAATTAAAAAATATTAAATTATTTCAAAATTTAAAATTAAAATTATTAATTAATTTAATTAAAATTAAAATAGAATTTAATTGTTTTTATTTTTCTCTATTTTATTAATTTTATAATATTACAATATTATTAACTTTAATATTTTATAGTTTCATTAATTTGATAATTTAATAATGTAATTTACTTTCGAATTTACAATATTTATTTATATTGTAAGTTTTATCAATTTTATAATATTATCATTTGTAATGTTTTTATATTCATAGAATACCAACAATATGGAAAACTTCCTATTTTATAAATATGGCATAAAGTACATACTTTTCTTCCCCCATCGAATTTCCACAAGAGAAACGACAAAAGAGAACAATTTATTTCTTTTTCCTTCTTCAATTGGAAACCACGTATTAAAGCTGCAAAGAAGTCAAGAATGAATCGACACCATTATCACTTCATGTTAGAGAATTTGTATAGAATGGGAAAGGATTGATTAAATTTGGTCTCTTTGCCTCGTCTAATCACAATTTTCAAATTTAGAATATTCTCGATGAATGTACAATGGTCGGTGAATATTTTTAAAATGTAGAATTAAATTTAAGATGGTTTAAAGGATGTTTCAATTTTTTTGGGTTTTTATTATTGACGAGTTTGTTTTTATATTTGATACGCGAATATAAGTTTATGTTGATACTTTTTCGACTAAGAGTCAAAAATTGAGGGGTGTCTATTTTGTCAAAGTCGTATAGGGTATCTTGGTCTTATCCCTTGTATCATACCTCCTAGGGTTTGAACCTTAGTGGATGTCATAATTAAGGAGAACATCATCGCCCTCATCAATTGTGCTCAATCATTTGAACCTAAAAGTCTATAAACAAAAATAGGGCATGGGACAACTTTGATTTTTTTCAAATTTTTTAAAAATATTGGTAATAGGAAATTAGTGGAAAGTAGTTTTTCTTAACATGTTTTAAAAAAATTATTGGTCAATATTATTTTAAAAGAATGTGATATACAATTTTATTTTTTTTAAGAGTTTAGACAAAAAAATGTGTTAAGAAGATTGATACAACAAAGCATTTGAATATTGTCAATAGTGGCATGGTGTGATGGTTAAGTTGTTGTGATGTTGTTCTTGCCACCAAGGTTCAAACCCCATTAGGGTGTAATTGTTGAGTATTTATGTTGGGGATGAGGTCTCCTAGTTGTGACCTCATCGGTTCATAGGTCTAGGTCAAAAGTGTTTACCCCTTTTATAAAAAACCAAAGCATTTGAATACCATGTGAAGAAGATTAATTTAACAAGACGTCACTTATCTTTCTAATATTCAATATGAAATTGATTAAAAAAAAGGGTTTATATTAATGCAATTAACAAATTTAATTTTGACGGTTCAATGTATGTTTGGTGGGTTAAATTATCACCTTGCTAATGTTTATATTTGTTTGGATTTTTAAAAACCTTTTAGATTTGAATTAATGTGGTTGATAAATTATAAATAGAGAATTTGTTGTGTGATTGGTGTATTAAAGCTAAACTATTGTGTGTCATATGCTTATATTTGCTTAGAGTTTAAAGAACATTTTAAGTTTGAATTAATATTATTTTTGAATTTAATAACAAAGATTTCATATCAATTGGTTGAATAAATCTAAACTATCATTGTTTTTATGTCTATATTTAGTTTTGGATGCAAATTTCAATATATAAAGACAAAATTATGCAATGGAAATAATGGTTTTTAAAAAAAATTGAAGTTAGAAAAGTGTTGAAACAATAATCTCAATTTTTTATTACAAGTGTGCATTTTAAGTTCTTTTAATATTGATAATATTAAGAACACATTGAGATTGATAATTTTTAAGGATAACTTTACAAATAAAACAAAATTTCATAAAAACAAAATAAATATTATTTTTATTAAATCACATATTATGAGGGTCAAGTTAATGACAATATTGCAGATCTTTGAAAAGTTACTTTTTTTATTAGAATACAAATAAGAGTTTTGAAAAGATCTCATAATTTTTTACAAAATCATAAAGATAAAATTTAAAAACATAAAATAATAATTAATAGAAAACCGAACGAAAAAATTAACCCACAAAATAAGAGAAGTAAATAATAAAAAATTGCATACAAAAATTGCATTCAATAATAGAACTTGAAAACTCAAACTTATAAAACAAGGCTTTCAATTATCTCTCATTCCTCTTACAAACTTATATTTCTACTATAAATAAATCAATAATTCCTACAATTACTTAAAACTTACTTTAATTACATATTCTTAAATTTATAATTATTTCTCAAAATAAAATATTTCTTAAAATATAATATGTATAATGAATAATAAAATCACTTATATGAATGAACATTCAATAGAATTTTATCTAACTTTTTTAAAAATATAAGACTCAATTATAATTGTTAGTTCAACTAATTTCAACATGAATTAATATCAATTTTATAACTTATTTTCTTTTCAATTTTTTATGTAATATGATTCATAAGATTTGTGCAGATATGATCAAAATTATGACAATTAAGATTTTTTTTATTCTTCAAATTATTTTAATATCTTAAAATGAAGTGGATTTCTGAAAATGTTTAAATTTTGGATTAAATAGTGACTTAATAACAATTAATTTAATATGAAATTTGTAAGAAAATCAAATATTATAAAAGAAAGTTTAAGTGACAATTCAAATTATAGAAATTAGGGATAACTAAATATAAAGTAAAAATTTGACATATAGATTTGATTTATTTTGATCTCAACTCTCAATGCATTTCCCTTTTACCATTCAAGTTGAAGTGCATGATTTATTCATTTCCATTGTTAAGGATTAGTTTGAGAAAACCTTATTATACTTGCATGGATCCTTATTCTTATTTTTATGTTGTGGTACAAAACTTTTCTCATAGATAAGGTTTCAGTATTTATTTAGTATTTATTTTTGGGCTTAACTATATTTTTTTATTTTTTATGATGGCATATTTCTACATTTGAACTCTTGTGGTTGAATTTGTTAAAAAGTGGTATACTTTATGTTTTATTTTCATGTGGTCTTGCCATTAGTAGTTTCCCATGACTTAAAAAAATTTATTTCTTTTTTGTAATAAATTATTGATATTTGATCCTCTATTATTCATTTTAGTGTTTGGATAGTTCACATTTGATCTTGAAATATTTCAAAGAGTGGTTACACTTTGGTAATATATTACTCATAGAATTTTTAATTTAGTGTGTTCGCAAAATCTAATTCACCACTATAAAGGAGTTAAAGATGCATATATGTATCAAGGCATGTCTTGGAGAAGAATAATATTTTTGGATAAGTCAAAAGGAAGAAAAAACCCCATAACATTTTTGCGATCTGTCAATCAACATGCATCACCAACCTAATCCTTTCTTTTCATTAATATCGGCGAAGTACACAAGACCAATCTACTTTCTTAAGAGAAAATTTCCTTATACTCTTCATCGCTCATCGTTGATCTTCCCCAAGTTTTAGGGTGCAATTAGTGATGAAATTATTCGTGTGATGATTTTCAGTCCATTGGATCATCCTATTTTAAAACTTCATCAACAATTCCTCAGTCCTTTTGCTGGTTTCCCTTTTGTTTTACACTAAATCCTTAGGATCCTGCCACGTTTCCCATTCCATGTAGTAGTCATCGCTTATCGCTAATTTAATTCATCCTTGCCCAACTCCATTAGCGATGTAAACATCCCTACGATGATCTTTAGCCCTTGGTTCTGTGGCCTGACCTTTGGTCATATCCGTCCCTCCATCGCACATCACTAATTCAAACTTTGCACCTAGGATCCTATCGGCAATGGGAGATGTAGTGGATACACCAAATTTAGACATGTACACTTGCATAAAATAAATGGCACCAAAAACATCACTCATAGGATCACATCAAATTAGCAAAAGAAAAACCTTTTAAAGAATACCATCGCGTATCACTAATTCAGAGCTCAATTTCTAAAATGAATTCGAGATGAGTGATAAAACGTAAAGTCATTGCTCATCACTAATTCTCCTCATACATTTTGTGAGTAATTAGTGACGGGAGGATTTGTAAAGTTTACAATATGCATCATGGATCACCAATGTGGACTTAGCATTTTAAAACAGATCCGTGATCACATGATTATAAAGGAGTTTTCATCATATCACTCATTGCTGATCCTAAACTTATCATTTTATGATCATCCATGATGAGCAATAAAAAAAAGAACATAAGACTGGGGCATCACTCATCTCTAGTACAAATTTTAAAACTTGAAAACCATTAGTGATGAGAGATCCTTCAACAATACAAAGGACATCTTTCATCACACATTTAATCTAGGAGCTCTAGCAACAATTTGCGATGAGTGATAGCATAAAAATATCACCTCATTGCTCGTTGCTGATTCAAAATATGCACTCTTGAAGTAATCAGCGATGAGCGATAAGAACACAACGACCGTCGAGATTTAAGTGAAAAAACCTCAAACAAGTGCACTTAAGTTGTTCTTAATGAAAGGGATCTCTAAGATGACATGAGAATAATAGACTCAAAAACTTCAAAGTCATGAAATGAAAAGGATGTAAAGGAAAAGAGATCCTTTACTTAACCTTATAAAATAGAAGACTTGGACTTAGGCTTGAGGGATCGGTTACCAGATGATAGTGAATGACATAAGATGTTTTAAAATGACTAGAAATGGGTAATAAGGAGTCAATAACCAAATAGAACCAAGTAAGAATTTGTAATGAATAAAACCCTAAACCCTCAAATAGTAACCCTACATCCAAATACAATAAGGATTTAAGATGGAACAATTTTTTTTTTAGGGTTCCATCAGTGGTTCCAACTAGGGACACATGCCTCTTGTAGGCATGGTGAGATCCAATGGACAATCATTGTTATCAACATCTCTGACAACCTTTCTGAGCATAACATTGCCAGTGTAATCTTTGTCATTATGTATTGTAGAGTCAAGCATAAACTATAAATTTTCATTATCACATGACACATATGTGTTATGTTCATCATATGAAACATGTTCATATTGAAAATAAAATTTCTTCTTTTTCCTCACATTATCATGCTCCATAAAAATACCTTCCAACTAAAATAGAAACTGAAAATGTTCATACTCTTCTAAGTAGTTGGTATTAATACTCAACCTTGTCTGCAACATTTGTATCAAATGTAAAAAATTCATAGGTAATTCCCACAAGAAGCTCATCAATATGCTGTTTTGTTTCCTCAAGGAAAAACTCTAACTCTATTTTAGATGCATCATCAGAATCCTCAACAAAGAGTGGATTATCCCTGCACCAATAAGGATCATCATTTTTATCAACTGATGAAGATGGAGGCTTATCAAATAAGGGGTTTTCTATTATGTCCATTCTTGATATAAGAGCCTCAACTTTCTCAACATGAATGTCTAATTCCTTCAAGTCATTACTGTATTCAAAATCACTATAATCATTATAAGAGTAGATAGACACATTTCCACCTTCATTTCTACCTCCATATTGTCCTATATATACATCATAAATTCCTGTCTGTTCCACATGATTTGAAGTATCACAGTCAGGAAGCTCCTTTAACTCTGTATCATTATCAACCAAAATTAGTGGCTTCAAATTTTCATTATAATGCACAACATAATCATCCGGGAGTGAACCTATGCCATCAACATATTTAATATTATTCTCATTTGAAATAAAACCTTTGAACTCTATTTTATAGAAACCATTTTGATTAGCAAAACAACAATCAGCAGAATCTACCTTCTAAGTTGAATATGCATTAATAGGTCAAACAATACTAAGCACATTGTTGACAAAGCCTTTGATCATATCAATATTGAGACTAGGACAACATGGTTCTTGCATGTTGAATGATGAACAAGTTTTCTCATCATCATTCTTGTTCTCAAATAAGTTACTAGATTCCTCTGAACCACAAGAATACTGATGAAATTTTTTTGTAACCTCATCATTATTATAGCTAGTAATCTCATTATAGGGTGTGATTGGCCCAATATCTGAAATTTCTTCTATTCCTTTATTAGTTGTGCTATGTAGTGCATTTGAAACTTTATGAACATAATCCATAGGTGTATATATCTCATTATTTGAATCATAGATCATAACAAGGCTAATGTGATAAACATTATGAAATGATGTATAAGCTGAAACAATAGGGGTGTAAGTGCTCTAATATTCATTTTTAACTTCTAACTTACACCTTTTACCAATATTTGATGTCCTATGGCAGCAAACACTTGTATTCAAATGACCCTTAAGAATTCCATAATTTAGGTTGTTTTCAATGTTCATGGCTATCCCATATGCTTGATGAAAGGTTTTGGGATCCTTATCTCTTAGTAGATAACTCATCTTATTATCAAAAGCTCCCAAATACACAACCAAACATATTGCATCACTTAGTCCCAAAACATTAGGAATGTCCCTCAATGTTTTAGCAAATCTCCAATTAAATGTTGGGACTAGATTGTCCTCTTCTTTCTCAATGTTCATAACTTTGTTAAGCATATAACCAGCACTAATTTTTTCACCAAACTGCTCTATGAACACTACTTTAAATTCCTCCCAAGAGTAGATAGAGCATGCTGGTAAATTAGAGAACCAATCTCTTGAATCTCCTTTTAGAGACTGAACAAATAGCCTCATGATCACATCCTCATGATTAACTTCGTAATCATCCATGAGATTATTGAATTATCGCAGATGCTTACTGGTTGATTCACACTTTGTACCACTAAATTTTGGTAGCTCATTTTTTATTTCAGATGGAATAACATTTGGGTACCACAAATTCATTCAAAATTTATGGCCGTGTACCTTTTAATGCTGAAATTTCTTTTATCACATGACAGGGGCTGATTACAAACCATGGTTGCACTAGGAACCATACAAGGATACATATATTGATGCACTTTTTCTTATAGCTCTACAAGCATTTTCATACCATGCAATTTACATAGGGAAACTAAAACTTCTTTTACAACATAATCTTAAGCTCTTACAATGCAAATTTTTATCTCAATTTGCTTAAGATCATCTGAATGTGTTTCTTCAAAAACATTGCATACATTACTTCATAATAGATACTAAAATATAGTAATATAGAAGTATGCAAGCCTATCACTACTATTCCCTTCCTTAGTACTTAAATCACTCAATAGGGAATCAAATCTTAAAGTCTTACCAATATGGTTTTCATATATAGATTAATCTTTCTTGAAAACCAAAATATGGAGAATACTTGGATGTGTAGTAGCTGTTGTAAATTCTTGTTTGGAAATCTTTGCAAATCTAAAATGTTCTTCATATCTTCATCAGGTTCATTTGATAGAGTCATCACCTCTCTTAATAGAGGATTGAACTTCAAGCAGTTGAAGCTCTTTCAAAGATGAATTTCCTTCTAGGTCTTCTCCCACATCAGAATCACACATAGATCTATTTAAAGTTGTTGCAACACAACCACTTCCAGGTCTGACAACTTCTCAATATATGAACCAGATGTTCAGATTCACCAAACTCTTGACTCTGATAGTTTGCAACTAGAGATTCAAAGTATCCCCAGTAGAGTTGCCATTTCTATTGGTGATTTTTCTAGCAGAACCAAGCAATTTTCTAAGAAGTGGCCAACTCCTATGATGAAGAAATGCTAGGTTAGTGGCTAACACAATGAGCATTGGACTTTATGATCCTTACTCCTTCACTTCAGGCTTTGTGAAACTTGGGAGGGTGATCCTAATTGTGTTTTGTGAAATATATTTGATTACCGACACATTTATACATAGATTGATTCCTACTTATTGCAAATAGGGTCCTTCTCACTGAAGATTTGATGGATTTTCAAGTGGGTGATTAGCTATTTGCTAGGAATTGGGGATAATCCCACCTATACTATCCTTTGAATTTTTTTTATTAAATATTGTCCTATCTTAAGTCGAGGGCTAGGAACACTATTTGTTCATTTTATGCAATATTTTTTGACAAAATGACCAGTGTCTCATCAATTAGAGCAATGGAGTCAAATATATAAGGATCAGTAATTTACAAATTACTCAATTTAGAGATAGGAGGACTATTTTCATACTGCTTTTCATTTATGAAAATTCACTATGCATGAAAAATTTATTTCTTATGAATCCTAAGCAATTCCTTACAAAGTTTATAACCCTATTCAAGAATTTTAATTAACTCCTTGAATTAAAGCTGAAAAAAGAGTAATACATTCAAATGAAATATTTGAAGACAAAAGATAACACCATTAGTATTTCTCATTTATAACATGTAAGGAACATACATAGGAGAGGATTTTCTTCTAGAATAATATTTGTTTTGATATCAGTAATTTCTATAAAACTTATTTAAGATCGCTACATACAAGATTTCATATCCAAGACAAACTACTAACCTATTATCAGTATTCTATTCAAAGTGCCTTTCCTAAACTTAGCTTTCACCTAAAACCCTATTGAGACTTCAGAATTTGACCCATGTAAATAGCCCTAATATCCCTTTTATAGAACAAGGGAGCGACAAGCATCATGCTTCATTACATTTACATCTTGTTTCCTTTGTACCAAAATTCTAGACATTCCTAGTTAGTTACATGCAATCATTTAAGGAAAATGGAAGAGTAAAAGACCATATTCCATATTCCTTAAATGAAGACACACCAGCTCCTTAAAAATTAGAGTTTGTTGCAACCGTGTTGAATCCTCATCCTTGTTGAACAAAGAAGATTATCCAATAGTAGCTCCAACACAAACTTGTATATCATCCAGAAACAACATATATGCCATCAAGGTCAAGTAGTCTATCACTTCTCATACATACCAACCTATAAACATTCCACATCAGCAGTTGAAACAAGAAATCACATGAGCGTTGAATAGGAAAATTCTAACAAAAAGGGCATGGTTTCATAAAAAAAAAAAGGGTGCAGTCATCACTCTGAGTCATCAACCTCAGAGGATACTCACCCATGTTTTTCTCGTGGTGGGACTGGAGAAATTGTCACCACCTCCTTGTCAGAATTCCTTGATGGTACCAAGGAGAGGGGATAATAATCACCCTCTAGATCAATGTCACCCTCACTATATGAAGGGTTATTAGAAACCTTGCATGGAAAATTACATCCTTTCGGATAAGCCTTATAATTCTCATTCTCTCTCCTTTCCTTCTTTTCATATTTTGCCATCCTCTTCTCTTTGTGTTTGACTAATTCTTTTGAAACTATCTAGTCCTGTGGATAGTAATTCTCCTTGTTACTATGCTCCTTGAATTTCATGAGTTCTATTCTACCTTTTGGCATATCAGGAGCTCCTTGCATTCCACTTTCTTAGACTCAAATAAACTCAGTTTCTCAGACTCTCAAATTGCCATGGCAGACCTACTTTCCTAGGACAAGAATGTCTATTTCCTGACTCCAAGATAATCAATACTCGTGCAATTCCTTACTAACCCACACCTCTCATTTACTGCATACTGAATTATGACAAAGATGATCAACAAGCAATTTGTATTAAATAGATAGTTTGAAGCATGCAAAATTAATGATTTGAGAGATTTTCACGTGAGCAAGTTGATAACTTAACAACTTGGCTTTGAATCTAAGCCATTCATTTTAAAGCATTTAAAACTTCATCCATGGTGATATGAGCCTTGTTTTTTCATTCTTTTAGCAACTTGCTCATAGAAAAAAATGATTCCAACTCAAGTGTTGTGATATGCCAATCAACATGTATCGCCAACATAATCCGCGCTTTTCATTAATATCAGTGAAGTACACAAGACCATTTTGCTTTCTTGAGAGAAAATTTCCTTATATGCTTCATCACTCATCACTGATCTTCCCCAGGTTTTAGGGTGTAATTAGCAATGAAATTATTTGTGCAATGATTTTCAATCCATTGGATCATCCTGTTTTAAAACTTCATCAATGATTCCTTAGTCCTTTTGCTGCTTTCCCTTTTGTTTTACGCTAAATCCTCAGGATCCTACCACGTTACCCATTCCATGTAGTAGTCATCACTTGTTGCTAATTTATTTCATCCTTGCCCAAATCCATCAACAATGTAAATATCCCTACGATGATCTTTAGCCCCTAGTTTTGTGGCCTGACCTTTGGTCACATTCGTCCCTTCATCACACATTATCAATTCAAAATTTGCACTTGGGATCCTATCGATGACGGGAGATGTAGTGGAGGCACCAAATTTAGAAATGTACACTTGCATAAAATAAATAACACAAAATACATCGCTCATAGGATCACATCAAATTAGTGAAAGAAAAACCTTTTAAAGAATACCATCACTTATCGCTAATTTAGAACTCAAGTTCTGAAATGAATTCGAGATGAGTGATAAAACGTAAAGTCATTGCTCATCGCTAATTCTCCTCATACATTTTGTGAGTAATTAGTGATGGGAGGATTTGCAAATTTTACAATATGCATCACGGATCACCAATGTGGACTTAGCATTTTAAAACAGATCCGCAATCACATGATTATAAAGGAGTTTTCATCATATCGCTCATTGTTGATCGTAAACTTATCATTTTATGATTATCCATGATGAGTGATAAAATCATAAGAACATAAGACCGGGGCATCGCTCATCGCTAATACAAATTTTAAAACTTGAAAACCATTAGCGATGAGAGATCCTTGAACAATACAAAGGACATCATTCATCACACATTTGATCTATGAGCTCTAGCAACAATTTGCGATGAGTGATAGCATAAAAATATCACCTCATCACTTGTTATTGATTCAAAATATGCACTCTTGAAGTAATCAGCGATGAGTGATAAGAACACAATGGTCATCAGGATTTAAGTGAAAAAACCTCAAACATGTGCACTTAAGTTGTTCTTAATGAAAGGGATCCCTAAGATGACATGAGAATAATAGACTCAAAAACTTCAAAGTCACAAAATACAAAGGATGTAAAGGCAAAGAGATCCTTTACTTAACCTTATAAAATAGAAGACCTGGACTTAGGCTTGAGGGACCGGTTACCAGATGACAGTGTTTGACATAAGATGTTTTAAAATGATTGGCAATAGGTAATAAGGAGTCAATGACCAAATATAACCTTGTAAGAATTTGTAACGAATAAAACCATAAACCCTCAGATAGCAACCCTACATCCAAATGCAATAAGGATTTAAGATGGAACAAATTCTTTTTAGGGGTTCGATCACACTGGATCAAATGCATGTGGGTGTGAAGGGTTTTAGAATTATATGTCGATATTAATCAATCATACTTATAAGATCATAAGTAAACATCTTCTCACACCATTTGATGCAATGAGAGAAAGGATAAAGGTAAAAGGGAATATTTTTCTATAAAAATGACATGGACTCGCAATAACTTCATCATTGACAATTTTCATCCTTTCAAACATTTCATATTGATCCATGTGAAGCATAAATAATAAAACTATGACTACTATTGATTAAGAATAAATCAAAGGTATTCATGTGTCTTTATGACTAAAACATGTTAGTAAGGAGCCAATAATGAAGATTATTCATCATTTCTTATGGTGATTTAATGGTTGGACTACTCTCTCCCTCTCTCCAAAATTATTTTATGATGTTCAAACAAATATTTACTAATATCCATCTTAAAAAAATATGATAGAAAGAGATACTTTTTAGACTTGTACTTACACAACCTCAACTTTGTAATAATGGTGAGTTGATATGAAATCAATAGCTTGTGTGAATCTTGATGCCTTTTTCAGATTATGTAGAGGATATTTCATGTTATTCATTGATTAAGAAAGGAGTACATAGAACCCACACAAACATACAATGTAAGAGTACTCATTAATAGTATTTGACAACCATCATTTAAATGAGTTATTTTTCAAAACTTGGATGGGAGGAAGTTCAATTCATTAATGATATGTACATAAAAATTTATAAACTCAGACCATGACTGTGAATTATGAGTAATCCTCAATAGTAACCTAGAAAAGTATCTTCTAATTACATGTTTACAACATAAAATCATGATGTAGAAATGAATTGAGAAATAATATAAAAATTGAAACTAAGGATTTTATTTGTAAGAGATTAAGTTTAATATTTTTGACCAAATCAAATAGAACTAATCAATGCAATGTATTCAAGATTGTATCCTTTTATCCAATTAGAAGCTAATTAGATTTATACTCACTTTGAACTTATTTATTGATTTTTTCAAGGACTATGAAGGACACAACTAAGTATATTTTACTTAATTATTTGTATATTAATAATTTTTTTATTATTAGAATAGACCATAAATATCACATTAGGTTGGAAAAATTAAAAAAAAATCTAATGGAGGTTAGTGGTTAAAACCTCAAAAGGTGCTTGTAGTTCCTACCTATTCCTATCATGTGATGTTAGTGGGAGTATTTTTTTCATATACATTGAGATATTAAATGATCATGTTTTGATATTATTATTCTATGCCCTGATTCATTGTTCCTCTATGGTTATTATATTGTTAGTCTTGAATTAAATGGCATGGAAGTGCATGTGAATTATAATGCCAAGCCCCTTGAAAGGGGATGGATGCATTTCTCTTTGGAGGTATTCTTTGGATTCTTGCATGATGCGGGCTTGCTTGAGTGATTATCATTATGTTTTGGTTCATGAATATATGCATTAATATAAATGTTATAATTAAATGATATCATGAAATTTATCATTTAAATTCAATGAAATTATGGATATGATTTTGTACATTGTGGGGTATCTATGTGATACTTCAACTATTTATATGTATGGAGTAGGCACACTTGACGTGTGCATTGAGTGGTTACTGGTAAGTTAGGTATTTCTTTTCCTAGCTCCACAGGTTTGAGTATACCTCGACAATGGTCATAAGGAGATGTCACATAGGACATTATTGTATCCTTACCCATGATACTTGATTTGAGTGTGAGACCCTTGTATTTTACTTGTTTTGACCCAAATACCACCATTGGTATAATTCTAGATATCATAACCCTTCTTGAGGATGTCCTGTGAACATGTGGTTGGTGTTTTGTTAAAATTCCTATTTTTGAAATTTTATTCAATTAAATGCTTATATGGATTTAATAGTGAAATTATAGGTTGAATGTCATTAGGGAATGTATTTAATTGAATTTTGAGATTTAGGGGTTATTTATGGGAGTTTCAAATTGAATAATGGAAATATAATGTATTTTAATTTAATTTGATTTGAATCCTAGATTCCACAAGTAACACGGAAATATTATTTTTATATATTTAAAACATGATTTAAGTATGGAATAGGAAATACAATATATTATTTTATTTTAAAAAGGAAAAGAGGTTAACAAGAAAAGACAATTTCATTTTCATTTCATGTTTTTTATTTTGAGGAATTTGGAGAGGAAAAAACCCTCTTCTCTTCAAATTTTTATTTGGTGATTGGGCACGAGAAATTGCAAGGAAAATCAAGTGAGTTGAGTTATGCATCCAAACGGGATTTAGTAGGAGATCATGCTCATGTGTAGATTTGTGCATTTGTGGGGTGTGTCAAGTGTTCTTTGCATTTCAAATTTTGTTAAAATGAGAGGTGAATTTTCCATATCTTCTCAAAATGTTTACTCTTTTTTATTTTGAAATGTTGAAAATGTATTGGTGGGGTGTTAGAACCTCCCAACACCTTTCTTTTCATAGATTTTGATATTGTATTATTTATTATGTGAAAATTTTATAATTTTTCAAAATTAAATCATTATTATGCCCAATTTTTAGGAAATGTGTAAAGTGCATGTTTCATGGCTAAAAAGGGGTGTTAGGAACTTTTTCCACCAAGGGTATTCTTAGATTTTTTATTTCTAAAAATTCAATTTTTGAAGGAATTTCAATAGTGAATTTGGAAATTCCTAGTTTTTACATTAAGAAAATATTATGAAAATCTAAATGCTTTTCACATTAATGGATGTTTTTGAATGTTTTAAAAATATGGAACTTCATGAAATGTGCTAATACATGTAGAAAAATTCCATGAAATTTAAAAAAGGTTTAAAATTTTATGTTGGTTTCGATGGCTTAATTGATGTTTTGTTGTTTGGTATCTTTCTTCATTGGTGGATGTGGCCAATGTGAGTGATTGCTATACTATTGGTGATTAGGCCAATGAGGAATTTTTTGTTTACTCTATTAGTTATTGTGTCCAATAGGAGTATTCAGTTATGCAATTGTGTTCATGCCAATGGGTTATGTATTGTACCATCATGTGGTGTTGATCTTGCATTATATGTGTGTTGTGTTTACTCCATGATTAGCATGAGTGTATTAACCTCTCCTCATCTGTCTTGTGTGAGTGTGTTTGGTCCATGTGACCATCTCCTAGCACAATGAGAGTGAACCTTATTTGTTTCATGTGGTAGGGTGGCATGGAAACCATTATTGGGGTTCAAAGATTTGAGGAGCAAAAGCAACATCGATATCTCCTCCTTCTTTGATATTTTACCTTGTAATTAGTTTAATTGAATGTAATTTAATTTTTAAAAGGACATTTGAGTCCTTTCATTATATAATTATAATGTAATGGTAATATAAATTGTAAATGAACCTCTCTCATGAGGTGGAGTGTAATCAAATGTAAATATTAGTAGATTATCCCTAATTACGTGACCCAATGTTGGTGTTGGGCACAATCATAAATATGTATTATTTATTTGTGACTTGGATTTAAAATTAACTTAGGAATAATTATTTTGGGTTTAAAATGAACATAGGTGTCATCTAGTGAGTTTAGGTGGTGTTACATTTGGGTGGCCTGGTCAGCTTAGGAGCCCCCAAACTCTTCCAAAATGTTTCTAAATATGTTGGGGTGGCCTCATTCTTATTCAAAAAAAAAAGTAAATAATATTAACTAGGGTTATCCAATATTTTTATAATCCTATTGACCATATTGGATAACTTTATGCCTTATAGTTTTCCCATGATGATCGCTTTCATCGACTAGGTCTTCAAAAACCTAGTCAAGTTTTCTCTCTTTTTGGTCTTGTCCATTCCTCTCATTTTCAGGACCTTGAATGGGTAAACCATGTAAAAATAAGTTGTTCATCATGGTCCTATGGGTCTAATTATTTTTATAAATTTTTCTTAAGTGTCTTATTTTAGAACTTGTGGGTCCTCCTACATCATTTTGTATACACTCTTCCAAAGTTGTCAGGTTGTTAGACCTAGGTTTAGGGAGATTATGCACCTAGTATTGTGAAGTCTTAGGAAGGTTGTAAACCTTCTTGTTTGGTATTTTTAGTGTTATAAACATTTCTCATAGGTGTTGAAGTATTTTTTTAGTATATTTTCACTTGTGTGATGTCATATTTTGACGAGATATCTTGGAAAGCCTATGGTGTGTTTGGAAGTGACTCATCACCATTTCAATTTGAGGATATTTTGTATCTCTTTGTTTGGAATTATTTGGTGAAGTTTTTTAATTGCTTTGGTTGGTTAAGTGAGTATAGAATTGGATTGGAGGTTGATGATTCCCTCATCCTATTCTAGAGTCATGTTGCAAGAGAATGCGATCGTGGGTTGTAACTAATTGTCATGTTGGAGATGTTCACTCTCTTGTTCTTTGTGGTGGATTTACCCGAGTGGTTAGTCTTCTATTGATTACCACCTTTCTTATGCAATGGTGAGGTCATATTTTTTTTTTCATAGTTGTGTCATTTTCCATGTGACACTTATGTGTAAGTTGTGAAAATTTGACATGTGTTGATGTTGTAGTTATTGTGTTTAAAAAAGAGTTGTTCGATCAAGTTTTTCCTTGTGAGATTTGGGTGGGGCATTACATCTGGTATCATAGATAATAATACAACACTAGGATCTCTGGTCATTTTTGTTTCCCATGTGGTGTTGGTGTGATTTATGTGTGTGTTCTCAAGTGTTTGGTTTTTGCAAGATGGTCATAGGACTTATTTCATTATATGCCTTAGTATGGAATTATAGAGGGGTTGTGTTTACCAACCCATGCCTTGTGTTTGTAGATGAAGGATGCCTTCTAGACCTTATCATACTCTATGATATTAGAGTCAATACCTTGGTAGAGAGTCTCCCATGGTAGAGTGACCACTTGCTTGTGCCTTCTTGTGGTGTGTTGGCATGTTTGGGCCTTGGTGTGTTTGTGGGATGCAAATAACATGTGTGTTGCCTAATGTTCCCTAATTGGTTGCTTGAGTTATGTGAGCTAGAGATTCAATATACCTTTGTTTGGTTAGGAAGTGTTGGTTATAAGATTTTCCTTTTGTTCTTATCTCCTTGTTGAGATTGAGAGCTAGAATGAACTTATGAGATCCTAAGTATTCTATCATAATTATTTGATAGTTATGATTGTGAAAATTTTAATTAAAAAATTAATAATTATATTGTTAGATTTGATTTAGTATTATATACTCTCATGTGAATGATTGGTGCAGGGGCACCCTTGGTTTCAGGTGCACCTTGTGTCATAGGTTGAATTTTTGGATTTTTGTCTTGTGTAGGTTGATTTCATGTAATAAGGTCTTTCTAGACCATTTCATGTTAGTTGGAGTCATGTTTGAGTTCTTAGGTATTAGGTAATGCAAAAATGTCAAAATTGTCAATGTTGTCCAAATGTTGTCAAAGCAACTTTTTACAAACTTTTTAGTGTGCATGGGTGGCATGTTCATTGTGCTCCAGTCACAAATGATGCTACAGTCAAAGGAAATGGTTCTAGTGTGCGTGAGTGGCATGTTCATTGTGCTCCAGTTGCAGATGATGCTCCTGTAGTTCATTCCTTTCAAGCTTTGAAGATTATAAAGGCTCAAGATGAAAATTCAATGCAGGTGGCTCGAATGGAAGAATAGCCAGAACGACAACAAGAAGTATTTTAGTTTTTTGGATTGTACTTGGGTTTTTGAAATGATGATCGACGGGCTTACAAAATAGATTGGTTTTTTTTAAATATTATTAGGGAAAATGATATGAATTTTTTGCATTTCCCTATGCATTGTATTGATGTTTATGAAATGATTGGGAAAATCATGGATTTGCAAAATCCAATTCCATAATCCTATGTATAAACCTATTTTATTATATATAAATACATAGGCTTTTTTCCTTTGCTCTACAAAAAAAAACCTTTTACAACTTTTGTAACAAGAGGCCATAATGATGTTTTGTTAACTCCTTAACCACAAATATGGTTAGAAGTAGTTTGAAATAGTTTTAGGTGATTATATTTTCCTTGTATCATTGAACAAAAGGTTGGGGGATGAAAGTGTATTGAATCTATTCTCTCTTGCTTTTGGTTGCATGTAATTCCATTAAGATTCAAGGGAGTTGTGTTGATTTCTTCCCAGACTGGTCTAAAACCTAGGTAGGGTAACCAGTGAACAAGAAAAATGTATAAATATCCATTCCACCGGTAGAAAAATCTAAAACTTGGTGGAATGGATTGTGTTGTCATGTATTTTGATATTTCAAAGTTGCAGGGGCAGAAGAGGAAGTTTGGCATGTGTGGAGATGCTTGAAGGTCTGATATCTCCATGTATCAAACTTAGGAACCCTAGAGATTTGGGAAATTTGTTGCTAAGCTATTGGATAGTGACCCATGAAGAAGGAGCAGTATGTTGAGGCCACAAGTGATGTGTTGGAAGCATTGGAATAGGAGTAAAGACAATATATCCCAAAAACCCAATTACTACCAAGCTAAATTGCCTTATTAAGCATAATTAGAAGGAGGACAATCAAATTTTGAGCCCCTTCATACAAAGAAACCCTACCTTAATCTTGGTTATGTGGAAGAATGGCCAAAAGGGTATCTCAAATGGGCCTTACTTCCTAAAGATCAGATTTGCTTCAAAAGTTGTGTTCAAAAAATCATTTTGAAATGCTACTAGGAACCATGGTGGTTTGTGAAGGAAAGCACATGGATTGATGATTAAGGGTTTTCAAGAGTGGTTTTTTTAGTGTGTTGGAACATTTTTCACCTCTACACTATATCAAATTGGTATCAGAGTGTAGGTTGGTCTAAAGAGGGAAAAGTTGAAGTGAAGAGAAGCAAAAATGCCTCCAAAAGAGAATCTAGTTGCTAGAAAGGTGAATGAATTGAAGGAGAAACATGGAAGAGAGTTGATACAAGTGAAGGAGTTGACAAAATCCCTTGCAACTAGGCTTTTTGTAGTTGAAACAAGTCAGAAAAGAGGAATGGTCACATGAGACTTGAGTGACTGAGAAGGAGAACAAGAAGGGGATGAGGAAAACTCCCAAGAAGGGTATGAGGAATAGATGGATCTTAATGAATTGAGAATGGAAAAGCTATTGAAGGTATTCAAGGGAGAAGGTTCCAAGATAAAGATGGATTTACCAGTGTACGAAGGAAAATTGGGCAGTGAAAAACTCCTAGATTGGATAGGAGCACTAGACAACTACTTTGAATATGAAAATGTACTAGAAGAAAAAAAAAGTGAAGTTGGCCAAGAAAAAATTGAAGGGACATGCCTTACTTTGGTGGGACTATGTACAAGATGAGAGGAGAAAGAAGGGAAAATCTAAAATCACCTCTTGGGATAGGATGGTTGCTAAAGTCAAAGGAAGATTCCTACCTGGTGACTATGTCATTTAGTTATTTAGAAGGCTTCAAAACCTTAAACAAAAAGATATGGATGTGAAAGCCTATACAGAGGAGTTCTATAAATTGAGTATAAGAGAAGGCCATGTAGAAGCTGATGTGGAAAAAGTGGCAAGATATATCAATGGGTTGAGATACAACCTTCAAGATTAACTAAGCCTCACAAACCCAAGAACAGTGGAAGAGTGTTATCAGTTGGCCATAAAGGATGAACATCTATTCTCTTAGCCTCATCAAGCAGTTGAAAATATCAGAAGATTCCATTGACAAAGGTAAGGGCATCACAATAAGAGCATATGATGACCAAGAAAGAGTGTCTCAGGGCACAATCAAACTCCCTATTCAAGTAGGTCCAACACTCATGGAAACTACCTTTCAGGTCTTGGACCTCGAATTACCATATAATATCCTCCTAGGATGCCCATGGATCCATGTAATGAAAGCTATAGCATCAACCTTCCACCAATGTGTGAAATTTACACATAATGGACAAGAGGTCACCGTCCACAGGGATCCCGAACCATTTTCATATTGCAAAAATATTGAGGCCAAGTATTACAAAATCCCCCAAGTGCCAAAGAATGATGAGGGCCCATCCACATCATATATTGACCCTGCCACTCTCGCATCCACTTTTGCGACAAAGATACCTGCCATCCCTACCATCCCCGCCATCCCCACCATCTCTGATATCAAGCTCATCATCTAGGAGGATGGTTGTGGAAGCTACTAAATCCCTAACAATGCTTTTGTGATAGGAGAGTTACCACAATCTCCTAGATCATGAGGACGCCCACAAGAAAACCAAGCATCCACATCACAAACCCATCCTCAAAACTATCCTGAATTCACAAGATGGGGAGACCTTGGCCATGAGGTTATTGAAGCAAATCCATCTCATATGTTGTATCAAGATGACAGACCGGTAGCTAATTTACCAATGGATGAAAGAAGCAAGGGCCTACACATGATGCTTGCAATAGGCTACGACAGAAATCAAAGACTGGGACAAAATGACAATGGGCTCATAATACCTATCATGCCAAAGACATGACCCATAAACAATCTTGGTCTTGGACATACCCCTCCGAGAATAACCATACGTGGTCGAAGTCCTCCGGTTAGAATGGTTAATATTTCTCCTCAGCTAGTATTAGTACAAGTACACTCATGAATAGTCACAGGTAGAGACACACATAATTTTATAACTGAGCCCTATATTATTAGCGATGACGAGGATACCATATCCAATCTACCTAGGTTATTTGAAGACACCACCATGTGTATGATTAGCACCCTCTTATTTGAAATAGACCATCCAAATCATGAGATCCATTTAGTATACCACCAACTGATCGACTATGACCAACGAGGACGACCAATTCTCGATACATTCGAAAATGATGAAGTGCTCTCAGAATTCATGGGATTGAGGGATAACATTCCAGATGGAGATCATAAGGCAGGGTTTATAATGGAGTTGGACACACATTCCTATTATGGGGAAATGATTGAATCCTTCAGTCACAAAAGTGAGAAACTAAGAATCATATCCAAGTCCTTGAGTGAAAACCACACTGTGGCACTCTCTGACAAGAAAATAGTATAAAGAAAGGATGTATCCAATGGTGAAAACCTCTCTAAGGCACCCGAGGATGAAGGATTCAATCTTCCTCTAAGAGCTATTCATCAAGAGAAGTCAACAGTCTTGGCTAAAAAATGCAATCCTATCAACCTAGGAATAGAGGAGACCCCACATATCACATTCTATGCAGAATCACTATTATCAGAAGAGTAAGAACTCCTAGCAGCATTCCTAAGGGAAAGAAAAATAAACTTCGCATGGAGTTATGCTGACATGCAAGGGCTTGATCCAAAGACTTTGGTTCATCATTTAGCAGTGTACCCAGAAGCAAAGCCCATCAAACAAAAGCTTCAGAAAATGCATCCTCAAATCACTCTGTTAGTCAAAATGGAGCTCAAAAAGTTGTTAGATGTAGGATTTATCTGACCAATTGATTATCTAGAATGGGTGTCAAATTTGGTATCTATTTCAAAACCTGACGGTACCATCAAAATCTGTACGGACTTCAGAGATTTGAACAAAGCATGTCCCAAGGATGATTTCCCACTTCCCAACATCGACATGATAGTATACATGACAACAAGGCACGAGATACTATCACTTATGGACGGATTTTCAAGATACAACCAAATCATGATAGCAAAAGAGGATCAACACAAGACAACTTTCACCTGTCCATGGGGGACCTACTATTGGAACATGATGGCATTTGGCCTAAAGAATGCAAGAGCAACCTATCAAAGGGCCATGACATGACATGATTCACAAAATAGTTGAAGACTATGTCGACGACATTCTAGCTAAGTCACGAAAAAGACAAGATCATATAGCAACCCTAAGTGCTATCTTTGATAGACTGGAGGAATACAAAGTCAAACTAAATCCCAAGAAGTGTGTCTTCAGTGCACAATCAGGTAAATTGTTGGGATACATAGTGTCTATGAGGGGTATCGAGGTAGATCCAACAAAAGTGAAAGCAATCCTCGAGATGGAAGCACCAACGACATTAAAACAATTGAGAGGCCTCCAAGGCTGACTTCAATCCATCTGACGGTTCAAAGCACAACTGGCAGACAAGCAAAACCCATACTCTCACCTACTCCATAAGGGGGTAGCGTACAAATGGGATACAAAGTGTGAAGAAGCATTTAACAAAATCAAGGAATATCTACTGTCACCACCAGTTTTAATGCCACCCATCCCAAGAAAGCCATTGATCTTATATGTGTCAGCAACAGTATCAACCCTTGGATCTCTCCTAGCTCAGCATGATGAAAATAGAACAGAGAGGGCTATCTACTATATCAGTAGGACAATGGTCAGTCATGAGCTAAATTACTCATTCATTGAGAAAGCTTGCCTCGCAGTAGTGTTTGCATCTCAAAAATTCAGACATTACATGTTGGCACACAAGATAAAGCTCATTGCGAAAATTGATCCCCTCAAGTATCTCCTATCAAAGGCAATGCTCACAGGTAGAATGGCAAAGTGGGTAATGATATTATCAGAGTATGACATCGAGTATGTAGTGCGGAAAGCCATTAAAGGACAAGTTATTGCAAATCGATTAGCAGAAGCATCCATTTATTTTGAGAACCCTCTTGTCTCAGAATTCCCAGATGAATCCATCTTTAACCTTAATGTAACTGACCATTGGAAATTATACTTCGATGGTTCATACACACAACATGGATCAGGAGCTGGTGTCTTCTTCATCACCCCACAAGGGGATTGCATACCGAAGTCATATAAACTGGCATTTCCTTGCACTAACAACATAGCGGAATACGCGGCTTTGACTATAGGCCTCAGGATAGCAGTGCAATGGAATATCATAGCTCTCAAGGTGTATGGGGACTCTCAATTGATCATAAATCAGGTCAATAATGAATATCAAACTAAGGATGATAAGCTCACTCCATACAAGAAATTGGTGGAGACTCTAAAGGAATCATTTATTGACATAACATTTGAGTAGATTCTGAGAACCAACAACAGAGCACCAGATGCCATGGCTACAATTGGGTCTCTATTAGACATCCCTCATAATGTGCTGAAATATGAATTTCTGATTGAGTAGCTTCTCATTCCCACATTCGAGGTACCGAAATCAGAATATGTGTGTGAAATCGTTGGTCCTGGTGATCCTTGGTACCATGACATCTATACATATCTTTGCATAGGAGTCATACCCACTGACCTCCCATCAAATCTAAAATGAACCTTTATCAAAAAGGCATCTAGATTTGTCATCCTAGGAGATACCTTATACCGTAGAAGCATAGAAGGTACCTTGCTACACTATTTAAACACTAAGGAGGCATTAACAACTCTAACTGAGGTTCATAATGGTATATGTGGCTCACACTCGAGTGCAATGACCATCGCCAAGAAATTGCTGAAGATGGGGTATTATTGGCCCATAATCGAGAGAGAAGTGCATGATCATATTAAAAGGTGTTTACAATGTCAGCAGCATGGGGACCTCATCCATGCTCCAGCTCAAGAGCTTCACCCGATCGTCACACCATGGCCCTTTTTGCAGTGGGGACTCGATCTCATTGGAAAAATCACACCCACCTCATCTAATGGCCATAAGTTCATCATAACTGCAACTGAGTACTTCACAAAGTGGGTGGAAGCCATACCCATGACATATATCACTGGGAAGTAGATCTTAAAATTTATCCTAAACTATCTCATCTGTCATTACGGTGTCCCACAAGCCATTATCTCAGATAATGGGACACCATTGAAGAACCAGGAGGTTCGTGACTTGTGCGAGAATATCAAAACCCAGCATCGCTTCTCCACCCTGTACTATCCCCAAGGCAATGGCCAAGTAGAAGCCACAAACAAAACCATCCTCAAAATCCTCAAGAAAACAGTCAATGACGTAGGTCATGACTGGCATCTATAGCTTAATCCTGCCCTTTGGGCTTATCGAACCAGCATCTACACACCCACCGGTGCCACCCCCTTCTCCTTGGTCTACGGATCAGAAGTCGTACTCCCCATTGAGATCGAGCTCTCATCCCTCAGAATATCATTGCAAAACCTCATCACTGATGAGGACTACCGAGTGTCAAGATTAAATGAGCTGGATTTACTGGATGAGAGACGCATAGATGCTTTAAATCACTTGCAAGTCTATCAAAATAGACTCAAACGGAGCTACAACAAAAAAATCAGAAGCAGGACTTTCTAAGTCGTAGAACTAGTCTTAAAAGAAAATTAGAAGAATGTCCCAAACCCCAGTAGCAAAGGCAAGTTCAAACCTAATTGGTTAGGACTGTTTGTCATAATAGCAAGTTATAAGTCGGGGGCATATCAGCTATCAACACCCAAAGGGGAACCTCTGTAGGAGCCCATGAATAGCTCCCATCTCAAAAAAATTTATGCCTAATGCTTTCAAGGTATAGAACCAGAAAATCCAAAAAATTAGAAAAAAAGTCTTGAAAAAATGGTTACTTCAGCGAAAACCTGGCAAATAGGCGTCTTGGTACCAAGAAAAAAAATCAAAAAAAGCAAAAAATCCAAAAAAGTCAAAAAAAGGATTAAAAAAAAACGTCCTCTAGTGAAAACCACTTTGGTGGCACTTTGGGCAAGTACCTTGGTGACAACCTAGCAAATAGGCACCTTGTGTAAATAAGCACTTTCCATCCACCAGGATCTTTACGACTTGTTCAGCATCATCCATCACATTCAGCTCTCCATCCATCACACATCCACTCACATCCACACCATAGCTTGGTCCTATTTTCGTATCATGATCCTTCCTAGTACTAATCGGCCCAACCTCAAGGTCACTTTGTCTTGCCTTTATCAGAGTAGTCTATTGCATCACGTTGGGGGCACATTCTCATCGGATCAGATTCGTGTATGATCTTAAAATCTTCAAATCAAAAAATACAAAAACATCAAAAAATTAGAAAATCCAAAAACATTCAAAACACATCAAAAATCCAAAAACAGGTCAAAAAATTAGTCAAAAAGCCAAAAACAAGGTTGTCTTGTCAAACTACATCATCTCTGAGCTTGAACATAGGCAAGGTTGATTTTTTATCATCCCCCGAGACATTTAGGCCAGTCCTATAGGAATCCATCATAATAAACTGACATCTCATCATGTATATCATCATCTGTAAATTGGTTGAGTCATTAGTCGAACTACGTGGTCTCTGCGTGTATAACGTAGGCAAGGCTAGTCTATTGACCAGCCCTCGAGACCCATCGGATAGGTCTTTAGGTTAGTTTCTTGGTCAAAATCTTAGAAAATCCCAAAAACATTTGAAAAAATAAAAAAAATCAAAACATTTGAAAACCTCGAAAAACACCAAAAACAACCTCAAAACATTGCAAAAACATCAAAAACATCCAAATATTTGAAAAATCCATCCATCTCATCTCCCTTGCACCCACAATAAACACCACTCATAATAAACTGATTGTCATCCTCAACCTTTGGTAAAACAATCAAAAACAAGTCGAGCAGATTAAAAGTAGAACTCAAAACGTCAAGTCTAAAGTCTAAGTCAGTGCGTAAGCAAATTGATTATCTCTTTGTATTGGTAACACATTATCTGAATTGGTCCCATATCAATCATCCCTAATAAATGAAATGACATTCTGGCATCCACTAACATGTCCTAGGATGAATCCTTCCTACAATGGGCATTATCTTTTGGCAATAAGTTTTGGTTATCATCTTAGAAAACACATCCTCCTTCCATTAGCAGTATTGAAGAGCATCAGTTTGTTTGTTTACTTGATCTTTATCTTTTGACTTATTTTATTTGCACTCATTCCAAGGACATCTTGATGATATCCCAAAACAATGGATTTAGAGAAATAGGAATGGGGAAATGATCATTATCTTTTGTCTGCTGTGCTTGTTGGACGTTCTTGCAATATAACCTCGGTGAATACTTGCTTTGTTAGGCATGTATGGAAGAGGTCTAGGGAAACTTGTTGAGTATTACAGGGATAGGTTTACCTTTCCGTGTTTTGGTCTGAGATGTCTGAAACTTCCGAAATGCATCCTAGCAAGGTTTCCGTATGTCAGGTGTGAACAAGAATACTCCTATCTAATTGTCGAGTCAAAGTCCATCACACTAGGTACAATGCCATCCTGGTTTTCTATACCTTGATGCATCGTACCACGTGTGTTATCAAACATAAGAAAATGTGGTCCTTTGAAAATCCCAATTCCTCGGCAAGTAATCATAATCATCATCATCATCATCATCATCATCATCATCATCATCATCATCATCATCATCATCATCATCATCATCATCTGCATTTGTGTCATCTTGTGTCTTGTTGAAATGACTTCTTTTCTTACTGACCATGCTAACAAGGTACTATGACAGTTGATCATCACCACCATCATCGTCATCGATCCTGCATCCACAAATCATTAGCATATTGCATAAGCATATCATATAGGAAACATCACATTCTTATCATCATATAAACAGGTTATCATAAACATCCTTAAATAGGTGCATCCATGTCATGGCATTTCACCCATTACATTACATCTCATGGCATTATATCAATCATTGCATAAACATTAATTTGCATTTCATTTCATATTACCATCTAAATCATCACATAGCATCTACAAAGACATTCCATAATCATTTCTGCATAATCATAAGCAATAGGTATATAAGCATTTAATTCATTACGCATACATACTCACATAACATTATGGCATCATATCATCACATTACGTTTACATTACGCATCAACATATCATCACATGACATACATCATCATTTAGGATAATAACATTTGTTACTCTAAGCATCTCATAACACCATTTCATTAGCATCATATCACGACCATCGTATCATATCACATTCATCCATAAATCATCTTATACATAAGCATATTTCACACATCATTGCATATGCCATAGATCATATCATATATCACATATTGCATCGGTGTAAAATAAATCATCATATAGATAACATCATTGCACATCATATCATAGGTCAGCATAATATAGATCTGTTAGTCAACATCATTGCATAAACATCATTAGAAATAAATGCATCCATAAAACATCATTGCAAAGCATATAGAAATAAACCATCCATGCATAAATAAAAGAACACATTGCATCGCATCAAAATCAGCTCATATATATATCATATCATCAACTGTCATAGTACAAAGAATAATCGGATCACTGTACATATATGTCAATCAGTACAAAATGCCCATCAGGCTATCAAAAATGAGCCCATAAGGCACAAAAAGTGTGTATCATTTGGATCACGCTCAATCTTCGTGAATGCTGCCCTCACCCCTGTCACCGTGACCCTCTGGTGGTCTCTGGCTAGCCCACTCTGAGTACTCAGGGACCCAATCTACTCTAGGTACAGTCTCATGGTAAGCCCGACAATAGTATTGTATCTCTCAGATAGCATCCCTATACAATTGTATCAACACTGTACCCTAGGACGAGGAGGCTATCATGCTCTCAATCTGCTACCTGCGACCTAGCTCTATAGCTGCATGTAGCTCTTCAGCTTGTCTCTGCTGCACTACCTGATCCCTCTCTGCTCTATACTACTTCCGCTTAGCCCGTGCCTAGTCTCTCTCTACTGTCACTACCTGAACCTGGGCCTGCAACTATAAAATCAAAGCATCCCGTGCATCTTCCTGCCCTACCGGCTATACCCATGGCTGCGCGTGAACCTGGTCCTCACCCTCGGCTCGTGGTGGTGGGACTAGCGGATCCTGCTGCTAGTCCTGCATGTGGACATCCTCGTGACCTGGTGGGACTGGGGGCACCAATGGTGGGTCCTGATGAATCTTGACCCTAGGTCCTCATCCTCGCCCTCGTCCTCTCACTCTTCCTCTAACCCTATGCATATTTGGATCCTCACTTGGAATGGTCAACCGTAGGGGAGGTATGAACCAATCTCTGAAGGCTTGTGTGGTGCCTGGATCTACTGGGCCCTGATCATAAGCCCATAGTCAGGCTACCAACTATCAAAAACTATCAACTACCTCTGTGGTAGGAATGTGAGGCCCCCATGACACCTGTGTCATGCTTCGTGCAAAGATGGCCACATAACTATCATCGGGTTGATCCTGTGGTTCTCCAAACTAACACTGTATGTGCCCAGGTAGGTATCTCTCAATCATAGTGTGCTCCCGCCCCTACATGTATCAATCCTGGCAGTAGTAGAAGAGTTGAGCAGCATCATCGGCCCATCTGGGCTGACCAAGGTATGGACGCCAAGTAAACAAAAGCATCTCATCCAGGACCCACCTCCAGTAGGGGATCGCATGCTCGCCAGTGTGTATGAAGGACATGCCACCTCTATATAGTGCCATGAGGGCATCCTCTGCCCCCATCAGAACTGGAACCACCCGTGGATGTAGCACAGAAATGTGCTCCCATGCCCAAACATGAAGGAGTGTCACTCTAGCTCCCACTGCTCTGCCATCAACATAAATGTACTCATGTAAATCTCTGTAGAGTGAAGCCAGAAGGATGGGTCCCCACACAAAACAAATTGGCCTGTCCCAGACCATCCTCTCCTAGCACTATCCCCAACTCGGACTGAAATACCGCCCTCGTCTGTCTGGGGCAACCAAACCTGAAATGATCATTGCAATCACCTAGCGGAAGGGAGGTGTTATAACCTTGTACCGCTCCAGCTCAATCTGACCCTCACAGTAAATAATGTCTCAAGTGGCAAGGACTTAGATGCAACACTTGCATCCCTCCTCCATGTCATAGATCACTTGGCGGCCATGAATGGGCAATCGAAGAATGCTCTAGATGTCCTCCAAGGTGACAGTCACCTCGCCAGTGGGAAGATGAAACTATGATGTCTCATTGTGCCACCTCTCGGCCAGCGTTGACAACATCCCAAGGTGTGTGCACATGGGCGCTGCGTATGCAATATGCCATAGGCCAGTAGCTCCCAGTCGGTCCTGGTCTTTGTTGCTCAAGTCTTGTAGGATGCTCACCAAATCCCGCAATTGATGCTCTCGAGAATAAAGATCCCTAGGCCCGTCTTGCATCAAGGAAAGTCAGCATGTTAAAACTTTTGAAAAAATCCTAACCTAACGCTCCAAGCTCACTTCCAGCGGCGCAGTTTGTGATGGCATTGCAGTTTGAGTTTCCTCAAAATCTGACGCTGGACCCTAAATTAAGCCAGAAAGTGTCGTTGCGGTGCACTTTACCCCCAGCATCGCAATTTGCATGAAAAGGGCATTGTCGCGGCGCACTTTTCCCAAACCGACCTGCCGAGTCCGAGCTGAGCCTGAGCTAAGCGGCAGAGTTTCTAAACTCCAAACTGCACTGCTGCGGCACTAAATAGCACCGTTGCAGCGTAAAAAGGCAATTAGTGGTGCACTTTAAACACTGAGCGGCACTATAATAGCGCTACTAGAGGCGAGCTCTCTTTTAAACATGTAATAAATGCATTAAATGAAAAAATTAAGCTTAGGTAAGGATTACATACCAGGGCACCGATGCCAGGTGGCCACTGGTAGGTCCGAAATCGATCCAAAATGTGTAGAGGAAGCTATCATTGCGCCATATCGTCAGAGGGTCAGAGCTCAAATTTCAAGGTTTGCTAGCAAAGGTGTGTGAAAATGAATTGAAAGTGACCCCTCAGACCCCTTTTAAGCCTAAAAATTAGGGTTTTTTGACCCTCTAGGGCTGTCCTGCTAGGGTTTCAGTCCCCTAAACTTGTTTTCATCCATTTGAGGCTTGCTTTTCATCGTTTTATTGTGTTTAGATAGGTTTTTTGCCTCCCGGACCCCTTTCGGACCTGTTGGGCATTTTGTTACCTTTTTCGTGAGATCACCCCAAAAAAATTAAAATTTTCGTCTGATCTCTCGAGGGGGCATTATAATGGCATGATTTCTCTCACCATGCGATAGTGGGGCAAGTTTTTGAATATCGAAATTTTTTGGCTTTGATCAAGATCATTTATTCTTTGAACCAATGCAATGAGTGCATTGCTTCAAAGAGGGGCAAAATGTAGACACGTAAAATATACTGATTGACATTGTGCATCTAATCTTGACTTACTAACATTGTTTCTTCTTGAATCATCCCTCGGTCTAACCATTTAATCAAATTCCCCTATCTGATTAAATTCATCAATATTCGTCTCTTAATTGAATAAATCATTTTGTCTAATTAAGTCAATCTCTTTTGTTAATTAAATCAATCCATCTAATCTAGTTATCCCTATTTAATTAAATAATCAATTTATTTGATTAAATCTCTAAATCTTATCCATTAAATTAAATAAATTAAAACCTTATTTGATTTAATCTAACACCATCCCTTTTAATTAAATAAATCAAAATCATTATTTAATTAGCCTCTTATCATATTCGTCTCTTAGTTGATTTAAATAAATCCATAAATCTAAGTCAAAATAAGTCAAATCATCTGATCTTTTGTTGAATTAATTAAACCCTTGATTAATTTAACCTCATCTCATGTCACATCCTCTAGATAATGCAAGTTGCACATGAAAATAGATTTAATTCAATTATTAAATCTCTATTTTCCTCACAAGGCATCTTTTGGAATATTCCCTCAATTTGAATTAAAAAATTCCAAGTCAACATGTACATCCAACAAGACATTTAAAACCTCTTACATGCCCTTTGCCTTGAGCCAAGTGGAATTTATTGCATTTTCCCTTCCCTCTTGCATGTCATTTCAATAAATTTGAATTTCAAATATTGGCATTTATTGGCACAAACCCCAAATCGTGCACATCCATCATCCATTCATAGCTTGACAAGTGGTATCATATCATTGAATGAATGTTAGTCCCACATTCCTCAAATTTGGGCATTCATCCATCTTGAAATTCTATAAATGAAGAGCTCCTCTCCTCATTTCATCATCCACAAACATTGCAAAGTTACCATGCTAAAATACTTAGCCATTCTCATCCATCATTTGAATTCTTAGCTAGGTTTTTTGTAGATATGGCTTGGAGTTCTCATCTTCAACACATCAATATTTCATCATAGGAATTGGGAAAGGGCCAATTTTCACATCAAATTGGCACCAATTCCCCCATGGGATCATATATTTGCTTCTCTAATTAGGAATAAATCTAGTTTTATCTTTTGTATTGTGTTCTTCATCAATTTCTTTCCTATTTTGAGTTTGCAAATGGATTTCATGGGGAATCCTTGTTTTACCTTGTAATTCCTTGTCTAACTTGTTTATTCATGTTGTTTTGCAAGTACTAGGAAAAGGGTTCGCACATATATACATATATGTAGGTATGTATATATATATGTGTGTGTGTGTGTGTGTTTGTGTATATATATATACATATATATGTATATATATAAGCACATAGCTATATATATATATAAACATATGCAAACTCTTTGAAAAATGAATATGAGTTTGAATTCATCGAATATTGTTGTAGAATTTTGATAATAAATGAAAAGAGAATTAAATATGTAATAATATCATAGTGGCATGCATTCCGATTAAGGCAAGATATTCAAATTTTAGTAGTGGGGTAGCCAATTAAAGGTAATTATGAAACAAAATGGACACATGATGTTGTGAACATGTAAGGAAAACATGTATTTCCATTTTTGTATCACAAAACACTGAAGGGGAATCGGTAGGGGTCGAGGTGTGGCGACAAGGAATTAGGGAAAAAGTAAGCAAGTGAATCAGCTCATCTAGAAATGTTGGAAAATTTTGAGGAAAGCTACGAAGAGAGGTAAAAATCATTGTTTGATGCTGCATATGTATGATTTTTTAGTACAAACTATTCAAAACTTTCATTTCCCTTCCATTATATCAATTTCATTCGAGTTGATGATAAAACATAAGATGCTCATTTACTACAAGCTGTATTTTTCTTAGTACTATGGATTTTGATTTAGAATCGATCAATTCTTGATTTATGTTGCAAAGGCCTTATCAACCAACCTATGAATGCACCATATCTTTGCATATTCTTCTATCAAAATGATAGTCAATCCTGGTTATGCCTTTTATGATTTATTGTTATCACCTCAAATCGATGTGTAATGCATGTAAGTTTATTAACCATTTCATGGTTAATAGGATGATTCCAATAACCAGAGTTATTGTTTTGTATTTAACGATTTTGAAATCATTATCATTTCCCTTAAAGGGAAAACAATTGCATATATGTTGTTATTTTTCATAATTTGTGGTTCTTTCTATCAGCTAGTTGAAATATGTTAGTCACATGAAATGGGTGTGAAGGCTATAATATTCATGCTTAGAATGATGTATATATGTTGCTATTTTTTGAGCATGATGCCTCGTTCACCATAAATGATGGAAGAGTGATTATTTCATTCCATTTTATTATGATTGGCTCGATCTTTAAGATTGATTTCCAGTAAACCATTTGTTCATGGAATTAATCATCTATCAAAACAATCCACTTTTATTTATAGTATTCCATTTTATGCTCACAGTATACCATTTGTATATTGATTTACAATATACCTCTTTTATGCATACATGATATGCTTGTAATGTTATTTTCACTAGTTCATGTTGCATGCACATATCATTCCCTTAAAGAATGCTTGAACTGTTCCCTAGAACGATCACTATGAATGAGTCTTACTAGATTTCCCTCAAACATTGTAAGCCAATAATCGACATTCTTTAAGGTTCAACTAATGATAATTTTTGTGATAAGACCAAATAGTCATTCAATAGTTAGTCATTTTTGAAATGATAGTAGCTTGATCTTATAGCTATAATTGACACCAATAGAAACATGGGTCTTTCTTAACCCGAGACAGTAAAATAAATGTTCAACTTTGTATGTGATTAGAAACAAAAAACATATTGTTTGATTCCTTATTTGCACAAAAAGGATAGTAGTATTGTTAGATAATTGTATATCTAGAATGATAGAACTTTGATCATTTACATGATAAACTAGATAACTTCAAATTGTTAACGAGACATTTTGTTTCCCTTATAGTTTTCATTGATGTCAAATTTGTAAGTAGTAGTAAACCTGTTAGTGTTCAAGTCAACAAAAGGTCAGTGGTTAAGCTTGTATGAACAGTGAATGGTGTGCTCAATGGAGGACAAATACAAGGCATGTAAGACACAAGCAAGGCTTGTTTGACAGTGACAAGGTGTTTGGTTTACATACGACAAATAATAAGGATAGTAGAAAATAGGGTTGATCATAATGCTCAATATAAATGAACCTCTATATAGTGTGGTCTTCGTAATGGTTTGAAAATTGTGGAGGTCATCCTAAGTAGTGGAAGTAGGATTTATGGTTTAAAACCATAAGGATCATGAAAACCTACTGACTGTGGCTAAGTGTTAGCTCTTAGTGTTCTTAACTATCAAAGGAAAGTTTCCTTTTGTTATAAAATTGAGTTAACCTCCTAGCACCAGTTAAAGGGAACTTAAGTTATAATGTTGAGGGGTCATACTCATGTAATGACTGACCCCAAGAGCCTAGGCCACTGGTGAGCACATGTTAATACATTTGTAAAGGGCACCAAAAACACATTAGTGGTGATAATTAAGTAGCCCTTAGTGCAAAGACACATATCAATGGCGATTATTCAATTGAGTTCGAATCTTAATAGGCACAAGTTGAAGAAAAACTTGACAGGTGTATGAAAGTCATAATTCCTAACTACTTTCATTTACATTGTAACTGTCACTGAAGGAGTTTCTTTTCTCAATGCTATCAATAAGATTTTTTATGGATTGACTTGATTAGTTGAAGGGTGTAATCTTTAGGTTATCTATGCACAGTAAGATCATTTACCAAAAAATGCATTATCAAAGATTGAAGTTGATGGAAAAATAAATGTCTTTTCATATGCAGTGTTTGCATTGAAAATGATACATATGTTTTAAACTCAGAGTGTGTTGTAATAATCCTTTCTTTGAGTAATTTTATGGAATGGGATACATTTATTATAGTGTCTATCTAAAATAAAGAGAGACTAGAGTTGTGCAGTTTCAATAGAGTCCATATTCTTGTAGATGCAGTGGTAGAAAATTTTATTATATTTTTATATAGGGGTTTGTGTTAAAGCATGAAAGAACAATCCTATTTTAACAAGAGTTCATGTTTGTCTTAGTTTCAACTCACAATGATATAGTAAGACTTCTGTCAATATAGTCATCATCATTTTATTATGTTTTTTCATGCAAATCTTGAAACGGAAGTGTGATAATGTGTTGCTTAGGAGTTATAAGGGTTTTTGTGTTTTGATTCAGTTGTGCTTAGTTGCAGATATTGTAAAGGTGAAAGTCTTGTTAATTTTAGTCCAAGTCATGATGATGTATTATTTTGAATAAGTGGTAAGATAGGAGTGATAAGTCAGCAAATATGTTTGTATTAGTCCGGTTGATATAATGGTGATAACAAGACATTATATTTTTAAAGGAGTGATAAATATTGAGTAGTGGAGTTTTAGAATCCATCTACAACCCTTGATTTGTAGTGAAACAAAGATTGTACTCTGTCTTTTTATTCACAAAATCATATTGATGTGAAATTTGTATTTTCCAATGAGACAACTATATTTGCTAGTGAGGCATACTTGTAACCAATGAGGTTCTTTTTCCATTAAGGCATTTTTTGTAGCTAATGAGGCTTATGTTGCCAGTGAGGCATTTTGTAGCCAGTGAAGCTTTGTAATCAATGGGAATTTATTAATCCAATGAGGCATTTTCCCGAGTGGGTTTTTATCCCTATGAGGGTTTTCTACTCATAAATCACTGTGTTATGGTTTATTATTATTTGTGGTCTTCTTCATCTCCATTTCACTCATAGTATTGGGTCTTGATATTTTCAGCTTGTGTGATCTGATTATTTACTTTATCATTCAAAGTTTGAAAGCTTTACATGCATGCGACTTTACTTGGAGAATGAACAATACTGAAATCTACATTCCATATATTCATAGTTTTGAAAGAGTATTTAAATTAAGTTTAAATTTGTCATATGACTAATTCACCCCCCCTCTCAGTGGTATTGTACTCCAGCAAGTGGTATCAGAGCTAGACCCTTGCAAAAAATTTAACCAGCTTAAGGGTTCCTGGTAGCGGAGCACAATGGGAAAGAGGTATAGAAATAAAGTTTCTAAAAAGGAGAAAGGTCTGCATCAAAAAAAGGATGATTTTGTTGTTGAGATTGATGATGAAGAAGGATACCTCTTTGTAGGTGAAGATGAATATGAATAGAAGTATGATGAACAAGATTGTGAGGTTGATATAGAAGGTGAACTCTTGTGTGCTTTGGATACAATCAAGCAACTCAGAAAAGAGATCAGAGGCTAAAAGACCAACTACACCAAGAAAAATACTCCAAGGACAAGGTAGTTTCATATTTTGCAAAAGTTTCCTTATATCTTGAAGAGTCTGAAAAACTTACTATCAGTCTAAAGATAGAGATAGAAGAATCAAAAAGGGTAGTTGAGATTACAAAATCTGATCTTGAAGTCAAATCTGATGAATTCCTAAAACTAGAGTTAGAAATAGTTTCTTTAAGAAAGGAATTGGAAAAGGCATCTTCTAAGTTGCCTAAGAATCTACAGTTTGAAAAGAGTACTAAATTTTCAAATGACATGTTAAGAAAACAAAAATATCATAAGGACACTACATTCCTAGGATATGAAGAAGGGAAGACTTCTAAAGTCAAGAATACACCAATGACGAAGATAGATTTGGGTCATCATGTTGTTACTCCTGAAAATATGATCAAAGATAAAGTTGTTGATGTTGGAAGAAGAAGAAGAAACTCAAGGCCTCCACTATTAGGAAATCCCATTCAATAAGGTACAATTTTTCTTTTTCTAGTTATTGATACACATGTTTTGCATATTGTCATAAAGCATTATAATGTTGGATGTATGCAAATAAAAAAATGATTGGAAAAACAGTTTTAATAAGTTGGCATATAGAAAGAATAATGTCACATGTTTTAGATGTAACCATCTTGGTCATATCACAAGAGATTGTGGTAGACAAGTTCTAAATGGTGATGTAAGATTCATGAGAAGCTATAGACCCTTGATCATGTGCTATAGATGTAATGGTTTTGGACATAGAGCCAAGTTTTGCAGAAGTCGATTGAAGAAATCATCTAGAAACAAGAAGATAGATGACCTAATTAAGCAAAGGAAAGAGCCTTTGAAGGTTTGGAGAAGAAGACATGAGAAAAAGGAAGAAAGTTCTAATCATGTGCATATTGCACAAGGAACATCCCAAAGTGCATAAAAGGTAGCATGAGGTAAGGGGGAGCAGGTTAGAGTTTTATCTTTCAACCCCTTAAAGAAGTCCATGAATGGTCTAAGTCACAACTTGGATGATTTGGAATGATTTGCTTAGCAGAGAATGATGTATTGATTAGATATATATTGTCAGCAACATGACAATCCATAACAATGCGTAAAGACAATATATTGGACCAATTCATTTTGAGGTGTGAGGATATTAACAGTGTGATCAAACAAATTTATTTTTTCTTCTCTTTGAATTGGAAGTCTTGAGATAGGTTCTAAGTCTGGTGTAATGATGTGTCACATTGTGATAAGATAGATATCATGCTTTCCTATCAACAGTGGTAGCAGTACAAAAGGAGCTTTAATACATAGAAAGTGCAACAATGATATGTATTAATATGCTTTCATCAGTGCACTATTGGAAATTCATGTTTTGAACTTCCTCGAGGAGTTATATGTGGCAATGTCCTGACATATATGTTAGTGATTTCAGATAAGTGTAATAGGACAATGATATTTGATGGTGTAATAGTGAGAATATGTTGATATGTGTGTAACATCATGAAAACAAAATAGATTAAAGCAATACAAATGCAATTAAACTCGAATGTAATCTAAAGCTAAACAACAAAGCACAAAGGAAAGAATAAATGAAAATATTTCACCAAGCATCAATATAGTTCCATGAATAACCTCTGTTGTCCTCCATTTCATCATGATAGTATTCTTGCCCTCATATTTTTAGTATGTGTGCAAGTATATCCTTAATAGATGTGATAATAGCGAGATATCAAAGATTATAAAACAAGTGCTCCAAAAGTCATCAGATTTCGAGAGGAGTAACAATGATGGAGGTCAGGTCAATTTATAGAAAGATAGATGGATGATTAAGATTGAAATATTCAACATGCATTGAGATTAGTGTCAGTAGTGACCTGAGTGATGAAACATAAAAGGTGAAGATCAAGATTAAATACTGATTTAATCTTTAGTTGAAAGTGTTAAAAAATTAGAAGAATAATCATTGCATGTAAAGATGAGGATTTACATGAAGGAAGTGGTCTGTTCGAATGCACAAATAGATTAATTAATTAAATAAAGCCATTTAATTAATATAATTTTGCACACAAAATAATTAAAACTACATAGCTAACTAGTTAAGATAGAGAGTCTATTTGTCAGAGACAATCAGTCATTAAATCATGAGATAGCATACTGATTTAAATAGATCTCAAGTTAAGTGGTGAATGAATAACTAGATAACTTAAACAATTATCCAAATATAGAAGACTATGTCCAGAATAAGCTTTTTATGAATTAAATGATTATTTAATTCCACATTCGACATTTAAGGATTAAATTAAATAAATTAAGATTTATTTAATTGACTGAAGAAAAGATTAATGAATAATTAAATAATTAAAGTATTTATTTAATTATAGTTGAAAGTGTGACAAGAATAGATTAAATAAGAATCTATTTATTCTAGGAAAGAGGATAAAGTTAATTAGTGATGTAATTAAATAAATATTTATTTAATTAATCAGGATTGAATAAAGATAATATGAATTAATTAAATAATTAAAGTTATTTAATTAGTAGATGAGATGTGACTTTAGAAAATAATTAAATAATTAACATTATTTAATCATGACAAATGAAGGTACAAATTATGAAGAAATTGAAGTCGCTGGCCTAGACCAAATTTCAGTGTCTACATTTTGCCCCTCTTTGATATAATGTCATTTTAGAATTGGGTCAAAGAAAATCAATCAAAAACATTCCCCAGTCATGCCCCAGTGTAAAATAGGGAAAGGTATACACCCTTAGGAAAAATGATAAATTTTTGAAAAACTCCAAAAAATTTGGAAATTGTCCCAATTAGTCAATTTGATAGCTAGAAGTTCGATGGTGGTGAAAGAAATCAGTTTTAGGGAAGTTTGATAAGTGAAAAGGTTGATGGAAGTTGAGAAATAGTGTGCCCAATATAGAACGTTTGGAAAAAATCCCTCCAAAACCCTATGTATGAATATAAATTGAGTGGAAATCCAATTCATTTTCACCCCTCAAGTTTGAAAATTTTGAGTTTTGTTCTAGACCTCTCTGCAAACATGTATCCAGTTCCTCACTCCCAACATCGCAGATATTAGATTCGAACGTTCAAATGACCTGCAAACGTGAGAACTTAGGTAAGTAGTCGAAAACCATCTTTTGAAATTTTCATTTTCACGCTTTTTTAGGCATTTAATTCCTTGTTTTCATATGCATCATTTTTTAAATCGACGCAAATGCATACATGATTGATGCATCTATCTTTAGAATGACGCATTTGTTAAAACACATCTAGGTTAGTGTAGGAATGTATATAGATGATCACATTTGAAATTTAATGCACTGAATTTGAAGTTTTGTAACACATGTGTTAGGAATAGTAGCACATGTTAGATTTTGCAACGCGTTTGCAAAATATGATGCATATACATGATTGATTGGTCGCGGTTTCTATTTTTGACACATTTGCATATTGTAGCGCATTTTCATGATGGAATTACGCATGTGATGTTTTGTGACACATTTTCAACTTATAATGATGCATATGAAATTTTGCAACACATTTCCTTTAAAGTGACACATTTGGCTGTCAATTTTTTTTGAAATTTTAAGCTGTAAAAAAGTTGCTTGTTTTTCTGACACAAGATATGAATTTTTCCATTGTAGGTTGTGTTGGATCCAATTTACACTTGCAAGTCAAGGCCATTGACATTTATTTTCGAGATCAACTATGGAATGGGGAGAGATGGTTCCTATGGCACCTTGGTTTGCATCATGTTACCTTCATGCCCACTCTTTGGGAAAATTGAGGTTTGTTGACTGTACTCTATGAGCATTGGCATTCTGATACATCTTTTCATCAACCTATAGGTGAGGACACTGTTACTTTAGAGGATGTGTATAGGATTTTGAGGTTGTCTATTAGGGGTGCTAGAGTCATGTATGATACCCAAAGGGGTTTCAGTGAGATGTGTCAATATTATCCGCATGATGATATTAGATAGTTAGGCATAGATCATTATGAGATTAGATGGCATGTTTTGGCTGATAGATATGATCAGATATATTGTTTATTATTTACATTGATTGGGGGGGTAGTTCTTCCTGACCGTCGAGGTCACGGATTTCCCATGGGATGCGGTGAGATGTTAGTTGGTATGTTGGAGAGACAGGTGGTGTATGCATGGGGCCCATGTTTTCTTGCCATGTTATATTTTCATTTGCATGATATTGCCTATAGAGAGGCATAGTCAATGAGTTGTGGTACCACGTTGTTGATGGTCTGGTCATGGGAACACATTGCTATATTATGTCTGTATGTTACAACTAAGCTAGAGTAGGGATCTCCTTATGCCTTCTGATATGTGGGGGCTAATACCTAGTCACATATAGGAGATATTGGTTATTACAGACATGCCATTGATACTATGGTGCAGTTTATTTGGAGACCTTACATGGATTGTGCATGATAGCTAGATGACAATGGACACCTACCCTTCTATAGAAAAATGTATTACTTGATTGGTAAGATAGTTTCTCATGTTCATGTCATTGAAAGGCATTTTCTAGATAGGGTCCTGAGACAGTTTGGAGAGGTTTAGGATGAGCCTCGAGGAAGAGTGGAGTATGCACGATCTTCTAGGGAGGTTCCTCTATGGGGGCCAGTGTTTCCTGTTGCTATATCCGAGGTGGATATTGATGTGTTATAGCCTGTTCAATGGGGATGGAGAGTTGGAGCAGCTGATCTAGGTATGACAGATGCATATGATGCTTGGTGAGTGAGTCACAAGCCAGTGCCCTTTACTGATCTAGAGCAAGATGCACTTGTGGACAGGCGTGGGACAAGACCTCAAGGCAGGAATGATAGAGGTAGAGGTCACGGTGGTAGGGGTGGTAGAGATGATGATAGAGATGGGAGACGAGGAGGTCAGAGGGGTGGTGGTAGGGGTTGTAGAGGTTGTAGAGGCCAAGGCCCACATTTGTCACCTATTTGTGAGGAGGAGGGAGAGGGCGAGGATGTGCCCATGTTAGAGATTGGTGGAGGAGAGGATGATGTTGGTGGTGGGGTTGGTGGAGAGGAGCATGTAGCAGAGGAGGATATTGTTGAGGAGCATGCAGAGGAGGAGGTGGTTAGGGAGGAGGTGGAGATAGATGATCTTGGTATGATTGTTGGATACCAGGATGATGATGAGGATGAGGAGATGGATGATTAGGAGTGAGAGCTCGGAGATAGGATTTTGGAGGATTGGGATGATGATGGTAGAGATCAGTGATGATAGGAGGATACAAGTCTTATTGATCAATGAGTAGCTGATTTGTAGGCCAAAGTAAATTCTTTGGAGGAGCGGATGAGGGTATTGATGGCAGAGCGGGACTTGCTTCTAATGTAGAGAGACAAATCTTATATGGATAGGGATCAGGCCATAGCTTAGAGACAAGAGACCAAGTAGAGATTTATAGAGTTTATAGTTCTTTTCTCTAGGCCATCCACTGCTTTCACTCGTGAGTTAGTCAAATCTAGTGAGAGTGATATATTACAGAGATCTATATGAGTAGGAGGTTCCTCCTGAGAGACAGGCTCCTAGCTTTTCATAGGCACACAATAGTAGATCATGGAGCAGGACATAGAGCAGGACTTAGAGTATAGAGGGAGTTGTAGGACCTCACAGGACAAGACCATATGACAGGCCTCATTCTGCATAGTGATCATTAGGATCTCACCATCAGTCACCTCCACATTCTCCACATGGGACTAGTGGGAGTTTAATAGGGACATGTACCGGTATTTATTTATGGACATTGTATTTTGATTATAGAGCCTGTGGGCTTCATTTTGAGATATACATTTGGCATTGTACTATGACACATTTTTTTTTAGCAA
The DNA here is from genome assembly GCA_007258455.2 of Sequoia sempervirens. Lineage (NCBI taxonomy): Eukaryota > Viridiplantae > Streptophyta > Pinopsida > Cupressales > Cupressaceae > Sequoia > Sequoia sempervirens. The sequence goes on along the minus strand of VDFB02281492.1, from coordinate 615,525,348 downwards.
TATATATATGTGTGTGTGTGTGTGTGATTTTGGTGGCGATTTATATGACATGTAGTTCTATTTATGATTATGCAGTCTTCTATTTATGCATTTTTTCTATATGATATGTTTTCTTCTATATGATATGTATATGTTATGGATGATAATGTTTACATTATGATGTTGATGCATCCTATGATGTGATTTTTATTCTATATGATGATAATGAGATACAATGTGATGTATATATTTACAATTGCTATGTACATGTGATGATATATGTTATGTAATCTATGATAATGAATGCTTGTTATGCCATGGTTTCCTAGATATGATAGATGCCTATATTTTTGTGTTTTCAAAATGCAACAGTTATGTATGATTTAAAATGTAATGATATTTACATGATGTTTCTAACATGAATGCATATGCAAGATGCTTTATATTTTTGTGTGTCACAGGACTCTGTCATAATGCAAGAAAGAAGAAATGTTAGTGCAAAAAGAAGATGAATAATAAAAGACATGGATGTTAGTATTAGCAATCTTTGATATTTTTCTGAAACATAATAGGCCTTGCATTAAATCATCATTGTGCAGTAACTAATACAAATGGAAAAAAATACCATGATATGAGATAGATCAAGGTGTGCAAGGTCATCCACCTACTAAAAATAGATAGTAACAAACAAGGAGTGTCCTAACTCATACTAAGGGCATAGTTGCCTCAGTCTTTTTTTCAAGACAAACCATAGAAAACAAACAAATAAAAAATGAGTCATGAGACGTCATCGCTCCTCTAAATCCTTCATGGGACATCCTTGAGGAAACTAGTAACATGACTCCAAAATAAAGTCAAATGTAAAGATAGTCATCAAACATTAGTCAAATAAAATAGAATTATGATACATCATTGCTTCTCTAAATCCTTCATGGGACATCCTTGAGAAAGCTAGTAACATGATTCCAACATAAAGCCAAACGAAATGATAAGATAAATAAGCCACAAAGTCAAAGCCAGTAAAATATTTTCCAAAACTTGATCTATTTGTTTGATTGTTTTGATTGATAAGAGGATTGATTGATAGAGCCTAATTTTAGGAAGGACACATACCGTATAAGATGTTGAGTCTGGTTTTGATATTATTGACTATTTGTATAAGGCATGACAAAATCTCGGTTTCATAAATACACGTATCATATAAGACGTTGAGTCTAATGTCGTTGATGTGATAACCTGTGTAAGGCTATGTTGATTGTTCACCTAATGTTTGTTTCCAAGAAGGACACAACCTATATAAGACATAGGTTGATTGCTCTGATGATGCCTATTTTTCAGGAAGGACACATCCTATAGCAAACATAAGTTGATTTGATTTGATTGTTGCTTTATATTTTTTTTTTATTTGACTTGATGACACATGCTGACAATTGACTATGTGTGATGACAAACCCTAAAGCACTGACCTAGTATGGCCTCGGGGGCTCATCAATTGATGGCCTTGCCTACGTTATACACACAAAGACCTTGTAGTTCAACTAGACTTTGATTGACAAAATTGACTTGACAAGATTTGAATTAATTATAGATATGAGATGTGTGTGATAGTGTATGTGACGAACCCTAATGGACTGGCCTAGTGTAGCCTCAGGGACTCATCGATTGATGGCCTTTCCTACATTATACATGTAGAGACCTCATAGTTCGACATGACCAATGACCTTGTCTTATAGAAAAGGACTGACTTGATTCCTCGGGGGAACATCAACAGATGGCCTTGCCTACGTCTAGTCGCAGAGGCAACGTAATTCAAAAAATGAAAAAGACTAACAAGTGTGACTAACTCTAACTCTGTTTTTGGATTTTTTACATGTTTTGATTATTTTTTCTTTTTGAAGTTTTCTGATGTTTTTTGATTTTTGCAAGACATTTTGTGATGGTTTTTGGATTTCTTTTTTTCTTAGGACAATTTTGGATTTTTCTTGATGGTATTACGTCTTCAGAACAGCTAATGCAAGAACCAATATGATGTAAGTCAAGTGCTTTCCCCCAATTGGGTATAAGACCAATTGATTATAGATAGAATGGGATGGGGGATACGAAGTATGCTTGATGTCAATCGTTCCAAGTTATGTTAAAGAAAACCATTTATTATGAGTGGTATGTACAAGCGATGGATGGGAAATATATGTGATATGTACAGGGATAGGTGGTATGCACAGGGAAGTCAAATTGGAATGATTGTAGACAAAGGAGTAGAGTCAACTACACATGGAACGCATTTGCCGAGTTTTCACCATGGTATTAATCCAAAACACCACTGAAGTGGTTTTCACTATTGGATGACATATTTCTCCTTACTAGTTTTTTTTTGGTTTTTTCAAATTTTTTGTTGTTACCAAGATGCTTGTTTGCCAGGTTTTCACCTAGGTAATGAGTTTTTTGATTTTTTGTTTTTTTTGTATTTTTGATGATTAAGACAAGAATCTCAAAAGCTATGGGTAGAACCTCTTTAGATGAAGGCTATTGATTGGCGTTGACAATGGTTCACCTTTAGGAGTAGAGAGTTGGTATGCTCTTGATCCAAAGGATTTTGTGACAATGTAGGTCTTAACTAGTTTGGTTCAAACTTTTGTAGTTTTTCTTGTTTTGCTTGATTCTTTGGATTCTCCATTAAAACTAGGTCACCAATGTCAAAATTTCTATTCAAGACTTTCCTATTGTATCTACGATGAAGATGATTTGATATGCTTGGAGATGATCTAATGCCTTTTGTCTTTGTTCATCTAGGAATTCTAGCTCATGTAGCCTTGAAACATGATACTCTTCATCGTCAATATGTCCTTTCAAAGATACCCTTAGGGAAGGAATCTTGACCTCAATAGGAAAGATAGCCTCAAAACCAAATACTAAGGAATATGGAGTGGCACCGGTGGGAGTACGAATGCTTGTGCAGTAAGCCCATAAGGTTGGATTAAGCTATAAATGCCAATCACGACCAACATCATTTACAATATTTTTGAGGATTCTGATGATTGTTTTATTAGATGTGTTAGCTTGGCCATTACCTTGTGGGTAATATGGGGTGGAAAAGTGGTGTTGGATATGGAATTCTTTGCAAACATTACAAACTTCTTGGTTCTTGAATGGATGGCCATTATTGGTGATTATGGATTGAGGAACACCATACCGACAGATGACATAGTTAAGGATAAACATAGAAATTTGTGTGTTGGTGATGTAGGCCATGGGTATAGCTTCAATCCACTTGGTGAAGTACTTAGTTGTAGTGATAATGAACTTATGACCATTGGAGGATGTGGGATGTATCTTACCTATGAGATCAATTCCCCATTGGGAAAAGGGCCATGGTGACATTATGGGATAGAACTTTTGTGATGGTGCATGTATCAAGTCTTCGTGTATCTGACATTGACAACATTTCTTGACAAAGATATATGAGTCTTTTTCCATGGTAGGCCAATAGTAACCTAGTCTCATAATCTTCTTACCTAAGGTAGGATTGCTAGAATGGGATCCACATATACCCTCATGTACCCCACGCAAGGTTTCTTGTGCTTCTTTAGTATTGAGACATCTCAAAAGGGTATTGTCTAGGGAACGTCTATATAGGGTATCTCTAATGATGGAATACTTGGCTACCTTACGGATAAATGTCCTACGTTGGTTGTTGGAAAGGTCAGGGGGTATGGTCTCGGTATGGAGGTAGTCATATATGTCTTTATACCATGGGGAATTGGGACAAACAATTTCACACACCATCTCTGAATCTGGGATGTCATAGGTAGGGACCAAAAGTTGTTCTACCAAAAACTCAAATTTAGGAATGTTGCTAGGTATGTCCAAGAGTGAAAGAAATAGTAGCCATGGTGTATGCTTCCTTTCTTAGGATGTGAGGTATTTGATGAAAGTCAACCTTGTCAAAATATTCTTTGAAACTATCTGCCATGTGTTTGTATGGGGCCAACTTTTCATCTTTAGTCTCATAGTCATCATTTACCTGCCGGATTACCAGTTGAGAATCACCATAAACCTGCAGGTTCTTGATCTTCCATTTGAATACCTTGCATAATCCTATCACAAGAGACTCATATCCTACTATGTTATTAGTACATGGAAATGCAATCCTAAATGACTTAGGAATAGAGTCACCCTGTGGTGTGATAAACAATATACCATCCCCTGAGACATGATTTTTTGTGGGACCTATCAAAGTATAATTTCCATGTCATGTCCATGTCAAGGATGAATATAAAATCATCAAGAAAATATGCAACTAAAGGATGATCTGCTTGTATCGGTGCATTGGCCAACTAATCAACAATGACTTGTCCTTTGATAGCTTTTCTCTCTACGTACTAGATATCATATTCGTTGAGTACCATTACCTATTTGGCCAGTCATCTTGTCAATGTTGCTTTGCTGAGAAGATATTTCAGAGGATATGTTTTTGCAACAAACATCCTTTGGTGGTTTAACATGTAGTACCTAAGTTTTTGAATAGCAAAAACTACTGCAAGACAAGCACGTTTAATGGCATTGTAATTGAGCTCATAACCTACCAAAGTGTGGCTGATATAGTATACTGCTCTTTCATGACCCTCATTGTTGTTCTATGCAAGCAATGCTCCTAGTGCTGAGGTGGTGGCTAATATGTAGAGAATCAATGATCTTCCCTCAATAGGTGGCATTAAGACTGGTGATGTGAGTAGGTAATCTTTGATCAGTTGAAAAGCTTCTTGGAATTTACCTGTCCATACAAAGGGTACTCCTTTTCTGAGTAGATGTTGAAAGGGATGTGTCTTATTTGCTAACTGCACAATGAATCTTCTAATGGATTGTAGTCTCCCTTGTAGTTTCCTTAGTTGACTGAGATTATCTTGTGGAGGCATATCTATTATTACTTTCACTTTGGTCAGATCCACTTCAATGCCTCGTCTAGAAATGATATATCATAGAAGTTTTCCTGATTTGATGTTGAATACACATTTCGTTGGATTTAACTTGACTTTGTATCCTTCTAGCCTTTGAAAAATCTTGTCTAGAACCTATAAGTGATCAGACCTTGTCAGTGATTTGGCTATCAGGTGATCCACATAATCCTCCATGAGAGTGTGTATGAGGTCATGAAAAATAGTCATCATGGCTCGTTGATATGTTGCTCCAGCATTTTTTAGTCCAAAGGGCATGACATTCCAACAATATGTTCCCCATGGACAAGTGAATGTTTTTTTAGGTTGGTCTTCAGTTGCAATTCTGATCTAATTATACCCTAAAAATCCATCCATAAGGGATAACATCTCATATCATATTGTCATGTTCACAATCATGTCTATATTTGGCAGGGGAAAGTCATCTTTGGGACATGCTTTGTTGATATCTCTAAAATCTGTATAGATGCAGATGCCCCCTATTGGTTTTGTGACTGGTACAAGATTGAAAATCCAATATGCATAGTCAATTGATCTAATGAAGCCAACATCCAAAAGTGTCTTTAATTCAACCTTGACTAGTAGAGCAATCTGTGGGTGCATTTTCCTCAATTTTTGTTTCACTAGTTTTACACCTGGTTGTAAGGGAAAATGATGTAGTACAAGTCCAGGATCTAGCTCGAGCATGTTAGCATATGACCAGGAAAATTTTATTTTTCATTTTTTCAAGAAGTCATGAAATTCTGGTTGCTCTATTTTTGTCAACAATGCTGCAAAATAGACTAGTTGGGGATTCTCTTTAGTACCTATGTTGACTTCCACATATTGTTTAACTAACATGGGTGAATTTTCCTGAGCAACTAGGAGAATGTTCAAACCTCCATCCTTGGGTACCTCAGAGAGGTTTTCGCCCTCTGATGCATCCTTATTTTTGGCTTTTTCATTGTCCAAAGGTGCCTTTCGGTTTTCACCTAGGGACTCGTCATTTTTATCTTTTTCATTATTTCTCTTATTTTTGTGACTAGAGAGTTGAACAAATTCTCCAAAATATTCCATTTTGTCCAATTATATGGTAAATCCAGCCTTATGATCACCACTAGTTATTCCTTCTCGTAATCCTAGGAACTCAACAATTGCTTCATCATTCTCAAAGATATCTAAGATGGGTGTGTCTTGTTGGTCCCAATCGATGAGCTAGGGGTATACTAAGGGCATGTCATCATTGGAGGTGTCAAAGTTCAAAGGGGTCAAGGTAAAAGTTGAGTTGTTCACATAGTCACAAAGGTTTCTTACCAAATCCTCTTTGTTCTTTTTTCTTGGGCATAGGTGGATTATGAGGTGGACCTACTGTCAAGGTGTGGTTATCTGAAGTGGATCTGTAAGGTTCCCAAGAGGTAGGATCAAGAGATTCCCAATAGTAATGTTTAAACCATTCCTCCTTTTTTATAGTCTTCGGTGGATAGGAATTCAATGGATTTGACAAGGATTTGAGCATTAAGTCAAGTTCTTCAAACAATTTGTCAAGGTCCATGACAAAGGTGGAGGATAGGGAATCCCAATCATATTCGTTAGAGTTGGGGGAATCACAGTAGGGTTGGTCAGATGGTTCATCGGATGTATCAATATCTTCAGAAGCACTTACTTCCTCTAGTAAAGGTGATGTGGTACTAAGAACACCAATCTAGAGTGATTGAAACCCAAGCCCTAAGCCCTTCAACCATTTAGAAACAATGATCGGTTTAGTCCTCCCATTCTGATGTAAGCCTAAGCCACTACTTCCATTGTATCCTTTGCTCTGCATTATGGTAAAACCTTTTCCATACTGATCTGTAGGTATCTGAGCAAATGGAGGATGTGTTTCATTATCTTCTCTATATATCTAAGAGGTCACATCATCCTTGTTGATGGCTTCTTTACTCAATTCTCCCCATTTTGTGAAAGTTGTTGTGGGAGGGATGTGTATAGTGACCACTAATTGTGTCCTATTTGTTGTAGGTAAACCGTATGATTTGGGGACAACTAGATGGCTAACATAATAAGATGTCTTCATGTAATACTCTCCACAACCCTTGTCTTGGATCTTGAACCTAGGAGTGGAAGGTAGTGATGATGGAGTGGATGGATTGACATAGTGAGATGAATTATATTATGAAGCTTCTTGGTTTACAGGAACTTGGCGTTGGGGGATCTCTCGCAAATTAGTGCAACATTGGAAAGGATCTAGGTCACCATCTATTGTAATCTTAGTGCCATTGTAGGGGAATTTTAGACATTGATGGTAGGTAGAAGGGACTTCCTTCATAGTGTGAATCCATGGTTTTCCTAGTAGAAGGTTGTATGGGAGGGTGAGATCCAAGACTTGGAAGTTTTTATCCATAATTGCAAGCCCCATTCTAATAGGGAGTGTTACAATCCCCTTTCATTTTCACTCTTCATCATCATAAGCCTTAAAGACAATGATTTTAGTGGTGTCCGCACATTACTATGAGAAGCCTAAAGCCTTAACCAATTTTAAAGTGTAAAGATTTAACCCTGCTCCTCCTTCTACCAAGACTCGTCTGACTTTCATTTTATGAAGGATTTCTAGATGTAACGGGCCATTATTATTTGTCTTCTCGGTTGCATAGTCTTTTTTGGAGAAGGTAGTGTGATGATTGTTGGTTAAATACCCTACCATCTCTTGGAAACGATTGACATCTAGGTCAGTGGGGAAATCCATGCTTTGTAAAGCCTTATCTAGAATGGATCAATGATCAAGGGAGATATGTAACAATTCCAAGATAGAGATTTGGGTTGGGGTCTTCCCCAGCTGGTCAAGTAAGTTATACTGTGACTTGGAAGTCTATGCTTGCAGCTATGATGGAGGACCTTGGATGGTGATTTTAGTTTGGTGAGTGTTGACAACACACTTGGGAGTTTTATTTATGGTGATCGTGTAGACATGCTCATCGACAACTTGGATGTGATTTATGATTGGAACACTATAATCATGCTTGACACTAGCATAGTTGGCTGCAATATTGGTTGTGTTACCCGAATTGGGGGCCTTTCCTTTCCTTTGGTCATGTAGTGGATCAGAGAAGACCTTGTGATTAGTGTTTGAAGATGTCAGTTTTTGTCCACTGACTTCAATAGTTTTGTTCTCGACAAAGTATTGTATGATGTTTTTCAGTTGTCAAAAATTTTGAAGGCTATGTCCCTTGGTTTTGTAGAAATCACAAAAGGCATTGTCATCCCACCAAAATGGTTTGAATTTCCCTAGATCATACTGTATTGGCTCTTGAAGCTATATGAGATGTTATTTGAAAATTGATTTAATGGGTTCCCCTAAGGGAGTGAACTCATGTTTTGGAAACATCCTTTGTTGTTGTTTTTGTTGGGTGTTTTGGGTATTGTTCGGGGTTTGATTAATGTCATTGAGTGTGTTGGTAGAGGGGTTCTATCCTCTGAGTGTAATGATCAGTCCTGCTTGTAGAGTTTTAGCATCAACGATCCCATCATTGGTAACATTTTTGTTCCAAGACCAAAACTTGTTTCTCTCATTGGGAGTGTTTGCATAGGGGGATTTTTGTTGGGTGTCTTGAGTTCTGTTGATGGGTGTTTTAGTACTTTCTCAATATAGGCAATGCATAGGCACACTACCTCTCTTGAAAGGTAGAAATCTACAAAATGGGTTACAAATCACTACACCAAGGTCTCTCGGGTGTCAGGTCATGACGTGCATGGAACTTCTCAGTTTGGTTCAATGTGATTTTGCTGGTAATCATAGGGAAAACTTATGGAGTTAAGTTGGAGGGAAGGTGAATCTTAAAATGGAGTTCTTTTGATGGAAATTTGGTGTGCAAATTGTTGCAGGTTCGAACAACAATATTAAACTCCTATTTTCTCTTAAGATTTCAATTTACAATGTGCAATGAACCTTAGCATAGGTTACTTCTAAAAAAATAGGAATAGGGAAAGGAAGAGAGGAAGTTCCTGGATCTAAAACTAATAGTGAATAGTGATCATGGAGGATTCTATTGTGGACAACTTTTCCAAAACAAAATTCCACTTAACCAGATTTTGGTTGCTCAACCTCAGAGTTAGCTGGTGGAGATTTTGGTTGCTCAACCTCTATCTCTTCTCCCTCATTGAGTGAATCTTCTTGGATGGTAGGCATCTCTGTGAAACTACCTGATATTTTGTGTTTCTTGGAAGGTTCACCTTCCAAATCCTTTCTTGCATACACCTTGGGGTTAGGCTATTGTTTTGCAGCTTCTTTTCTCTTTCTTGTCCTAGTGGCTCGAGGAGATGTTAAAGTTTCTCCTAATGGGGGAACAATTGCCCCACTATCTGTTTCACTTGTTGGCTCACTCTTGAGCACCTCATAGGTCAAAGTGATCCCTTGCTATCTCAATTGGGAAACTTTCCCATCAATCCATTCTTTTATTTTAGCCTCAACAGGCTTCCTCAGAATATCGAGGTCATCGACCTTTGGCTCATCCCAATCAATTAGTGGAAGCTATAGGTTAGCAACTACATTGTACCAGGGATCCATGTTCATGTTTTCATCTTCCACCACCTGATCCAGTACTGGGAATAGGTTGATAATTTTTACAAAATATGTCATCATTCGCATATAGTGCCTCATTCACAATTCATTATCATCTTAACAATTGACCAAAAAATCCTTAACACTATGCAAGTCGGCATAATCAACCACAACCATCTTCTTCAATTTTCCATAAGGGTCAATTTGTGGCCTAGTAGTATGGAACCTCAAGTGGTATTCCATGAGCTCCTTGTCTAATTTGTCTGCACATTGGGAAGTGTGGAGTTGGTATTGCCCTTGGTTGAAGGAGAGGGGATAATGAATTCCCACCTTATGCTTATCGCTCAAAAGGGTGTATGCTCACTGCAGTTGCCAAGAGAGTTCTAACAGAATTATCTGGTCATTGGGATACCGAGGTAGCTTGTACAGTGTTTTTGAAAAGCCTTAAGCTTAGATGTAGGTAAACTTAGGATACTAGATGAAAAGAAGGAAAACTATTGAAGGAAGGTACAGGCACTATGGGAGACTCTTCTCTAAAAATCACCCCCAAGCAACCTGATGATATGACCTATGAAAGCATCATTGACCCTATAATACTCCCTCTTGAAGTTTTTGAATTATAGTTTAGGGTACTTATCATAGACTTTCACCTCCCTACCTAGTTCCTCATTTGGAGCTCTGAACAAGCCTCTGTATTGTGTCCTCTTGGCCAATGAGTAGACCAATTAAGAAGTCATGTAAAATCTAGAGGTCTTCTTTATAGCCATAAATTTCTCATGGAAGCAATCACTGATTATTCCCGCCTAATAGAACATGGCCTTTCCCCAAAGGATCTCTTATATGAAGTAAAGCATCCACTCTTGGAACTAGGCTGTAGTAGGAAGGCCCATTACTCTGCTCAACAATGTTACCAAGTCATGGTAATCTTCATAAAAGTCGCTACAAAACAGCTCATGTGGAACCTTTGTAGCACTACACCGCTTCTCTTTCAACTAATGTTGATTTAGAAGCCTTTTGCATTTTAGGGGGTTTTCGTCCCATGTTGCCTTGCCATCACCTATGGTTGGAACTTCCATCTCTCTGAAGGTAGGGATATGGAAAGTCTTTGTTATTTCCTTGGGGGACATGTTAACCAAAATATTTATATCTTTGTCGACTATGGTTCTAGTCTCTGGTTGATATGCCTCCCTATAGGCCATCACTAGTTTAGGGGCAACAAGAGTGAGAGGGAAGCCCACTACTTTGGCCAACCCACTTCTTCTTATTAGTCTTGCATTCTCTACATTAGAGTTGATTCAGACTCTCTACTTGAATTCATTGATATCCATATGTCTGATGTTAGTTTCTGAGACTTCCTTCTATGTTGTGGTGACTTTGGAGTTCAAAGGCTCCCCCTAGAACTTATCCTTCATTTGATCTTTTTCATCCTTCTCGTGGGGTGCTTTGGCTATCTTTTTTCCTTTGTCCTTTTCTAGAGCCTCTCCTGAAGGTCCTACATCTGATTCCATATATTTTGTGGGAAAAAGAGAGGTGAACACATGAAAACATGGAAACATTAGCCAAATCCCTACAAAACGACGTTAGATTGGATATAATCCAGATTGACATTAGCAATTCATAGGAGGGAGTTTGGATGATTTGGGCCCCAGGGGTTGGAATTCCCTCGCCTAATGGTGGTTTGAGAGCAGTAGAAGGGATGAAAATCAAGGCACGATGACCTGCCTATCTCGACCTACCTCCATGTTTAGGTAATTTGAGGAGTCCATTAAGGGGAATACCCTATTTCAACTTGTGGGTCAAATTCAGTTTAAGGTTTGGAGGGAATTTGGATCATCTCTTGGGTAGTCAGAATCATAGAGGAGCTCTATCATTAGGGGTCTGTTGTTAGGGACAACCTTGATAGGATGACATTCCGAGGGCGGAGTTCTACTGAGTGGGACCCGTAGGTCAAGAGGGTGGTCAATATATCCCTTATTTCTCAGGTGTCATTCACTTATCTTTAAGCACTTCGGGTCCGAGGAGGCGGAAAGACATTAGGTGCTTGTTGCTGGAAATGATAGATGCCATGTGGCAGTCTAGTGGGGGCAACCCATGGAGTCAGGTCTGGATGAAGATAAGGCCACTTACTTTATGTTTAGCCTATTTTTTTGAAGGTTCTAAAGTTGGGGCGAGGTCAGGTTTCAAGTCACGGGAGGATGGAGATAGTTTTCCCTAAAGTTATGACAGTGATGGGACAGAGTCCCAATCATGGCGACCTGACACAAGGCATCTGAAGGAGGTTAGCACTTAGCAGTTTACACCATTTCATTCATGTAGTCAAGAGATGAGTGGAACCCAGAGGGTAGAAGTTCATTACTTGAAAGTTGTAAGAGTCAGGTCTGGGTTGCAGTCTAGTGGGGGCAACCCATGGAGTCAAGTCTGGATGAAGATAAGGCCACTTTATGTTTAGCCTATTGTTTTGAAGGTTCTACAGCTGGGGCGAGGTCAAGTTCCGAGTCATGAGAGGATGGAGATAGTTTTCCCTAAAGTTATGATAGTGATGGGACAGAGTCCCAATCACGGCGACCCGACACAAGGCGTCTGAAGGAGGTTAAGCACTTAGCAGTTTTCACCATTTCATTCATGCAGTCGTGAGATGAGTGGAACCCAAAGGGTAGAAGGTTGTTACTTGAAAGTTGTAAGAGACAGTGAAGTGGTCATGTAGCCCCGATGGAGGAAACTCAGTGAAGATGACCCATAAAGGCTGGTTACTAAGTCATTTGTTTTGCATTTTGTCTACCATGAGGGGGTCAAGTTCTTAAGGCCGGAACACTGGAGGTTAGTGGTCTGAAAGGATGATAGGTTTGGCATGGTGGCCTGCAGATGGAAGTTCCCAAGGTAGAACCTAAAGGATACTTGGCGCCTAGTCATTTGTGCATGGGGCTAACAATATTACATGGCAGATGGAGCAAGGCCCAAAGTGTTGGAAGACCAGGATTAGACTATTGCTTGGAACAAGGGACTATGAGTACTGCCCCAGGGATGAGGTCCCGTGGATGCTGACCTGGGCAGCTTGCTAAACTTCGCTTGGTTTGTGAGGACCAAGTTTAAACAATGAAAGAAGGGAGTCATCCCACGATGACGGACTCGATAGAGTGGTTCACCGTTTGGAAGTTATCTTTGTTTTCAAGTGTTGGCGACATCGATGAGGAGGCCTGGGCCCATAGAGCATGAATGCTCTAGTTGAAGAACAACACTAGGAGGACAAGGTTCTGCAGCCACAAAGTTGGTTGATTTTGAAGGTTTCTCAAATTTTTCTCATATGGGTTTTGGGCACCTTATTTTTCTCTATCTAATTCATGTGATTTTCCTCCTTATAATTTATCATTTTGTAAGAAGTTATAGAAAAACATGAAATGGGTATGGGAAATGAACTCACCTTGACAACCCAATGAAGGAAGTGAAAGAAATCAGTAGGTAAATGGCTTGAATCAACACTAGAACTTGTCAAGCTCAAAGGTGGCACAAGGAGATGGCTCTCTGATTGGCTTTGATTCACTCTGATCAAATTGACATGTGAAAATGATAGTTCAAAGCTAGCTATATATAGACTTAAGCATAGTAAATTCCGCCATTAAATGAAAGTATGATAGGTCAGAGAGTTGGTGGGTTGCAAGTTCAAAAATGGTACCAGAGACACCAGTATCTAACGGTCAAACGACCGTCAATGGATGGAAGTTAGATTGCTTAATGAGAAACATATGACATTGGGGAGATCAGGTCCCGACAGGTGAAACACTGCCATAGAACGACTGCTAGAAATGGCGAAGAGGTGACAGAAGTTTGGGAGGAGCGACCCGACAAGGAAGGCATGATGAGCTCCACAAACAGAACCTTAAGAGAGCTAAGGCAAAGAGCCAACTAGATTCTGTAAGGGTTGAGGACTTTGAAATTTTGAGGGGGGAAACATGGTCAACTCAAAATGAATTCTTTAGGAATTTTTGACCATTTTGAACACCAAACAGGGGGCATGCAAAATGAGACAGAAACAAAATGACCCAGAGAGGGGAAGAAAAGAGAGGGTCCCTATTCTAAATGGGGTGTGTATGCTAAAGGAACAACAAGTTCCCCTTTGTCAATGAGACCTTTCTCTAGTATGAGGACCTTTTCCACTAGTTCCACAAAGGATGTGCAACAATGTACTCTCAAGTCACTTCTCAATTTTGAGTTGAGGTTTTCTTGGAATATAGTGACTTTCTATTTCTTAGGTATCTCTATAGGACATCGACTGGCTATACTTCTCCATCTCTGGAAGAAGCAAATAAAATTTTCTCCTTTGTCTTGTGTAGTGTGACACAAGGTTGCTATGTTTATCTTGTTGTCGATGTTAAAGGAGAAGTGTTCAATGAATTTTTTGGCCAGTTGACCCCATGATTTTATGCCATATTGGAGACCTGAAAACCATTCTAGTACAATCCCAATAAGACTTCTCAGAAAGAGTCTCATAAGATAGGTGGGGTTGTATGTAACAACTATGCACATCATGGAAAGTTCCCTTATGTGTTCCATTGGATTACACTTTTCATCATACTTGGGCAAGTTAGGTATAACATACCAATGTGGGAAAGGTGTCATGTATAATGATTTATCGAAGGGAAATGGGCATAAATCCTTTACTGAGAAAGTTCACTTGTTAGAAATGGCCATGTTATCCATCTGTGTTTGTAGGGCATGCATTTGTGTCTATAGGATGTCAACTTCCGTTAATGATGTGTTAGTTGGATTGTTTGGGTCTATGTACGCGTTTTGAAATCTAATGTTTTGTGATGGGTTTTGGTTGAGTGTCAGTATGTAAAATGGATTTTGATTTAGAATGTTAGTGAATAGGTTTTGATTCAGAATCTATGTGAATGGATTTTTATTTAGGATTTGTGAAAATGGATTTTGATTTGGAATCTGTGAGAATGGATTTTTATTTGGAATTTGTGAAAATGGGCTTTAATTTGGGATTTGTGAAGTGGTGGGTTGGCTTCCATATTGAAAGGAGGGTATGTTTCATGTCTGTGAGACCCCAATTTGTGGTATAGTACTACTGACATTGACACTTGGTATAGTTGATGTCTATGGAATAGTGCTAGTGACATTGACACTTGGTGTAGGAGCTGGCATTTTAGGTCTTTTGTTCCAACCAAGAGGACATAAGGGATTGGATGATGATGCCCCAATGGTGAAATTTAGACCCTTTTTCAAGCTAGATGTACCAAATGGAGTTGTGTGTATTTTTGAGCCACTCTGTGTGGGTCCTCCAGATGGTATAGCTGTAGTCACTTGAGGTATAGTAGCACTAGTAGTTTTCATGTTTGTTCCTTGGGTAGATGTTGTTTGCAAGATACAGATGTCAAATCCAAGAGGTAACTTGGCACCTTCTACTAATAATTTAGCTAAGTATTGTTGAGGGTCATTTGCTAGATAGTCATCTACAAAGGAGGAAAACACAGGGTCCTATGCACCAACATCTATGACTTCCACTATAATGTGTCCTTGTGTGTCTCTAGTAACAAATTTGTCTAACAAATTTTTGTGAGGTCTCGATGAAGATGTCCCTAAAAATGGGTTAGAGAACAAATTGATGAAGTCATTTGGATCAACCATATTTTCTCTTTCTTTTCTTTTAGATATTCTTTCAACCATGTAAGGTAAGCTTAAAGTGCATGTGATGCAAAAGCTAAGTCTATAGATGGTATGAATCTAGTCTATGTTTTTGGGATTTTTTGAATATAAGGAATGAATGCAACTATTTTTTTGGTATTTTCTTGCAAATAAGATATGTCTAAAATGATGCTATCCTAGGATGACAGTGTCTAAATATGCAAAATTATAAGTGATCAACTTTGGAATATTCTAAAAGAGGCTACCTACCACCTGAAGTGTAACCCAAGTTTCAATTTAGTTTTGACAAGGAACCTTCGTAGGACAAGGACCAAAAGATAAGGTGAGCTCCCAAACTAGACTGATGATTTGGGAGGAATTCACATGTAGGACAAAAGATATGATGAAAAGGTTCAATGACAATGTTTATTGAAGCAAGGGTTTATCCAAAAGCATGGATAGTTCCTATTCTAAGATCAGCAAATGATGATTCCTCTAAAGGTAATAAAGACTCCTAAGATGAAAGTAAGATCTACAATTAGGATGCTTAACGCTATGAATGAATGATACCTAGAATATGAAATCGTGCAAAGTATGAGTGAAATTTTTGGTTTCTATCCAAGAATTAGTGTAAAAGGATAAGTCAGATACTAGTATGATTGTTTGATTTCAGTCAGTGACAATGAATTATGGTTTTCTGGTAATCAAGAAAATGCGTTGCAGGACAATAGATGCATCACAAGATTTAACAGTTGTAGTTTGTATTGTCTGTTGTGGTATAATGGTAAATTCAATCTAAGGTATCAAATAGATGCGGCTTTGTATCAAGTAGATGCAACTCACTATATCAATTGTGACTCAAAATTTCTCAGATGTGATTTTCGGATTCAGACTATTTATCAAGGATTATGACTAACATATGTGTCATTCTAGACTACAAATGCGACTAAGGAAATCAATTTTGGCTTACTTGTAAATGGATGAGGTATTTTGGTAACAGAGACGTGACTGGTAAAATATAGCTTAGGTTTGTGGTAGGGCATATGCGTCATTCCAAACTATAGATGTGGCTCACCTAATTAGATGCATCACAGAAGGTTTCAATTATGAGTTTCCAGTAATAAGAGGTATCAACAGACTTTGACATGTGTGACTCGCGATATCAGATATGGTATTCTAGTAAGCAAATGAGACCTATTCTAATAAATGTGACTCAGTAGTAAGCAAATGCAACTTGGTTTCTGGTAGATGTAGATTGGACTCAATTTTGACAAATGCAAGAAATTGGTAAATAGATGTGACTCAAAGTAATAGATGCATTTTTTCTGGTGAATAAGTGCGACTCTGTTTGAAAGATGTGCTTTTCTGCTAAACTGTATGTTTTCACTCACTATTTCTAATCAAATTTTTGGCAAATAACAGACACTCAGAAAGCACAGTATTTCAGACATGAACAATAATTAAATCAGACAAGTATGATCCTAAGGTTGGAATGTGACAGTATCTTATTGGATTCTCACTTGGCTTTCCCCAACTATGCTTAATCAGAGTAGATGACTAGAAGCTTGACTTCACTGGCTCACCTCCATGACACTCACTTCTTCAGGGTAGCCAAGCTTCAATACCCATGAAAATCCCATGGCATACTTCTCATCTCTATAAAGAACCATATGGATATGAGATAGCTTCAGAGGTCTGACCTCCTATGTTAGCAGATAGAAGGATTTGGGTTTCTAAAACAAATGGTGTCTAGTAAGAGAGTCTATGAATAGAGAGCTCATTTGAAATAGCTTGAGATTACAAGGTCTCTCCTGCTTTCATCACCACTGAGTCTCGACGGACGGAGGGTCTCATGGCTTGGCTTCGAACGATGCTAGCCACTCCTTTGGGTACAACTTTTGTTCTCCCCCCTTTGATATAGCCCACCAAAAAATGTGCTCAAGGTCAAACCCTAAGGTGATGAAATCCCTAGGGAAGCCTCTCGTAATAAAGAAAAAGACCAATGTGTACATACACACTGGATCATGTAACACAGAGCTTGCAAGTGCACAAAACATGGTAGACATAGTTCTTTTTAAGCACTAATGGAAATGTTATTTATTCTAAATAGATAGTCTTGTTTCAAAATTGTCTTCAACACATGTCTTTCAAACCAATTCACTAGTAGTTTCAAATTTATCTTTGTTGATCATCCTACAAGAAGGGTTTCAAAAACTGGTCTTCTACGCTATGTCCTACAAACACTATGTTAACTCCTTAATGACAAATGCTGCAAACTCAAAATTAGTTGTAAATGGAAAACACAATGAAAACTTTAAATTCAGGACTTAGACTCAAAAACTATACCAGTCAGATGTGTCATGGGTTTTCACGTTGGGATCACCAATGTAACATCATGAAAACAAAATGGATTAAAGCAATACAAATGCAATTAAACTCAAATGTAATCTAAAGCTAAACAAAAAAGCACAAAGGAAAGCATAAATGAAAAGATCTCACCAAGAATCAATATAGTTCCATGAATAACCTCTGTTGTCCTTCTCCATTTCATTGGGATAGTATTCTTGCCCCCAAATTTTTAGTATGCGTGCAATTATAGCCTCAAGAGATGTGATAATACCGAGATATCGAAGATTATAAAACAAGTGCTCCAAAAGTCATCAGATTTCAGGAAGAGTAACAATGATGAAGGCCAGGTCAATTTATAGAAAATTGATTGCTCAAATGAAAAGCTCAAATTGAAAGATAGACAAACGATTAAGATTGAAAAATTCAACATGCATTGAGATTTGTGTCAGTAGTGACATGAGTGATAAAACATAAAAGGTGAAGATTAAGATTAAATAATGATTTAATTTTTAGTTGAAAGTGTTCAAAAATTAGAAGAATAATCATTGCATGTAAAGATGAGGATTTGCATGAAGGAAATGGTCTATTCAAATGAAAAAATAAATTAATTAATTAAATAAAGTTATTTAATTAATATAAGTTTGCATGCAGAAGAATTAAAACTGCATAATTGACTAGTTAAGACATAGAGTCTATTTGTCAAAGACAATCAGTCATTAAATCATGAGATAATAGACCGATTTAAATAGATCTCGAGTTAAGTGGTGAATGAATAATTAGATAACTTAAAAAATTATCCAAATAGAGAAGAATATGTCTAGAATAAGCTTTTTATGAATTAAATGATTATTTAATTCCACATTTGGCATTTAAGGATTAAATTAAATAAATTAAGATTTATTTAATTGACTGAAGAAAAGATTAATGAATAATTAAATGATTAAAGTATTTATTTAATTATAGTCAGAAGTGTGACACGAATAGATTAAATAAGAATCTATTTAATTTGGGAAAGAGGATAAAGTTAATTAGTGACGTAATTAAATAAAGAATATTTATTTAATTAATTAGGATTGAATAAAGATAATATGAATTAATTAAATAATTAAAGCTATTTAATTAATAGATGATAAATGACTTTAGAAAATAATTAAATAATTAACATTATTTAATCATGACAAACAAAGGTACAAATTATGAAGAAATTGAAATCGCAGACCTAGACCAAATTTGAGTGTCTACAATGTGCAATTGATTACATGAATCTATTTGGTTATTCATTTTGCAATTAGTTGTGACTATGGTGGATCGTGTGACAGTTTTGTGTACTTATCATGCTCATGTTGAACAGTTTTTTTTTATGATTAGACTATTTTGGAGACAACCATCTTGGAGAATGAGATCATACTTTCATATTGGATAGTGTGATTGGATGAAGTATCATATGATGAATATTAGTAGAAATTTAGTTATGGATCTTGAGAGTGACTTGATGCTTGAAAAAGAACAATGAAGAGTAATCTCTTTGTATTTGTCACAACACATTATGTTGCTTACCATACTATACATTTTGATAGTGATACTACTGCACTAAAACCATGTGTAGTACAATGATCTTACAAGTATGATGGAAGTACAACAAGTTTTGATGCTTGGAATTCATCACAAATGTTCAAAAGATGTTATTATCTAGTTGAAATGAATGCAATTATTAGTTTGTTTGAAAATGAAAAAAGATGTGTTGTTTAATGTTGCTTCAAATTAGTTTGAAGGGTTCGTATCTTGATGGTCATACTTTGAAGAGTTCATAGGTTGTTCACTTGGCTCAAGATCAAGGTACTTGATGATATTAGAACCTTCCTTCTTTACAATGTTCTTGCTCTAGGTTACGAAGTTGGGACAGAATCACTTTGTCTTCATGATATAATAGGACTGATAAAATTCTACATCTCGTACTAGTTTGACAATGGTGGTGCTCTATATTTTAACAAGACAGTAAATTGTGTTTTTTTCAAGATTCACACTTGGTGAAAAGTAACATGTTTCAAAAAAGATAGTGGAGTTGATATGTTGAATTTATATCTTGTCTTATAGTAGTGTTATGTTGATGAACTTCATGAGATGAAATTTTGATGAGAAAAAAATGCCAATGATATGTAGCAAAACTTATGTGATCAGATCAGTTAGATTTATATCAAGCACATATGTCATGTTATCAAATGTTGCAAGTATTACTAGTGTTACCTAAGTGAAGTGAAGTAGACATACAACACAATGCATGGTGATAATTTGTCAGAGATATACAATGATAAGATTATGAGATCAGTTAGTTTTATTGCCACAATATAGGGGGGGTATATGAATTGTTATTACAGTATAGAGGACAGTAGATGCATTAAGTTTTGTGATTTTTGATAATGAGACAATGATACATCAATGACAATAGATGCTACTTACAGTTGATGTCAACTACATAATCTTAAATATATATCATCACAAGGAGTCATGGTACCTTTCATTAGGTTGTTGTTACAATGCAGAAATAGTACATTGATGGTACAAAGATACATAGATTCTTCATTGGAGTATTCATTGCTCTCTCACATTGCAGGTATAGTACATAAAGAGAGTTTCGACAAAAAATTACATGCATGATCAAGGGTGGAAAAATAATTGACTGTGATATGGTCAGTTGTAGATAGTACAATTACTTTGTGTGAATGATTGGAGGAAGACAAGATAGTGGGACAGTAGGTTGCAGTTGGAGGAATTGGTTTGTGTTCATTTAATGCTTATGCTTTAGGATTTCTTCCCTTTTCATCTTTTCATTGAACTTATTAGGAATTTGGATTTAGGCGGAGCATTGGTTTTTAAATGTTCATCTTTGCATCCATTTGGTCATTGGTTCTCCTTACCTATATTTTTGTTGCTTGATATCATTGTTATCTCTTTATGATTATTTCATTGTTTATGACAGTATGTTGCAGTCTATATGGAGTTTGTAGGTGTTTCTTCATTCATCTTCTAAGGTGCAGACAGTGTATCTCATGTTGACAGGACCGTGACAGGGTAGAGTTTCTACTCATGAAAAGGAAATGTGTCTCTGCTACTATCTGGACAATATGGTATGATTCCCATGGATATTCTCATGTTCTTTAGGACTTGTGTTACCAATCTCTTTCATATGTAGTTTCTAATTACTTCTTTGCAGACTATCCATAGGATCAGTTGATACTATCTATAGAAGATTTTGAAGAGTTGGATTATCTCTTCCCTTATCTATCAATCCATGTATGCATAGTGCTAAGACCTATGGAGAATTGAACAAGTTTTCATTGATGTCAAAGATCACAATTTTAGTATATTCATTCTCAGTTAGGGGGAGACTGAATTTTTTTGCTTGATGAAGTACATGTACTATTCCCAGGGATGATTATCAAGCAATGAAAGAGCTATATTTTTAGCAGACCTTTCATAGTGAGCAGACAATGTTAGTTGCGTATTCATTCCTTTAAGTGGTAATGAGAAATTATACTCAACTTTGTTGGGCTACTATCAAAGGGGGAGCTTCGGAATAGGATGCTCACACCCTTTGCCATTGATGCCAAAGGGGTAGAATGAAGTGGTGTCAATCATAAGGGTCAAAGGTCTATGTTGACAAGAAGAGTTTGGTTTTCCCATCAATGACAAAGGGGGATTTGTTTCCCCTTATAATTTTCATTGATGTCGAATTTCTAAGTAGTAGTAAACCTATCAGTGTTCAAGTCAAGAAAAGGTCAGTGGTTAAGCTTGTATGAATAGTGAAGGGGAGTGTTAGTGTAGGTTTTTTAATATTTATTTTTCCTACACATTATTAATCATACTTAGGTTATAGGAGACATGGTTTATGTCAGGACAGGTGATGTAATTCTTCAATTACATGTGTCGCTCTCACCCACACTTGGGTCGTTGAGTCTCACACCCTCTTTTGGAGTTTTATGACACCTCACAAAACCTTCCCCTGTCTCCTTCTGAGAAGGTTATGCCACATGTTTGGCATTTTCCAAGTAGGAATAAATCCCACCTAATTTGGTTATTTGGGAGTTATTACCCCTCTTGGAATTATATGCCCATATTCAGCTATATAATCAACACTCACCTCCCCCTCCTATCTAGTCCAGATGAGCTCATATCAGCTCGGTTAGTTCAAGGGAGTGTTGAAACATATTGTATCTTTTTGAGTTTGATAATATCATATTCAATTATTGCACCATATTCTAGTATTTCATCCTCTTTCTACTCTCATGTAGAAGGTTAATCTTAGTTTTGTAGGTGATCCTAGGTGCTCGAGTTCATCAAAAACTCTTACACATATACATACATACATATATATATATACACACACACACATGCATATATATAAACATATGTGAACTCTTTGAAAAATGAAAATGAGTTTGAATTCATTGAATATTGTTGTTGAATTTTTTTAATAAATGAACAGAGAATAAAATGTGTAACAATATCATAGTGGCTTTCATTCAAATTAAGGAAAGATATTCAAATTTCAGTAGAGGGGCAAAAAATTAAGGGTAATTATGAAACAAAACTGCCCCATGATGTTGTGAATAGGTGAGGAAAAAATTTATTTCCATTTTGGTAGCACAAAACACTGAAGGGGAATCGACAGGGTTCGAGGTGTGGCAATGTGGAATTAGGGAAAAAGCAAGAAAGTGAATCCACTAATCTAGAAAAGTTGGAAAAGGCCGAGGAAAGCCACAGACATAGGTAAAATCATTGTTTGATGCTGAATATGCATGATTTTTAAGTACAAACTATTTGAAACTTTCATTATGTTGATTTCATTTGATTTGATGATAAAAAAAAGATGCCCATTTACTGCAAGCCGTATTTTGCTTAGTACTAGGGATTTTGATTTAGAATTGATCATTTCTTGATTTATGTTGCAAGGGACTTATTGGCCAACCTATGCATGTGCCATATCTTTGCATAATCTTCTATTGACATGATAGCCAAACCTGGTTATGCCTTGTATTATTTATTGTTATCACCTCAAATCAATATGTTATGCATGTAAGTTTATTAACCATTTAATGGTTATTTAGATGATTCCAATAAATAGAATTATTGTTTTGTATTTAATGATTTTGAAATCCTTATCATTTCCCTTAAAGGGAAAATGATTGTATCTCTATTGTTATTTTTAATAATTTGTGGTTCTTCCTGTTGGCTAGGCTGAATAGGTAAGTCACACGAAGTGGGTGTGAAGGCTGCAATAATCATTCTTAGAATGATGTATATATATATTTCGTTGTTATTTGAGCATGACACCTCATTCACCATGAATGATGACAAAGTGATTATTTCATTCCATTTTACTATGATTGGCTCGATTTTTAAGATCAACTTATAGTAAACCATTTTTTATGGAATTAATTATTCATCAGAATAATCCCCTTTTATTTATAGTATTCCATTTTATGCTCACAGTATACCATTTGTATATCAATTTACAATATACTTTTTTTATGCATAAATGTGATGCTTGTAATGTTGTTTTCACTAGTTCATGTTGCTTGCACATATCATTCCCTTGAATGATGCTTGAACCGTTCCCTAGAATGATCACTATGAATGTGTCTTACTAGATGGTTGTCGAACATTGTAAATCGATAATCGATATTTTTCAAGGTTCAAGTAATGATAATGTTTTTGATAATACCAAACAATTGTTTGATTGTTAGTCATTTTTAAAATGATAGTAGCTTGATCTTATATCCATAATAGACACCAATAGAAACATGGGTCTTTCTTAACTCGAAACAGTAAAATAAATGTTCAACTTTGTATGTGATTAGAAATGACAAGCATGCTGTTTGATTCCTTGTTTGCATAAAAAGGACACTAGTATTGTTAGATAATTGTATATCTAGAATGATAGAATATTTATTGTTTACATGATAAACTAGACAACTTGAAACTGTTAACAAGACATATTGGCTCAATAAAATGTAAAATTCTACAAACAAAATTGTTATGATACAAATAACACATCAGTATGTGGAAACTTATCAACCAAAACCATTCCTCTTTCTTTAAAGTAATCCTACAGAATACCAATGGATAGTATTTTGTAGCATTACTTTGAATGAAACAAAGTATTAGAATGGTTTTTATTTTAGAATGTATGCACAAATTTAATAACTTAAGTTGGCACATATATGTGTATGCACATAGACCTTCATCTACAAACATACACATTCTTGTGACATACCTTCTTTTGTTACTTATTTAATTCATTTTTAATGAATATTGAATAACATTGAATGCAATCATGTGATATGTGTATGAATTAAATGGATAATGTATTGATCAGTTCCATTTCAATTATTTTTTTGATTTATTTAAGTTGAGGACTTAAGTAGACTAAATTACTTTTCTGTAGATGTGTGCGTAATAATATTCTCTTTGTTTAGTAGAACAACAATTCCTAAGTAGACTAGAGCACCTTAGGGTAGATGTTGCTAGAGGGTAGATATTTTCTAAGTAATAAACTACATTGTTGAAAGTTACCTTCTGGGATGGGTGCCGAAATGGAGTTCAAAGAATAGGTTTTTGCTTTATTCAAAACCTATCTTTTTTTTATTTCAACTAAATTTTTATGCTTGGCCAAGCAATTAGCCCATTCTATATGTATGGACTTTGTGATAACACTCTCTACCATTCCTAGCATAGATCTTGCATTTTTTTAATTATAGATAGAGATTCATGTTTATGTTTGGGCATGCACCAGATTCCACCTTGAAGATTATTCTATTGCTAAAATTTTCGTGTAGGGTTGGTTATTCTTCAAGTAGGAAGAATTTTTGGGAAGCGTAAGCTTCGTGGTTGAGTGGTAAGTGCTTCATCCATGTTCTCGTCCACTAGTGAAGGCGAGCATCAAAAGGAAACCTTGGATGTTTTCAAGTTATCAAAGGATTACAATGTAACCTTGATGTAAAATATGTATATTATATTATCTATGTGGTAAATGAGCCAAGTCAACTTGGATATTATAATCAACATTTGGAAATGAATATATATATATATATATATATATATATATATATATTTGACTCATATTAAATTAGAAATATGTTACTATGATTGAAAATAGTTGCTTAGTTATGTCCTGTTAAAATTATTATTCATAATATCATTTTCAATAATATATTTAAGTAATAATTAGAATGGGTTATACACTGGACGTACCTCTTTTAAGAAAGGAGCTCCTCCTACTAATGTTAAGACATTGGATATCTACCATTTTATATGCAATGATTTACCCATTGAGGACTTATTTGAAAGCTTTAGCATAAGTATATTCCCTACCCAACCTAGAAAACCTACATTCAAATAATATACTTATGAAATAGACTCTAACGAGTATGAATGGGTTTCTCTTTCCTTTATCACCACTAGAAACGATGACCTAGATACTCAATGGGAGAATGATGTTAGAGCCATATTGACCATTTCAACAACTTTCGTAAGCTTTATAGATAAAGATGGCAGCCTACCACTTCGCTACCCATAGTTAATGCATTGGGATCAACAACACCATATGCCTATTTTGGATGAATTCCAAAATGATGAAGCAATTGCAAATTTTATGGGACTTTGAACTAATATACCTCAAGAGATCATAAAGTAGGGTTTGTCAAGGAACTCAAACATGAAGCATATTTTGGAGGGGAGATTGTATTGTCTAGTCACAAAATTGAAAAATACAATCTAAAAATAAAAATGAGATCCCCTAGGGAAAACCATGATGTGGCTCTATTGGATCCTAAAAAGAGAAATAAAGGATGAATCTAAGGGTGAAAACCTCTCCGAGGCACCTGAAGATAGAGGATTCAATCTCCCTATTTTTGAATATCAAGATAAGTTGACACTCCTAGTTGAAGAATCTAAATCAATCAATGTGGGCACAAAAAAAACAACCAAAATCACATACCATGCAATGTCACTGGATCTTGAAGAAAAGGTGAAATTCTTAGTATTTATCAATGAAAGAAAGATAAAATTTACATTGACATATGCAGACATGCCAGGGCTAGATACAACATTGGTTGTACACCACCTAGCCATATTTTCTCTAGGGATGATCCCATCAAGCAGAAGCTATGAAAGATGCATCCCTAGATAGCACTTTTGGTAAAAGTAGAATTGCAGAAATTGCTAGATGTAGGCTTCATTAGACCAATTGATTATTTGGAATGGATCTCAAATCCAGTACTAGTATTAAAGCCCATTGGGGGCACAAGAATCTGCATGGACTTTCGAGATCTAAACAAGGCTTTCCCAAAAGATGACTTCCCTCTTTTGAGAATTTATATGATCATATACCTAACTACAGGACATGAAATGTTTTCACTAATGGATGGCTTCTCCAGATATAATCAGATTAAGTTATCCCTTGATGATAAACATAAAAAACATTCACTTGTGCATGGGGGACCTTCTGCTAGAATGTCATGCCATTCCATCTAAAGAATGTAGGAGCAACCTATTTGTGAGAAATGACTACAATATTTCATGATATGATACATACAACTATGAAAGATTATGTGGATGACATACTAGAAAATTCCATCAAAAGGGAAGACCATTTGACAAACCTTGCAAAAGTGTTTGACATGTTTCAAAAGTATAACTTGAGGCTGAATCCAAAAAAGTGTGTATTCGAAGTAACATCTGGAAAACTACTAGGGTATATTGTATCAAGAAGAGGGATTGAATTAGATCCTGTAAAAGTAAAATCCATATTAGAAAGCCTCCTTCGATGACATTGAAGCAGCTAAGAAGTCTACAAGGGAAACTAAAGTCCATCAGGTGATTCATTGCTCAATTGGAAAACAAGTGTCATTTGTTCACCCATCTCCTACATAAAGGTCCATCACATTCAAATGGGATGGAAGATGTGATCAAGCATTCCAACAAGTCAAGGAATATCTAATTAGTCCTCAAGTACTAATGCTACCTATTCCAAATAAATCAATTATAATCTATGTATCTACAACACAAGTAGTATTAGGAGCTCTCTTAGCACAAATAGATGATAATAACAAAGAAATAATAGTCTACTACATCAACCAAACACTAGTGGGATACAAATTGATCTATTCTCCCATGGAAATAGTGTGTCTCTCTGTTGTCTTTATGGCACAAAAGTTGAGACACTATATCTTGAACATACAAGTAAAGTTCATCTCAAAAGTAGATCCACTAAAGTACCTATTAGAAAAAGCAGCTCTAACATGAAAGATTTCTAAATGGGTGATCATACTGAGTGAGTTTGATAAAGAGTATGTAGACATGAAAGCCATAAAATGATATATCATAGAAGATCAACTAGCAAAAGCACCAATGGAAGATCACCAACCTCTCACAACAGACTTTCCAGATGAAAGCATAAATTGCTAATAAAATAGACAAGCTGTTAGACCTTGTATTTTGACGGGTCCCACACTCAACGGGGCTTAGGAGTAGGAATCTTATTTCTCACACCATAGGGAGATAGTATACCTAAGGCTTATAGAATTGCTTTCCCATGTACAAATAACATCTTGGAGCATGAAGCACTAATAATCACAGGACTAAAAATGGCCATCGAATGGAGGATAAAAGAACTACAAGTTTATGGAGATTCTCAATTGGTAATCAAGCAAGTAAATGATGAGTATCAAACAAAGGATGACAAGATGATGCCATATAAGAGAATGGTGGACATTTTCAGGAAATATTTTGTCACCATTACCTTTGATTAGGTTCCCCAGATCAACAATAGAGTAGTCAATGCTATGGAAATGATAGGTTCACTCCTCAACATTCCACAAAACATTCCTACGTATGAATTCCTTGTAGAGCAACTGCTCATACTAGCATTGAATATCCCAAAATCAGAAATAGTGTGTGTTGTTGTTGGTCCTAACTCACCATGGTACCATGATACATTTGACCATAACCAACATGGTATCATAACCCCTCACTTGACAACCACCCAAAAGAAAACCTTTACTCATAGGACTTCTCAATTTATAATCCTAGGAGATACCTTATATCGTTGAAGTTTAGAGGTACTTTTGTTGAAGAAGACAACTAAGAGGGGGAGTGAATCAGTAGTAACAAAATTTAGCCTTTAAAACTTTCACCAGAAATTAAATCAATCACAAATCCTTTATTCTACAAATCTAATTAATCATTAAATGCAAAGGTAGAATTTGAAAAGCATAACACATACACAATAACACCAAATTTATGTGAAAAACCCAATAAAGGAAAAACCATGGTGAGGATTAGTTCACAATATAGAGAATATAAAAACCAATTACAAAGGCTCACTACTAGAGAAGGATCACTGTCAAAATATGACTCACTGTCCAACAAGGGTTAACCACCTGAAGGGATCATTGCCACATAGATACAAAGAAGATAGAAGAGATATGTTGCATAGAGAAGACAATCTCAATGCAACAAATATTTCCACCATGATTCATTTAAGCACTTGTAGACATGCATGAATGATAGAGTACACCTTCAGCTCACTACTTCTAGAAACTCAACAATTAGAATTCATCTTCCAAGCTCACACCACATACACACCAATTTGAATATTTTTCACATATTTCTTCCTCCATTTCTTTGCATCACTCTTGTACCACTTTCACCAATATCTCATCCTATATTTATACCATCTTCAAATTTGAAACATATCCAAAGTCTCCCATCCATTATTTAAATTCAAATTAGGTCGGTGCAAAAACATTCTAGGGTGGAATTAGAATGAGGGTGACCTAAAAACACACATTATGAGGATCCAAATAAGTCCCAAAATGCTTCATGAACTTCAAAAATAGTGTTTAACACAAGGTCTGCCAAACCAGTGTAAAATACATAGAACAATTAAGCACACACAACCCTTAACACAATCCAATCCTTCCAGACAACAAAATTATCTTCAACATGATGATAACAACTTAACTCTAGAACCATAAGACATAATCAGTCATCCAAGAAGAAGTCCAGAGCAACTCATTTCTCCCATACCTCAGCCAAAAACTCTAAAAAATAAAATTCACAACTAGTGAACATAACTTGCACTATACAACGATATGAAAACCCAAAATATGGATATAGAAAATTTCAACAACTGTGATCAACATATCTGAACCACATGAACATAGGAGCAAATATTGGAGTAAAACCTAGAGCAAACACTGAATACCTACAATCAATCTTTATTACAATTTTCTCAATATCCTCGACATAGACAGTTAATAACCTGCATCCATGACATCAATGACAACAACAAACAATTGATAATTAGTTAACCAGATGAAATCAATGACACCACCTTCTTTTTTGCAATAATCTCTCCATTTTTTATTGATGACAACACATGATGTGAAAAACCATCAAAACAACACAATAGATCTGAACATACTTCTCATGATTTATTTTCTATTTCTCCCCCTTAGTAGATACTCTAATTCTTTTTTCATATTTTATCTTCCTCATCTCCCTAGATAATCTTTTTCACACCTTCCTCATCTCCCCCTTTGACATTAATGGCAAAGGAAAAGGAATATTTTACATTGATTTCCTCTTTGACATAAAGCTGAAAATAATCTTTCAATGACAACTCATGACACTACCTACTCCCCTTGAGAGGTAGCCACCAAAACATCAATCCAAAAGGAAGGTATATCCATAGAACCACTGGAATGATGCATCTCCATATGCATCTAGTTCAAAAAGGGAGGGGAAATTACCCCTAACTTCTCTTGGAGATACCCAAAAGTATCTTTTGGAAGAGCCTTCATAAATATATCAATAATTTTATCCTTCATAGGTACATACTCAAGCTTGACTTCATTCTCCACAACCTTCTCTCTCAAGAAGTGTTACTTGTAGATATATGCTTTTTCCTCGAGTGCATCATTGGATTCTTTGAAATGTTAATTGCACTTGTATTATCATAGAAGATAGAAATAGGATCATCATACATTATTCTTATGTCTTTCAATGTCTATTTCATCCATAAAACTGTCTATAGCAAGATGCAACAACCATATACTTAGCTTCAGTAGTGGAAAAATAAATTGAATCTTTCCTTTTACTCAACCAAGCCACCAATCTACAACCAAGAAAGAATTCACCACCACTTGTACTTTTTCTATCATCTACACAGTCAGCCCAATCTACATCTATATAAGCACTTAGTGTAAAGTCAGTATCCCTAGGATACCATAAGGAATAATCTAAAGTTCCATTCAAATATTTGAATATTATTTCAATAGCATAAACATGTGTTTCTTTAGTATCTTCTTGAAATGTAGCCACAAGACTTACTGTATGCATAATATCCAATCTAGTAGTAGTCAAATATAACAGTCCACCAATCATATATCTATATTTTCTCTGATCAGCTTTAGATGAATCATCATCTTTACTTAATTTGCAACTAGTCACAATAGGAGAGCATACTAGTTTGGAACCATCCATCCCAAACTTCTTCAACATCTCTCTTACATACTTTGATTGTGAAATAAAAATCCCTTTCTCTGTTTTATTGATTTGCAGCCCAAGAAAGAAATTCATCTCACCAAACATGGACATCTCAAATTCATTTTGCATATCTTCCACAAACATCTTACACATAGTTTCATTTCCTCCAAAGATAATGTCATCAACATAAACAACCATAATCAATATTTTGTCATTTTCAATTTTAAAGTACAAATTACTAGGGTGATCCCACAATAATGGTTTACACTTTTTGGGACATCCTAATTTTTGCTGAAATCACATATTTTTAGAAAATATAATGATTTAAGCCTTGAAAATTTCCATTTAAAGGATTCTAATTGAAGAGGGTTTGATCAAACCACCATAGATCAAACCCCCCTGGATAGAACCCCGCTAGTTTTAAAACATACCTATAATGAAGTCTCCTTTACACCTAATAAAATGTTGATAAAAAACCACTTTTGATTTATCTTTTGGGTGATCAAATGAATTCATTTAAAATTTATTATTTGTAAGCATGTAGTCCTTATTATAAGCTTCCAAAAAAGTATAATTTTAAATATATTTAATTTGATTATTATATTTATTTTTATTTCTTGTGAATGTAGGTTTTTCATCAAAAAATAAGTTCTTTGTTCTGCACATGTGGAAAAATAGTAGATTATAAAAAAAAATCTAAAAATAATGTTCTAGCTAGGTATTGGTGTCCTTGATCCAGTAAAAAAAATTCAATTTCGATACATACAAAAAAAATTATGTTGTTTACAATCTGCCTATGTCTAAATTGTAATTGGTTTGACTTTAAAACATGATTAAGAAAAATATTCAATAAAACACTATGAAACAAAATTAACATACTAGATATCATAGTTACAAAGCTAAATTTTAAAAAATTATAATTTAATTCTTTATAGAAATTTTTTTAAGTTGTTTACAGTGAGCATCACTCTTTAAAAATGGTGTTTACCGCTAAAAACTAGTTTTAGAATGAGATGGAAAAAGAAATGCAATATGATTCAAAAAATTAAAAAAATATTTATTTAGAATCTCCAAACAAAATGTCACAAATCACTAGTTTGCATCATCTTCAAATTCCTCGTGGTTTAGAAGCTATAGGTGCCCGAAATTGAAGATTTAGTTAAAAAAAATTAGTTCAATGTGCAGTTTGGCCAAAAATTGTAACCAATATTGTGGGATCACCCACTATTTTTCGTACCTTTGTTGAAACCTTTCATACTAGGCTCTAAGAGCTTGCTTCAATCCATATAAAAACTTCTTCAATCTACATACCATATCTGTTTGATCTGGAAATTGAAATCCTTCTGATTGTTCCATGTAGACCTCTTCTTCTAGCTCACCATTTAAAAATGTGGACTTGACATCCATTTGATAAACTTTGAAATATTTATGAGCAACAAATGCTAAGAACATCCTAATAGATTCCATTCTTTCCACCGAAGAAAAAGTCTCTTAAAAATCTATGCCTTCTACTTGTGAGTAGCCCTTACACACAAGCCTTGCTTTATTTTTGACCATTTCTCCATTCTCATTCAACTTGTTTCTGAATACCCACTTTGATCCTATTATGTTTTATCTGCTAGTCTAGGGACCAATTCCCAAGTTTTATTCTTCTCAATTTCCATAATTTCTTCTTTCATAGCTTCCATCCAATGTTCATCTTTACATGCTTCACTTATAGTCTTAGGTTCAATCTCAAAATGTAAACATAGATTTATCTCACCAACAACAACTTTGCTTCTTGTCAATACTCCTTTTGTCTTATCTCCAATGATCTGACTATCTGAATGATTTTTCTACACATATTTAGGTGTCTTAGGGGACACCATTGAAGCTTCTTCTTCTTCAATCTTCTTTTCTTCCTCATCCTTTTCTTGTTCTTCCATAGCTTCTTCAATCCTTACGCAATCAAGCTCATCAGATACATATCCATCAACTTCAATTGAATTCTTTATTGCTTCATTAACCTTGACATTTTTGCTTTCTAAATTCTTCCTTGGTCTTTTATTGAAACATCTGTAGGCTTTGCTTCTTGTAGAATATCCAAGAAAAATACCTTCATCACTTCTAGCATCAAACTTCCCTAAATTTTCTTCATCCTCTTTGATATAGCATTTTCTTCCAAGTACCTTGAAATACTTAATAGTAGGAATTCTTCCACACCATAGCTCATAGGGGGTCTTAGTACTATTAACTCTTGCTTGAACTGAATTGAGCACATAAATAGTAGTGTGAATAGCTTCTCTCCAGTAAACTTCTAGTAATCCAACTTCAGTCATCATTGATCTAGCAACTTCTTCAATTATTCTATTCTTCCTTTCAACAACTCCATTCTGTTGAGGAGCTCTTGGAGCAACTATTTGTCTTCTTATTCCGTGATTTCCACAAAACATATTAAACTCATGGGAGGTGAATTCACCACCTTTGTCAGACCTTAAGCATTTAATTCTCAAATTTACTTCATTCTCAACCATATCTTTGAAT
This sequence comes from Sequoia sempervirens, assembly GCA_007258455.2. NCBI lineage: Eukaryota > Viridiplantae > Streptophyta > Pinopsida > Cupressales > Cupressaceae > Sequoia > Sequoia sempervirens. The sequence goes on along the minus strand of VDFB02281492.1, from coordinate 615,492,837 downwards.
GTCTTGAATCTATCTAATGCATCAAATTTCTCTCTAAGAAATGTAACCCATGTATACCTAGAATAATCATAAATCATAATCATAAAGTACATTTCACCTTGCAGACTTCTCATTCTTGTAGAACCATGTTGATGGGTGTTTTGCACACTTTCTCAACACAGGTAGTACACGAATGCACCACCTCTCTTGAAAGGAAATTTCCCACAACAAGTTGCTAAAAATCTCCCCAAGGTCACTTGGGTGTCAGGTCATGACTTGCATGGAATCCCTCGATTGATTTTGATGTGATCTTGTTGGTAATCACAGGGTGGACTTACATAGCTGGATGCGAGATGGATCTTCAAATATGAAGTTTTTGAGATGGAGGTTAAATTTCACTTCGCTATAGGTTCAGATAGCAGTCCAAAACTTTGATGTTCCTTTGATTTGGCTTTACAATGTGCAATGAACCTTTTCTAAGGTTACTTCTAAAAAAAAAAAAAAAAAGAGCAGGGAAGATGGAAGGTTCCTAGACCTGCAACTAACTGCGAAGAGTGATAATGGAGTTCCTGCGATGGACAACTTCCTGGAAACAATATTCTACTTAACTAGAAATCTCACAGTTTCATGGAATTTGTGCTATCTTCTAAGGTCTACAAATATTTCATCTTTCATTCACCATGTGCATGCCTGAACAAAGATGAATGCGTGGGGCAGCTTTGAATTTAAGCCCAGACTAACTTTACATAGCTATCTACCATCAGTAAATAGCAAAAAGTATGTACTAAGAAGGCATCTACACTGCAGGAATTTTCACAACCACAAAACAACATTCCTAAAATCTATCAAAGCAAGAATACAACTAACTAGAACAATAATACGAATCTAATTCAAGCATCTAAAAATGGAGGTTGAATCAAGTAACATGTAAAAAACTCAGAAAATGCACCAAGTCAATGTATTTTCATTGTAAATTTTTGCAGCATGTCTTTACAACAATTCAACTCCCTTTGCAAATGAGAGGAGAGCCCTATTTATAGTGCTCCAAAATTCAAATGAATGGCCAAGATTAATTCTCATTGTGTGGCCAAAATTCATTACAAAATAGGGTTTCACCAACCCTCAATATATTACAATTTAAAAATACATTTTGTCCCTTCCCTGTTTTGTCCTCTAGTGACGACACTGTAGCATTTTTGTCTTTTTGCTGATTGTTGTTTTTCCATAGCTACTCTTTGGGGAGCTCTTTATCATCAACAGGGTTGTCCTCCTGCTTCTTCGATGCTGTATATTCTATAAACTTTAGGATGATCGGCTGGAGCTTGTCTACCTCAATAATCTCGTACCACAGCATTTGGTAGCTCCATTCTTGGGAATTATCTTCTAGCCTTTTCCAATCCTCATCATATTTTGTGCCCTGATCCTTGAACAACTCTGATTGGTTGAAGGCACGGGCAGAAAAATTCATGAACTCCACTGTTATTTCGCCAGACATCCCATCCTCCATCTTCTTCTGGAAGTAAGGCTTCACCTTTTCTAGATCCATTTGTACTGTGGGCATATCATACTCTATCATCATCTTGAGATAACGAGCGCATTCCTCCCTAATTTCCTTGATCCACTCAATGTTCGGATCCACTTTACTCATTATCTGTTCCAGCCTTTCCTTCCTATTGTCAAAATTGCGCCTCCACACATCCATCAACCAGTGATCGTCTTTGTTGAAAGCAAGCTTCTTTTCCCATGTGGCTTTCGGCAGCTGGAGGATGGATTCAATCTTCGAAAAGGTAGAGTTGTATGTTGCAAGGAAGTTAGTGCAGAGCTTCCTCGTGCCTTCCAAAGATTGTTGCAAATCCAAGAACTTGTTGGTTGTCTAAACAGCCTGGCTAATTCCCATGTTCCTGACATACAAGACCCGTCGAAACTAGCCCTTCGTAGTCTTTTCCAAGTTCTTTCTCCTTTCCATCTTATCAATCTGTTCTTTGGACAACAGTTGGGGTGGAGTTGTGGATGTGGTAGGCAAGTCATCCACTAAAGACCATTGCTGCATGTAATCCGTCAAAGCAACCACTTGTGCCTTAAGCTCATCTTTCAAGACCTTGTCCTGCTTTATCAGATGCACCATTGTAGCTAGTGACTCTTCAAGGTGTCCTACTTTTTTTTCCCTAGTAGCGGTTCCTAGATGCATGGTAGAGATGTTGTAGGTTATTCCCCCCTGGCCTACCACAAGTGTTGCTAATTGCACAGCTCGAGACCCAAAGGCATCCATCATTATCCTAGATCTGACCTTAGGCTTCTTCTCTTTTCTAGTTGTAATTTGTGCTCGGGCTAGGATAGCCTCCAGGCTCGCTCTTGGGTCCTTCAACATGGGGGTCTTCTTTTCAAGCTGTCTTTCCAGCCATTTAGGCATAGCAGCCTTCTCTTTAGGTGATTCATGATCATCTTCACCCTTTTCGGCCAAGACCTCTATTTTCTTATCTCCTGGGGCCTTTTCTTCTGCTTTGGTAGTATCTCCTTCTTCTTCATCAGAGTCCTAGATTAACATGAGGTGCTTAATAGGAGGCTTGGTAGATGATTGTTGCTTGGGACTTTCTTTCTTTTCCATTTCCTTCCCCTCCTTTCCTTCGGTTTGCTCAACCTCGTGTGTGTGCTCTTCGGGTTGCTCAATTTCAAGGCTCTTGACAACTTGAGCCTCACCCTCAGGTTTATCTTCCTGTTGCTATCCTTCTTTTTCAGAGAGTGAGCCCTCTGCCTCTTCCTTAGTACCCTTTGGTTGCTGGGCCATCTCTTCCTCAAGATCATCATTGAAGGCCTGCATGATGACCCTACCACCGGCATCCTCCTCCTCATCTCTGCTCTCTGAGGAGCCTGATCCTTCCTCCTCATAGGCCACCTTGTCGTTTATGTGGTGTTCATACTTAGGGTGCTCATGGTATTCATCAGCCTCCTCTTAAAATGGCTTTGAGGCCTCTTGTTCTCGCCTCTCCCATTCCTCAGAGATTAGCATGGTAGCCTCCATAGCCGGTGGCCCTGTTGGAGGTTGCGAAGGTTTAGCAGTAGTGAGGAACTATGCAAGGGTTGCTTGAAGAGTGGGATCCATAAGGATCTGGGAAAACTCAAAGGGGAGCTTCTGCATATGTCTTGAGAGGGCCTTAGGCATGGATGGAGCGGGTATTGGTGTCGGCCTTGCAACTAACAGGAGTGATGTAGTCGGTGACATGGCAACAGAGGAAGGAGGAGTAGTCATGGCGGAGGAAGAGTCAATTACAATTATAGGCTCAGTCGAAGGTGAAGGGGAAAGATGGACAGAGATGTCCACCGTCGGTGGGGATGCAGCAACAATGGCCAAGGAGGTAGATGATGGGGGAGCCAAAGCAGGGAGAGCCAAAATAGGTTTTATTTGATCAGTACCTTTTGCCTCTTCTTCTAAGATTAAGGGCTGCTCCGTGGTGCCTTCTGTTTGCTTAAGCCTCTTAGAAGGTGAGCCCCCTGGATCCTTCCTTGTATAAACCTTGGGGTCAGGAGACTGCTCCATTTCTATCTCTTTCCTCTTCTTGGATCTGGTAACTGGAGGAGACTTAGACATCCCGCCCGTTGAAGTGGTGGCAGCAGTGTCCTCTGTAGCGCTTGGTTCACTTTTGAGTCCTTCGTACGTCAGGACCACCCCTTGTTGTTTTAATCGAGCCACTCATCCATCAACCCACTCCTTGGTATGGGTGAAGATTAGCTTGGTTATAATATCGAGGTGATCGAACTCTTGCTCATCCCAGTCTATTGTTGGTATCGGTAAATTGGTGACTACGGGATACCTGGTGTCCCTTATGGTGCTTTTGTCCTCTTCGACTTGATCTGGTATGGGAAATGGTTGCACCTTTCTTATAAAATGCGCAGTCATCTGCATATAGTGCCTTGCCCATACTTCCTTATCATCCTGACAATCCCCCCAAAAGTCTTTAATGTGGTGCAGGTGAGAGAACCCCAATCCTAGTGCTTTCCTTACATGCCCATATGGGTCCATTCGCGGGTGAGCAGTGTGCAGGTGAAAATGAAAGTCCTTCAATTCTTTCTTAGAGTTACCAATGCACTGGGAAGTTTGTAATTTATACATGCCCTGACCAAGGGTCATGGGATAAGAGATCCCTACTATGTGTTTGCCACTGAAGACTGCCTGTATGTGTTGGAGCTGCCGAGAAAGCTCCAATAGGATGATCCGATCGTTTGGGTATCAAGGCAACTTGTTTGGCCTTTCGGTGAAGCCTTGGGAATGGATGTATGTGAACTTTGGATATTGGATGAAGAGGAAGGCGTACTGCTTTAAGAATGCCCAGGCGTTATGGGAAACCTTCCTCTCAAAATCCCCGACAATCATTCTGATGATATGGCCAATGAAGGCGTCATTTACCCTACAATTTTCCTTCTTGAAGTTTCGATACTAGTGTTTGGGGTATCTGTCATAGGCCTTCAATCTTCAACCCTGCTCCCCATCAGGTGCCACAAAAAATCCATTGTATTGTCTCTGATCTGTCAAGGAGTAGACGAGATATGAAGTCATGTAGAGCATGGAACTCTTCTTGACATTGACAGACTGCTCATGGAAGCAGTCACTTATTATACCTCCGCAGTAGAACGAAATCTTTGTGGTGACGTCCTCATTCCCACAAAGGATCTATTCGATGAAGTATACCATCCATTCCTGAAAGAAGACAGTCGTAGGGAGGCCCATTACCCTCCTTAGCATTGTGACCAAGTCATGGTAATCTTCGTGGAAGTCACTGCAGAAGAGTTCATGAGGAACCTTCGCAGCGCTGCCCCATTTTTATTTAAGCCAATGCTTATTTATTAACCTTTTGCAGCCTACCAGGTTGTCATTCCATGCTGCCTGGCATTCCTCTATGGTAGGTGTTTCCATTTCTTGAAAAGTGGGGATATGGAAGGTCTATGTGATTCCTTCATCCGACATGTCAACAAGAATGTTACCTTTCCTATCAACAATTGTCCTCGTGTCGGGTTGATATGCCTGTCGACAAGCCATGACCAATTCAGGGGCCACGAGGGATGGAGGGAAGCCTGCAACTTTTGTAATTCCACTTTGTCTGATCAGCCTCATGTTCTTGGTCATCGGATTGACCCTGACCCTTTGTGTAAACTCATCAATCTTGACATGGCCAATATTGGTATCAGTGATTTCCTTCCAATCTATGGTAACCTTCGAGTATAGGGGTTCACCCTAGAACTGGTATTTCATTTGGTCCTCGTCTTCTCTTCCTTGAGGATTTTTGCTTGACTTCTTTCCTTTGTCCTTTTTGATGGTTACCCCTGAAGGTCCCGCACCCGATTCCATATATTCTACAAGCAAAGGAACAGTTAGTGCAATTGATCATGAGAATATTTATGTTTATGGTTCAAAAGTATCATAACAAAGAGGGCCAAATTTAAGCACATGGGTCAAGATTAGATTTCAAATTTGAGTTTATTTGGATCGATTTAGGAGCATCTAGAGGTATGAGGCCAGAAAGCTATCCAGATTTGGTTGTTTGGAATGTCCGAGCAAAAATGGAGTTCTGGGAGTTGAACCCCAGGATCCAAGACCTAACAGGTCCAAGGGCGGTCGACAATTTTGCAATTTTTAAGTGTTCGGGTCCAAGGGGTTGGGATTTCATCGTGCTTTCGCTATTCGAGATGACGATCATCGGGCAGAAGTCTAGAGGGGGGTGCCTGGCAGGCTGGACCCAGCATCAGGGTCAGACATTTGATTTTCACTATGAGTTTTCATGATGAGCAAGGAGGAGAAGCCCAGAACTCAGAAGGGCGGGCACAAATTTCCACTTTCAGAACAGCAGAGGAGGAATGGAGTTCCGAAGGCTAGAGCCTGGAAGGGGCAAGGTCATTCTTAGTTTAATGCCAGATTCCCAGTGGCACATGGAAGCTCAAGGCCTGAGAGGCGGAAGGCCACTGAGGATTTTCCATTTGAAATCTATCTTGTATACAGATGGTCGAGGGGACACCGGGGCTCGAAGGGAAGAATTCCATGCGAAGGTTCAAAGTTAGGGACGGTGAAATTTGCACAAAGTTCTGAAAGGCAGGACCCGACAACGATGAGGGCGCCGAGGCTCACCGGTTGGAAGCCCCTGTGGTAAAAGATCATCTAAGACCCGCAACACGGGAAGACGCCGTGTGCTCACTGCTTGAGATGGCGAAGGCCCCACGGAAGCTCATGGATGGAAGTCCATGGGCCAGGACCTGGGAACCTGGAGGGCGCTTGGTAAATACCAAATGCAGACGACGAAGGGAAAGGTGGGCCTCGGGGCTTAGGTGGACGGGAAAACTTCACCGTTTGATACAGCGGCATCTTCGCGGATTTTCGGACATAGAAGTCCAGCGGCTCGGGCCCGAAGATCCAAAACGCCGACCAGATTTATGTTTTAAGTTTTCAATCTTGACAGCGGGGGAAGGACGGAGGTCCGATGATCTGGGCCCGAAGGGTCAAATTGTCGTTTGGAAAATGTTCATTGTTTTCAGTTTTCAACCGCCAAGAGAGGACCCAGACCCAGAGGGCATGAATGCCCCTCTATGAAGAACAACCACGTTGAAGTGAAGCTCTAGATTGATCACGAGGGTACTTTTTAGGGTTTTCTCAACTTTTTAATACATGGGTTTTGTGCGTTTTATCATATTTAACCTTCCTAATGTATTTTGGATCTGGGTTCCTCGTCACTTTAGGTTTAAAATCATGAAAAAAAACTCAGGGAGGGAAAACGATAAACCTACCTCAGAAACTCGATGTGGTAAGGTGTGGGATCCACTAATGGTCAGCAAGGTGACGACAGTAGGTGCAATGGCAACGATCGACGGAGGCGGTGGAATCCATTGGCAAGTTATCTAATCACGTGCAACACTGAAAAGTGAGAATGACAGGTTTGGGCAAGATATTTATACCCCAACCACCATTAATGGCTTCATTAAATGCACGTACGATGAGTAATTAGGTTGGTGGATTCAAATTCCCGGACGGCGGCGGGAGGTCCGAGGTTCGGTGACTGGGGAGGCTTAGAGCAGCAACCGTTTTAGAAATTTTGACTTTGAAATTACCGACGGAAACAGGAAGGTCAGGGCCTGAAAGGCAGAGTTCCACCAGAGGTCTGCCATCAGGAATGGTGAAACCCTCGCGGAGTTTCGCAAGTGGAAGTCTAGAGGTACGGGCTCGACATGCTCGAAGGCAGCCACAACTTTTGAAATTTCCAATGAACGAAGATGAGGGGGCCAAGACCCGGGACCCGGGAAGGCAGAAGTCATCCACCATTCAGGATGGTAGACATGATGAGGAAACCCAACTAGGGAAACCCGAAGGGGTGGGACCGACTGGGTTCAAGGTTGCTAGCAGAGGCAAACTGCCAGAGAGACTCCGCAAGGCACCATAACTTAACAAAATTAAAAGGGTGGAGCTCGGTCAACTTATGATAAAACTTTGGAGGTATGCTGACCACCTAAGAGACCAAAATGGGGCATGCAAAATTAGGTGACATCAAAAATGACCTGACAAGGCTAAAGAAAAAGAGGGTCCTTGTTCCAAACGGGGCATGTGTGCTGAGGGCACAACAAATGGTGACTCCGCTGGGAAACACTCCCGAGCATTCTAAAGATAAATATTCATCCAAGACCCAGAGTTTTTGGTTTCGCAGACCAAGAGTGGGCTTCCAAAGGTGAACTGGGAGAACAGGATCCTTAATTGGGTCAGTTTATAGGACATCTCAGAAGTGTGTGCAGTGAATTTATTCCTTTTTGTGGGATGGTAGCCAAGGGCTTCTAATTCAACCGAGCAAACTACATAAATCATCCAACCCCAAAATTAACTTGGACATTGCTCCATTGCCAGTCAAGCGTCCATAGCCCTGACGGAGTTATCATTGCAATCCCACGGATATTGCTCTACTGTTGGCCAGGCGTCCATAGCCCCGGTAGAGTTATCCGCACACCCATATGGTCGCTTAAATTTTAGATTTCCTTTTCTCTTTTGTTTTGATATTTCTTTCAATGTAGATTTTTAGATAAATCTTTTGTTCGACCAGGTAAGCACTGAAGCCTACAATGGGTTTGGGACCACAGTGGTCACTGGAGCAGACTTAAGATTTTTTCATTCACTAGGGTGTCATAGCAACCATGGTTCAGTCCTTTAGAAATGATTATTATGTGTTTTGTGTGAGATCTAAGATATATGTAAAGGGATCCAACCAAGGGTCGAGTTTGAAGGCTGAGTTCAAACAAGGAAATCATTCATGTGAAGCCTTTAGAGACCAATGGTTGAGATTGAATGTTTAGCCAAAGAACACAAGGATGAACAATGAAGTGAACCATTCATCAAGTGAGCACAACCACCACAAAGGAGGTGGGGAACATCCTTTCGAAACAAAACTACCGGGGAGAAAAATCGAAAAGAGCGAGGCAAAACAGGAAGACGCAAGCAAACCAAAAAGGGAACCTACCCTAACCTATATACAAATATTTACAAAGAAGAGCTCGGACGAGCTCAAGCCTGGAACTAATGCTTCAGGTGCTGCCCATTGACCGGCAAAGGGAAATTTTCATTGGTTAAGGTCTTTAGGTGGAAGGCATTGTCTCCCAAAATCTCAGCTATTTGAAAGGGGCCAAGCCAAAGCTTGTTGAATTTGTTGAAACCTTTCATACTAGGCTTTAAGAGCTTGCTTCAATCCATATAAAACCTTCTTCAATTTGCAGACCATATCTGTTTGATCTAGAAATTGAAATCCTTATGATTGTTCCATGTAGACCTCTTCTTCTAGCTCACCATTTAAAAATGTGGACTTGACATCCATCTAATAAACTTTGAAATATTTATGAGCAACAAATGCTAAGAACATCCTAATAGATTCCATTCTTTCCACCAGAGAAAAAGTCTTTTGAAAATTTATGCCTTCTACTTGTGAGTAGCCCTTACACATAAGCCTTGCTTTATTTCTGACCATTTTTCCATTCTCATTCAACTTGTTTCTGAATACCCACTTTGATCCTATTATGTTTTATTTTCTATTCTAGGGACCAATTCCCAAGTTTTATTCTTCTCAATTTCCATAATTTCTTCTTTCATAGCTTCCATCCAATGTTCATCTTTACATGCTTCACTTATAGTCTTAGGTTCAATCTCAAAAAGTAAACATAGATTTATCTCACCAACAACAACTTTGCTTCTTGTCAATGCTCCTTTTGTCTTATCTCCAATGATCTAACTATCTGAATGATTTTTCTACACATAGTTAGGTGTCTTAGGGGACACCATCGAAGCTTCTTCTTCTTCAGTCTTCTTTTCTTCCTCATCCTTTTCTTGTTCTTCCATAGCTTCTTCAATCCTTACGCAATCAAGTTCATTAGACAAATATTCATCAACTTCAATTGAATTCTTTATTGCTTCATCAACCCTGACAGTTTTGCTTTCTAAAATCTTCCTTGGTCTTTTATTGAAACATCTGTAGGCTTTGCTTCTTGTAGAATATCCAAGAAAAATACCTTCATCACTTCTAGCATCAAACTTCCCTAAATTTTCTTCATCCTCTTTGATATAACATTTTCTTCCAAATACCTTGAAATACTTAATAGTAGGAATTCTTCCACACCATAGCTCATAGGGGGTCTTAGTACTATTAACTCTTGCTTGAACTGAATTGAACACATAAATAGTAGTGTGAATAGCTTCTCTCCAGTAAACTTCTAGTAATCCAGCTTCAGTCATCATTGATCTAGCAACTTCAATTATTCTATTCTTCCTTTCAACAACTCCATTATGTTGAGGAGTTCTTGGAGCAATTATTTGTCTTCTTATTCTGTGATTTTCACAAACATATTAAACTCATGGGAGGTGAATTCACCACCTCTGTCAGACCTTAAGCATTTTATTCTCAAATTTACTTCATTCTCAACCATATCTTTGAATGTCTTGAATCTATCTAATGCATCAAATTTCTCTCTAAGAAATGTAACCCATGTATACCTAGAATAAACATAAATCATAATCATAAAGTACATTTCACCTTGCAGACTTCTCATTCTTGTAGGACCACAGAGATCGGTGTGAATTAAATCCAATAGTCTAGTAGTACATTGTTCCTTTGATCTGAAGTTGTTTCTTTCTTGCTTTCCAAACTAGAAATTCCTACAAATAGCATTAATAGGCTTTGTAATCCTTGGTAAATATTTCACGACTTTTACTACACTAATCCTCACCAGATTATCAAAATTTATATGACAAATTCTCAAATTCCACCACCAACAATCATTAATCTAATTCATAAAGCAATGTCCATCAACACCTTTAAGTTGACATATATTTCCTTCAAACTTCTTTCCTACGACAATCACTATTTTGGATCCTTTACTAATTTCATATCTCTCATTTTTAAATGCAATATTATGTCCTTTGCTACACATTTTTCCAACACTCAAGAGATTATTCCTTAATCCCTTAACATAGTAGACATCATTAGTATTATTCTTTCCATCAAAACTTATAGAACCTATCCCACAAATATTAGCACCACTATCATCTCCAAACATAACTAAGCCTCCATCATATTTTTCATGTTTAACAAACTTACTCTTATCACCGGTCATGTGATGTGAATAGCCACTATCAACAACCCAACAATTATTTTCCTATTTAGCATGTAAGGAATAGATTATAGTATCTTTGTCTTTCTCTTTCTCTGGAAGACATTCTTTCACCTATCTTTCAGAATTAGCAGAAGTAGGTTCATCTTTTATAGCCAAGAACAAGAATTCATTGTCATAAAGATCTACATAATTATATTCCTGATAAGAAATACTAGCATTCTCATTCACATAATATGTTGTGTTGATCTTCATACCTTTGTTTCCTTACTCAAATATTTGTTTGTTCTTCTTAGCTCTTTTTGGACATCTTGAAGAATAATGACCTATTCCTGCACAACCAAAGAATTTAAAGGGTAACTTACCTTCATACTTTTCGAAGCCTTTCTTCATCCTTCTCACAAAGTTAGCTTCTACTTCATTGGGAATTTCTTCATCTGGATCTTCCACTCTTGTAACCTTGAAAGCAATATCTAATTTGGATCCATTTCTCAAATTTGGCTTTCACAACTCATAAAATGTCATAGTTCCCACTAACTAATTTTTAGTGTAGGTGTTGTAGTCTATATGTTCTTCAATAGTAGATACCTTTTCACTGTAAGCATAAAGGAGAGTTCTAAGAATATTCTTTACAATCCTAGATTAATCTATTGTAGCACCAAGTCCTCACAATCCACCTACCACTTCATCCACTCTTTGTACATAGGATTTAATGTTCTAATCTTCAGACATGTGCAGGAGCTCAAACTGTCTCCAAATTATGCAACTTTGTTTCTTTGACCTTTTCATCTCCTTCATGAACCTTTTCTAAAGCATCCCAAACTTCTTTAGCAATATTTAGATTTTGAACTTTAATCAACTCATAATGTGCAAGACTATTCTTCAAAATGAAATTTGCCTTATTGTTCACTTCATGTGCCTTGATTTCATCAATTGTATTCAAACCATTAGCAAGAGGAATGTAAGGATTCTTGTAAGATTTCTCAACATCATATCCACAATACTCTAGATATTTTTCCATCACTATTTTCTAGATAGCATAACTAGTTCCATCAAATTTTGGATACTCAAAAGTTATCTTGCCTACCATTCTAAACCTTCCTTAAGTGGTTAATCTCTTTTCCAAGGAACCAATCTCTAATACCAATTGTTGAGCAAGACAACTGAGAGGGGGGATGAATCAGTTGTCAAAAACTTTAGCCTTTAAAATTTTCACCATAAATTAGGTCAATCACAAATCCTTTATTTTGCTAATCTGATTAATGATTACATGCAAAGGTAGAAATTGAAAACCATCACACACACAATAACACCAAATTTATGTGGAAAATTCAATAAGAGAAAAAACACGGTGAGGATTATCTCAAAATATAGAGAATATCAAAATTGATTACAAAGGCTTACTTCCAAAAAAGGACTCACTATCCAAGAAGGGTTAACCACTTGGAAGGTTCGCTGCCACACATATACAAAGAAGATAGAAGATATATGTTAATAGAGAAGATAATCTCAATGCAATAAATATTTTCACTAGAATACACTCAACCAATTGCAAATATGCATGAATGATAGAGTACACCTTCAGATCACTACTTTTAGAAACTCGACAACTAGAATTCACATTGATCTTCTAAACTCGCATCACATACACATTGATTCACATCTATTTCACATCTTTCTTGCTCTATTTCTTTGCATCACTCTTGTACCTCTTTCACTATTATCTCATCCTGTATGTATACCATCTTCAACTTTGAAACAAGTCGGTCATCCATTATTTAAATTTAAATTAGGTCAGTGTCAAAACATTCTAGTGTGGAATTAGAATGAGGTAAACCCAAACAAATGCTTGATGAGGACCCAAATAAGTCCCAAAATTCTTTGTGAACTTTGAAACTAGTGTTTAACACAAGGTTGGAAAACCCAGTGTAAAACACATAGAATAATTAAACGCACACAACCCTTAACATGATCCAATCCTTCTAGAAAAAAAATATCTTCAACACGATGATAATAGCTTAACTCTAGAACCACAAGATATAAGACTAATCCAAGAAGAAATCCAGAGCAACTCATTCTCCTTAAGCTTAGCCAAAAAATCTAAAAAACACAGTTCACAAGTAGTGAACATAACTTTCATTATACAATGATCTGGAAACCCAAAATCTAGATATAGAAACTTTCAACAACCATGATCAACATATCTGAACTAGACGAATGTAGGAGTAAATCCCAGAGAAAAACCCAAAGAAAAAACTGAATACCTGCAATCATTCTTTATTATAATTTTCTCAATATCCTCAACATATACAACCAATAACCTGCATTCATGACATCTATGACAATAGGAACAAATTGATAACCACTTAACTAGTTGAAATCAATGACAACACCTTCATTCTTGCAAAAAATTTACTTCGATGTCTTGATGTAGAAGAAGATCAACCACCCTACAAGAGTTACATGAAGGAATTTGTGGGTCCCACTCTAGTGGATCTAACCTAGCACAAAATTTACTAAGAATAGGATACTATTGGCCATCAATAGAGCAAGGAGCTATTTCCTACACAAGAAAATGTCACCAATGTCACCAGCATAGTGACCTAATTCACACACCAGCACAAGAGCTAAGACCTATCATGACATCATGGCCTTTTTCCCAATGGGGATTAGACTTGGTAGGCAATATCTTCTTCCAATGGGAATAAGTTCATTATTACCACAACTGAATACTTCATGAAGTGGATAGAAGCAATTCCATTAACCTAAATCACCGATAAATAGATATCCAAGTTCATCTTGAATTATCTAATATGTTGTTAAGGAATTCCCCAAACCTTCATAATGAACAATTAGACCCTATTCAAGAACAAATATGTCAAAGAGCTCTATTCCAAGTTCTCTATCTAGCATAGATTCTCCATGCCCTACTATCCCCAAGGAAATTGTTAGGCTGAATCATCTAACAAAACCATCCTGAAGATACTAAAAAATACTCTTAATGATGCCAGTCATGATTAACATCTACAATTGAACCCAATCCTATTAGCTTACTGAACTAGTATTCGTACACCTACAAGTGCCACACCTTTGTCCTTAGTCTATGCATTTAAGGTTGTCTTACCTATCAAATTTGAAATCCCCTCATTGTGAATATCACTAAAGACATGGTCAACAATGAAGAGTACCAGTGTCCAATTTGAATGAGTTGTAACTCTTAGATGAAAGGGATCTAAGTGTGTCAAACCATCTTCAGGTTTATCAAAATTGACTCAAAAAAAGCTACAATAAAAAGATCAAAAACAAAATTCAGATTAGTGACTTGGTACTCAAAGAGAATCAAAAGGTACAACTGAATCAAGATGGCAAAGGTAAGTTTGAACCCAACGGATTAGGCCCATTCATCGTCACAACAAGCTATGGCTCTGGAGCATATCAGTTGGCTACTCCTAAAGGGGAACCTTTACCCGAACCATTGGACAATAGCCATCTTAAAAAGTTTTGTACTTAAACAAATCAAAGTACCCCAAGAAGAAGGTTAAAAATCTAAAAGAATCAAAAAAATTAAAAAGATAAAAAAGCAAAAAAACCAAGAAAAATAGTAAAGAGAAATAAAACGTTCTTTAAGTGAAAACCACTTTGTGGCACTTCTAGAATAGGTACCATAGTGAAAACCTAGAAAATAGGAGCTACATTAGAATAATACTTGCGTCATTATCTATCAACACTATCTAAGGTGCCCACCCATTTTTCCCATAATAAAACGTGTCCAACCATGGCTCGATGATTGATTAAGTATTGAATCTTGTTGCACCATCAACATCTATCTCACCTAGTGAAGGTAATCTTGTTTTGATGTGGGGGAAACTTCCTAAAACTGGTAGTCGATTGGATCCTTGTACATCCCATCATGGTTGAAAACTATCAAAATAAAAAACATTCAAAGAATAAACAAAATCAAAACAAATTCAAAAACATCAAAATCCCAAAAACATGTTATGCTTTGATTCAACACTATTCAAACTATGTGGTCTTTGTGTGTATAAAGTAGGAAAGGATTATTATCCCTTGAGGCCTTAGGTTAGTCCCCTTAGGTGTTGTAGACATAGAAAATATATAGATTGATATCACACATCCGATCTTGATCTACTAACACTAGTTTTTCCTAAATCATCCCCATTTCTAAACTTTTAATCTAATAACCTTTATTTGATTAAATTCATCACATTTCATCTCTTAATTAAATAAATCAATTTTATTTTGTTAGGTCATTATCTCTCATTAATTAAATAAAACATTTTATTTAATTAATTCCTAAATCTCTGTTTTAATTAAATAATTCATTTTATTTAATTAAATCTCTATAGTTCTTCTATTAAATTAAATAAGTCAAACATTTATCTAATTTAATCAAACATCACCCCCTTTGGTTAAATAAATCAAAATATTTATTTAACTAGGTCTTAGTCATTTTCATCTCTTTTTGATTTATTTCAACCCACAAATCTAAATCAAATAGTCAAATCACCTAATCTCCTTTTAAATTAATCAAATCATGATTAATGCTAATCCTAATCACTCAAATCCTCTATATTTTTCAACTTGCACATGAAAATCAATTTAATTGATTTATAAATCATCTAATTTCATTCAAAAAAGGCATCCAATTGGGAATATTCCTCAAATTTGAAATCTCCCCCCAAAATGACTTGTCCATCCAACAAAGCATTTAAAGCTCTTACATTGTCTCTTACATGTCTCCCACTTGGCATTTAACTCATCTTTCATCCCCCCAAACATGTCATTTCATCAAATTCAAATTTCAAACTTGCACATTGATCAAAATGTGCTCAAGCTTCCTCCATTCACATGTTGACAAGTGGCACAATGCCATTGGTTCATCTTTTATCCCACATCCTTCCTATTTCTCATTCTTCAATCACTCTTTCTTATAAATAGAGAGATTCTTTATTGTATTGATCATCCACAATTTGAGTAAACTTACTATGCTCAAATATTTAGCAATCTTCATCCATATTTTTGAATTTGTAGCTAGGTTATGCAGATTTTTGTCTTGAAGCACACATCACTCTTCATCAAAGTGGATCACATTCTTCATCACACCATCAAAGCTAGCATTGGATTTGGGAAAGGGCCAATTTTCACATCAAATTGGCACCAATTCCCCCATGGGATCAAGAGTTTTCATTGTCTTCAATAGGATTTAGTTTGCTTTCTTGTTCTTTTATCTCATTCTTGCTTTATTTCCTATTTGAAACTTTGCTAATGGATTTCATGGGGAATCCTTGTTCTTACTTGCATATGATCTCTTAATGTATTCTTTTGTTGTGTTTTGTAGGTATTTGGATAGGGGTTCGATAGGTGTCTATCATGCTTTCTTTCAAATTAGTCAAAAAATTCAAAATTCAAAACATTCAAAAACAAAAAATCCAAAAATAATTAAAAAGCAAGAAAATCAAAAACATGTTCTTATCAAACCAAGAAAACTACAAGCCTCTACGTGTACAACATTGGAAAGGCTTATATTTGCTAAGCCCCCAAGGCCCTAGGTTAGTCTCCTCAACAGAACAAAATAATTGCATCATATTATTCACAAAATCAAAAAGGTTTTACTTCCATCATCACCAACCGTGATAAATTTTTCATACATAATAAACGATCCTCACACTCACCCTTTGACAATGCAAACAACAAGCAAATCAAACATCAAAATCAAAAATTCCAAATTGAAGATTGAAATTATTAGACAACTATAGAGATAAAACAATGCCTAAGTATAGACTAACATACCCGCTTGAAAATCATATCAACAAATCCTAAACATGAGTCTTAATGGATAAAACATTCCTATGATAGACATCATAAATGGATTTCATCATGAAACATCACCAACAACTATGACAAGTGATATGAAAACATTGTTTATCTTTTTATAGTCTTATATTTTTTATTTATCATAATACCACATTCCCAAGATCTCTTGAGAATGTCCATAAGATTTTAGAGAAGAAGGAATGGTGGTATTAACTATCAATTTTTGTTAGTTCTATTTGTAAGATGTTTTTGTGATACTACCATGGTGAATATTTTCCTTGTTTCATGTATGGAAGTTGTTTTGAGGCAATTCGTGTAGTGATTACATATTAAGTATTTCATACCTCTCTATGTAACTAGTCTAAATTTTTTTAACACAACTCCACCATATATCCTAACATGTTTTTCATATGTCTGGTATGAACAAGAATATTCTTTGTATACCGAGTCAATTTCCATGCAATGGATACAAAGCCACCTTGGTTATTAATACCCTTGTGCATCATGTATGTTTGCTACATCAAAAAGGATTGTTAAAGATATGAAGCCTCTATGCAAAGAAAAAGCAACTCATCAGTAAATAACAACATCAAATTTATATCCATCATCCAATATTTCTTCTAACTAACAACATCCATCCTGCATCACAATAACATTAGTACCACATCCATCTTGCATTCACAATTTTGTCAATAACATATCATGACCATAATAAAGAAAATAATACATCATGCATCATATATAATCATATATCACATATATAGGATATCATCATCTATCATATATAAACATCGATCATATACATAATAAAACATCATATATCATATAGATATATTGATCATCCATCCACCCACGTCATATGCATATATTAGAAAAGTACAAAAAAAATTATAAGCATACATCACCATCCATAATCATCACATAAAAGTTAATGAGGCTGAGTTGAAATGTGTATATCTCATATATATCATCATATAAACATGTGTGATATCATAATACAAAATGAAACATATATACGAGGCCTCAGTTGGCCGATGAATGTATATACAGAATCATATCTACAATATAAGTATCTGAACAATAAACATCATAAAGATCAAGAATAAATAACTCCTACTGCCCGGTCAGAGGTGGAGATCTCTGATGGTCATGGATCGGTGTGAAGAAGGTTGGGGCATAAGTAGCAGCTGATATGGCTGCATCATTGACTAATCACTAGAATCGGCTACAATAATACTTGTAATAGGCTTACCGAACCTGGGACATCTACATGTCATGGGATAGAAACCTCATAAAGAGTGATAATAACTAGAATCCCTCATATAATGGTCCCACTCTGCTCTGAGAGCATCATGCTCTAACCTAAGTGTATCCTTCTCAGCTATAATGACCTATAATTGTGCCTTGGTAGAATGACATCACCACTCCCAATGTCTCGCTCTACTCTAAATTTGTCCCTCTCCTACCTAGCTATATCTCGCTCAGTTGTCAAAGCTACAACTTGAGCCTCCACAGCCTATCACTGGACTACTTCCACATCTCTAGCAACTGTCAACTGTATTATTTGTGCTATCACTATTGCATCACCAGGTGGCAGAGGAGAACTGAGAACCTATGCTTGATCCTGCTACATAGGATCATCCTTTCCATCTTGTTGCTCATCCTTTCTAACTCTGTCAAGTTGCTCCATAGTGATCTTGACTTGTTATCTCTCTCCTCGATGGTTGGTAATCCCTACTCTCCCAATGGATGGCACATCACTAGCAAGATCTATGAAACTTAGAGGAATCCGTTGAGCCCACCACTGATCATAATCTAGGGTTGTCCCAAGATCTACAAGTCCAATAGGATATCATTATCTAAAGGGGACAAGTGCTCTAAATTCCACAACTGTTGCATCATGATCTTCCTACAACCCCCACACTCGGACCTCTTAGGTGGTCTTTCCAAAATGGGCCTAGTAATCATTGTCAAAATGACTCTATCTCTCGCTGAACTAGGGAAACAATCGATCAAGTAAATACCACTCAAGAAAATAACAAACACGACCAATCAACCATCATGTCTATCTACAAAATGAGAGTTTCTCTTGGTCATCATGCCAGGCATCACATTTTAACCATAGTCTCCAAAAAAAGTAGGCATATCATCTATCATGTGGCACCAGTAAGGTAGCTACTCGAGCCAAGTATAATGTAGAAAATCACCATATCTATACGAATAAGGATCCTCTAGATCCCAATCCAAAATTCCATTAGGCCCAGTAACTAGGATATGCTCCCATTCCCATATGTCAAGTAATGTCATACTAGAAAAAATGGAACTACCTGCTTGATAGGTGACCTCATGCATGTCTTTATAAATATGAGAAAGGAGACATGGACCCCATGAATATCTAGTACCATGCTCAAATATATGCTCAATGCATACACCCCAACCAATGGGAAGTTGACTACCTCACTAACCAAGAATGATTAGCCTTGAAACCAAAGCACAGAGAACCATTGAAATGGGATCCACTCTACCAATGAATGGAGACAGGTCTATCTTTGACTCTCAAACCCAAAGATTCCTAACATTAAGGACTCAACACATATCACATGTACCTTGTCATCTAGAATAGGTCAAAAGATCTCCATGAATCGATACATGAAGGATCCTCCATGCATCCTCTAAGGTGATGGTTGCCTCACTTGTAGCTAAGTGAAAGGATGATGTCTCAGAGTGCCATCGCTCCATGAGGGTGGTCATCATAGCTCTATGGCATCTAATCATGGGCATGTAGCAAATGTCATAACCCCATAGAATCTAGAACATCTTGCTCCAACTCATGGAACCTAGTGATCAAATCAAATAGATCTCATGGTCGTTACTCCCTCGAATACAGGGGTTTGAGAACTACCTGCAACTATTCAATCCATGATGTTAAAAATTTTCTACAAAAACACAAAATAAGCCTCACATTACAAACAAATTGACTCAAAATTCCAAAAAAGAAAAAGGCAGTGACTATTTTGTTGAGAGTAGTAAATAAATTTAAAAGCATTAAAATTGTCAAAAGTGAATATATTTCTCAAAAGTGAACAATTTCATCAAATGCGGCCATTTTGAAACAAAAAGTCAAAAGTGAAACTTTAAATCAAAAGTGGAAACAAAAGTGCAAAACTATATCAAAGGTGAACATCTCACTCAAAAGCAGCATAGATATAAACATCAATAACAGTCATTTCGATGCAAAAGCATGAAATTCATGAACCTACCTCTATCGCCTAATTTGTCTTCCTGTATTAATTACTCAAAAATAACAAGATGAAAACAAGAAAGGAAAGGGTACATACAGGGGCACCAATGCCAATAGGTCGCTTGAACTCATGAACTGCATATGTGCAATGTGGGGCTCCTCAAATCCTTGCCATAGCTCCTCAACAATCACAAAATCATGAAATCCAGAGGCAAGAAATTACTATAGGCTCAAAATGAAAATGACAAAATTAAACCCTAATTACCTATTTTAACCCCCCAAACCCTAATTTTTTAGTTAGGAAAGCCTCCTAATTTGATATTAGGAGCTCCTAGAAACATCTAAACTATTAATGAGGATCCTATAAGGTTAATTTTTCATCTTTTATGCATCTGAACTAAAATAAAACATTATCGCAAACCTGACCTAAAAATTGATATTCTCAGCTAACCTCTTGAGAGGGCATCCCAGTATCCTACCATATTTTTGCTGATCGTAGGTGATGTGCCTATAGCACACAAGCCCCATTCAGAATGAGGAGCCTCTCATTTTTTTCCTTTGCTAGGTCACTTTTTACCTTTGCCTCACTTTGTGTGCCCCTTGATTTGAGTTCCAGATGGTCAAGGAGTTCTAAAATCTTCATCTTAACTTGACCAAATTTCACCACCCTAGAAATCTTCAAATCTTTTTTGCAAAGTTCCTCTAGCATTTTTCCTTAAGTCTTTAAGGCATGCACCTTTTGCACCCTGTGGGACCACCTATGTGGGTTTCCAAACCCTCTTCACCATTTCTACGGTGGTCAATTCGAGGAGTCCACCTGCCTTGCGGTCCCTGCATCCCCCATCGTCGCCCCATTACCAAACCATCAAATGACCAACCTCATTGGCCACCTTATAGGCATTCAATGTGGGTAATTAATGTCTGAATTCCTATATATAGCAAATGGCTCACTTGTCATTTTCATTCCACCAATTAGAGAATTTTCAGAGCACCTCCTGCTTCCACCGCCTTCGCACCTACATCACTTTGAGGACAATTTTGAACACTTCCTCCTTCATGCATCATCGGGTTTTCCAAGTAGGTTCGTTGTTGCCTTAGCTACAATCCTTGGAATTATTTTTTTGTAAATTTTTGAAAATCTTAAGAAAGAATACCCAGAAAATCTCTACGCAGTTGGTTAAGAATGAAATCTCGCACAAACCCATGTCACAAAACATGAGAATCCTTCAAAAATCAGCCATTTAGCGCCATGTGGGACTTGACCCTTCATCCACCATTCTTGACTAAGGCACTCATTCCCTTCTGGCCCGTAAGCTTACCTTCATTATCGAGTTAGTATACTGGATGTCACACTTGAAAACCTTGGCCATCACCCTTAGTGGACCCGCTTGTGCAGATGGACACCACCTCTTTGCCGCCACCATCAAACTAAATGAAAATCCTAAGTTAAAACAGAGATTCTCACAACTCATGTGGGTCTACTCGTGTAGGTTTCCACTTACAGGTGACACCCTTGCTTTCATTGTTCCTCAATGGTTGTTTGACCTCGACCTTCCACCTTGCGGGCCCCACAAGATACAAGTCTATCACCTTTGTTGGTTACTAAACCCTTTCGTTTGTGGGCCATCCTTGGTGGATCTCGGCTACTTCTT
Source organism: Sequoia sempervirens (assembly GCA_007258455.2). Classification (NCBI taxonomy): domain Eukaryota; kingdom Viridiplantae; phylum Streptophyta; class Pinopsida; order Cupressales; family Cupressaceae; genus Sequoia; species Sequoia sempervirens. Next base: position 615,471,513 of record VDFB02281492.1, on the reverse strand, counting down.
TGTCATCACTTTAATGACCATCAAAAATGAAAAATCCTTTGCTCCCTCCTATGTCATGGACCTTGCATCTCCTATCACCGTTTAGATTGCCTGAAAATTGCCTAAGTCTAGATCTCCTCACAAGCTAGGCATTTTCGACTTTTGTCCATGGGCCGCCTCTTCCCCTTCACTGTTTGCAAGCGGCTAGGGATCCATGACAATCCATGTTTTGGAGCTTGTATCATTCATCTCCTCTTGGGCCTCATGTGTGAAAATGATTAAGTGAACTCTAGTGTGGGCATGTCATTATGGGCTGCTACTTGCAACCCAATGATATATGATCTTCATTTGCAAACGGCCATGCTAAGACCACCTCCACCCTACAGGGCTCGATCCCTCTATTTTTGTTTGGCCCTAGCCCTCCCTGAAAAAATAACTCACACCGATCTTCTTGTTGTCTCAACGATGCAGGCTACCATCCATGTGCTGCTGCTCCATCTTTGTCGTTCCAAAACAACTGTCACCTAGCAACACCCTGCAGGTTCCTACCTGCATCACTCTAAATGGGTTAAACTCAAAAGCTAAAATTGAACTGCCCTTTCTACCTATAGATCTTGCAATACAGGACTCTATTTGTGGACTTCCACCATGCAAGTGTCATTCCAAATGACAGAGCTCCAAACTATGATGATGACCCTAGCTTCCACACCCTCTTGACCTGCATACAAAATTATTGAACTAACACCTCTGAAAATTCATGAATGATTGACCCACGTGCCTAAATGCTTTAACACCTTGATTGAACCCTAAATTTGAAATGTAGAGATCTTATTGATGGTGGCCACAGACAAGCTGCCACACCTTCTTTGTCATTTTTGTGTTGCCTTCTTTAGACGACTATCAGCCCAGGAAAACCTGCATTCCTAGGCCCACATTGCTCTATTTTCCCCATATGAACGTCAAACGATGAATTTCAATGAAAATTATGATCTCTTGCAATGATTTACTTTATCTAACATCTGTTTTGTAGGATTTTGCTAATGCTTCCCTTGTTTTTCATGTATGTGCTTATTGTGTCTCTATTTGTAGGACTTGTGGAACCAATTGCAAGATAATTAGGAGCATCCACAAAAAAGGATAAAGGGAAGAATCCCACCAAAGTACGAAGAGGAAAAGAAGATAAAGATCAAATGAAATGTCAATTCCAAGGGGTGGACATCACCTCCAGGGTCACTACAGATTGGAACAAAATTTCAGACACCAACCTTGGACACATAGATATAGATGAGTTTAGGCAATGGGTCATAGTCAACCCAACCACTAACAATGGAAGATCAAAAGAAATGGTCTCACCAAAGCAGTTGGCTTCCCACTCGCTCTAGTAGCCTTAGAACTGGTAATGACATGCAGGGAAGCCTACCATGGGGGAACTTGAAAGATTATTGATCATGAAGATAGAGTGTTAGCAGACTTGTTAGCCCAGTCCATAGGTGATACATTCCATATCCCCATGTTTGACCCTATGGAAGACATTGAAAAGGGGTATGCAAAAACATGTGGAAGATAGACCCACAAGGATGCAAAAAGTTCATCAACCAACATTGGTTAAAAGAGAAGAGGGGTAGTGCTGCTAAGGTGCCCTATGAACTATTTTGTAGTGATTTCTATGAGGACTACCACGATTTGGTGACTCTCCTAAGTAGGGTGATGGGAATTCCTACTGCTTCCTATTTCCAAGAATGGGTGTTTTACTTTATTGAAGAAATCATTAGAGGGAAAACCATTTTCCATTCGGCGAAGATGATCAGTGACAATTTGCATTATTAGTTCATGGAAGTAAAGAAGACGTCATAGCTCTATATGACCTCTTACTTGGTGTATCTCCTAGTGGTGTCATTCCCCTATAAAGGATTATTTGTTGCTCAAATTCCAACTCCAGGAAGGGAGCTAAAAGTGTATGATAAATATCTACAACTGCAATACCAAAACTTCAAGGAGTATCACAGAGTGAATGATTCCTTTATTGGGCATATCATCAGACTTCTTGGGGAAGAGTTCAAAAGGAGAGTTTCGCACAGTTCTCATGTGTTTATTCATATATTTGGGTATCTATTCATATAGTTCCCAAAGTTTACTTATATCAAAATAGTGGGATTCTCTAAAAGGCCCTACAAGGTGCCCCGATACTTGAATGACCAGATGGTCATATTGGAAGTCTCCTAGCAATTACAGAATGCCCATACTCTATTGAGCGATAAGCATAGGGTAGGAATTCCCTACCCTCTCACCTTTGGTCAAGGCATGTATGCTATTCCTGCATTTCAATGCATGAAATACTCAGAGAAGGAAATAGTGGAGTATAATCTAGAGCTCCATACAGCCAAACCTAGGATGGATCCTTATGGAAAATTGAAGAAGTTTGTTGGAAAAGAATATGCCCACCTACCCCACATTAAATACTTATGGTAAAATTTCCATGATGATAAGGAGGTGTGCATTTAGCACTACATGTGTATGACTACCTAATTTGTAAAGTCAATCAATCTCTTCCCAGTGCCTGACTAGATCATGGAAGATGAAGAAACTATCTTGAATCCAAGGTATGATGATGTGGCTAACTTTCCACTACCACTAATATGCTAGGATGAGGACGAGGTCAATGACCTTGATATTTTGACTAAACCTATGGAGAATAGAACCAGGCAGTGGATTGATGCCCAGATCACTCAACTAAAGCTACAAGGGGCTACATTAACATATGGTGAACTTGAAGATGAGATTGAGAGCAATATTGACAATGGGGAAGCTACCACTCTAATTGAGGAAACCACTAAATCTCCTCCAACAGTGTGATCAAGAAAGAGGAAGGAGGTATCAGAGTGACAACCTAGGCCTAAAGTATACTCAAGAAAGCCTACAAAAGGGGAATCCTCTGAAAGGTCCAAGAAGTTGGGAGGGTTTACTGAGATGCCTACAATTCAAGAAGACCCTCAACATGAAGGTGAAGAATAGGTCGAGCACCCTCAATCACCACCTGCCACCTTTGCTCATCCCAGTGCTGCTACCATTTCTACTACTCCTCCCACATTTTAGACACTATCAGTCTCATCCCCGCATGTTGTGGACATCTTTGTCCACTTGGCTTCCACTTTTCTTACAACTCCCATCATGGTGTGGGATTCCTCCTTTGCTACAACCTCTCCACTATCATCCTCTTCATTTTCTCCTTCTACTACAATTCCCTTTCCTACTACAAAAACTATGCCCTCCCTCACTCTACTAGAGGCCTTTGTGAGGAACATGTAAAATATACCCATGGAGATTTTTGGGGTATTAATGAATCCTGTAGTATAAGCTATGATGGCCCAAGTTGTAGTTGGCCTCCCTGTCCCTCCTCTCATAGAGCCACCAAAAATGGAGAGACGCAAGAGGGAGGCTTCCAAGGAGATAGTTGAAGAGTCGGAGGATGATTATTATGAGCACCTTGAGGGCAGAATAAATGTGACTATAGATGAGGTGGCTTATAAAGAGGAAAAGTAGTCACATTCCTCAGAGGAAGATACCGAGGCACTCAATAAGAGGTACATAGTTGAGACCTCATATCAAGAGTTTGAAGAGGAGCTATCACAATAGCTCAAGGATGTCGGTGAAGAAGTTGAACATGAAAGACAACCCTCTGAAGAAAGAGATGATACTAGTAACAAAATGGAGATGATGGAAGAACCTCCATTGGTTGGGAAAGATAAGGGCTTTGTTCAAGAAGAGGAAATCCCTCTTGAGAAAGAAAAAGAAGAGGAGGAGATTGAAACAGAAGAAGAGGAAAAGGACAAACCTAAAGAAGAAGTTGAGCTTAGAAAGAGCCCTAATCCAGAATGTCATGAAGAGCTCAAGCAAGAAGTAGAGAAGACCCCACCAATAAAGGGTGCCACTAAAGAAAGCATAGCCATTTCCAAGCCTAATAAAGATAAGGCTATATTGATCCAAGACTCAGATGAGGAGGAAGAAAGAACAGAGCTTGAAACCCCTGGCCATGAGGAAAAGGAGCCCCAACTTGAGAAAAAAGAGAAAGGTGATCATGAATCACCAGAAGTGGAGTTTTAGATGCTTGATTGGCTATAGAAGTAGCTACAAAAGAAATCCCCCATCCTCATGGATCCAAAGGCCAAGCTTGATCCTATCTTAGCATGAGCACAAATGAAGTCAAGAAAAGAGAAGAAGCCAAAGATTTGCTCCCATATAATAGTTGATGCATTTGGATCGAGAACCATGTAGATCACCACCCCAGTAATAGACAAGGGAGAAGGGGTTAGTTACAATATCTCCACCATCAAATGTGGGAACTGCTATGAGGGAGTGAAAAATAGATGAATTTCAAGGATCGGTAGCCATGATAATGGAATAAATGAACAAAGACTAATCCTACAAGGAGGAACTGAAGGCCCAAGTGGTGAACCTTAGTACCTACATTTAGCAGTGGACATCCCTAGAGGAAGAAGCCCTGACTACATCCTTAACACCCCAATGTCTATCTCAAGTTGAATTCTCTAAGATGGAGAAAATGAGGAATTGGACCAAGGCTACCTCAGATTGGTTTAGACAGGTGTTGTACAATGGTGATATAGGTATTGGCCATGTTGTCTAAACAACCAACAAGTTTGGGGAAGTGTACAAGCAACTTGAAGGCATAGAGAGAATTTGTCACAACTTCCCTAAACTATATAGGATTGTGTATCCTAAGCTTGAATCCATTCTTTAGATGGCCAAAAAGACATAGGAAAAATAGTTGGCCCTAGTAAAGGATGATCATTGGCTAGTGGAGACGTGGAAGATGGGCCTGGATCATAGAAGAGATTCCCTAGAAAGAGTACTCCATGAAGTAGAGCTTGACCTCAAATGGGTCAAGGAGCACAAGATAGACAATGAGGAGTACCTAAAACTCATGAAAAATTATGACATGCCTGCTATCGAGCTAGATCCGAAGAAGATTAGGCAATACTTCCACAAGAAAATGGAGAAAGAGGCCATAGATTCATTGGCACTAGACTTCATGTATTTTGCTGCGTAAGCCTTTAGTCAATTAGATCAGGTGATCAAGAACACACCTAAGTGTACACAGAATTGGGAACTAATCACAGGAAGATCCAAGAACCGAACCTTCCAAGTACTCCAGTCGGATATCATGGAGTGGAATAAACTTCAAGCACTAATGGGAAACTTTGTGGAGTATTCCACTTTCTAGAAAAATGAAGGAAATCTTTTCATTGATGATGAGTTCCTAACAGTGTAGCTATAGCTAAAAGAGTAGACCATTACAAGACAAAAGTGCTACAGTGACAGGACACTACAGGCCAAAATAGGAAAAAGACAAGGAATGCATTTTATATTAGTAAATTTTGGGGGTAGGTGAAACCCTAGCTTGTAATGAATCTAAGACATAAAATGTAAATCAATCCCAACCATTCATTTGGGATTTAGAAAACTATAAATAGGGGGTCTCCTTTCATTTTCAAAGAGAGAGTTGAGTTGTTGTAATGACATGCTACTAAAATTTCAATAGAAATTCATTGCTTTTGGTTGATTCTTGATTTTCTCTCATGTTTCATGATTCATCTCCTCATAGTTGATAGATTTGAGTAGATTTAATTTGTTGTTATGTGTATTTTGCATGCTTTTAGTAGTTTAGTGAATGTTGTTCATTGATGTTGAAGAATACTATTGTGTTGATGCCCTTCCTTGTTCATGCTTTTTGCTATTTGTTGATGATAAACCACAATGGAAAGCTAATCTGAACATAAATTTATTGCTGCACTTAAAATCCATCTTTTATTCATGCTTTATGGTGAATGAATTGTTGAAAATCTATAGACCTTAGACGATAGCACTAGTTTCATGATACTATTAGTTGATTTGGTTAAGTGGAACTTAGTTTCAAGAAGGTTGTCCACTATAGCATCCTCCATTATCACTGTCCATTGGTAGTTACAAGTCTAGTAACTCTTACCTTTCCCTTCCCTTTTGATCTTTCTTTGAAGCAAAAGTTAAAACCAAGTTCTAGCATCATCATAAAGCCAAATTTGATGTCAAGATGGAGTTTTAGACTGTTGTCCTGAACTTGCAGCAATAGAATACCATTTCAGAATTTCACAAACTCCATTTAAGGATCCAATCTCCCTCAAACTTAACATATGTAAGGTTTCCCTATGATTATCAACAAATCACATTAACTAGCTGAGACATTCCAAGAAAGTCATGACCTAACATCCAAGAGACCTTGGGATAATTGTCTGCAACTTGTTTGTAGGAAGTTATCTTTCAAGAGAGGTGGTGCAGTTATGCATTACCTATGTTGAGAAGTGCTAAAACACCCATCAATAGTAGGGGCACAATGGGGCATATAAAATTCTTCAAATCTTGAAATTAACATTGAATTCTTTGAAACAAAGCAACTGGTACTTTGTCTCAAAGAGGGGGAAAATGTAGACATGTAAAAATGACCTAAGACTTATCACACATCCTAAATGACATTTTATCATCATTGGCATCATTATCACCTAGTATCACTACATTTGGCATCAAATACATCAAAAATCCTAATTTTCTCTATTAATTGAATGATATTACATTATTTAATTAATTCACTTTTTCATCACTTTTTGACTGATTAAATAAATTTCATTTTTTTTATAAATTCCTAATCTAACTTTATTCCTCTTGATTAATTAACTAACATAAATTATTTAATTATATCGCTAATTTACCTTATTCCCCTAAATCAATTGTATTATTAATACTTAATAGTTTAATTAAATCACTTTCCCTAAACTTGAATAATTAAATAAATTATTCAAACATCATTCAGAAGGATCAAAACAAACAAATACAACTTTGTTTGCAAAAGTCAAACATGACTTGCTTGTTCAACTTAGAAGGCTCAATTAATTAATTATCCTCACCCACTTTTATGATTGAGTAAATTACAATCCCCTGATTGCTCACTTTGATATGTTGAATGATCCATCTATTTCCTGACTAATTCATTTGTTCTTCAATCCCACTGAAGGATCAACATGATTTGTTCAATCCTATTGAAGGCTCAATATATTTCCTCAATTCAATTGAGCACTCCAAATTGATTTCATCAATCATGTCGATTACTTAATCAAAATCCATTGATTCTTCCTATCCAATTTCTCTCAACAGTTTTGAACCATTGATTAGGATATTCTACTATGTGATCTCGACCATTCATTTTGAAACACAAAATCTATATAACAATCCTCTTCTTCCTCAAAAATGATTGGAGAATTGACATCTTTTGCACAATCAATTAATGCTTAATTAATCATCAATTTCTTGGAAGCCTTTACATACATCTTCGATCAACATCACACAACTTTGAAGCTTTTGCAACACAAATGTATGCTTCACATTCATATAATAATAATCCAACATCATTGTGAATACACTTTGACATGGGATGGGAAAATTTTCTTTTTTTTTTGAATTCATTATGTTATCTTAGGATTTCATTAGTTGATTTCAATATCTTAAAAACTTCATTTCATGAGTAATGGGTATGAATCTAAATCTTTGTTTGAATTAGGTCTTGTTCAATTTGTTTAACATTGATTGTCTCACACATATTGATTTCCCCCTTATATAAGATTAAGTTTGATTCTAATGGAACCAAAAATTAAAATGCAGATTTTAGAAAGGGAAAATGATATGTACCAGTCACCAAAAGTGTTTATTCAAAGCTAACTAAGGACTCATTTTCCCTATGGAAAATGGATCCTGGCTAGGGCTCTGAAAATATAGTTTTTGGGTTCTCTTCTACTATGTTTGCTCTCCCAGATCCTCAATTTTGAGAGTCGGACAACCAGAAATAAACCTTGTAGGTGAGCTTTCATGAAATTTCAAGAATGATGACAACAAATGTAAATTTGACAACTTTACAATTTTTCTCTTCAAAAGATCTTCCACCTAAAATCTACTAACACAAATCAAGAGGAAAAAATGTTTTTTTGTTGGTGAATGGGGGTTTTCCTTGGTCAAACCCCATTTTGGTAATTAAACCTTGTAATGAAATGAAATCACATGGAAGGAATGATGAATGAACAATCCTATGTCACAACTCACCAAACCCTTATTTGAACCTTGGAATGTAGATCTACAATTTGCATGAAATGGCTTCAATGTATGTGGTTCTTGATCTTGAAACTTGATTTGAAACAATGCCTTTGGATTCTTGAATGTATCTTGAACACTACATCAACATATTAACTCAAATAACATGTGTAAATAAGGCACAATTAATTCCATTTTAATTAAAAGGGCCCTAAACTTGAATGGATTAATAGGGAATACAAATTAATAGGGCCCTAATATAATAATCAAGCTTTGATTGTCCAATGCGATGTGGAACATGTCTAGGTTGTTTTTCCAACATGGTCACAATCAAAACTTGATTTCCACTATGCAAAAAAAACACATGCTCGCATGAGCTAATGGAAACTCACACCACCCACTAGGTGAGCCCCTAATGGGTGGAAAATGAGAGAATCTTATTAGGCTATCATACCATATCAAATCTATCCTCCTCAAACTTCAATAATGCACTAAAATACAAAACTTTGAGCTTTAAAAGGCCTAAAAAGATGTGTTATGCTAAGAACTCATGAACATGGCTAAGGATTTACTAGCAAGCAAGGTGTGTTATGCTTGGTGGCCTTGAATTTAGGGGTTCGAGTTTCACAAGGTTAACAAGTTTTATTATGCTAAACACTTATAAACATTGTATATATATAGGTTTTTTCAAAGGGACTTCACTTAGTTCATGTAAGGTCTCTTCTTAGGGATCATCATGCCTAATTTCTCCAAGAGAGGAAAAGTCTAGAGTAAGAGAATCACAACTTAGGGAATGCAATGTGTAGCATCACCACTAAGAGGAAAGTCATACACTAAGAAATATCACACTCTTGGAGGACATCAAACCCAATGAAACCACCAAGAAAAGGATGCATCATAAGAAGAAATAAAATTACACAAACAAACATGAGTGTCAAAAATAATGCCAATGTATGCCCCCACTTTAAAGTAATTATTACACCATTTATGTGAGCAATAACTTTAAAGTAGCAAATGGTCTATGCTAAAGAGGACATGAGAGCTTACTCAGAAATCCCTATTCCAAGTCATATGTTTCCAAATGAAGCTACATCATGAAAAAGAAAGGGGTTTCCTCCAAAAACACATAAGGGGTCCATGGATTCAAGGTTAGTATATCTTTGCTACAATGTGACTATAGAGCTTGAAAGTGTTGTCATTCCCCAACTACTCGCAAAATAGGAAGAATGACACATAGAGAGTGAAAACACAGAAAAATATTTCAAGTCAACATGGAAGAGACCTGAATGTCCTAATGCCTTGCATCATCCCCAAAAGGAAAACACAAGATAAAAGAAAAGATAAATGTTTACGACATATAGAAGAATGTAGGTAAAAATAGAGGAATGCACATGAAGAGAGAGATATATCAAACATAACAGCATGAGGGATCACATTACACACATGCAATACTAGTTAGGCACATGCGAGTCAACCTATAGTAGGTCATCCACATCCCAATCTTGTTCAGTATATGTAGAAGGCGGAAAACCAAGCAAAGAGACAACATCAAGTGCCAAACTAGGACAAACGCCAAGTTCAACACTCTTACTAGTAGAATCATCATTTAGGATCATAGAAGAGGAAAACATTAGATTTAACTCATTATGCACTTCCTCATCAGTCTTAGCAATTTCAATGTCATCATCCAAATTATTCACAACAGGAGGTCTAATGAAAATATCCATAGAGGTTGTTATTATTTATATTGTGGCAAGGGAAAAGAGGCATCATGCCTTGTTGGAGACAAGTTTGGATTTTGATTTTCTATGTTGTTTTTTATTATTTTTCTTGCAACAAACAATCAATAGCATGACATCTGCACCTATGCTCTCTAGCATTTTGATTTCCTTTTATTTGATTTTCAAGTTGGGTTTGCATAGGAGTGGGTTTATCAACCATAGGTTTCTTTTCTTCCCTTAAGGAAGGAACAAAAGGAACTATGGGAGGTTGTTCAACCACTTTCTCTTTAGCTTTGTAAACTTGTTTGAATTTAGGAGGTACAACAATATTTGTTTGGTTATCTCATGGTCTCTTATACGAAATGGGTGAAGGATTCATCATAGGTTGGTTTTGGATATTGGAAGGGATTTTGGTTGAATCATAATCTCATTAAGGATAGGTGGCTCAATCACGGGTTGAGGCATATTGCTAAGAAACAAATTTTCTATGCACTTTGCTTAAAATTTTTGATAGGATTTGAAAAATAAGTCTTCACGGCGTCTAATAGGTTGAATAGGCTCAGGCCAAAAGAAATCCAATAAAAGTTCCCATAGGAAGACACTAGATTAAAGCCATTATGATGTATGGTAAAGATATCATTTCTAAATGGAAACTTTAAGCATTTATGCACAACTAATGGGATGACATTCATGGAGCAAAGCCATGGATAGCCTAACTTTGCACGAAATTGGTCTAATGATGGGATGATGGTGAATGAGACAGTTAATTCTTTCAGCCAACCCTTTAGAGGGAGATTTATCAATCCAATCATAAGGCATGTAAAACCATTATGCATTTTGATCCATTCTTTTGGTTTTTCATATGTATCTTGATAAATCTCATGCATAAATAGGAATTCTTTAGTGATCACATTCTCTACATAGACGTGATCAATTAATATCCCATTAGTAGGCTTGTCATTGATTCTTCCATCTATATAGAGAGGACCATCAAGTGTATGTTTAAGTATATTTTATTTTGAGAAAGAAATATCAAGTGGCATTTTAGTTGGTCCCTTACTAGGTTTAGAATCAATAAATTCAAATAATTCATCCATAAGGTTGTTCTCATTGTCTTTCATGTTTTCATCATCTATATCAACATTCATCACATCATTCTTTGTTTCACTAGCTTTGACAAAGGATATATTATTATTAGGCATAGGATTGGTAAATATTTGTAGATTTTGATTAGGAGTTACAGATTTATTACCTTGATCATTTACACCTTAGATTAGGATATGATTAGAATCAATGAGGTCTTGCACAATATGTTTAAGACACTTGCAATGTTTCATATCATTTCCATTTATCGATGGAAATGGCAATAAAAATTTGGTCTATAGTTGGTAGGTAAAGGCTTAGTAGGACCAGGAGCTCTAACAGGAGGAAAGGAAATCAAATTCCTCTCTAAGAGATACAACATGGTATTATGAAGGGTATTAGGTAGAGATGTAAATTATCTATTTCTATCTACAAAGGCATATGGTTTTTTCATATTTATAGAAGCCACTTGGGTGTCAAAATTTTAATTTGATTGAGGGGGATTAAGTTATAGGAAGCCTTTATTTTGTTTCTTGAAAGGTTGGTAGTTGGTTTGAGGTGTCGATTTTGACTTTTTAGGATGATTAGAGCGAATTTCCACTTCACGACTACTAACCAAATTTTGGTAATCACTAAGGGCTATACACAACTGTGTAAATGAAGAAAATGTCAATGTCTCAAGCTTAGTTTGAATCTTTTCTTGAAAATTGGAAATAAACATTATTTGAAGGTCCACATCAAGAATCTTAATGTTTGTTTGTGAATAAGTATTTGATATTGCAGTATTAAATTTGTTACCTTTTCATCAAAAATTTGTTTACATGTCATCAAATTAGTTAAGGTCATCTTTGGACCCATGTAAATTTGGAAGTGGTTATAAAAGGAATCAATAAGTTCATTGAATGAAAAAATTGAATTATTTAGTGAAACAAAGAAAAATAGCATGGGGATCCAAGATGGATTAACCAAATGGATGCAACCTATTTTTACTTGTATTTCATTCAATTATGAGGGTTATAATGTATAAATGATTATAAAAATCAATCCTAACCCAAATACCAATCAAAAGGAAATTTTTAAGGTCAAATTCTATGTACCTATTGAAAAAAGTGCTTTTTTGAGCCTAATTGAGGACTCATTCACCCTATGGTGAATGGGTCATAGCTAGGGTTCTAGAAAAATGGTTTTTGGGTTTTTTTCTTCAATGTCTCCACTTCCAGATCTTAGCTGGAGACTTTCAAAAACCCAAAAATAAATCCTCTAGTTCAATTTCCATGATTTTGCAAGAAAGATTTAAACTTTGACAACTTTGCAACTTTCTCCAATTTTTCTCTCCAAATTATCTTCAACCTAAAACCTGCAATCACACATCAAAGGAGAAGAAAAAATTTCTTTTGTTAGGGAATAGGGGTTTTCCTCGATCAAACCCTATTTTGGTAATTAAACCTTGAAATGAATTCAAACATGAAATGAATGATGAATAACAACAATGTGCAACAACTCACCAAACCTTAATTAAAACCTTGGATGTCAAATCTATAAACTTGCATGAAGTGGCCTCAATGAATGTAGTTCTTGATCATGAATTTTATTTGAAACAATGCTTGAATATGATATTGAAATGCTACATCAACATATTAGATCAACAACAATGGATGATGCACTATGCCTTTGACACGATGAAATGACTCTTGATTGCTACAATATTCTTCAATGATCTACCCTTGAATGCCTTAGAAATTCTCTTGTGAACTCTTGATCTCATAAATTTTCTATTAGGATTTGAACACTTGAAAGCTTAGATTCTTAGGATGAAACATAGTGAAATAACCTTATATTTATACATAACTTAAGATTAATTCTTGAAATTCAAATAACACAAGCCAACATTATATCTTGAATTTCAAATTATTAAAATACCACCAAAAACATATCCCAAAGGGAGGTCTTAGGTCTAAGTGAGGACCCATTCACCATGTGGCGAATGGGTCCTAAATCACTTAGCTAGGACAGACTTTGGGGATTCTAAAATGTAATGTGAAAATAGGGTCCTAGGACCTAGTGATGACACATTCACTAGGTGGTTAATGGGTCCTACATCACTAACCTAGGACACAAACCTTGTAAAATTAAGTGTTGTGTAATATATTTATGAATGTCAAGCTTTATCTCTTATAATTTGCAATTAATTAGGCTTGGATTTGAATTAAAGTCGCCAATTAGGCTCAATTAGGCTCAATTAACCTCAAATAATTAATAAAGCTCTAGATTAATGTGAAAGTGTAAAAAATACACTTTACAACACCCTAAATAAGGCACCATTAAGTCCATTTACTTAAAAAGGGTCCTAAATTTAATATGAATGTGTAAAACACATTACAACACTAAATCAAGGCATAGTTAAGCTCATTTATTATTAATTATTTCCCAAATTAAGTGTGAAAAAGGGATACTTTTTCCTACATTACATTTGGTAAGGACAAAGCCCACTCTAAGGAAATTCCTTTGAAGGATCAAGGGAATAGCTTTTCCAAGATTTTATCTTCAAAAATGAAGTCACTACATAGGGTTGTATAATAAAAAACATGACTAATGGGATCTCCTTTCCCATCATATTTCCCAAACCTAGGAACCTCTATACCTTGTGGAATTTGTGTTCTCAAAATATCCAAGGGTAAGGGATTTGTTTTGATGTATTGTGAAGGTTGGTCATTGTTGTTTTGATTTAGGGTGGACATTTATTGTTGAAGGGATGACATGTTTTGTAAAAGTGTGTTAATTATTGGTATTATGAGATGGAGGGTAATAAGGTGGAGTGGTGTATGTTTGCAGAGGGAAAGTGAATTATATATTTTTGAGGGGGATGATTGAGGTGATATGAGAATTGAATTCACAAAGCTTGAAGGGTTCCCAGTGGAAATACCTAAGGAAGTGTTGACATTGCTAGTAGATTGAATGGTTGTGGTAACATGAGTACTAGTGTATGTAGGAATAGAGCTAAGGGTTTTAGGAGGAATTGAATTCCCACCTTGAATTTGAGTATACGCCAAAGCTTGAGCACAACTATTCAATGTAGGAACATTTGTATCAACAATATGAGCTAGACTTCACATAATCTCTATTCCATGTTCATGTTCAAACATTTTCCTCACATTATCTAATGCAGTAGGAATGACACTACTAGCAATGTTATTGGTAGTCACAATTTTTTGCAATTTCTCTATTTCTTCATCTATCCCTCTTATGTTTTCTTGTGGGACATTAACAACATCATGCACATTGGTTATAGGTAAGGAAGTAATTGGAAATGAGGTATGAAGGCTATGATCCATAGAGGGTTGATTATCAACACTATTAATGAAAGAGTTGGAGAACCCAATATCCATGGTGAATGGTATTTTGCGAGATGACATGAGTCTCAAACTACAACTCACAATAGTATTGCTAATAGGACACCAAGTTGTACAACTCATATAAGTTTCGCAACCTTAATGTAAACCCAAAATGGAAAGAGATTGAAATGCAATGTAATGACCTAGAATGTAAATGCAATTTTTAGATTCTAAACAAGGTAATTTTCTAATTACACAATGCAAAAAACTTAAAATGATATCTTGTAAATGTAATTTTGAAATGACACAATGCAATGATGCAATACTATGTAAATGATTTACAAAATGACCAATTTTTTTGTATTTTTCAGATTTAAAGAATACAAAGATGCAATCCTAAAACCCCTTAAACTGAAGTGCAAAGTTAATGCAAGATAAAAAAAACCCTAAATGAGACTCAATTCAATGCAATGCATGCAAGTGAATGCAAGATCTAAATCTAGGGTGAAAATACACTACAAAATCAGAAAATTGCAATGATCAAATTGGGTTGACCAAAATGAAATAGTGAAAAATAGGTGTGAAGGTCAATGTGGAATGGGAAAAATAGGGTTATGATGGTCCTATCTTTCACTATTTCATTAGGAAATGAGATCCACAGAATGAAAGAAATATCAACCAAAAGGTGAGTCAAGTCAAGCTGTGAATCTACTGATTTCCTTTTTTGCAAGGACAAGGGTCCTAATTAAACAACACTTTGGGGAGAAAGATTAAAAATACCAAACTAACTCCAAAATTCAATCTATAAAGTGCATATAATAGATTAATCTTAACTCTGATGGAACTATAAATTAAAATACATATTTGAGAAATAGAAAATGATGTGTATAGTCACCAAAAGTGATTTTTCAAAGTTAACTGAGGACTCATTCACCCTATGGTGAATGGGTCTTGGCTAGGGATCTATAAAAATGGTTTTTGGGTTCTCTTCTACTGTGTCTACATTCCTAGATCCCCGATTTTCACAATCAGATAGCCAAACATAGATCTTGTAGGTGAGTTTCTCTGAAATTGCAAGAATGATGAAAACAAATGCAACTTTGACAACTTTGCAATTTTTCCCTTCAAGAGATCTTCCACCTAAAATTTGCAAACATAAATCATGAGGGAAAAATATTTTTTTGCTGGTGAATGGGGGTTTACCTTGGTCAAACCCCATTTTGGTAATTAAACCTTCTAATCAAAAGAAATAGCATGGAAGGAATGATGAATGAACAATCCTATACCATAACTCACCAAACCCTTGTTTGAACCTTGGAATGTAGATCTACAACTTTCATGAAATGGCTTTAATGGATTTGGATCTTGATCTTGAAACTTGATTTTAAAAAATGCCTTTGAATGCTTGAATGGATCTTGAACACTACATCAACATATTAGCTAAAAGAACATGCATGATGCAAGAAGAATTTCACATGATAATAGGATCTTGATTGCTGAAATAATTCTTCTATAAATCTACTTTTGAATGCCTTGAAATGCTCTTGATAATGCTCACTTGAATATCCTTAAATTGCTTGAAATCCTCTAGGTGAAACATAGTGAAATGACCTTATATTTATACATATGCTAACATTAATTCTTGAAATTCAAATGTAGACACTTAAAAAGTATTGATTGATAGTATGCATCTAATTCTAATTAACTTTAATACCATTTCTTCCCAAATCACCTTGAACTAACCAATTAATTAAATAATCAACATTATTTAGTTAAAATCAACAATTTATACTATTAATCAAATAGTTAAATTTATTAGATTAATTTACCCTTCTTCTAACTAATGTTCATCATATTTAATTAAATCAAATCATTTAATTAAATCCCCCTAAGTCCTCTCATTTGATTAAATAAATCAAATCAAATGCCACAATCCCCTAACGCATTCAAATTAATTAATTCTAAATTAATTAATCCTAAATCACTTTCTAATCAGCATTAACAAATCCTCCAAATTTTAACTCCTTAAGAGATAAATCAACCCATGGTCAAATAACCAAGTTGCACATGAAATTCATTTCTTTTAATTATCTAATTCCTATATTTATCCTCACAATGGTATATTCCAAGGAATGTTCCTCCCAACCACCTCTTAATTCAATTTCCCTCCAAAGGTTTTAAAAACCTCTTGCATCCTCAATAACTTCTCTTACATCCTCATTTACTCCACTTACATCCTTTCAAATGAAGGCATGTGTCCACAACATTAATCATCAAAGGCTCCTCTAATTCTTCAACTAGCTCAATCATATGTCTAAATCTTGATTCTCTGGTAATTTTAACATCCTTCTAGTCAATCGAGAATGTGGAAAATGATAAATCACATTGCATACTTCCCCCCATGGAGGCACACCATTGTCTAGATAGCAGCATCCCATAAGTTAGGCGAATGTCCACTACTGTAACTATAGACATGGAAAATGTATTGATTGACATTGCACATTTGATCCTGATTACTAACACCATTTCATCCTAAATCATACCTTGGTCTAACCATTTAATCGAATACCCTTATTTGATTAAATTCATCAATCTTCCTCTCTTAATTAAATAAATTATTTATCTAATTAAGTCATTCTTTCTTGTTAATTAAATCAATCAGTCTGATCTAATTATCCCTATTTAATTAAATAATCAATTTTATTTTATTAAATCCCTATAGTCTATCTCATTAAATTAAATAAACTAAAACCTTATTTAATTTAATCTAACTTCAACTCCTTTAATTAAATAAATCAAATATCCTTATTTAATTAATCCTTTTATCATATTCTTCTCATATTCTATTTAAATTAACCCATAAATCTAAGTCAAATTTGTCACATCATCTAATCCCCCCATTAAATTAATTAACCTTTGATTAATTTAATCCTAATTCATGTCCCATCCTCTAGCTTTTGCCACTTGCACATGAGAATAGATTTAATTCATTTATTAAATCCCTATTTTCTCTCAACATGGCATAATGGAGGAATATTCTCTTAAATTTGAATTCAAATCCAAGTGGACTTTGTCCTTCCAACAAGGCATTTACTTCACCTAACAAGTCCTTTCACCTTGAGCCAAGTGGCATTTAAGACATTTCTTTTCCCTCTTTCTTACATGTCATTTCACCATTTTCAAATATCACCTAATTGCATTTATGGGAACATTCATCAAAATGTGCACATCCTCCATCCATTCACATTTGGACAAGTGGCACCTTGCCATTGGTTGAATGTTAGTCCCACATTGTTTGATTTTGGGCATTTCTCCATCCTATCATTCTATAAATAAGAGGTCTCTTTCCTCATTTTACCATCCACAATTTGAGCAAAGTTAATATACTAAAATCCATAGCAATTCTCATCCATCTTTATCCAATCTTAGCTAGGTCATGCAGATTTTCATCTTGGAGCACACTTCAATCATCAACTAAATGGATCACATCTTCATAAAATCACCAAGGATTGCATTAGGAGTTGGGAAAGGGCCAATTTCCACATCAAATTGGCACCAATTCCCCCAAGAGATTAAGATTTTGCTTTGTATTTGAATAGGATTTAACATCTTCGGTTTATGCTTGTTTATGTTCTTCATTTCATTCCTTTTCCTTTACAATTCAAATGGATTTCTTAGGGAATCATGATACTAACTTGAATTTGATCTAATATGGTGTTTTCCTCTTGTGTTTATGAAGGTTTGGAATCTTGGTTCACATATTGGTGCTAGAAGGAGGGCTTACCAGAAGCTATAATCATGTTTTTTCACCAAATTCTGTGCTTTTTTGTTGTTTTCACACCTATAGGGAATCCCACTGCTAGTAGACCAATGTCGCTATATCGTACTACTACAAACTCCAAACTCCAATGTCGCTATATCGCACCACTACAAACCCCAAACTTTGACACTCTTTGTTTCTCGCCCAGAAATCAAAATCTCAAACAGCACTGTTGAGTCATTTTTGCCTGTTGGAATCTTTCCAAACTTCAAACTCCACCACTGGCTGAAATAGCGATGCCTTCATGCTCTCTATCCTTGCTCCAGAGTGATTCTAACTAGTAAGTGTCTTTATATAGCACCCCTGAGGTTTTCAAACTCTGATGCCTTCACAGGTTCCATCGCTCGAGGGAAGTAAAAACTGAAAATTTGTTTTATGACACATTATTTTTTTAATTTTTCTCATTTTGATTTCTTTTTGATCTTCTGACCTCTATTTTTGCAGATCTGATTAGTTCTCTTATACGTTGACTTGGTCAAAGGTGAAGAAGAAAAGAGGCATAATGACATCATTCCTTCTTGATACTAAGTTTTTTTGAACACTTTAGTGTTGTTTAACACTCTTAAAGAGTCCATAAAGCTTTCTTGAATATTTGTTTTCCTTTTAATTCTCTTTAGGATACTAGATTTCATTTGGATCTAAAAGAAAAACATTTCAAATTCTTGCTAAAAAGGGATTAAAATGAATCTTAAGACAGACTCACTATATTTTGTTTGAGACTAACAATTGAACAAGGAAAATTCCACATTTGATTTGGTGCTATAAAAAGAATTCACTTTTTCTTTGTGGACTTAAAAAGAACATGTGCTACTTTTTTTTTGTGATTGCTTACTCAAACTAACACCTTTGAAAAGATGTATGTGCTTCTCTCGTGCCTCACAACGATATTGAGAATCAAAATGCTTTTTGGTGGTCTTAGGTTGGGATAAAGTGATTGCCTCCACACTTCATTTTGGAACTAAAATTCAACAAAAAAATTTGTGAGTGTGAGTCAAACCTATCGTGTGTATTCTCTCTTTGTTTTTCAACAAAGATCGATCAAGTTACAGATATGTTTTCTTTCTATTGTTTATCTTAGAGGGCCTACCTTGGGGAAAAAGTACTCACCCAAGGGAACGACTCAATCGGTAACACTCTAAAGCCAACAGTATTTCTAGCTAAGATATAAAAGTGGGTACTGGAACAAAGGACAGTATCACATGGTTGGCTTTGACAAGAAGGGAAGCAATGGTCTCTCACCTCAATGGGTCAACTCCTATGAACGGAAAGTTTGAATTAAAACCCTTGTTGTAGAAAGGCCAAAATCCCTATCTATTTGTTGGTGCAAGAACGGTCGTTCTGAAGCCGCCCCACAGTTTTACGATTTTTAGTAGAAATGGAAAGTATGCCATGGGAGTTTCATAGGTATTGATGCTTGGCTGCCCCGAGAAGTGAGTGTCGTGGAGGGGAGCCAGTGGGGTTAAGCATCTAACCATTCGCTAAAAATAAGTGTAGCTGGACTTGTCCAAGTGGGGACTCAACAAATATAGTCTTTCATATCCATAGAATTGTGCATTCTCTTGGTTACAAAACACTTTTCTTATTCGAAAACATTGGGAAACAAACATTTAACATTTTCATCAAAAATTCAAACCCTTTAGGAAGAAAATACAATTGACCAAATTCATGTGTTATTGCTTTCCCTTGGGATTTTATCCTTAGAGGTTTCTAAACACTTGGATTTATGTCTCAATTTTCTTATTAAATTTAATGATAGGTAACCTTTGCCTTGATTTCATCAAAGTTCCACATGATATACCTTGTGGAATGAGAAGAAGTTGAGACATTGGACATCTAGTTTGAAAAGCTAATCAAGAAGTGTTTGTGGTAAAACAAAGTCATTAAGCAAAGACTAAAAAACAATTGAATCCCCCACATGTGTCTCCAATGATTTCACACAAGACCAAGATCAAGAAACCAAATTTAAAAGCTCTTAGTCTGAAAGATCAACAAAAGTGTCTCTCAACACTATACGAATTCAGACGAAGATTGTTCTTTAACTTCTACAGGAAAGCTTCAAGAAACAATTTTGGCTTGTATTTGTTCTATTATTGTCAAAACCCAAATCTTTTTAGAGAGTTTGAGCTTCTTGTTTAGAGAAAAGCATGTTCTTTAAAATTGAGGTCTAGTAAGCGAGTGTCTTTTTTAGGTAAACATAGGATCAAAATAAAAACTTCATCCATCTTCAAGCATTAAAACCAAAATCATCGCATCAACTCTTTGAAAATCTTGGTAAAATCCTCCATGTTAAACTTTGGGAAAATCATTTGAAATATATCCAAAATCATCTTGTTTGATTATATATGTGTATATGTATCCTTCTCCACATATTTAGTCAAATTATCAAATCTTGTGAACAAATTCATCCCTTGATAACATCTAACATCTTGGGATTTAGGAGTTCATTATCCAAAATCAAAAGTCACACCAATCAAAATCATCTTGTATGGATAAGTGTGCTTAGATGAATCCTTCTTCTCACACCTAGACAAGTTAGCATCTTTTGAACAAAATATACTCTAGGACAACATCTAAACTCTTATATTTTATGAGTTCACCATCAAAATCTAAATCAAATCAATCTCAAAGCAAACACCAAAATCAAGTCCTAAAGTTTAACATATCCTTCAAGATTTTCTCAAGAGTTCCAATCATCCATCAAGAATCCATCTTACATCCATATCATCATCATCCTTTGATCTTTAAATCATCCTAAGAATTTATCTTGTTGTACCTAAAGATATATCATTCTAAAAAATTAGAGATTCACCTCTCATATTCTTGAAAAATTGATCCCTATTTTATGGTGCAAACTAGATCTCAACACAAGAAGAACATGGTGTAGACACCTAAATTTGGACACTTAATTTATCCAAATTTATCCATTTTCATCTAAACACCCCATTATCCACATTAATTAAGTAATATCACTATTATTTAATTAATACCTCTAAACTTCTTCTAATCCCTAAGGTGTCTAGTTAAATAATTAAATACCTTCCCCTTTCATCAAATGAATTAAATAAATATGACATTTATTTAATTCCCCATATATCACATCATCATTTTTATCTAATCCTAATTATTCTCCTAATCTCATCATTAGGGATGTGCACATGCCTAATCCTTGATTAGGATGTGTCACATCCTCCAAATTTTCCAAGTTGGCCTCTAATCTTTCTTAGCCACCTAACCCTCTAATTCTTCATTAACTAGCCTAATCAACCTCTTAGGAATTTTTAATTCCTTTTATCCTTCCAAAGAATATTAAATTATTTTTTCTCTTCCCCATGTGATCTTTGACTTGTCACATCAAGTCACATGTGAACTCTTCCTAATCTCCCACTTGCCTCTAATATGTCATTAATTTTTCTAATCAGGTACTTGCACAACCTTAATCACTTAATTAGGTCAACCTAATCTCCATGTCATGTGTCCTAAGTCAACCCTATTAAATGTTTTTTCTTTTTGGAGAAGGTACCCCTTTCCCCATGTGAATTTTTAATTCACATTTAATCCCCCAATACATTTAAAAGAATTTTAAATTCTTTCTCTCATTCCCATGTGGATATTTTGGGAATTTTTAATTCCTCATATGTCCTCTCACCCACATGGGGACAAGGACATCCTTTATGAGGAGATCTTCTCCAAATCCCAAGGTACTATGTAGTACCTCCATGTCATGTACTCTCCTTCCAACTCATTTCCACATCATCCTTTTCAAGCCACTTCACATGCCACATGTTAAGATGTGAGGGCTTGTAAGTTCTCAACTCACCATAGCCCTACATCTTGGCCTTGTTGGTTTAATCCCAACCATCCATTTCTCTAGAGAATTCAAAATTATCTATAAATACCCCCTCTTTTCCCTCATTTTAGGGGGAGATCATTTATACTAGCCAAACTCTTGCAAAATTGTCTCTTGAGTCATACTTAGCCAATTTATTGCATTTGCATCCATTATCACCTATTTTCCATTCATCTTACATCTCTTTCCATCAAAGAGCATACACTACATCAAAGATTGAAGGGCCAACCAAAGGATCAATTCAAGACAAGGTGAATCAACTTCATTTGTTATCTTTGCTTTGTTTTTGAATCCAACTAGGCCAATCTTTAGGTGTAGGGTGTTCATAGTTGTTGTTTGAACTCTTTTTTTTGTTGTTCATGTTCTAACAAGTATCTTCGCCCTATCACATTTCTGGCACACACCGTGGGACCCAAAAATGGGTCTCTTTCTTTCACGTTTGTTGTTTTTTCACTTTTTGTAGATATAGGTTGCCAAGGGGCAGACCTGACCTGCAAACATGTGGACCCAACCATCCAAGGGTGGACCTGACCTCTGCACAGGTGAACTTGACCTCTGCACAAGTGGACTTGACCTCCAGGGGCAGACCCGACCTTGCCCAGGGGCAGACCTGCCCTCCATAGACTCTAGAAATTGATTTTTGTAGATTTTTCATAGAGGGGCAGACCTGACTAGACAGACAGGTGGACCTGCCCTCTAGATAGGTGGACCTGCCTCTAGATAGGTGGACTTGACCTACAAATAGGCAGACCTGCCCTCCAGACAGGTGGACTCGCCCTAGACAGCTTTTTCCAGAAGGTGAAATTTCATTTTTTAGCACCTTTTTTGGCTATTTTAAGTGTTTCTAACCGCCTAACGTGCTTTGTTTGAATCTATGCAAGCATCTAATTGGCATTTGGTGAGGAACAAGTTTGAGACTCACTAACAATTTTCCTTGCAGGGTTAGTTATTTATCAATTTATGCTTGTTGTCTTACATAACCTAGGCACATAGTATAACTAGGGGTGCCAATTAACCTTGTTTGCGGTGCTTGTTGGTAAGCTATTTGACGTATCCAATCCCCTTACGCCATTTTTCAATCCTGGGTGACGATAAATCGTAGCTTACTAACTCCTTTGAGTCATCCTCTTTTGCTTTTCTTAGCGCGACCTGCTTGGGGATTTCATCACCCCAAGGGATGATTCCAACTATGTGTACCAGCGGAGTATATAAAGGAGGGAGAGCAAAACCTATACCTCAATCCAACCACATTGTAATTGGTGAAGTGTTGAGATGATGTGAAGAGTTGGTCTAAGCCTTTAGTATCTCACTAAGGTTCTCGACTCACGCTTGTAACGGGTTGGTGTTCACGGTTTGGGCCTCATGTACTGAGTGTATATCGAGGACTCCTTAGCAACCATGTTCATCCTAGAATAGAAGACTTTGTCGGCCATACCCTTTGTACTAGACTTAGGATTGTGTTGTCTGAATTGTCTTCTTTGTGCGAAACCAATGATTGTCTGATTAATTGACTCAGCCATATCCTTTTGATTGATGTTTGTTGTGTTTTTGGTCCTTTTCCTTATTCATCTTTTTAAAAGTCAAGTTTAAATATGTCCAAGGGTGGAACTGACCCATCCAGGGGCAGACCTAACCTATAAACCAGTCCTTTGGAGCCTTTTTTAGCCATTTTTGACCAACTTTTGCTCCACAAGCAGACTTGCCCTCTCGACATGCGGACCTGCCCTTGACAAGCAGACCTACCCTCCCGATAGGTGGACCTGCCCTTCACAGGAAAATCTAACCCATCCCAGGGGTGGACCTGACCCTTCACCAATCAATTTTATTATCTGTTTCATCATTCTAGACACCTGTTTCATCGTTTCGCCATTTCGATCATTCGTTTACTCATTCTGACTAAATGTTCATCCATTTCAAACCTTCGTTCATCATCTTGAACTCTCGTTCTATCATTCTGATCATTCGTTTACTCGTTTTGAGTAAACGTTCACCCATTGTAAACCTTCGTTCATCATCTCGAGCTCTCATTCTATCGTTCTGATCATTTTTTTACTCGTTCCGAGTAAATGTTCACCCATTTCAAACCTTCGTTCATCATCTTGAACTCCCATTCAATCATTCTGATCATTCGTTTACTCGTTTCGAGTAAACGTTCATCCATTTTGAAACCTCCTTCAATCATTTCAAGCTCGCATTCAACAATCCCAGTCAATCATTCACTCATTCCAAGTAATCTTTCGTTCATTTCAAACCTTCTTCTTCTCATCTCGAGTATCATTCATCCGTTCTTAGCAGTCGTTTACCCATTTTGAGTAGTCATTCATCCCTCTCAATCATCCATTTACTCATTCCGAGTAATCTTTCATCTATTCTGAACCTCTATCTCCTCGTTCTGAGAGTCATTTGTCCATTTCAGGTCATTGTTTACTCGTTCCGAGTAAACATCCATCCATTTTGAACCTTTATCTCCTCATTTTGAGAATCATTCATCCATTCTGAGCATTTTTTCGCTCATTCCAAGTACTCATTCATCCATTTCGAATCTTCCTCCCCACATTCCGAGATTCATTCATCCATTTTGAGCACTCTTCCATCCATTTTGAGCATCCATCTCCTCATTTCGTGTGCTCGAATGGCAATTTTTTTGACTGTTTCACCCAAGGATGGACCTACCCTCCCAGGGGTGGACCTGCCCATCCAGGGGCGGGCCTACCTTCCAGGGGTGGACCTGCCCCCTTGTATAGGCGGACCTGCCTTATAGGCAGACCTGCCCCCTTGGACAGGTGGACCTACCCTACAGGCAGACCTACCCTTTTCTAGGGGCGGACCTGCCCAGCCAGGGGCAGACCTGCCCAACCAAGGGCAGACCTTCCCTTTTCTAGGGGCAGACCTGCCCATCCAGGGGTGGAATTTCCCCCCTGTATAGGTGGACCTGCCCTATAGGTGGACCTGCCCCCTTGGAAAGGTAGACCTGACCTCATCTAGGGGCGGACCTGCCCTTTAAACAACATTTTCCACCCTCCATTTAGTCATTCTGAGCACCCATTTTCCCATCATAAACATTGTTCTGAAAGTAATTGTTTCATCACCAAAATCATATAAGTGCTACTTACAACATCATTAAAGTCCATATCCATCATTGAATCATCCATCCCAATCACCTATACTTCGTTTTGAGTTATGATTTTTATGTCGAAACTTCTTGAGGCCATAACTTTTGACTCGGGTGTCTGTTTGAGCTAAAATTTTATGGGTTGTTGCATTATGAGATGGCATGTGGATTTCTAACCAACCCTGACCCTATTTTGACACATTTTCGGGGCCTCAAACTTTCATCTTGACCCTCAAAATTGCAAATTAGTGTTTCTTTCCAGTTTTTGAAAATTCGTTTTCGTTAATAACTCGGAATGCATGTCTCAGATTTGGGATGTTAGTTGGCAATTCATCCTATCTTAGTTTTGGTTATTTTTGGGGAAAAAATTAGACTCTCAAAAGTATGGCCGTGAAGTTTCCTAAAATGGCAAAATTTGGCAATTTTTGAAAATTGCCAAATCTGGAAAAAATTGATTGTCCACATCTTACGTCCTTTAAAACCCTGAAACTTGGTGTAGAATCAATCCCATCACATCCTCCAATAATTCTAGGCTTCAATCCAATCCTAATTTTAGCTTTAATCTAATCCCAATCTGAGATTAACCAAAACCCTAATATGAGCTTTAGTCCATCTATAGTAAAGATCTTTGGATATCAAAACAATTCTTAAGATCCTTCTCTCCATTTTCTTCAATTTTGTCCTATTCAACCATTCATCCATTCCATAATTAAACCTCCTAATCTGAGCATTCGTTCATTCATTCTAATCAGTCGTTTACTCATTTCAACCTTTCATCCATCCTTTATGAACATTCCTTCCCTTTTCTTTGATCATTCGTTTACTCGTTTCGTGTAAAAATTCATCTATTTCGCACCTTCATCTATCATCTTAAACTCTCCTTTGGCCATTCCAATCATCTATTTACTCATTCTAAGTAAACATTCATCCATTTGACACCTCCTTCAATCATTTCAAACTCTCGTTCAGCAATCCCGATCAATCGTTTACTCATTCTGAGTAATCTTTCATCTATTCCATACCTTCATCTTCTCGTTTCGAGAATCATTCATTTATTGTGAACAGTCATTTACTCATTATGAGTAGTCATTCATCTGTTCAGGTCAATCATTTACTTGTTTTGAGTATTCGTTCATTCATTTTTATCATTCGTTCCTCCAATCAAATCATTGTTTTCTCCATCCAAATCCTCTAAACTTTGTCTTGGGTTATTATCCAAATTGACCTAAGTGTTTGATCTGATCATCATCACCAACATCTGCTTAGGATTTTCATTTTTCCTGAGTTAGTTAATCATTATCATTGGCCTAATCAATCTATTTTCAATTGCAAAGTGGATTTGGTGCCACAATCGTCCATTCGTCCTTTAATCTGATCAATCAGTATCCTACGTCACCTAGGGTAATCTATGAATGAGGTTTACAATCCCTTTTGTCATCCCATCCAATCCATCATTTGATCTTATCAATCATCGATCAATCCATCCCTATCCAATCACCTTTGACCCAATCAATCTACTTCCATCTTGAAGCAGATTCAGTGTCGTAATCATCCTTTGATAATCAAATCCGATCGTCAGAATCAATCCCCTCACATCCTCCAATCATCCTAATTTGAGCTTGACCTAAATCCCAATTTGAGCTTTAGTCTATTCCCTTCCAAAATCTTTGATCCATTCTCTCTATCCTTTCATCATCATGAGTCCTTATCCTCCATCAATAGTAGTCAAGGGAAACCCTAATTATCTCAATGACGATAATGAAAGTCTTGTCGATCAAGGGGTATATGAAATGGATCCCCTCAACACTGCCATTGCTAGTAAGCTTTCTCCACCCGTGTTCCCAAATCCAATCACCCCTTTGGGTTATCTCGTTATGTCTTCATCTATGCCTAATCATGCTCCTTATGCTACCTTTGAAAAGGGATATCCATCATATACATCATATCCTTCATCTACATCATCCTCTTATCTAACACCCGCATCCTCTTATCCTAGTCTACCATCACAATACCCCTATCCTAATCCCCCATCCACATCCTCCTATCTCAAACATTCATCTGCATATACCCACTACCCTAATCTTCCATATCAATTTTTTCACCCTAATCCTACATTCACACCTTCCTATCCTAATCAAACATCCACATCAACTTATCCTAATCCAACATCCACATCTTCTTATCCTCATCCGACATCCACATTTCCCTATCTCAATCTGCCACCTCAATTTTCCCATCCTAATCCACCATCCCAATACCCTTACTATTTTCCACCACCTGCATCCTCGTGTCCTAATCCACCATTCCAATACCCCTATCTTAACCCTTCATCTAATCTTAATGCCCCATCTATTCCCAGTCCTGCATCCAATCCCATTCCCCCATCTAATCCTAGTCCACCAATCCCTAGTCCTAATCCCCCACCAATCCATAATCCTTCATCCACTCCTACCACACCATCTCAACCTACAGTATTCAAGTTTCTCACTCTAGAAGTTCTCCAAGGACTTATAACAAAGAAGACATCTCCCACTCCACACCTTGAAGTTGTGGAATCATGCCATTCCAATCCATCATCCATGGTCATTAGTGACAATACCCTTCTCCACCCAACACCTATCATTGATGATACCACCCCTAGCACCACTCAAACCATTAAAACCATCACATCCTCTAAATCCACTGAGCCCCCATCTCCTACCATCACATCTACCGAATCCATTGAACACCCACCTCCTACTCTAAGAGTCATCGAACCCATTGACGACGCCCAAATCCAATCCACTAAAATCCATTCCCATGAATTTTTTGAATCCTCTATCCCTCCATCTTCCCCGCTTAAAGAGTCCCACCAAGACTCCATTATCATGCCTCCCACACACGATGATTCATTCCAAGAGCCTAGTCCAAAGCATGCCAACATATTCCTTTCTCCAAATCAAGATCCTACCATCCCATCTAGTCCATCTTAAGATCATAGTCCCCCATCCAGTCCATTCCATGATCCCCTTGTCATTCAAGAAACCACCACTCCATCTCCATCTCCATTGTATGAGCCCACTACCACATATCCAGATCCTATCATATCCCCTGATCCCTCTCCCGATACCACCCATCCAAATGCTGCTATCCCATCATCTCCCTCTCACGATCCCCCATCATCACCAAAAACTGCTATCCCCACACCGCTTGCATATCCCCTTGGTACTCTCACATTCTTCCATGGTGGCCTCCTTGCAAAGGAAAAATATAGCCTATATACCACCCATCATCCTCCACCTAATAATGGACTCGCATCATGTTTTTAGAATAACAAAAATCCTATCATGGAACACATGCTCAAGAAAATGAACTATCAAGGAAAAGGTCTAGGCCTTCATGAGCAAGGTATTTTAGAGGCCATCCAAGTCAAAGAAAAAATCTGCAAGCAAGG
Organism: Sequoia sempervirens; assembly: GCA_007258455.2. Lineage (NCBI taxonomy): Eukaryota > Viridiplantae > Streptophyta > Pinopsida > Cupressales > Cupressaceae > Sequoia > Sequoia sempervirens. Next base: position 615,443,059 of record VDFB02281492.1, on the reverse strand, counting down.
TCTTGAACCTATTTCCCAAGACTCACAATCTAAAGATGTTGGTACAACCTCTAGACGTCCTCAAAGAGCCTTTTCCAAAAGAAATGTCGACTCTTCCCATCACTCCACCAGATCATATACTGCCATTCCTCCTCCTCAATCGTATCACCTCAAAACAACCATCGATATTCCTCCTTCATCTACTCCATCCATTTTGGGTCCTTACATCCCTCCATCCAGCATCTCCCATCCTTCATCTACTCCATCCATCTTGGGTTCTTATGTCCCTCCACCCACTTCGTCTGCTTTGGGTCCATATATCCTAAAATCACCTCCTCAATCTCATCCTTTCATTCATCATAAACATCCCTCTCGCATATCCTCTAATCAGGATCAACAAAGGCACATACCTACACATTATCCATCCACATATAATCCTCATAATCTTACCCCTATCGCTCAACATCATCCATCTCCTTGCACCCATCCTATCGCTATCAAAAGCACTTTGGATGCTAAACCAAAAATGCATAAACCCAAACATCCACATGAACCTAAAGTTCCCCATGTCCCCTCTAGAAGACATGGTGAAGAGAAGAAAAATCTAAATCCAAATCAAATATGTAGGCCACAAAGGCCCACTAAAGCAAAGATCAAAACCATGTGGATCCCAAAGAAAAAAGATGCAATGCCTTCAAATGAAAAATTTGTAAGAACATCCAAAGTTGCTAATCCAAAAGCTAATCATACACCCCTTTCATCTCCTAAGTCTATTTTGGGTCCTTATGTTCCAAAATTCACCATCCCATCTCCTCCATTATCCCCACATTCTCCATCCATTAATCCTCTTATCCTTTCACATCCACCACCACATGTGTCAATGTTGGTACTAAACACATCTCCCCATCACATATCCACCCCATCATTCCACCCATACCCTTTCCAACATCCCATCCATTACCCCACGTATCTCCCCCATCAAATCCCTCTAATTCATCCTCTTGCATAATCCATTTCTCCTAATAAGGTTGTACCAACATCCAACAGTCCGTTCAAACATGGGCTCTTAATACTTCATATAGAACTTGATGTTTGAGTCCTTGATCCATATCCTTATCATGTATCTTCTAAATCCCCTTATCCATCTCCCTATCCTTAACCATTTTCATCCCCCTGCTATCCAAAAATCCAAAAAAGTAAAAAAATCCAAAAAAGTCAAAAAAATAAAAATAAAAAAATAGTAAAGAGAAATAATCCGTCTAATGGTGAAAACTTGAAAAAAAAGCACCTTGGATAAGTACAATGATGAAAACCTGGAAAAAAGGCGTCATGCATAAATCCCCATCTACACTTGGGGGCAACTTCCTAATACGCATTTCCCTCCATCCGCTATGCTTCCTACTACACACACATCTTCCCGCTATACATCCCCTACATCTGTTTCCTTCATCCTACCTATCTTACACATCTTGCTTGGCATATCTCATTTATCCCAATCCTTCCATCCTTCTTGTGATCTTGATCAAAAATAGGGGCACCTATCTATGCATGCTTTGGACACCTCTTGGTATACATTTCCTTCATACATGCTCTATCATATCCCTTAGTCGCCCATCCTATCCCCCTCTAGTTATCTCCTTCATTTTCCCATCTTCCATCCCTCATGCCTCATTATATATGACATATCTAGAGTGGGGGAATCCATCTTCCTTTGTGATATAGTCCTTGGAGACATCATTCATTCCATCAAAGAAATCCCTTCCATTTCCCTATCCTCATCTCCTTATCATTATATCCATCTCCCCATCCTTATCTTTTATCCCTCCAAACAATCCTTATATCCATCTCCCCATCCTTATCTTCCTATCCTTCCATCATAGCATCCCTTTTCATCTATCCATCTGGTAACCTTTTCCTCATCCAAAACCTTATTCCTCTATCCAATCCATCCAAACAATCTTTTTCCTCCCCCCCATCCTCTATCCTCATCTCATCTCATAATCCCTTGTCATTGGTATCTAGCTATAAGGCTACTCCCCACGCAATCCAATGCCATCTATTTTATCGTCATCACTTCTGCTTCTTTTTCACATCTTTTCAATCTCCTATCCTTTCTCACCATTCATCTATCTGTCTTGTCATCCTCCCACCTCATCTTTGTTGATTTCGATAACTATCCCATCCCTAAGCTTTGTGTAGTCACCATCCTCCAATCCAATCCAATAGGTCTATCTTGTCTCATCATATCTGTTCAATCATTTTATCCCCTTATCTAGGGTTTTCTCATCATTTTTTTTTGGTTCTTTTTTCAAACTACATTCCCCTGCACTTTCACATAGGCAAGGTCGATCATTTGATCTACCCCTGGGGATTTGTTCGTCTGATCCTTTATCATCTATCATCGGTCTTTCTTCTTTTTCCATCTTGTCATCCATTGAGGTCTCCATCATGGTCTTTCATCAACCTTTTATCAAACTACGAGGGCTCTGCACTTTCACGTAGGCAAGGCTAATCTTTGATCGGCCCCCAAGCCCCTAGGTCACTAGGATGTGTCAGTCTCCTATCTTGTGTCATGTCTCTTGTGTCATGTCATCGAGCTATGCCCTTATCTAGCTGGTTCTTAACAAATGATATCCACTTGTATCAGCAGATCCAATTGGTTTCGAATATCCTGCATCATATCAGTCTTTCAGTTTAGTATCCATCATCAGTCTCAATACGATGCATCCTTCCTAACAGACCTCATCAATCCCATCCATCCCCTTGATCCTATGGAAAAGGATGTTTGAAATTGATTGCGATCTTTTGATGCTTTCAGATTTTGTTTATCATTTGAGCTCCCTATCATCACTTGTCATGGTCGCCTTGATCCATCATATCATGGTATGCTTTGACTAGTCAACATAGGGACATATCTTGATCTTTTCTTTGTTGTTGTCTTCTCGGTTGTCCCACGTAGTACCCACCAAGATCCCTGAGGTCTTGTGTTACCTTGGGGCATCCTTGTGTGCTTGTGATTATCCCAATACCTAGCCCAACCAAGGTCATCATGACTTTGGGGTGTTGGGATATCCTTCTTGTTTGTTGTGTTTATTTAATGCATTAGATAGTAATCTTCCTTGGTCCTTTATACCTTGGTGTATCCTGTCTTCTGCTATAGCAAAACTCAGTACTCATAACGATGGAAAATTGCATTTGGATTGCATTTCATCTCCCTCGTCTCATACATCAACAACCCCCCCATCCATTCATCCCTCATCACTCTACCCTCCCAATCTCCTGTCGCCTTTTCATCCTTTCTTACCCATCACTTTGCACCATCTTCTTCATCTCCCCTTGCATCATCCCATCCATTTCGAGAGCACACTCGTGTTCTCTTGAACCAGCATGTCCTCTCGAGGGGGCATCCTTCATCCCTAATTTTCATCATTTTTCCCCTTCCTAGTCACTCCTTTGAATGACTAGGGCATCTTTCCCAATCTAACCATCTTCTTCTAGATTCTATGTTTCAATATTCTTTGAAATGATGCTACTTCGTAACACCATCTCAAAGAGGGAAAAAATGTAAACACCTAAATTTGGACACTTAATTTATCCAAATTTATACATTTTCATCTAAACACTCCCTTATCCGCATTAATTAAGTAATATCACTATTATTTTATTAATACCTCTAAACTTCTTCTAATCCCCAAGGTGTCTAGTTAAATAATTAAATACCTTCCCCTTTCATCAAATGAATTAAATAAATATGACATTTATTTAATTCCTCATATGTCACATCCTCCATCATTTTTATCTAATCCTAATTATTCTCCTAATCTCATCATTAGGGATGTGCACATGCCTAATCTTTGATTAGGATGTGTCACATCCTCCAACTTTTCCAAGTTGGCCTCTAATCTTTCTTAGCCACCTAACCCTCCTCTAATCCTTCATTAACTAGCCTAATCAACCTCTCAAGGAATTTTTAATTCCTTTTATCCTTCCAAGGAATATTAATTTTTTTTCTCTTCCCCATGTGATCTTTGACTTGTCACATCAAGTCACATGTGAACTCTTCCTAATCTCCCACTTGCCTCTACTATTTCATTAATTTTTATAATCAGGTACTTGCACAACCTTAATCACTTAATTAGGCCAACCTAATATCCATGTCATGTGTCCTAAGTCAACCCTATTAAATGCTTTTTCTTTTTGGAGAAGGTACCCCTTTCCCCATATGAATTTTTAATTCACATTTAATCCCCCAATGCATTTAAAAGAATTTTAAATTCTTTCTCTTATTCCCATGTGGATATTTGGGGAATTTTTAATTCCTCACATGTCCTCTCACCCACATGGGGACAAGGACATCCTTTATGAGAAGATATTTTCCAAATCCCAAGGTACTATGTAGTACCTCCATGTCATGTACTCTCCTTCCAACTCATTTCCACATCATCCTTTTCAAGCCACTTCACATGCCACATGTCAAGATGTGAGGGCTTGTGAGTTCTCAACTCACCATATCCCTATATATTGGCCTTGTTGGTTTAATCCCAACCATCCATTTCTCTAAGGAATTCACAATTATCTATAAATACCCCCTCTTTTACCTCATTTTATGGGGAGATCATTTATACTAGCCAAACTCTTGCAAAATTTTCTCTTGAGCCATACTGTGCCAAATTCTTGCATTTGCATCCATTATCACCTATTTTCCATTCATCTTGCATCTCTTGCCATCAAAGAGCATACACTACATCAAAGATTGAAGGCCCAACCAAATGATCGATTTGAGACAAGGTGAATCAACTTCATTTGTTATCTTTGCTTTGTTTTTGAATCCAACTAGGCCAATCTTGAGGTGTAGGGTGTTCATAGTTGTTGTTTGCACTCTTTTTTTTTTTGCTCATGTTCTAACAAGTATCTTCTCCCTATCACACATGGAAACCAACAAAGAAACATCCACTTCAAGTGATCTCAATCAAACCAACAATGATACAAATCCTGTTGGATCAAGCAATCCCATGACTAATCTTTCACTCCCTCAAGATCATCAAGAGGATGGAAAAGTAGAAGACCTTACACAAAATCCTCTTGGTATGACCCAAGACGAGATCAATGAGATGGTTCAAAATCTTGAGAATCATAGGATTGTCAACATCATGATGAAACTCGATCCCCAACGTTACATGCTCAAACTAGCAAAATAAGGGAGTAAACTACCTTCAGAATATGACATGAGCACTATTGTGGAACCATCTTCAATATCATTTGCACTTCCCATATCATCCACACCCCCCATCACATCAACATCCCAATTTCAAAATGTCACTCAACCCATCCCCCAAATAACATCATCGATTGCTCCAACTCAACTGATCGTTAACAAAGGGAGTGCATTTCTCAATGCATTGCAAACACACCCTCTTGTAAACAATCAGGAGTTGGATGCAAACACTATCTTGGGTCAAAATGTCCCCCAAAATCCATCACATCGATATATCCCCTCACCTTTCATAATGACCCATCATTGTCATCATTTAATGCAACACTGTAAATATCTCTCTCCATGACCTCACAAGGAGAAGGTGGCCTATTTGGACTGGGGGATTTTCGATCTAGCACCATCATCATTTCCACAAGGAAGCTTACCACTCACCTTCTCACCACTCCCACCCTTTCCATTAGCATCTATCTCACCTCTTGGTTTGGGGCTACCACCGCTTCCGCCACTCATTCAAAACACTCCCCCAACCATCAATTAGGGCATCATACCAAATCCTCCCCTCTTGCCATTGATATCATAACAACAGATGGAAACCATCCCCATATCACAAACAAACAACACCTCAACTATCACCCCTCAAAAAATGGTCTCTCAAGGACCAAACATATCAATTGCACCATCAACTACAACGGTGCCTCTCATCACCACAACAAGCACCATTCTAAACCCACCTATGACACCACCACCACCAAACATGAACACATCAAACTAGTATAATATTGCGTTGCAAGTAGCTCAACAAGCTGCCTATCAAAAGACACTCTAGCAAGTGCAAAAACAATAAGTTGCGCAACTAGCTACTCAGCAAGCCACTCAAACCATGCAAGCTGCTCAAGCTTCCCAAGCTGCATTACAAGCACAACAAGCACAATAGGCAGCTCAAGCCCAAATATTATTGCAACAATAGCAAGAAAAAGCTCAAGCTCAAGCACAAGCACAACAAGCACAAGCTCAAGAACAAGCTCAAGGTCAACCATAGGCTCAAGCTCAGGCCCAAGCTTAGGTTCACACTCAAGCCCAAGCCCAATATCAAGCACAACAAGCACAAGCACAAGCGCAGTATCTTGCACAACAAGCAATGCAACAACAAGCATATCAACAAGCATTGAAGCAATATCAAGAACAGCAGGAAGCAACCCAATTAGCAACTCAAAAACAAGCATTGTTGGCTCAACAACAACAAGTGCAACAACAGACCTTAATAGCACAATAGCAACAAGACCAACAATAGGGGTTGTTGGTACAACAACAATTATAGGCATATTTGGCGCAACAGCACATACCAACCAATCCACCCATCCAACCAACAATTGAACCACCTCAAAACACTTTCATTCCACCCTGTGATCCATAAAATGATGTGACAGAATAAATTAAGTTGCTCTCGCAACATGTGTTTGACCTTCAATCAGGGCAAAAAACCAAACACCAAGCAACTTGTGTCCTTATCCATTCGATAGGAGCCTTGTAATGAAACCATTCTCGAAGGGATTTGAGATCCCAAAATTTGACAAATATTGTGGGACAGGAGACCCTAAAGATCACAACAGGGAGTTTCAGGTTCATTGCATGGAAGTCGCATATGATGATACCTATCTAATGTGGTTATTTCCTAGAATTTTTGTAGGCCAAGCCATGGATTGGTTCTCTCATCTCCCTCTGGGCATCAAAAAGTTCCAAGAAATCATAGATGAATTCATCAAAAATTATGCATTCAATATTGTGATGGACGTCAGTCTAGAGGAACTATGAACTCTAAAACAAGGAAAGAATGAATCATTTGCTTCATTCCTACAACGATGGTGATCCAAGGCCAATCAGAGCAAATGGTCCATGTCAGAAGAACAACAAGTGTGCACTATCATCTCCAACCTCGATGACACCTTGACTTTCAATCTCAAAGTCCAAGGGATCACCATATATGATCAGTTCATCTCCAAGGCGCTCAACATTGAATGAACCCTTGCTACACAACCAACAACACAAACATATCCTGATCAGCAAAGCAACCACCCATCTTCAAGCTATAATGACAAACCTCACACATGGGAAAGAAACAAAAACATTACCAGCAATGGTGTTGTCGATGCCAAAGTTGTCATTAGTGCACCTCGACAAAACAAACCTGCACCACAACATCAACCTCAAAATCACCATCAAAACAATCACCAAGCTAACATAGTAACTCAGCAACCAAACAACTAGACCATCAACAATTTCAATGATCAAAAGGGGCCACCCTAGCAAAACAAGAACTCCCCCAAGAGGAAGTACACTACCCTTGAGGAACCACTTGAGGTTACCGTGAAGACATTGATAAGCGAAAACCTCATCAAGGCTCCCACCTATGAGAATTATTAGGAACTAGATGTGAAACCACCCTGGTACAGTGAAAGCCAGCTTTGTGAATTTCAAAAAATTAAAGGACATACCACTAATAACTGCATGAGGTTGAAGAACCTGGTCCAAGAACTCATTGATCAAAAAATCATAAACGTGGAGCAGCCAGCTGGAAATCAGAACCTCAAAATATAGATGAATGTGATGCCAAACCATAACAACAAACGAAACAATAACAATGACAAGGGGAAGGGAACATTCAAAAGTTTCAATCATGTATACGACCATGTCGTTACATCCTTGGATGAGTATTGCGCCTCTATCACTATCAAAGGAGCCCACGCTGATTGTGGAGTCACCACAAGAGGCAAAAAAATTACCATTACAGGGTCATCACAACCTAATAGAGCATCCACTTCCAACCCAAGATCTATTCCCAATGGCTATAATGTCCTTGATCAACTAAAAAGAACCCTAACACAAATCTCCATCATGGAGTTGTTAAAAATTTCATCTGCCCAAAAGAAAATCCTTGAAGAAGCATTAGCCTCATCCACCGTTTCTGCAGATCTTGATGTAGAACAATTCAAAGCTATGTTCAACAATATCATTATTCCAAACCTCCTTACATTATCCCATCAAGACTTCCCTACCCAACCATCTCATAATCGCACACTCCATCTAGAAGTCTTGGTATATAAGAATAAGGTCAAGAGGGTTTTGGTGGATGAAGGTGCAGGGTTGAACATTTGTTCCCTTAAACTAATAAAGAATCTGGGAATCTTTGAAGATACCATAGACAAAGGCAAGGCATTAAAATCATAGCATATGATGATCAAGAGAGAGTGTCGCAAGGCACTATCGAACTCCATGTCCAAGTAGGAACAACAATAATGGAAACCACCTGTCAGGTCTTGGACCTTGATTTACCATATAATATTCTCTTGGGATGTCTGTGGATTCATGGGATGCAAGTAGTGGCATCAACCTTTCATCAATGTGTCAAATTCACATATCAATGCCAAGAGGTCACAATCCATGGGGACCCTGAACCATTCTCCTACTGCAAGAACCTAGAGGAAAAATACTACAAAATCCCTCAAGTGCCTAAAAATGATGAAGGCCCATCAACACAATACATTGATCCAGCCACTCTCACCTCCACTTCTGTGACAGAGACACCTAGAATTCCTTCCATTCCCACATCCCCACCATAGATCCAACATCAATCTTATCATTTAGGACAATGGGTGTGGAAATTATACAATCCCAAAGAATTCCTTTTTAGTGGGAGAGTTACCACAATCTCCTAGGACAAGAGGAAGACCACAATCAAATGAGGCCTCTACATCTCAAAAACCCACGAACAGATATTCCAACTTCAGATGTTGAGGAGATATTGGTCGAGAGGTAATAGAGGAGGATCCATCCCATCTCCAATACCAAGATAATAGTCTAGCATCCAATCTACCAATGGATGACAACAACAAAGGTTTGCAAATGATGCTCTTAATGGGCTATGACAGAAACTAGAAACTGGGGAAAAACAACAACAGGCTTCTAATACCCATCATTCTGGAGAAGCGAATGAGAAATATTGGCCTTAGATGTACCCCTCTGAGTATAACCATACATGGATGAGGTCCCCCAGTTAAAGCAGTTAGGCCTCCCCATGAACCAACACTAGCTGAACTCCGCTTACCTGTCTCTATAGGTTGAGTCATAGACAGTTTCACATTTGATATAACTGATGTCTGTACCAGTAGCAAAGAGGAGGAACATTCCATAACTAACCTACCAATGCTTTTTGAGAATTCCTCACTCCTTATGATTAGCACCCTATCCTATGAGTTTGAAAACCAAAACCATGAAATCTGTCTAGTTTATCCCCAACTCATTGATTATGACCAACGAGGACCACCAATTCTTGACACATTCAAAAATTATGAGGTGCTCTCAAAATTCATGGGATTGCAGGATAATATTCCATGTGGGTACCACAAAGCAGGATTCATCATTGAGTTGGATACACATGCATATTATGGGGAAACAATTGAATCCCTCAGTCACAAAAGTGAAAAACTGAGAGTAATCTTTAGGTCCTTGAGTGAAAACCACACTGTGGCACTCTCTGACCCAAAAATAGTAAAAAGAAAGGATGCATCTAATGGGGAAAACATCTCTGAGGTGCTCAAGGATGGGGGATTCAATCTTCCTCTTAGAGCTCTTCATCAAGAAACATCAGTAGTCCTAGCCAAAAAATGTAATCTAGTCGACATAGGAATAGAGCAAACAGCGCACATCACATTCTATGCAAAATGATTACTATCAAAGGAACAAGAGCTCCTAGCATCCTTCTTGAAAGAGTGACAAATCAACTTTGCATGGAGTTATGGTGACATGCCAGGGCTTGATCCAGAGATTATGGTCCATCATCTAGCAGTGTATCCTAAAGCAAAACATGTCAGAAGGAAAATGCATGCTCAAATCACCCTACTAGTCAAAATCGAATAGCAGAGTATGAGGCTTTAACCATAGGTCTCAGAATAGTAGTGCAATGGAACATCATGACCCTCAAATTATATGAAGACTCCCATCTGATAATAAATCAAGTGAATGGTGAATACCAAACAAAGGATGATAAGCTGACTCCTTACAAAAAGTTAGTAGAAAGCCTCAAAGAATCATTCATTGATATCACATTTGAGTAGATTCCTAGAGAAAACAACAGAGCAGCAGACACCATGGCAATGATTGGATCCTTAATAGACATCCCTCACAATGTCCTAAAACATGAATTCTTGGTAGAACAACTTCTCGTACCTGCATTTAGGTACTAGAGTCAGAATTTGTGTGTGAAATCATTGGTCCCGATGATCCCTAGTACCATGACATTTATACCTACTTGCGAATAGGGGTCCTACATGCTGGCCTACCCTAAAGCCTTAAAAGAACCTTTGTCAAGCAAGCATCCCAGTTTTTCATCCTAGGAAACATGCTTTACCGTAGGAGCATAGAAGGAACCTTATTACATTGTTTAAACATTAAGGAGGCATTGATCACTTTAACTGAGGTGCATAACGACATCTTTGGTTCGCACTCGAGTGGAATGACCTTGGCCAAGAAATTGTTGAGGATAGGGTATTATTATCCCATAATGGAAAGAGAAGCACATGACTATGTCAAAAGGTTCCTACAATGTCAGCAGCATGGGGACCTCATCCATGCTTTAGCTCAAGAACTTCATCCCATCACCACACCATGGTCCTTTTCATAGTGGGGGCTCGATCTCATCAGAAAGATAACTCCCACCTCATCCAATGGCCACAAGTTCATCATAACTGCCATTGAGTACTTTACTAAGTGGGTGGAGGCCATCCCCATGACATACATCACTGGAAAGCAGATATCTAAGTTCATCTTGAACTATCTCATATGTCGATACGATGTTCCCCAAGCTATTATCTCAAATAATGGGACACCCTTTAAGAATCAGGAGGTTCATGACCTTTGCAAAAAGTTCAAAATCCAACATCACTTTTCCACCCCATATTATCCCCAAGGAAATGGCCAAGCAGAAGCTACTAATAAAACCATTTTGAAAATTCTCAAAAAGATAGTCAATGACGCTGGTCATGACTGACATCTATAGCTAAATCCCACCCTCTGGGCCTATCAAACCAACATCCACACACCAACAAGTGCCACCCCCTTCTCCCTAGTCTACAGATCAGAGGCAGTATTACCCATTCAGATCGAGCTCCCATCACTAAGAATATCATTGCAAAACCTCATCATGGATGAAGAATATCGAGTATCAAGACTGAATGAGTTGGAGCTATTGGATGAGCGGTGTATAGATGCTTTAAATCATTTGCAAGTCTATTAGAATAGACTCAAGATGAGCTATAACAGGAAGATCAAAAGTAGGACTTTCCAAGTCAGAGAACTGGTACTAAAAGAGAATCAGAAAAATTTCCCAAATCCAAATAGCAAAGGAAAATTTGAACCAAATTGGTTGGGCCCATTCGTTATCACAGTAAGCTATAAGTCAGGGAAATATCAGTTATCAACACCCGAAGGGGAATCTCTGTAGGAGCCCATGAACAACTCCCATCTCAAAAAAATTTATACCTAAGCTTGCAAGGTATAGAACCAAAAAATCAAAAAATGTCGTAAAAAAATGAGTACCTTGGTGAAAACTTGGCAAACATGCATCTTGGTGACAACAAAAAAATCAAAAAATCCAAAAATCCAAAAAAAATAGAAAAATGATTAGAAACAATAAAGAGAAAAATCATCCTCTAGTGAAAACCACTGCAGTGGCACTTTAGGCAAGTACCTTAGCGAAAACTTGGAAAATAGGTGCCTTGTGTAAATAAGAACTTTCCATCCACCAGGATCTTCATGGCTTGTTCTACATCATCCACCCATTATACTTCCATCATCCATCACATCCCATATCTCCATCCATCTTTTGTCCACGTCTGCATCATAGCTTGATCCTATATTCGTGTCATGATCCCTCCTAGTACTACTCGACCCATTCTCAAGGTCAGTTTGTCCTGTCTTTATCTGAGTAGTCTATTGCATCACACTGGGGGCATGTTCTCACTAAATCGAATTCGTGTATGTTCTTGAGATCCCAAAAATCTGAAAATCCAAAAACAACAGAAAATCGAAAAACATTCAAAACATATCAAAATCCAAAAATAGCTCAACAAGTTAGTCAAAAAGTCAAAAAATAGAGTTGTCTTGTCAAACTACGGGTCTCTAAGCCTTGAACGTAGGAAAGGTTGATCTTTGATCATCCCCCGAGACACTTAGGTTAGTCATTTAGGAGTCTGTCATAATAAGTTGGCAGTCCATTTGTTCATATCTCATCAATAATCGGGTATGTGTCAGTCGAACTACATGGTCTCTACGTGTATAACGTAGGCAAGGCTAATCTATTGATCAGCCCTTGAGGCCCCTAGGATGAGTGGTTAAGTTAGTCTCTTGGTCAAAATCCCAGAAAACCGCAAAACATTTGAAAATAAAAATTCAAAACATTTGAAAATCTCAAAAATACCAAAAATAACCTCAAAACATTCCAAAACATCAAAAACATCCAAATATTTGAAAAAAATCCATCTGTATCATCTCGCTTTCACCCACAATAAACATCACTCATAATAAATGATCATCATCCTCAACCTTTGGTGAAACAATTGGAAACAAGTTTGGTAGTTCAAAAGTGAAAACTTAAATGTCAAAATCTCAAGTCTAGGTTAGTACATAAACAAGTTAGTCAGCTCTTTGTGTCAATAGCCTAACAACCAATCAGTCTGATATCAAATCATCTGATATCATCATGTCCTAAGATGCATCCTTCCTACAATGGACATTAACATCAGGCATCATCGTGGTTTAGTCGTGGCTAGTGGTCTTGAAGAACATTATCTTGTTTGTTTGCTTTATCTTGATCTGTTAATTTATCTTATTGTGCTTATTCCAAGGACCTCTCGATGATATCCCAAACAAAAGGATATAGAGAGATAGGAATGGGGCAATGATCATTATCTTTAATCTATTGTTCTTGTTCGATATCTTTTTAAAATAACCTCAGAAAATACTTACTTTATTAGGTGTGTATGGATGGTGTTTTAGATATCTTATTGACCACATAGGAAGGATTTCCTTCCTATGTTTTGGTCTGAGATGTTTGAAGTACCTAAGGTACATCCTAGTAAGGTTCTCGTATGTCAGGTGTGAACAAGGATACTCCTATCTAATTGTCGAGTCAAAGTCCATCACACTAGCTATAGTGTCATCCTGGTTCTTCATACCTTGATGCATCATACCTATGTGTGTTATCAAACATAAGGTAATCAACCCTTTTTAAAAAATCCCAACTCCTTGGCAAACAAATCATCATCATCATCATCGTCTCATGTCTTGTTGGAATCTCTTGCTTTCTTCTATCTCTTGCTCTTTGTGCTAACATGGTATTGTGACAGTATTCATTATCATTCCATCCATCCTGCATCCAAAAACTGTCAGCATATTGCATGTAGCATATCATATAGAAACATATATTGCATTTCCATACATATAGATTGGTTATTCAATACATAAATGTCATAAAATATTTGCATCATCATTTCATCCCATAAGCATCATTTACATCCATCATATCATTTATCATACCATAACATTGTATAAATATCACATAACATATTTAAGCATCCATTACACTATCACATACATATCATAATCATTAGCATCCATCACATACAAAACATCCATACATTAAATATCATTTTCCAAATCACACCATCCTAAATTGTATGACATACATAAAGAGATCACATACATCATCAACCATTAGGAGCATCATATGGATTTATTAGTCTAAGAATTTACATAACATCCTACATGCATCAGAAAAAGTACATGAAAAGATAAAGAAGAATGCATCTTACATATAGAACATTACATTACATAAATCATTGCATCATCCACAAATCATAATATCCTAAGCATCATAGGATAATATCATTTTGCATCACATATAGAAATAGGAACCATCCATAAAGCATAAGATAAACAATAGGACATCGCATATCACACCAAAATCATCATCTCATATATCATCAAATATATACTATCATGATACAAAAAATTAGATCAATGTACATGTGTATGTCAATAAGCACAGTTGGCCCATGGGGCTATCAAAAATGAGCCCAAAGGGTGAAAAAAGAATCATTTCTTTGATCAAAATGAAGGCCTAGCCCTCCTAGTTGCTGCCTTCACCACCTGCTCTATCCTCGTAGCCCTCTGCAGGTCTATAGCAGGTCCTCTATGAAAAATTAGGAGCTCATCCTGCTCTCGGCACGGCCTGATGGTAGTGCATCCTATAATAATCGGCCTCTTGGATGCCTTTCTGTAAGCCCAGAGTGATACTGTGTTATGGGAGGAGGAGGTGGCCATGCCCTCTAGCTGTTGTTGGCGACCCATCTTTGTTGCTGCCTATAACTCTGCAGCCTACCTCTACAAAATGGTCTGGTCTTGCTCAGCCCTGGCCTGATCTCTCTCTACTGTCAGTGCCTGTACGTAGGCCTACAGCTGTAAAATCTACCCATCCCAGCAATCTGGCTATAATGGTGGCTTCGTGTGGGGTTGATCCTGCTCCCCATCCTTGGGCAATGTTACCCTGGATCCTACTCCTGCCTCTACTCTCTCATCGGCTGATCTTGCACCAACTGATCCTAAATTGCTCGATCCTATACCTGGTGCATCGGTGGTGCCCATGACCTCCCTAATCCTAATCATGTGCTCCCCAACCCTTGGCTCTTCATCAAGCAGCTGGTACACCTAGGACTGTGAGTTGTAGGGGTGGCCGAAACCAATCTTTGTATGCTTCTATCACTTTTGGATCTGCCTCCCCTTGGTCGTATGGCCATGGTCGGGCCACCAGCTATCTAAAGCTCTCCACTACCTCATGGGTAGGTATGTATCATCCCCAGCACTCTGGCTCACCATCCTCACAAAAATGGCCACATAACCATCATCTCGCCTATCCTGGAGCTTCCCAAACTGACACTGGACCCTGCCCGATAGGTACATCTCTATCATGGTATGCTCTCACCCTTCCATTAGATGGTCCTAGTGAGCAAACAATAACTATTGTACATCATCAAACCAGGTTGGTTGTCCAAGGTAGGGCCACCATGTGAACACGCACATGTCATCAAGGACCCTCCTCCAATGAGGAATCTCATGCTCTCTAGTGTGAGTGAAAGAAAGGCCTCCCCTGTAGCACCAAACTACTGGATCATCTGGCTCCATTAGCATTAGAACAACTCATGGATGAAGCATAGGGATGTGCTCCCATGCCTAGATGTGTAAAAGTGTAACTCCTACCCCAAGTGCTCTATCATCCAAGTATGCAAACTCATGTAAATCTCTGTAAAGGGAGGCTAGCAAAATTGGGACCCAAGCAAAAAGTGTCGATCGTCGTCAAACCATCTGCTCCCAAGCAAGCCCCCATCTAGGACTAAAATATCGGCCTCACCGATCTGGGGCAACAAGACCTGATATAATCACAACAATAACCAAGCGGTAGGGTGATACAATAGGCCTATGGTGCTCTAACTCAATCTGACCCTCGTAGAATACAATATGATTAGTTCCATAATGGCATAATAGGCCTCCCTTCCAGCATCCATGTCATAGATAACCTGCTCGCCATGGATGGGTAATCTCAAAATCCACCACACGTCCACTAACATGATTGTGGCCTCGCCAGTCGAAAAGTGGAAGGAGGAAGTCTCACTATGCCACCTCTTAGCAAGTGTTGTCATCATACCCAGGTGTGTCCACATGAGTGGTGCATAGGCGATGTACTAGAGCCCCATCTCTCCTAGGTGCTCCTGCTCCATATTTGTCAAATCACATAAATATCTAAAAATCTCTTGAGACCTATGCTCACGTGAATAAATCTCTCGCCTCGTCCTACATTAGGAAAAGTCATTGTGTTAAAATTCATCAAAAAATCTTTGTCTGAGCTAATCTCAGCATTTAGAAAATCACCCCAGTGTTGCAACCTATTAAGGCAGTGCAGTTTGAAATTTGCAAACTGCAATGCTAGAATCTTTAAACCTCTAAACTGCACCATAGTGGTGCACTTTGGCAAAGCATGATACTTTAAGCAAAACCCTAACTCTAAACTGCACCACAGCGGTGCACTTCACAAAGGCGTCGAAGTTTGAAGTTTGACCCCAAACTCCAAACTGCACTATGGCAGTCCATCTTGCGATGGTAGTGTAGTTCAAACACTGAGCGACGGAGTTTAAAATTTTCAGTGGTGTAATATAGCACCACGCCTAGAGACCTAGTTTTAAATGCATTAAATGATGGCAAAAAATGAAAAACAAAGCTCGGGTCAAGTTGACTCACCAGTGGTCCAGTATCGAGAAGTCTCTGGTATGTCCAGACTCGATCAGAAATGTGCATCAGGAGCTATTGTTGCGCCATCTCATCAGGGTGTCATAGCTCAAAATCGTAAGATCTCTAAGGGCTAGGTGTGAAAATGAATTGGAAATGGCCCCCTAAGGCCTACTTAAGCCTAAAAATTAGGGTTTTTTGGCTCTATTTTTCCATCCTAGTTAGGTTTTGGACCCCTAATCCTATTTTTTTCCATCTGAAGGCCGTTTTGCATCATTTTCTGCGTTTTATCTTATTTTATGGCCTCCCAGAGCCTTTCTGGACTTGTCGGGCATCGTGTCCTCTTTTTTTGCAAGATCACCCAAAACTTAGAATTTTCGTCTGATCTCTCGAGGGGGTAGTATATCGGCATATTTCCTTCATCGGGGCAGTATATCAGAATATTTCATTTGTCGGGGCAGCATTGGGGAAAATTTTGAAATTAGAGTTTTTTTTGAATTTTGATCGAGGCAGTTTATTCTTTGAACCAACACAACAAGTGCATCGCTTCAAAGAGGGGAAAAATGTAGACATAGAAAATGTACCGATTGACATTTCACATTTGATCCTAATTACTAACACCATTTCATCATAAATCATCCCTTGGTCTAACCATTTAATCGAATACCCTTATTTGATTGAATTCATCAATCTTCTTCTTTTAATTAAATAAATCATTTATCTGATTAAGTCATTCTTTCTTGTTGATTAAATTAATTAGTTTGATCTAATTATCCCTATTTAATTAAATAAACAATTTTAATTGATTAAATCCCTAAAGTCTATCTCATTAAATTAAATAAATTAAAACCTTATTTAATTTAATCTAACTTCAACTCCTTTAATTAAATAAATCAAATATCCTTATTTAATTAATCATTTTATCATATTCTTCTCATATTTGATTTAAATCAACCCATAAATCTAAGTCAAATTTGTCACATCATCTAATCCCCCCATTAAATTAATTAACCTTTGATTAATTTAATCCTAATTCATGTCTCATCCTCTAGCTTTTGCCACTTGCACATGAAAATAGATTTAATTCATTTATTAAATCCCTATTTTCTCTCAACATGGCATAATGGAGGAATATTCTCTCAAATTTGAATTCAAATCCAAGTGGACTTTGTCCTTCCAACAAGGAATTTACTTCACCTAACAAGTCCTTTCACCTTGAGCCAAGTGGCATTTAAGACATTTCTTTTCCCTCTTACATGCCATTTCACCATTTTCAAATATCACCTAATTGCATTTATGGGCACATCCTCCATCTATTCAGATTTGGACAAGTGGCACCTTGCCATTGGTTGAATGTTAGTTCCACATTACTTCATTTTGGGAATTTCTCCATCCTATCATTCTATAAATAAGAGGTCTCTTTCCTCATTTTATCATCCACAATTTGGGCAAAGTTATTATACTCAAATCCATAGCAATTTTCATCCATCTTTATCCAATCTTAGCTAGGTTATGCAGATTTTCATCTTGGAGCACACTTCAATCATCAACAAAGTGGATCACATCTTCATCAAATCACCAAGGCTTGCATTAGGAGTTGGGAAAGGGCCAATTTCCACATCAAATTGGCACCAATTCCCCCAAGAGATTAAGATTTTGCTTTGTATTTGAATAGGATTTAACATCTTTGGTTTATGCTTGTTTATGTTCTTCATTTCATTCCTTTTCCTTTACAATTCAAATGGATTTCTTGGAGAATCATGATACTAACTTGCATTTGATCTAATATTGTGTTTGTCTCTTGTGCTTATGCAGGTTTGGAATCTTGGTTCACAGTAACACTCATGACTAACTCCTTTTTGGGAAATGCAGCCAGTCTATATGGAACCTCATAGATTACGCCAATGACAGTGACTTCCCTTGAATCCATGGCATAACATTTCCCATATGTACTATCAACTTTCAAACCCGTTTCCTCCATGATCTTAATGGGCATGACATTTTTTGAAGCCTGGAAATCTATCATACAATTTTTGAGTATCTTTCCATCAATGATCAGACTCAAAAAGAAAGGATTGACCAAACTTGAGTTAGTTGTAATAGTAGTTCTTAAGTAGATCTTAGGGTTCTCACTAACTATTACTTCCAATTCAGTACCTTTTGCATGACCAACACTTGTGTTAGGTACATCAGCCTCTACATTGTGCTTATTTCCTCCTACAATACTATTGATGAGAACCATGGTTTTAATTTTATGATTGCCAGTCCTCATCATTTCAAGGAGTGGGACTATGACCTAGATTTAGGATAAGACTTGAAACATGTCAATGGGAGAATAGCTAGGCATATCAGGAAATACTATTTTCTAGGGAATTGTCTTTTTAGCTTGTTTGTCAGCTTTCTCAATGGTGGTTTTTGACTCTTTAGCTTTCAAGTCATGGTGTGAAAGCTCAACATTAGCCTTAGCTTTGCTACCTTTCTTAGCCCAGATTCTTATTTCTTTTGGCTCCTTAGGCTTGATTTCTTCATTCTTGTTCTTTGCCTCGACTCCTTTACTATCCACATTGCCTTCTTTTACAAATAAACCTCCAGGATGGCCTTGATTTCCACTCACCACTCTATTCTTGAAATGGAGATCACTTTGTGCTTGAGCTCTTGCAGAGCTAAGGAAGTTGTATATCTCTCCATCTCCTCATTTGAAGGTCTTCTCAGAGAAAAGTTTGATGCCTCAAGATTGTAGGCGGTATACTCATCCTCTATTTCCTCATCTGACAATACCTACTGATTGTATACACTTGCTTGTCGCCTCTGTGCATCCACATCATCTGTGTCAGCATCATCACTAGAAGAATAACCACCATATTCCAAATCTGACCTAGTCATAAACATATTTTCTGACTCATCCGAATTGCGAGGTGAATAGGATTCTCCTTGATCTTGTTGGTTTTCTGACATAGACCTAGCTACAACACACTGTTGTGATGCATGGGGCATCTCACATGCTTCACACCATGGCAAATCCTCAACTATATTTGTGTTATTCTTATGTAGAGGATTAGGTGTAGCTTGGTAATTCTTTTGATTGTTCTGAATTGGATTGCCATTATGCCAATTGGTATGATAGGGGAAATCTTGAAGTCTTGGGGTCCTATCATTTCTCTAAAATTGAGGTTTATCATTTTTTGCTTGCTTTTGTAACAAACTGAGAACTTGATCGAGCTTTTCATTAGGAGCCGCAGTCTTGCTGGATTTCTCATTTTAAGCTTTGGGATTTTTTAGAAGTTTAGGGTAATCTCTCCTTCCAACTTTACTAGAAGCCCTTATGTTGTTCTCAATATTCACAACCATTTTATACACCTCAGGAAAAGTTCATGGATTCTTGTCCCTAAGTAAGTAACACATCTTAGAATCATAAGCATTGCAGTATGTTACCCAACATGCATCAAGGTTAGGTCTCAAATAAGTGGGTACTATGTTCATAGACTTCTAAAATATTGTATTGAATTCAACAACAGATTCACTATGCCCATTGGTGATGTTATTGAAATCATTCAATTTGAATCTAGGATCAATCAGGTCCCCATATTGTTCCCTAAAGGCTCAGTAGAATGATTCCTTTGAGTTAATACTTCCATAAAGTAATCCTCTATACCAATCCCTTGCATCCTTAATTAAGGATTGCATAAAATACTTCATTTCTACATCTTCCTCCCATAATTTGAAGTCTTCAACAAAACTCTGGAAGGATTTCAAATGATCTTCTCCACCAAGAGAATTATTTCCAGTAAATTTAGGGAGATGCTTCCTAGCATTGTTTGGGATAGGATTTGGATAACCAGGGATTTTTTCAAAACACAATTTCCTATAGCAATTATTTTGAGGTGGCCCTCTGAGGCACGTATCCCTATGATTATCCTTTTCTTCATATTTTTTCTTATTATCCATTTGATTATGTTCCTTACCTTTCCCATTTCCTTTTCCACCGTCATTCTTATTTCTACCTTCTTCCTCATCATCGGAATAAGAACTATTGCTTTTGTTTCCACCTCCTCCACCTCCTTTATTACCACCACCCCCTCCACTAGGGATATGTCCCCTAGGCTTATTTTCATGAGATCCACTATCACTCTTCCTAGAAATTGAAGGCTTTGGGGTTGAGATTGACATTTTGAGGAAAGCAATTCTTCTAGACATTTCTACATTATTTGCTTCTATCTCTACCCTCCTCAAATCTTCTTGCAATTTCTCACCCTTCAACTGCAACTTCAAGGTTTCAGGATCTAAAGGTGCATCAGATAGATCGAGATTGACTTTAGGGCTAATAATCAGCGTCTTAGTTGTTGAGGTAAAGTTGTTTATGTTGGTATTGGTATTAAGAGCATTGGAAACATCTTCTCGGGAATAGACAACAATCCTTTTCCCACGATCTATGAACGATGTTTTCTTAGTGGGGTTAGAAGTCTTAGTGGCAGAAATGGTCGATGTGTAAGTGCTAGCAACAAAAGTTCCCATTGAGATTGTGATTTTTGGAACTTTGAGGATAATTTGGGTGGCTACTTTAGTAGCTTTCTCCTTAACAATCTTTTCTTGGGCAACCTTTTCTTGGGCTATCTTCTCTTGAGTAGCCTTTTCTTGAGCATCCTTTTCTTGAGCAACCTTTTCAATAGCTCTTTGCTTATCATATTCTTCTCTCATTTTGTCTAATCTTTCTCTATTTTCATCCCTTTCAATCTGCTTAGCCTTAATTCTATCCTCTCTTTCTTTTAGAGCTTGGGATTTCTTTTTCTCCACTTGTTCAACCAAGAATTCAGCCTCTTCATCCAAGGCTTGTATATCTTTGTTGACGTCTTCCTTATTTTTTAGGAAATCCCCATACTCACTTTGAGCTAGAGTATGGAATGTTTGATCTACAACATCTTCCCCAAGGAATGTAAGTGTTGGTGGGTTGGTATTTTCTCCTCTAGGATTAAAATTTTCCCCATGAAATACAAATCCCATCCCAGGTGTTGGTGGGTCTGGGAGTGCTTACTCTTACCCTAGAATACCCATTTGTCTTCTTCTCTAGAAATTTTGAGATTATCAAATACTTGTTCAATAGGGAAACTACCTTGTCCTCCCTCAATTGCCCCACTATTACTTGAATCTCTAGAAGTATTTACACTAACTACTTCATTATTGAAAGTGGGAGATGCTCCAAAAGGAGAATCAAGGGACTTACCAGATTCTATAGCTTTCTTCCATAGAGGTTGTTTATCCTTTGCAGGCTCAAATTTTTCCTTCTGTTTAGGATTTTTCTTCAATTGACTTCTAGTTTTCCTCATGATGATTGCCGAGCTATCAAATTTCTCCTTATCAAGTTCTTTGTGAGACATTTTTGTTGCACTGGTGTGAGAAAATTTAGATTCGCCACCTAGGATACTAGGAAATAAGATTTGACTATGTCTAGACTTGTTATTTGCAACTTCAGAGAGAATTTTTAACATAACCCGACATAAGGTGATAGAACTGAACAAAAGTTGATGCATGAATAGGTAATGACATATATAACTCTGGAGAGTGAATAGAAACCTAGTTTAATAAATGATGATAAAGACTTGACTCTAACTGTACCAAATCTGCACTAGAGATGCTAAATTATGTGAAAGCTCCCCAATAGAGTTGCCATTCTATTGGTTAATTTTAATGAACCAATCAGGCCTTAGTAAGTACCTATGAGTTTTCCAAACCCAATTTTTGAATACTTTCCAGACGAGTGGCCAGCAAATGAGACAAAGTGTATAGTACTTTATCTCCTACACTTTAGGCTCTACCAGACCCGGGAGGGTATTCCCACAATGTCAAATATATAACCTATTTCAAGAATTTACACATACATTGTAAATCAAGGCAGACAGATTCTCATTAATAACAAATAAGATGAAATCACTCACAAAGATGATAATTCTTTGAGTTAATTATACATCTTAAGTTGAGAATGTAAAACAACAATGAATAGGTGGATCAATGATTATTTTAAAGATTACTCTCAAGCTGGAAGACTGAAACCAAAAGAAAGGTTTGATGGGTTAAAGATTAGTTCCATTATCTATGGCCTAGGAGTTTGTGCAAATTGAAACATAAAGCGTGTTTAATTATAAGCAATTATGATCTAGTGATATTATCTTGTAATTCACACATCAATGACTGAGCACTAAAGACTACTTATCAAATCCAAATGACTTCATATATGAACCCATGATCTAATCCAAGCATTTTAACTCATTCCATGAACAAGAGAAAAAACTACATCACATATCAAAGTATAACATGATGACTATTAATGAAATGATCGTTGATTGGCATTTTCATTAATGATTCTAATACAAAACCATAATGGAAAGACTATAGACTCAGAAAACCTCCATTATCATTCAAATATACTCAGAAACCATACATTTAACTAAATTTAGTGTCTAGACTCAAAGCATTAGATAAAGACTAAACATATCTACTTTATGTTCTATATCTCTCTCTATGTTCTATATCTCTCTCTGTAGCTCTAGAATTTCAACAAAATATCTACACAAATGGCCTTGGATTCCCTTTCATAGAATAAGGGAGCAAAAAAATCTGCAAGTCAAATGTACACATGTCATACTTCAATTGGACAGCTTGAAGGTATATTCCTAAATTCAGTTATATTTGTAATAAAAAATGGAGGGAATACACATAAGACGAAGAATATTTACATTTGCAATAATGAAAAACCTTTCCTTTTCAAAATCACATGTCAAAGGAACACATCCAATTGATTGAGAAAAATGACAAAATGATGTAGACCATAAGTGAGTCAACATCTCAATTAGCATTCCACATCATCAACAGCTAATACTTCTATGTGAAACATATGTTTTAACATTGTAACCTCTGAGGCCAAACCTGTAGAATACGTGACCCAATATATGTTTCACAAACCAAACCTACCAACATAAAACCTTCCCCATTCTTCATAATCTTCCTCAGATGGCCAATCAAACTCCATAATTTTTTCCATGGCTTTCCTGTAAGGGGAGTACTTAGTTACCACTGCACTGGACTCCCTATCAAAATCCTCCAGAAAGCTGATAAGAAATATTAACCTCCCTAGAATGTTATTGAAGACATCAATATTAACTTCTTTGCAAATTTTATCCACCTGGGAATCAATAACTTCATCAAGTTCCCTCTTCCACACCTACAATGGTTTCACTTCATAATTGACCACCTCAATATCTGGTAGTGCTACCAAATTAGTGTGCTTATATTGAGCTATCAATTCTATTATCTTTTGCTCCAATGGGGCTGCATATCCCTAAAAAATTTGATCGCTTAACTCACACACAAACTCATAAACTAGAAGCACTAGAGGGTACTTATCTTCATGCTAGCCAGCTCCCACTAATATCAACTTCAATCTCTCAACTCTTGGGACCCATTTATTCAAGGTTGGTATGGCCAACACCAATCTCTTTGGGACAATCTCATTGCATGCAAAATCAAAGCATAGTTGTCATGGACACTATTGAGTCTATCCCGAATCTTCTCATTTAGATGCTTTAAGGCAGTGCAGACAACTTTTGATATGTTCTCTTACATTATGTCCTAAGCTTTCACTATCAATTTCTTATATGTCTCAATTTGCAGAAGCAATTGATCTTTGTCAGGTGAGCTAGATATTTTCCTACTTATTTCTTCCTTTGCAATTGATTCTTGTCCCTGACTATATCATACTATTGCTAAAGCCTGGCTATGAAATGAATCTTGCACAGATGTCATTGGAGAAGTCAAAGGTGGATGGCTTGAGCTAGGATGACCCCGTTCTCTCTGTATTTAACTTTGAGATTATCTCTTTCTAAGGTGAGGCCCTCCACAGTTGACTAGGTAAACCTACAAACATTAACAACCATATTTGCAGCTTCCAAAGTTGGGGTATTAGCAACTCTTTTTACAAGCATTTGTCCACTAAGTTCTGATGGCTCTACTAGGGCAGGTTTCCTAGATGCCGAAGATAGTGACCATATGGCTAGTGCATCCCAATCCTCACTGAAGGCTGAACCTCAAAGTGCCATTTCTAGTTCTTCCTATTTTTTTAAAAGAGGTCTCTCAGCCCTTCTTATAGCATCCAAAACAATAGCATCAGAAATGTTCCATTTTGGAAACAACACACCACTCTTCCTTACAAGCTTTCTGCCCTCTTGGGAATTAATATTTTTAAACTCATTTCCCATTATGCTTCTTACATTTTCCCAAATAAAATTTTCAAACAATTCAGGGTGCAAGCTTCTTTCCATGCAAACTTTCTCTACATAATTTGCAGTCTTGGATTTCCACCAGAAATCTTGGAATGTTGAGGTTTCAATGAAGGAATCATCTTCCATAAACTCTTTTTTGGCCTCCACCCTCAAGTCATCTATAGTATTCAATCCACAAATGTCAAGCTTCCCTAATCTGAGGATGCTATGTCCTCAACTTGAAGCAATTTCTCCTTCATGAGGAGGCATTCCAATCTGCATTTCCCCAGGGGTGACATAGATGTCATCTTCATCTATGTCAAAATAATCAACCACTCCTCTTGATTCAGTTTTTTGCTTCTTTTAAGGTGGTTTCTCAGGAGGGGAAGAACTTTTCAGAGATGCATCAAGATCAATTATAGGCAAAGAGGCCTATGCAGGAGGAGTTGGTATTGCATGCTTAAGAGAGTCTGCTTTTGGATGTTCAGAGGTGACAAGGGCTATTGAGCTCCTTTCCTCACTTGTTACTTTCTTCCTCTTAGAATAAATCATCAACTATTTGGGTGGTTGATATGAAGGTCTTTCTTCTAATGTCATTTCAACACTTTCTTCAGCTACCACTACCTTTCCTTTATCTAGAACCTCCCGTTGTTCTCTCAAAACACCAACAACATTCTCAAAGTTGTCCATAACATGCATAGCTTTATTGAAATCATCCTTTATGTTTGGCAGAGGGTCATATTGAGGATTATTCTTCTTCTTAGCTTCTACCATCTTTCTATAAGCCAAGTATTTGGCTTTTCTTTCATCTTGTTCCTCAAAATTAAAAACATCCCTAATAACATCCTCAGGGTAATCAAAAGCATGTATAAAGGTACCCATTTTCTTATCTATTTTGAGTTTACCAATGAAGCCTTCAGGATCATGATTCCTCAGGCTCATAGTTATCATTTTATAAGGAGCTAGCAAGCATTCTAATTCATTCACTACCCCTTTTGTCACAATGTAATATGCAAATATCGTCCACTCTAGGAAGAACAAACCCATCTCTTGTTGATTCGGGTAAATGTGCTTCTTGTGAAGCACCTAACTACCTCATGATCTCAAGGAACCCTATTCTCAAAGGAACATCTGCAGGAAAAACATATGGGCCCAAACCACTACCATATATCCTAAATATTGTCTTATTAGGAAACAAAATCAAAATTTCCCAATTATGGCTCAAATTCAAATCTGGTCTTAGCTCCCTAGTTCTCAAGAATTCATGGATTTCTCTAGGGATTCTAGGTGGTTGATATACCAAGGCCCTCTTTATCTTGGATGCAAAATCATTTCTAAACATTACAAAGTTGTACCTTTTGTCATCTTTATCCAAGATTCAGGTCCAACACTAAACAAGCAATTCAACATCATCCATCTTCTTTTCCAAGGTAATCTCCTTTTCAAAGGCTCTATGTCCTTTATATAAGAACATATGCATTAACAATGAGTACCACCATAACTTCACCCATTTTTTTCCTTCTTGCAATTCTACTAAGCCTTTATGAATATGTTCAACTAGATAAGTCCCATAGTCATAAACAATACTATATGGTGGGTGTTGCAGATGTGTGGCCAAATAGCTATACTCCTGCAATGTGTCAGGTGGATTGGCACCAACAATTTGGTATAAAGAGTATACAATATTTCTGAAATAATTGGAAAAATAGCTCATTGGGAAAGGTTTGAGCTCTTTATCATCAATCCTAACCTTCCTCCTTTGTTTCCCAGTTCCAGTCACTACAGTATGTAGAGGCAACATCTTTATTCTGATAAACACCTTGGTATTGTTGTACTCTATTCTAATAATATCCATGTTCAAAGGGACCATGTATTGACTCCATTCATGCAAGTCAAAGACTTTTTCAATTTATTCCCTAGTTATTTCTACCATAACCACGCCATCAAATGCCCTGACTGCCCTAGAAACTAGGTCATATTTTGATGCAATATATTTTAGGAGATCCACATCCATGTACACATTTGGAATAATCAGTTTCCCCATATCCAATTTCCATGGGTTACTAAAAGGGGCCTGAAGGTTCCTACTTCTGAACCATTGTTGAAACATCTGCCATCTTGTGTAAGGTACCTTGACGTCCTTGATGAAACAAGCCTTATCTATCAACCCTTCCTTCACAATAGGGCCATGAAACAAGACCCTACCCTTTAGTTTCTTACTTGTAGACTGAGGTAGAAAATCAATCACATCCTAAGAAAGGGTTCTAGACTAGGTAGAGTGTAATGCCCTGTCATAATAACCTAAGGAATGTTGCAATTGTGTATAAAGGTGAAATATTTTTTTTTTTAAAGTAATAATATTAACTTAATTAGTTGCATACATTCATTAAGTTACGCGATGTTACACTACTTGAGTTTCCATAGATGACTTTAGTATTTCGCATTGCACATATTAATTAATCATAAACTTAAAAATAAACATTACATAACATTTGAAATTCCATTCAAGATAGTATAAAGTACAAACATGTTTCTTACATTGCATTTGATAAGATATTACAATACTCATTCATCTGATGAGTGAGTCAAATAATAGTTACAATTACAGTTTACAAATGTTCACCTCATAAACAATTGAGGGATGTTTACAATACAAGTTTACAATAATGCAATAA
The DNA here is from genome assembly GCA_007258455.2 of Sequoia sempervirens. Taxonomy (NCBI): domain Eukaryota; kingdom Viridiplantae; phylum Streptophyta; class Pinopsida; order Cupressales; family Cupressaceae; genus Sequoia; species Sequoia sempervirens. The sequence continues at coordinate 615,415,610 of VDFB02281492.1, read as the reverse complement.
AGAAAGTACATCTATATCCAAGTACGAGCTCTCCATCCATGAAGCTCTCGATGCCATGATCATAAACTGGGGACCCAACGGAGTAAGGTGCACGTTCCACCCAACCATGTGGTACCCATAGGTCCACCCCCCGTGCTAGGAGATAGTAATATGGTTACCTAAACATAATCTACTAACCCTAGACACAAGTACACAACTAACAGATGGTTACATTGCTTCTTTTTTGAAGTAACAAGACATCAATTTGCCATTCCAGGCCTTCTCATCTTAAACTCAAGACTGAACTAGCTCAAGAGTCCATAAGTGAGGCATAAACATCTTATTAAAGATTTTAATTCTAACTACTGTGTTGTTTAGTTATCACTGACTTACTAACTCTTTGTAAGTTACCCTAACACCACTTTGTGTGTTGACCCTTACACAGAGCCACTCCCCTAAACATAACAAAGGTATACTAAGTTTCCCTGACTAAGGTTTACATGGTGTACATATATCCAAAATCAACATATAAGACCAAACATATTACAACGGACATCAAGTCATTATTCATAAAACAGGTGTCAAACCACCATGCAAAATCCATGTACACAACCTTAGTTAACTCAAGAACTCTACTTAAATAATCACAATTCCCACATTTTACTATTTGTCTGGAAGACTTGTACAGTTAAGACATTCCCAATTTGCCCAATAAATAACACGATTAAAGCAATTCAAGAAAAATAAACGTCTACTATTCGGATTTACTAAATCCAGTCATTCAAAGAAATTAACAAGAAATTATAGCAGTTTAATTGCAAATCCTTTCTCAAACGACTAAAGAAAATTGCATTATATTGTTCTAATTTTAATTTCCTCAATTTTCATATAAAATAAAGTCTAAATTTTATCTATCATTCATAATATTTAGAACTAGTCAATCTCATGCTTAACATACCTCCACATGCATCTTATTTAATTTATAATCAATTAAGCTTCAAAACTAATACATATATAATTACAAATTTCCTATATAATATTAAACAAATATATATATATATACATATATTTATATACATATACATATATATATATATATTAT